>JAZGLO010002325.1:4382500-4982500 GCA_036873155.1 Biomphalaria sudanica | reverse complement strand
TGATTGTAGATTGAGAACAAGATGATTGTAGGTTCAGAAAAAGGTGATTGTAGCCTCAGAACAGGATGGTTGTAAATTCAGAACAAGATGATTGTAGGTTCAGAACAAGATGATTCTAGGTTCAGAACAAGATAGTTGTAGGTTCAGAACAAGATGGTTGTAGGTTCAGAACAAGATGATTGTAGGTTGAGAACAAGATGATTGTAGGTTGAGAACAAGATGATTGTAGGTTGAGAACAAGATGATTGTATTATTCAGAACAAGAAGATTGTAAGTTCAGAACAAGATGATTGTAGGTTTAGAACAAAATAGTTGTAGGTTGAGAACAAGATGATTGTATTATTCAGAACAAGATGATTGTAGATGGAGGGTGGCAGAGGAAAGTGTAGGAGCCATTGCCAGGACAGAACAACAGTCCAGCGTGTATGCCGAACGATGAGGTAGTCTGCCAAACATGATTATTTAAATCATCTTAAAGTTTCAAAACTTGATAAATCAATATTTCAACGTGACTTTGTCAGTAATATAGTTGATGATAAAGTCAACAAAGGACTAGTATCAAGTTGACACAGCGTGCTTCATGTCTGGGGGGGGGGGGGGGGCTGGCAGAATGGATTGTTTGCCTCCCAGTTTATAGAGAAGAAGAACAACTAAAACAACTAAAACAACAAGAACAGTTCTCTCGCTCTCCCTCTCTCTCTCTTCTCCCTCTCTTTCTCCTCCCTCTCTCCTCCTTCTTTCTCCTCCCTCTCTCTCTCCCTTTCTCTATTCTCCCTCTCTCTCTCACTCTCTATTTTCCCTCTCTTTCCATCTCTCTATTCTCCCTCTCTCTCATCCTCCCTCTCTCTACCACCACTTTCCTTCTCTTCCCTTTCTCTATTTCCTTCCTCTCCCTCTCTCTCTCTCTTCTCCCTCTTCTTCTCTCTATCACTCTCTGTAAATGTCTTGGGTGTGAATGTAAATGGCTTGGGTGTTGCGTTTATAATGGTTTAGGACCCTGATTGACGATGACTTCCTATGACTTGAGTTTCTGCACTACTCGTTACGTGGTAAGACAACAGCTACAGCACAACAGTTAATAACAATCACGAACTGAATAAGGTGAGGTGTTGTTTTCTTGTTTTTTGGGTAGAAGTGTGATGTATGCTAAGTTGAAATCTCTAGGTAATTGTTCTGTCACTAACATGTCGCTGTATAGCTTTAATAGTAGGGGTCCTATTTGGGGAAAAAAGGCTTTGTAAAATTCAAACGTCAGACCGTCTGGGCCAGGGGATTTGTTGTTTTGTGTTGTATCTAAAGCAGCCCTCAGTTCGTCTAGCGTAAAGGGAGCGTCTGTCGAATACACCTGTAGAATATTCGTATTACACAAATAACAAACAAGTTTATTACGTAAACACAAGCGGTGTTGCAAATGTACATATAATACCAATATGCTACAACACCAATGGACCAGGAAACTTCAAGCTATGGCCTTGTTTTGATCGTATAAAGTAATACAATTTTAAAAATTATTTCGCCTTATTTTTCCACATAAAAGCAAACAGGACAACACGTCGTCTTTGATAAGACTCTTCTAACTCTTCTGGAATAAGTAGAGTAGCATTAACTGATTACCTAAGAACAGCATGGAAACCCTTCCCCACCAACTTTTTGGAAATATGTTCCAATAAACACTCTACTGTTAGTTAGTTCTTTATGTTGAACCAATATAGTGAGCTGATTACCCACTTTTAGTGATTATTACTCAAATGTAAAATGACTGTCAATTCTATTATAAGATCCCATTTTTTATTACATTTACTCAATTGTTATTGCAAATTTTACATTGATATTTAATTAAAATTAGAAAAAGACTTAACATCACATGAACAGATTTCCTTTGTTATACTTTGAGACAGAAATGGTATAAAGTTGTGCTGTGTCATTTAAACTTAAACTGCCATCTAGATTTGTATAGGCATATTTGGGCATATATCTAGAGATTTATTAATTATTATTATCTTTTCCGATGTGTCTGCTTTTGCCAAGATATAATTTTTCCAACTTAAAAGCCACTCACAAAATGGTATCACCCGGTACATTTTAAATAGTCAGCTGAGTATGCAAAATAACAATGGTGAATACGAAATAAAATAGTACTTCTCGTCAACAGTCCATCTGCAGTTGTTGTTTTGTTTTGCTAATCTACATGGGCCGCCTGTGTGCGAAATGAAAAGTGCCGCCCCACCTCTTTTTTCCCTAGAAAACCCAAAAGGTATCACGACTGAGCTGGATCATGTACCAAAAGCAGCCGTTCATTTAAATGTGTTTGTAGATCTTTCCTTTTTTCCTCTTTCATGTTTGCACCGATGTCGTATCCCCCGTGCCCTCTTAGAGGTTTTAGTTTCACATTTTAAATATTGCATTTTTTTCTATTGCCAAGTTACAAAGTGCTTCTCCAGTTGTACAAGTAATTAGACGAAACCCCAGAAAATGTCCACGTATTGCAACATGAGGTGTCTAAGAAACACAAGCAATAATAATAATACATTGTTCAGTTTGAGACATATCTTGTGTACAATCTAATTTTGTGGGAAAGTAATTGTGTGCTTATACAATTTCGAGGATTTATTTTCTATTTCCCTCAAATTTTGAAATTCTCTGTATTAATTGATTGTGTGTAGGTCAAATAAACTATTTGAGGATCCTTTGAAATCGAGACATTGCCGATAATAATTCGTGCTAAGGCAGCTTTTCAAAATGTATGCATTCTTTAATGCGGTGTATCTATTGTTGTTTTCTTTTTAAGAACATTTTTTTTTTAATTTTATTTCTGCATTATATTTGTGAATAGGTCGTCTTTATGTATTGATTCCTAAAACAAACAAACATGGGGGACCACTCATTGCACAGACTAAACTGACTCGAAACACAAAAGCCATTGACGCTGAACCTTTTTCAACGTTCTGTACACTTTGCTAATGATGATCACGTTGATATTTTGGAGAGATGTGCATTGTGTCCATAATCATCTGACATACGTGAATACAAATTTATCCAACACACCATTAAGACAAATGAAACAACTTAACGCTGAGTAGTTTTTCTTGAATTGAAATACAATAAATAATCATAAGTACAAGTCACTTAATAACTTGAAATAAAACACATAAGGCAATGTTTCTCAAACATTTCCGGGTGGCGACCTCCTAAATGACAAAATTTTCGTTCGAGCCCCCATTAGAAACTGGGGACCTAGAGCCGGGGTCGGCAACCTGCGGCTTGCGAGCCACATGCGGCTCTTTAGTTCCATACGCAAATATTATTTATTTTATAGAAACATTTTTAAAAAAATAGTTCTGAATCGTTTAACAAGGATTAGGCACTGATTTAATCTCTCAGCCAATTGTACTCGTTTTTCACCACACCCCTCCCCATTACACGTGTCGCCACTGTTGTCAGTCCGTCGGAAGGAAGCTCTCGGCCGTCGTCGGATGTTTCTATGTAGGTTTAAATTCGCTTTCGACGAAAGACGAATTGGCATCATCACCAATCGCTTCGGTTGTAACATATAAGTTTGTTGTTTCAAGTAAATAAGTTAGAAGCGATTATCTGCTCAAAGTTAGAAGCAATCTACAAGTAATGCTATTCTGACAAGTTTGCGTTACCACTAGAGATTGCACAAAAAGGCAAACCATTTACAGATGGTGAGTATGCCAAAGACTGCTTCCTTCGTGCATCTGAAGAACTGTTTTGTGATTTCAAAAACAAACCAGAAATCTTTAAAAAATCAAAGATTTGCCACTATCCGCTAAAACAGTACAAGATAGATGAGCTAAAATGTCTTCAAATGTAACATATTTGCTGGTGGGTGATGTTGAACTTTCTTCTGTCCTATCACTTGCTATAGATTAGTCTTGCGAGATAAAAGACACAGCACAAGTTGACCTTTTTGTCAGGTATATGTCTTTCCAAGGTCCAAAAGAAGAATTTCTAGGATTGCTACCGCTATCAGGAAAAACTACAGGGAAAATACAGCGAATGCCATGCAAAAATATCTTGAAGACAATAAGATCGGTTTAAATAAAATCGTTTCAATAGCAACTGATGGAGCCAGAAGTATAACAGGAAAAAATAAAATGGTAATAACGATACATCGAAGCAAAATAAACCTCGAAATATTACGTTTCACTGAATAATGCATCAAGAAGCGCTTTGTGCCTAAACAAATTCAGCCGAATAGTTGAGTTCATGAATCTGGTTATCAAAACTGTTAACAGCATCTTGTCAAAATCACTCTACCATCGTCACTTTAATTCTTAAACGAAATGGAGACTCAGTATTCCGAGCTTCTTCTGTCCTAAAAAGTGGCCTTTCCAAAGGTTGAAACTTTTGATTTGTGCTTGAATGAAATACATACATTTCTAAATGAAAAAGACATTAGTCACCCTCAATTAGAGAACGACAAATAGTTTCACAAATTTTACTTTATGGTTGATATAACAGAGCTGAATCTAAAACTGCTAGGAAAAAGAAAACACATCCTATGGCTTAGTAGAAGAATTGGTTTGTTTCGAAGAAAATTAATTCTTTTTGCAGAAGATATTTACAGCGGTCAGCGATTTAAATCATCTTCTTTTTTTAAGTAACGTCTGTATTATAAAAGATAAGATATTATTCGAGGGACATTCTAGGTATATATAGCACACGGACGTCTGTAATGGGTGTGATCTTTTTTTAAGATAATCTTCCTGCTAAGTAAGACGTCTCTGTCGCGGACATTTTTTTCACACAAAAATCGTCACTATAATGAAGTGCAATAGTCGGAAGAAATTCGACCAATCTCAGATAAGAGAATCCAGAAGAATCACACTAGCGGAGTCGTTTTGAAATGTTTTTTTTCCCAAAAAGTTTCAATTCATATTGTTGCATACGCCTCTCGCGAAAACGGTATATATTTGACTATGTCTTATTAGAAGATTACTTCATTTTCAATGCCTATAGTAGTATCGCGATAAAATCAGTGCAACTTTTGACACGATTTACTTCAGCACATTTATTTTAAAAAATCAAAGATAAATTATCTCACAGATTAGAGCAATCCAAAACCAATCTAGCATTCCTAGTAAATCCTCTCAACACCAATAGTAACGAAATCAACATTGATGTATTTGAAATTGATACTGGATCTCTAGACATGCAATTGATTTAAAAAGTAAAGCTTTCTGGGGTAAAAAGCATGTTAGACGACTTGGAGCTCTATAAATGTATGTACGTAGCGCAACAAAAGTGGACATCTTTCAAAGGAATTTGGCGCATGAAATAATCTTCTAGATTGCTACAGTGAGGTGAAGAAGTTGGCATTTGGAGTGCCTACTATCTTCGGGTCGACATATTTGCGTAAGAAAGCGTTCTCTTGCATGAATATAATTACTAGTAAAGTAAAAAGCCAACTAACAAATGAAAATTTAGAGTTGACTTTGAAACTAAAAACAAGTTATTAGCCAAATGTATCCCAACTTTCTAAAAACATGCAAAGCCATGGCTCCCATTGAATTTGTTTGCTCAATTGTTTGTTATTGAAGTAGGCTTACAAGTTAGTGTTGTAAGTAAATGTTAAACTGCTTTAGTTGTTACCGAAATATCAAAATAATAATTATCTAATAATGCCACATATATTAATTATCTAATGTGTTGTGAAAAAACACTACTTATGAATGAATAAATAGATTCCTATTTAAAAAAGAATTTTTTTGTGTGAGTACTATTTAATTGGCAAGAAAAAACTGTGTGGCTCTTTAGAAACTTTGAAATTTTGTAAATTGTAATTTTTGGCTCTTCCGACTCAAAAGGTTGCCGACCCCTGACCTAGAGGAGCGATGTAGGCTCCCACAGTGAGGTCCTTGAGTTTTTCTAAGAATGAAATGAAAAAGAAAAGTAACTTAGTCATAATTATAACACAATATTTAAGTTTTTTTTTTATTCATAGTAATTTAACAATGGATTTTTTGAAATAGTGTTGCTTACATATTTTTAAGCGTTGTATAAAGTTATTTCTAGAGATAGAATTGAACATTCGGCGGGTTTCCGCTCAAGTCGGCAAGGGGTCTTATTTCAGGGCCCAACCCGGGGGCTGAGTGTATTTTGGTGTTTTCAGCTTCAGAAATTCTTTGATTAAAAAAAAAAACAGTATTAAAGAGTTTTCTTTTAGAACGCACTCTATTCATCCTAGTCAAAAATAATTCTAATAATAAAAAGGCAGCCCTGGCCAATAGTAAAAATGTCAGTTGTTTAAAGTAACAAAAAAACTAAAACAAATTAATTCCTTTTATCTTATTCATGGCAAACCAGTAACACAGACTAAAAACGCAAAATACCTAGGTGTTATAATAAATGAAAAAATGTCATGGAATCCACATATTGATGAAACTATTAAAAAATCAAACAAAGCATTATGGTTTATTAAAAGAAATTTCTATAAATCAAATAAGAACATAAAACTAAAATGTTATTTAACCTTGGTTAGGCCAATAATAGAAATATGCATCCACCGTTTGGAACCCCTCAACTCAAGAAAACATTAAGAAACTGGAACAAACACAAAATAAAGCAGTGAGATTCATAACAAACGAATATTCACATTTGACTAGAGTAACACCATTAGTAAAATCACTAAATTTAGGATTGCCTGAGCTAGCCAGAAAAACCAGTGACTTGGCAGAATTTAAGTCATTGGTTAATATGCATGACTAAATGCATGACGCGTAGGACGTAATCATCTTCTTTTTTTAAGTAACGTCTGTATTATAAAAGATAAGATATTATTCGAGGGACATTCTAGGTATATATAGCACACGGACGTCTGTAATGGGTGTGATCTTTTTTTAAGATAATCTTCCTGCTAAGTAAGACGTCTCTGTCGCGGACATTTTTTTCACACAAAAATCGTCACTATAATGAAGTGCAGTAGTCGGAAGAAATTCGACCAATCTCAGATAAGAGAATCCAGAAGAATCACACTAGCGGAGTCGTTTTGAAATGTTTTTTTTCCCAAAAAGTTTCAATTCATATTGTTGCATACGCCTCTCGCGAAAACGGTATATATTTGACTATGTCTTATTAGAAGATTACTTAATATATTTTAATTTGTAAACATTGGTTATATTCAGACATGGATAAATAACTACAATGAAATTTTTTTTTAAAGTTTTGTCACCCACACCCCTTGTTGTTAGTCCGTCGTTGGCTTGTTGCTCCAAACAGCTAGTAGCCTACAACTTAATGTAGATCTACATTGATAATGACCCCAAATTATTCTACGCTTAACTAACAGCCATTTAACAGAAAACTGAAAATATTTTTTAACATTGAGTTTTTAATTACTAGATCAATTTACAGTATTCTACTAAACAAAAATATCTATATGCAGTAAATAGACAAGACAATAATAAGAAAAAAAAAGTGTTCACTTATCTGCTTCTGTAAGCGTCATTCGAAATAAATATTACAGACGACCATTGAAAATTCAAGGTCAGAAATGATTAGGCGCCTATAAAAAAAAAAAACGTTGGAATCCCGCGCGCCGCTCCATTTTTTTCTCATCAAAAGTTTCCAAAAGAACTTCTTATGTACGAATGTCGTTTTTTTTTATTTTAATTTTTAAGGGTAATGGAATAATTAGAATGTATATAAAATTTTAGGTTTACTAAACTAAAAATAAAATAAAGGTAACTTTGGAATAATGATTTGACCACTCCTACATTCGGCCGCCTGTGTGCAATGCACACAAATAGGTAGCGGCGGCCCTGCTGATCTACATATACGTGTGTTTGTTTAAAGAAAAAAGCTTTTAACTGTAAATCTAAATGCTATTCAGTATATAAATTTATTAGCTTTTAAATGCTGAAAAAAAAAAAAAGATCTGAGAAATATATTTATGTCAAATAGTCCGATCCCATTTTGGACAAAAGTATAGGCAAGTGCAACTTTCATAATCCAGCTTTTTAATTTTCCATCATTATTTTGGGTCTAGCAGATCGTAGTGTAAACAAAATGGCAGCGACCACGCGAAAAAGGCCTGCTAGAAAATATGCTAAAAAGGAAAAGGTAATAGATTCTAGATCTATTATATTTTGTACTCTCATAGATAAAATCATCCGTTATTATTATTTCTAAATTTATATCTTGATTATGGATAGATCTATATCTAGATGATATTGATGAGAATTCTAAGTATCTAAGCGCTTTAAGTTTAATTTAGTTAGTCTTTCTCAATTCTGAGTAAATAAATTATAAATAAATTAAATGAAAGTTTCTCTTTAGTTTAAAAATTAATAGATCTAGTTAGCATGTGATTAACACTAATGAGTAATAAGTAATATTTTACAGTGAATGAGTGATTCACTTGGCTTGGACTCGTCGTCACTTGACACTTGTGAGACTGACTGAGAGTCTTGTGATAGTGTTATAATCATTTATAATAATGACTTTTTAATGTGTAGACAGTGTAGTCTTAGAAAAGACTAGAAATAGAAATCTAGTTCAGTTGTTGTGACTGTGTAAAATCTTAAAGTTCAACTTCAAAGTATAAAGTAACTTTTAGTAAGTCACTGTAAAGTCTTATTTTTTAAGTGTGTAGATCTAATTCTAGATCTAGTGACAATCTAGTCACTGTAGTACTGTAGTGGGTCTGTAGTCAGTAGTGTAGTGTGACTGAGCACTGACTTGAGGGTCAAAGGAGTCAAGTCATTCAGTGACTGAGTCTTAGACGTCTGAGACTCACTTAGTGACTTACTACTTAGTCTCAGTGACAGACACAGAGTCAGAGTAGATTCTCAGTAGATTTACTTACAGTTACAGAGTCTTGCGCTACTCCGCTACATTACTGACTTACAGTGCGTGTCAAGTCATTGAAGTCACTGTAACTGTTCGGAGTGAGTGTTCCCCTATACTGGCTACAGCTACAATTTTTAAAATATAAATATTTATTGAATTAGATTTAGATAGATCTAGATCTACATCTGTGTGATCTAGTTTTGGAATCCAGATCTCTACATCCTCATGATCTAGACTCTAGAGATAAAATTCTAGTCTAGAAACATAGTGAATCATAGTGGTAGAGTTCTAACTCAGACGACGCAGGACTCAGTAAAGTGTTGGTCTTGAACAAATTAAGCTCGCTGGCAGCTATTTTCACATTTGAATTTTTTATTGCTCTACTCTGTAATGGTCACCAGAATGGTCTGACCTATATCTATGCCTATGAAAAACTGCTATAGATATATATATATATTATTTAGCCATTATAGCTAGATTTCTAAATCTAGTTATTTATTTATTAAATTCTTGTATCAATGAATTCTTCATCTTTTTGTCTTAAAGTAGATATAGATCTAGATTTTTGTTTCTAGATCCATTGATTTAGTCTACGCTTTATCGCTTGGTTGAAATTTAAAAAATGAGGTGAAAGTTTTTAAAAGCAAATTTCCCCCCTTATTAGATCTAGTATAATGCTTGATCAAACAGATGGTAGTATCAAGCAGATTAAAGAAAATACTCCAGCGCAAGAACACCAGTGTCACCAGCCATTGTCACCTTTCTGACACTCCACAACTTTATTTCTTGTCTTGTGATGGATGTCACACCAAGGTCATTAGACACAACCGTTTTACCTGTAGCTGGCTGCGCTAGAAATTAAATAAAATGCCTCTTGCCAGAATATTTTAGAAGGGGAGTGAGAGAAGGAGGAGTGATAGGTGCTCTAATACTCTTTCTCACTCAGAGCATCTATCTCCATTCTTCTATGTTCAGTGAACAATGAGGGGGTGGGGGGTCACACCCTCTTCTGATCATAACATTCTTTTTGATAATACCCAGCACAAGTCCACTCAAGCTTCTTACAAGCTCTGCAAGCGTACCAGCTTCCATTTGGACACAGCAGTCTTTATTGTACCCGATCGATCGATTATTTTATACACTAGTATACCGCCCCCCCCAATCCATTAGACAACAGATTTTAGCATACACCTTGTTTGTCTCAATAATTATGCAACCAGTCAGCGAGTGAATGAATTATGGTTGCATCATCGTGCTATATAATTTTTTACTTTATGAGGATTTAAAAAATTGTGTGCATAGCTTCCTTTAATTAGTTAGTTCTAATGTTTACTTGTTTATTGTCAAAAATTAAATTGGAAATTAAAAACAATTTTGCTGGTACACACTTAATTTCAGGGTTTGTGCATTTTGGTTTCAGGGTTCATAAAAGTTGAGAAGTTGAGTATTAAGGTTTACTGGGAAAAAAAGTGGCACTGCTTGTGTCAAAATTTGTTTTGATTTATCAGCTGGAATGATAGATTTTAACAGGTTTTTACAAAGTTTATAATGTCAACTCATTCTGTAGGATAAAAGTTTGTGCACATTATTTCTCCCACATTCAATCTCATATTAAGCTGAAATTTTGCACAAATTTTTCTATTTTTATCTGATAACACAAGAATAAATAAAAAAAAACAACTAGTTAGTTAATTAACTATTTGTAATTAATTATTTTGTTTGGTGCAAGGAAAAAAATCATACTTGACAGATGTGGTGGTATAAGTTGAATTAGTCCTCTTGAGGAATCTTGAGCTCTAAGTGAACATAAAAGTTTTTTTTTTTTTTTTTTTCTGTATTAACACAACACACTCTGTAGTGAACAGAGCACAGGTCTATGAAATAGTGACAGGTTGAAATATATGAAAACTTTTAATTAAATCAACAAAAAAATAATATCAATAAATCTAGTATATTTATTTTTATTAATAAACTTTTACAATTATTAAAAGAAAAGATGAAATAATGTGTATATTTCTAATTCAAATGCATTTCAATTAATTATTGACTAGCATCACAACATGACAGTAGTTACAAAAAAAAACAGGATTGAATTGAGTAAGAGAATGGATCCTTGTTGTCTTTCTCTAGTCCCTAATATACACTTGGGTAGAGCTGATTAATACAACCTATGAATATGACACATATTAATACATCTAGTCCATAATATTTTGTTAGCTAAGTTAAAGTATGTACAATTCGATGAAGTGATAAAGTGCAATAAATAATCAAGTCAGCTTTAAAGTTCCAGACTTTGAAATTAATTTAAGGTCAACAATCCAGGATGCTGAGGATCACTGAAAATTTATTTGATTGCTAACCTATAAGGTTAAAACATAGAGAAAGACTGTTCAACTTATGGTCTGACCTGTACAAAAATCCACTTTTATTGTTTTTTTTCCTCAAGGAAAGCCTTTTTTAAGCCTTACTGATTTCTTATTTTGATTATTGATATTTTTTTTTTAATTTTTGTTTGTTCTTAGGTGGATATATCAGAAGAGGATAGAAAGCCAGGTGTTATTTACATTGGCCATATGCCTCATGGTTTTTGTGAAAAAGAACTTCAAGCATATTTCTCTCAGTTTGGTAAAGTCTTGAATGTTAAAGTATCCAGGTCAACCAAGGTATGAGTCTCCTCCAAGCAGCCAAAAATCTGATTCTGGACAATAGCCTCTTTTTTTTTTGTGTGTGTGTTACAAACACTTTTCTATTATTTTGAATATATTTCAGCAATTCTTTAGCTCAGGGGTTCTCAAACTTTTTCAGTTCAGGGACCCCTTTACAAGCCATGTGATGTTAGTGGACCCCCACACAGTCTGATCTGTTTGTCCAAATTGCATATTTTTTAGAGTGCTGGCATAATGAAACTCTGCAACTGTGTGTGCTTTCTTGCTCTGCGCTATTCGCTTGTTTTTCTAAGCTTTAGTTAGATGGGCATGCGTACATGAAGCCTAAGAGCTTTTTCATTCACTGTTGTCACATTGCTTATAACTTTCTGCTAATTTTCACACACTTTAACTTGATGTTTAGAGAAATGTACAGGTTTTTCTTTTATTTAATTTTTATTAGCTACAAGATGACATTTCAGTTAAGCAGGTTTCAATCTTTTGTTTGATTAAACATTCAAATATTGAGGCTGATCACTGTATGCAAACATTGAAGTCTAGTCTGTGACTTGGTAACCTTGACCTAGGTCTTGATGACATTGAATTTTAGTTACATGCTGACATTAAAGTTTAGTTTATTTATGACATGCTAACAGTGAATTATTTATCTTTTTAATGATTTTTAGCTATAAATCAATATTTGAATATTGATAAGCTATAAGGTATAAAAATTATATCTATTTACTTCCATTTTACTTTTTTTCTAATAGCTTTTTAAATTTAATAGATTTTTTTTTTCAAAGGTAACCTATGTAATTAACAAAAAATTTTTACATTTTTATATTTTCACCTTTACTTTTCTTTTACACTCGTAGAATGGTCATGCCAAAGGTTATGCTTTTGTAAAGTTCAAGTATGCTGCAGTGGCCAAAACAGTGGCAGAAACATGCCACAACTACTTATTCTTCAACAAGTTATTGAAATGTAAGCCCAAAGACTTAGCTTATACTTAATAGTTTTAATTTAATAACAAAAAAGGAATGTATTTAGGAATTTTTAAGCAGTATATAGTCCTGGCAGTCCATTACTTTTTGTTACAGAGAAATCATTTCTATCATTGAGAATACATGAGCAAACTCTGATTAGCATAAATTGCTTTTATTTTATGCCAGGCTCTGTTGTCATTCTTGAGCGTGATTCACAATATTTTGTTCTTTACATACTTTACTTAATAAACTGAGAAATAATTAATACCTTTTGAGTGAGATAGGTAATAGACACAGATTATTGAAGATCAATCCTGTCACAATGTTCCACATACACCACATCCAATTTTTCTAAAATTTATTTATATCCTGCATATGAACAGTAAAGGTAGCAGAATGTGGGTGGATAAAGTTTATTCAATATAGGAATCTCCTGTAAGCCCTATTCTCTTGTTTGAATATTTTGTTCAGAGTGCGTCACATGTAAACGTAACATAATAAATGTGATGCCATAGTTTCAAGTAGGCAGTGTAAGCCTAGTTTGTGAGATTTTTTTTGTTAATTGGTATCAAGAACTTTATAAAGTTGTCCAACTCAGGGTAACTTGTGTTCTTGTTCATTTGCCAGTTGTAGGAGAAGAAAACCTCTGCTGTCTTGCAGCTATACCCAATCATGGGAAGTCAACCCTGAGGAAAAATCAGAAGCTGGTGACCCTTAGGTAGTTCACACAGTGCTATACCCTGGCAGAGTGATGCCACTGACCCCAACTGTATCGGCACTTGGATACATCTGCTACATAGAGGGGGGGCTGCAAATGATGTGTGGTTGACATTGATCTGACCACAGCTGATGCCCAGACATTCATCTCATTTTCATGTGATGATCCAAGTCTCTTCCCGACTGAAGGAGGTCATATATACATCGTTGAAAATTTGATAAATCTGGTGGATTACATGATTCAATCAGCCAGTGTTGAAGAGAAAATGTTGCAAAGGCTTTTAGAATTGGAACACCATCATGCACTGCAGCCTTATTTCCTTATTAAATAATTATTGTTTGTTTCTTTTAGGTCAGTATCGCCCTCTTGAAGAAGTTCATCCCAGGACATTTGTATCCTATCCATGGAAACCAGATATGAAAAGAAAAAGACAGCACAACAATGGGAAGTCAGAAGGAAAGCTAAGAACCTCTCTAAAAGTATATACAAAAAAACAAGAAGGAAAACTCAAGAAGCTGAAAGAAATAGGATTGGATATAAAACTTAGTGATATTTTGGTAAGTTGATGCTTTCTTTTTTTTTTTTTTTAAATGTTACTATGCTTGTGGGTTTCTTAGCAATAGCTCAGCATATTTTTAAACCTCACCACAAAATTAATTGAGTACATACTGTTCTTTTTTCTTTTCTTCCTTCTCTCTATTTCAATCATCATCACCACATTTCTAGACTCCACCTTTTCCCTAACCCACCATGTGTTGTTTTACTTTTACCTAATCCAAAAACACTATTTTGGAATTCCACTATCTTCTCATATTAAATTTATTTATTTACTACACATTTTCCCTGTTACAGACAGTACTTTATGCTATTTAAACAGTATTATTTAGTATTTAGGTCTGCAGTATCATTCACATGGTTTGTGGAAAATAAAAACTAGTTTGGAGGTTCACATAAGGTTGGATTTAAAAGGATAAAATTGTGATCTGTGACACTGGCAGACATGCCTACAGTCCCGCATTATGCGGAACCGTCCCGCAAAAGCATCAAAAAAGCTCACATGTTTCGCCGTTCCGCATTCACGATTTTTTGTTCCGCCAAGTCTGATTCCGACACAAAAAAAAATCGCCGATTTTTCATTATTTATTAATAATGCGAAATGAAAATACTGAATGCAAAATAAAATATATCTAGGTCTGTGTTTATTGTTTACATTTCATCTCCTCCCAGACCCGGTGTGTCCTAAATTTACGAAGATAGAGGTTGAGCTAGATCTATATCTAGATACTAGATCTATTCTTAGAATCTAGTAAGTGCTAATAAGCCTAATTTTCCATTCAAATCCCATTCTTTTCCCGACAAAGGCGCTATTCTAACACTAACGTGACTAACTCAACTGGTTTCTTAGGTTTCTATTCTAAGAAAAGGATTTGTTTTCAAATAGGTTATTAGAGATCTAGACCTAGATCTAAAAGTAATTAATTAACTTAGACACAGTAAGGCTAAGGCCTAGATCTAAATAAGATCTAAATCTACTTATTACATAGTCTAAATTAGTATCTACTAGATCTAACACTAGATTACTAGATTTTACTAGATGATACTAAATCTAGATCTATCTTAGTATCTAAAGAAATAGATCTCTAGATTTCTATGTATCATTATCATATGTAATAAATTTAGTTCTCAATAAGTCCATAGATCTAGACATAAATATTTAGATCTATAATATAATTATTATAATCTGTGTTCTTAGACTTAGAGGACTTATTAGATGTAGGTCTAGTCCTAGACTAGTACTACTAGTAGACAGACTCTTAAATTATTTTAGATCTAGCACTAGAGACAACTTCTAGAGTGACTAGAGTAGAGCCCTAGAAAAGGATAGATAATCAAGTAGATCTAGAATAATCACATAGGAGTTAGAACTATTGATTTCAAACAAAGGACATAATTATGAATTAAAGGTTTTCTTACTTTTAATTATATTATACTATTTAAATCTAATTTATAAGAAGCAAACTAGTATTGTTATTAAAGTAATATAATTGAAGTTTTATTTATATTGCGTACAGTATGGCTGACAAACATTGGGGCCCAAAATTCCACATTTTCAACCTGAGTGTTCCACATTCTGGGTCTTGGGGGTAGGCATGTCTGCACTGGGTTATGGTGGTTAATACAATTTCTTATTATAACATTTATTAATTTATTGCAAAATCTGGAAAGCCATACATTTGTACACTATCGACAAATAGTCTATTTAACCTTTCAACCACCCTCAAGTGAGTTATTTGCACCGTGTTTCACAAACTCACATAAAAAGAATTCCATGAGTAATAATACAGTACACAGAAGTGTGAATAGTTAAAATATCTAAGTTTTTTTACTTTTTGTTATATTTGTACACAAAAAAATTATTTTTTGTCCAGTATTATTTGCTAAATGTTTAAAAACTGATGCAATAGGTGAAATGTTATTTTGCGAATTAAAACAAGATTTTTAGATGTAAAATCCATACCCTTAACTTATATTGTTTCTGTTACTACTGACAGTACTTTGGCAATGGTAGACAACCAGGCTTTCTCACATATTTAAAACAATCTGTAGCAAATGTATTTTTTAAATGAATTAATTAACTGACACTAATTGAATCATTTATTTGCCAAATTTAATAAAAAACTTATTTGAAACTACAATGTGACCAATTAAATTTTAACAAAACTCAAAGCGTAATATCTGCGTTAGTTGCAAAACTTTCATACAAACAAAACCTGGGAATGTTCTCAGTTTCCTGAGCTTTGAAAATACTGATTAAGATTTGCCTGCTTACATGCTTTTGCTCAGAACCCAAGCAATGATGAATCTATACTAATACAGTACAGTAGCATTTGATTGAACTATATCCACAAACGAGAAACTGAAACCAATGTTTAAACAAAAAAATGATGTTTACAAAAAAGCAAATCCTGCTTTATGGATCTTCCCCATCTTCCTATTTGGTAAAATGAGGGTTCAGTGCCATTATGCACCTATTGAAAAAAAAAACAACAGAAATTAGTTCTCATTGGGATTTGTCTGACAAACATTGAACTGGACATAAATACACTCATAAAATGTAGTTTTTTTGTTTGTTTTTTTTTCATTTTATTTTAAACAAAAATGATAATTTCAATGAATACTTTTTCAACTTAACGTCTTTTTTTTTTTTACATTTTTGTACTATTTTATGTAGTTTTTTCACTTGGGATGTCCGTAGGCAAGTTTTTAGTATAAAAGGGGTCCATGGGTTAGAAAATTTTTCTGTTTCGACTGTCCAAAGTTGCCCAAGCGGATGACTTTAGGAATTAGTGCGTTCTCTATCAGACATCTAGAGAAATGGAGATTTTTCAAATCAAAGTCTTAATTGTACTTTTAGATCATGAACTTTGCAATAAAATTTTTTTTTCAAGCCTTAGGGATTTGACAATGGGTTTAGATATAACCTTTTGGAAGTGAGGTTTATTGGACAGTGAGTTTGGTTGTTGGAAGTGAGCTTTAGGCGTAAGCTAAGAACAATGTTTTCTAGGCTAAAGAATATTGAGTTAAGTTTTATGTATGCATTTAATAGCATTTAAGTTTAGCAAGAATTTTTAGAAAATGTTATTAGCAGTCAACAATACACCATTTCTACAGAACTATTTTGTCACAATTTGTGGTACCACTTTGTTTGTTTCTGTTGGGTTTTTTATTTTATATATATTTATTAACAAAACTACCAGCCACCTGCATACGGTCAGAGGCCCTTTATAATCTCATGGTATAAATATTTTAGCAAAAAGAAATTTAATCTATCTATTTACTAAAGAGCAAAACAGTATCAAGGATGACCAAGAAAATAATATACAAAAGCTTAATAAGACCTGCAGCAATGTATGCAAGAGAGACCTGGACACTGACAAAGACAACCAAAAATTTACTAAATACATGGGAATGAAAAATTATTAGGAAAATCTATGGTTCTATATAAGATGAAACAGGGTGGAGGACACGCACTAACCATGACATATATCAATTGTATGAAGATCCACCGATAGTGACAGTGGGCAGGTCACCTTTAAAAGAATGTCATATAACACGAAGAAGCCAAAATTGTATACAGGCAAAAACCCAAAGGCAGACCCTGAATGTGA
The DNA here is from genome assembly GCA_036873155.1 of Biomphalaria sudanica. NCBI lineage: Eukaryota > Metazoa > Mollusca > Gastropoda > Planorbidae > Biomphalaria > Biomphalaria sudanica. The sequence continues at coordinate 4,965,168 of JAZGLO010002325.1, read as the reverse complement.
TGGATTGATGATGTGGAGGCAGATCTATAACAGCTTGGGTTGCGGGCATGGAGACAAAATGCCAAGGAGAGATCTGAATGTAGATAGTTTTGAAGGAGGCCAGAGCCCTTCATGGGCTGTAGCGCCACTAGGATGGATGGATGGAAGATATTTCTCGTCTAGAAATGGACTGGTGAAACTGCTTTGTATAAAAGAAATTTTCACTTTAAAATTTTTGTGGAAAATATAACATTTTCAAAATGAGTTACTAAATTTGGTTTGTCAAATGTTTGCTCCCATTCAATTTTTGACTCCCTCCCTCTATTAAAGCCTTTTTACTTTAAAAATTGAATTTTTTTGTTTTGAACTCATGCACTTTAATGTTACTGTCTTCTTGACCTGTTGCAGGATGTTCCAAAGAGCAGAGAGAGCCCAAGTAAAACACCACAAACAAAAACACCCCAGAAAAAAGAAAACAATTCAGCATCAAAGACAAATGAAACAACCAAGAAAATAGTCAAAAGAAAACGAACTCTGTCAACAAAGAAATAAAAACAAATGTTTATCAATATATAGTTGTGTAACATAGATCAATTCATCTTTGATTAGTTTTTACTATGTAAATATTTTATGTAAATATAAGCTGGTCCTTCACTGTCAATGTATTCTATGACTTGGGTTGTTTGCGTGACAGTTTCAGAGTTTTTGTGTTTGGTCGTCTTCTTATCTTATAAATTACAGAAGAGAATTATTTTCTACATGTATCCATGTGTCTAGTCCTGCATGTTAGTCAGGGACTTAAAACTCTGCCAAGTCAATGTCCTGGCTCTAATGGCATTAGTGATGAAGGTGAACTTCTACGAATTCGGTGCAGAGGGGAAGGGGTGGATGAGGGCCAGCCTTGTGGCTGTATGGTCACTGCCCAACTCATACCTGGTGAGAGTCAAAATGGATTTAGAAACCTTTCTCAATATTGCTGTACTAAGTCATTCTTTTAAGTTATATGAGTCATATCTTCACTGGGGTATTGAAGGAGAAAAAAAATACCCATGAAATTTTTAGACAATGTATATATGACATCCAAGAATTTTTTGAAGTATGCAACCTGTTGTCTTCATTATTACCAAAACAGTCCTTCAAACCGAAACACATATTGTAAACTGTTTGTAAAATGTTTTACATATTTCGGATGTTCCTTCAGAGTTGAAGATAGTTTACTTCCTAGCCCAAACCTCCCGCACGACGACGGGGGATGGGAGCAGGCAGGGCTTGAACCCAGGACTATCGATAAATCCAAGCGACAGTCCAACGCGCAAACTGCACGACCAGGCAGCCATCCATGTACTGTATATAATATTGCAAAGTGAATGTTTTAAGCAAACTTTAAAAATGAAATGTTTCACTAGATCCCAGGTCTGACACACATACCAGACGGGTAAAGTTACCAAAATACAACACATAATTTTAAGCAAGAACGATTTAAGATATAATAACTGAATAACTCGTATGGCAATTCCTGAAATTATAAATTGATCTAATAAACAAGTTAAATAGAAATAAATTCCTTTTTAAAAAATGTCCCTTAAATTAAATGAAATTGCCGGTATGACCAAAGGAAAGGAATATATCCAATACAGTTAGTGATTAGTAGCGTAGCAGGCCCTGCCAGGCTGTAGCACAGTGTGCAGCAATCTGCCTAAGGGTCACCAACTCCTCAGGGTTGTCTTCCAAAGCCTTTCCCGCGTTTGAGTATAGCTGCTAGGCAGCGGAGGTTTGGATTCAGAGTTTTTCTTCTCCTAGATGGGTAGCCAACCAAGGCTAACGAGCCCCTCCTGCCCGAAGCCTACTGACTGGTTTAGGCGCCAGTTGCTCGCCTTTGCCCCCTTCTCCTGTCTGTGGTAACGGTTCCACCAGGCTCAGTATCTGAACCACATGTGTAGGCCAGGAGTTGGTGGACTGGTTGTCAGAGGCTATTTGAGACACGTGCCACTGGAAGCAAATACACTAAACCAACTAGAACTTGGCCAGGAAGGTTCCTCTGTGGAAGAGTCTATGACATGTACTAGTGAAAGCCCTCTGGAAGCTAACACACCGACAAACCTTCTGACGACCAAGATCTCAACCAGGATAGGGATCTGGAACATCAGAACCATGTATGATAGCGGCAGAATAAACGAAGTGGCAAGCGAAATGAGAAAGTACACAATCAAGGTTCTAGGCCTCAGTGGAACACGATGAAATAGAAGCGGTCTGACAACTGGGGAGAGCATTATATATTCTGGACATGAAGATCCAGACTACGATCACACAGTGAATAGCACTTCTACTGTGCTTCAAACTCAAATCCTTTAAGGATTTTTCAGACCACATTACAAATCAACACCCAGTACTTGAAGTACACTCCTTGATACTGACCACTTCACGTATCTGGGAAGTAGAGTTAGTAAAGACGGCGGAGCTGATGATGATATTCTAATTTGGATTAATAAAGACAGGTCTGCCTTTTCAACTCTTCAAACAATCTGGCGCTCTAAGGCAATATCTCTACTTAATAAGATAATCTATAATATATATTAATCTATAATACAAACGTTAAGTTCAGAATACGGTTCAGAAACTTGGAGAGTCACTAGAACAAATATGGAAAAGCTCCACACTTTTGTTAACAGATGCCTACGCCGGATATTTGGAATTAGGTGGCCAGAAAAGATAACTACTGTCGATTTGTGGGAGAGAACTAGACAAAAGCCCAAGACAAAACGAAAATGGAGCTGGATAGGACACACCCTGCAAAAAACAGCTACCAATGTTGCAAGGCAGGCACTTGATTGGAACCCACAAGGAAAGTTAACAGACCCAACCAAACCTGGAAGAGGTCAGTCATCAATGAAGCTGAGGGTACTGGAATGATATGGGAGCAGATGAAGAAAGCTGCTCAGAACCGAGTTTGGTGGAGAGGTATGGTTGCGGCACTATGCTCCCCTGGGAGTACACAGGATTAAGTCAAGTCAAGCCACTGGAAGCATTTTATTGGTAATGACGGGCTTAGAACCATTACCACTTCCGCAGTTAACAACCTTGCGGACACCCCCCCCCCCCCCCAAATCACATAAAAAATAGTGTTTAATATAATGAAATTGAAGAATGGTTTCTATTAGCTAAATAACAATTTTCAAAGAGAGAGAGAGAGAGGGGTAGGCCGTGAGTTTAGTCTGTTTTTAATACCATATATTAAGAACAAATATTGAACCAAATATTTCAATCTTCTATTGTTTTTATCATGCGACTGAGAAGAAGTTATATTAGGGAGCGTACAGTTCAGTGGAGACGGTAAACTATATTGACTGAAATAACTGTCTGGTCCTGTATCCCTCCAGACCCCCCCTCAACACATTACTGACAGCTCCTGACACGTACACTGCCAGCAACGTTGTCACTTTGTTAGTTTAACGACATCACCTGACAGAGGCGACCGTCACTTTCACCAGGCACTAAGGCAATACAAGTGTTGTAAACAGACTTGCAGGGTCATTACGTTCTACAACTAACAATTCTTTTAGCGGCTCAATAGGGAAAAACTGCTATAGGTTTTGTGCTGTCTGTCCGTCTCTCTGGTCTAAACGACTGTTGTTGTTTTTCTTGGGCTTTTCGTAGAGAGCCTCTCAGATCCGGGCACACATGGAGCTTAATTCTGATGATGATCTGAACTCAAAACAAACGCTATTGAAAACCTGATATCTACATCGTGTATCGTCTGCTTGGACAACGCCCTCTTTTGTCTTCTGAAAGATAATCCTTTTGTTGTTTTTATTATATTTTTATTACTATTTAACCCATACAATCTTGGTGGATACGGATCTCGAAAACGGCTTTATCGACTTGCCTAGAAAACTGGGAAAACTCTAGTTTAACCGTTATACTTTTTGAAAGTATGAAAAGCAAAAAAAATTAAGTTTGTCTAGTGAAATAGAAAATATTTATCTTTAAGGGATTGTGTCTTCGGGCATTTCCGCATTCGTTCACGAGGTAAATAGATTAATATTCATGACAGTGCCGGCCTTAAGCATAGGCAATCTAGGCAGCAGCCTATGGCCTCGTTTGAAGGGGGCCTCGAACATGACTCAAAAAATATTTAGTGAGAAAAATTGCAAAACTAAGCTCAAATGTCAAACTAGAGGAGCTTTATGTCTACCGGCGTAGTTTTAATTCTGTTTCAAATGTCAAACTAGAGGAGCTTCATGTCTACCGGCGTAGTTTTAATTCTGTTTCAAATGTCAAACTAGAGGAGCTTTATGTCTACCGACGTAGTTTTAATTCTGTTTCAAATGTCAAACTAGAGGAGCTTCATGTCTACCGGTGTAGTTTTAATTCTGTTTCAAATGTCAAACTAGAGGAGATTCATGTCTACCGGTGTCGTTTTAATTCTGTTTCAAATGTCAAATTAGAGGAGCTTCATGTCTACCGGTGTAGTTTTAATTCTATGTCAAATAAAATTTAAAAGTCTTCTATAGATGTCTAGTCATAAGGGAAATAATAGTTTGCAATCAGGGGCGTAGCTAGGAATTTTCAATCGTTTGGAGGCCCTGGGGGTGACCTCTTTGGGGGCTATTGCATTTCGCGTAATATTTAATTATTAATGTAAAAAACACTCATTTGGAGGCCCTCCTCAAGTGAGGGCCCGGGGAATTTTCAAATTCTCCCCCACCCTAGCTACGCCACTGTTTGCAATGTGACATAATTGTTGAATTTTTTGGTGTTTGTCAATTGACTTTAAGGAAGAGAAAGAGAGAGTGAACAGGCTAAGATTAGAGTATTGAAAACAAAGCCCCCCCCCCCCCTATTCTCCGTTCAAACGTTTTGGATTCGGCCTTGCCATCAGTTGAGACAAACTTTTAGACCTTGTGTTCGTTCAATATTAGAATGTGACAGTCCAACTTGTGATCGCTCATTAGTTGATCTAGTGTGCAAACTGGGGAATATATTCGTTATACTGTTCACATTTTTTCCTATACCGCTATGCAGATTATTAGGCCTACATGGGCAAGACATACAGTGCTTTGATTCCAAATTTGGCAACACAGTCACTGGAACGCCAAACGGGCAGCCTGGAGTGTGGTTATCACTCCGGACTATTGTTCCCGAGTTCAAACCCTGCCTTTCAGCACGTCTTGTCTAGGGCGTAACAATCTACATTGCTGAAGGAATGTTCAGAACTTATCAAACAGACATTCAGGGTTAATCAATACAAGCCCTTTCTTCCAACAAAACACGTGGTCATAATTTAAAACAAACTGACTTTTAGTTTTAGATTAAACATTTCAACTTCAATGTATGAAGCAATCATAAAACAAAACCAAACAACACGTGGAGTCTATGCGCTTTATAGAATGTACGTTGGAACAGTTCTAAAATCATTGGCTTATCAAATCTTCAGCACCGGTATACTCTAGCACGGACTGAACTCTGACATTATCTGAGTAACGCAATTTCTTGATTTATCTCCCCTTTTCAGGGGACGTTGCTCGCCTAACATCCAATCAGAGTGTCAGAAACAGAAAGGAAGATGAAAGCCTCATTTGAAAACAACAGACCAAGAAACAATAGTCCATGTATAGTTTTCTTTCTGGCAAGATACATGTACAAGTCTTTGTTTTAATTACTTGTAAAGTCAATGTTGATACAAGGTGACCTGATAGCGTTGGAAAATCCTCCAAGAAATTAAAAATGTAACTAAATTATTTATGAGCAATAATATATTGTATAACATGTTACACATATAACATTCACTATAAATAGCCTTGTTGAGTTTTATTTTCTAAATAGCAGTGGCCATAGTTGGAATACATACTCATACATATTAGTAGTAAGTAATAGGATAATTGTTAAGACAGGGCAAACTTGATATAAATCACTGCTGAAACGATACATTGGTACGATACCTGTGTATGATACGCTTACGGTTTGTATGATATCTTGATACGATGTGTTGGTAGATATGTTTGTTGTTTGTAAAATGTTTTACATATTTCGGATGTTCCTTCAGAGTTGAAGATAGTTTACTTCCTAGTCCAAACGACGGGGGATGGGAGCGGGCAGGGTTTGAACCCTCGACCGTCGATAAATCCGAACGACAGTCCAGCGCGCAAACCGCACGACCAGGCAGCCATCTGAGTAACGCAATTTCTTGATACATTGGTACGATATATTGCCACAATACGTTGGTACGATATGTTGATTCGATATGTTGTATGCTATGTTGATACAATACGTTGGTGTGATATGTTGATAGAATAGATTGATATGTCATGTTGGTACGATACATTAGTATGAATTTTAAAATGCAAAACAAAATGTGTAGTAAAAATGATTACTATTTTAAAACAACATGCTGAAGTCTCTTGTCGTCTTTAAGTGTCTACCGAACTAGAATGTCTCCAATTTACGTCTTATGTGTGCCAGGCGCGGCCTTAGCAGTGCGCGGGGCCCTGGGCGAGTGTCATGTGTAGAGCCCTATATATATCGTACCACATCACGATAACAGGCTCGTCCGCTTCTAACGCTGTTGGCCAAAATGTTGATTCTTCTATACTCTCTTCATCAAATTGTTTTTATTTCTTTTGCCAGACTTTGTCTGATTTTTTGTCTGACTCTTTTCTGACTCTGACTCTTTGTCAGACTCTCTGTTCTTTAAATTTCAGTTCGTCAATTTTCTTTGTTGTGTTCAGTGCACTAGAAAAATATTTGTCCCGGTACTTTCTAACAAGTGCAAGAAGGCCTTTGCATGTCAGCAGATTGCAACGTTTTTCTGACAGTATTCATAAGAAAAAAAAAAATCATATGATTAAGTTGATACAAAAACTCCTTAACTCTTTCTCTCCGTATTTATTTACCACATTCTGGTGGAATCAACGCTGGTATCATCAGTTAGGAGAGAAGGAGTTAAAGCTTCCTTAAAAGTTCGCTAGACATTCGGCTTTACTTTTCCCCAATTGATTATTTGCAGTGTCAGCGACAGTCAGTAGCGCCTCCCAGAATTCTTTCGTTTGATGGCGGCACTCCCATTGTGTTTCTGACAGTGATTTTGTTGTTATGAAAGGCACGGTGTTTTCCAAATTTTTTTCACCTTTCAGATGACGCAGCAAAACCTTTATATTGAAAAAAAAATCTCTGATATCAAAAGACGACACAGCTTAAGAGTTGGATTTAGCAATGTGTCCTAAAATAAATTTCCGATTATGGCAGCCACACGGAGTGTATAATGATTGACTGTTAATGCGAATAATGTTAACGCCTTGGTGCTTTCCCTTCATGTTCGCACCATTGCCAGATCCCTGGCTACGACAGTCGGCGATCTCCAGACCAAGGTTCTCCAGCACGGCGAGAAGAGACTCTGACAAACCATTTCCTGTTACTTTTACAACATCTACAAATTCGATGAAGTGTTCTCCACCTTAACGTCTGCATCTGATACGTCCACAAAACGCAATAGAAGGGACAACTGCTCCTTGATTGATTTTATTAATAACTTTCCCTTTTACTTCTGATCTCAACAGGTCCATAAGCTCGTTTTGAATAATTTGCCCGAACATATGGTCGTGAGTTACGGACTTCTTAATTAGTCGAAGATGATTGAGTTAAATTTGGCCAGCATCTCAACCAAGCCTAAAACTGACCGTTGTTTGGTGCATTAAGTTGATCTGTTCTCCCACGAAATGTTGTTCAGACTTCGCGCCAATGCAGTTTTTCTTTTGTAATTTGTTCTAGCATCCTGTTATCTGTTGGGCTACCATTGGACAGAGCTCAATCCAACACACGCTGACACACACTGAACGTGATTCACAAAAAACATCGTACTGCCGAAGTTTATTACCAAGATGCTTCCAGTCAAAAAGGCATTTCTTTGCTAATAGGCCCCCAGTAGCTCTCGTGACAATTTGACAAGGAAAACACAAAACTCTGTTTTTGGTATAAGAACAAAGAGTGAGCTAGGAGCTACACTAGTTCATTTCATCGACTTTCACAGCTCCGGCTTTCGTGGAAGAGTTATAAAATAAAATTAATGACAAAAATACTCCCGCGTTTTTTTTTTGTTTATAACCTCTAAGAATCGACAGCTCGTAAGATGCTGTCTTTACCGAGACTGAACAGTATTTCGAAATCAAAAATGTCATGTTAAGAGTTACATAGTGATTGGTATCATATCATATAAAATATATTAGTTTATGAGAACTAATCTAGTTATCGAAGCTGACAATCGTGGGCCCCCCTCCCCTCAGGCGCGGAACCTGGGGCGGTTGCCCACTTGCCACCCCCTAAGGCCGCTACTGCCTACCACTCTGTCGTGTCTTCTACCTACGCGTATGTGTGCATGTTGATGTGTCACGTGGTCGGGGAGTTCCAATTTTTATTTATTTCTCAGAGATATCTTCATTTCCCTTTTGAGGACATTAAAGCGCCACAACTCTGCCAACCAATGCAAGGTCATGAACTTTTATATAATTGTAAGCCTTAAGATCATATAGTACTAGTACACGAGACAGAGTCAATTAAATAGATGCGAGTTGGAAGTATTGGATTAGAGAGAATGACAGATTTATGTGTGTAAGATGAGCCAATCCAGGAGGGACTAAACAAGTTCTAGGTGAATTTATGGCGCACTCTCTCTGCACGCACAAACACATAGCACACACACACACACACAGATAACCTGGAGAAATGATTCTTTGTTTGAACTCAGCTCCAGGGGTGAGATAACTCTTGCTCTCTGCTTCAACTAAACATTGCTTAGTTTATCTTTTGGCGATCTTAACAGAATTGCCGCCCCTTGAGAATATTTTGTTTGATACTGGTTTGGGGCGGGGGGGGGGAGGCGGAAGACTGTAACGAGCTTAGTGTCTTATTGGGGAATAAAACATGAGTTTTCAACTGAAGGAGATCCAATAACAAATGCATACAAAAACATAGAAACTCGCACGAATTGGCCAAAACATAGAGTGTAAAAAATAGAATAGATATAAATGCAAAATACAGAATTACACATGAAATTGCAAAAAATAAAATTGAATATATAATTGCAAAATATAGTTACAGAAGCAACTGACCAAATATAGAACTACATCTGCAATTGAAAAATATATGATTACATCTGCAATTGAAAAATATATGATTACATCTGCAATTGAAAAATATATGATTACATATGCAATTGAAAAATATATGATTACATCTGCAGTTGGGAAATATATAATTACATATGCAATTACAAAACATAGAATTGCATATAAATACAAAATTAAATGCACATGAAAAAAAATACAATTACACATAGGTGTACACAGTATGGTAGGCCTAAATTTAATTTGAGATCTTAGAAAAAAAAAGCATTAAAAAATACCACTATGAAATTTTTTTGTGACCCATTTTTTTTTTCATTGTGTGTGTGTGACACCATCACCTAGGAACCAGAAATGTAAAGACAGAAACAGCTCGTCACAGACTTTGCTGGATGTGTGTTTGGACGTGCGATATGATCTACTCCACAGAGCACTCTATGCCGTTATTTTAGGAACGCAGGTCTCGGGGTTAGCGTAGATTTTTTTTTTCTTCTTTTTACTACCGTGTGGCTTGAAGTCAGGTTTATAGGTAACAACATGACTTAGCAAGTACCTTGATATTTATATAAGTTGCATCAGGACTGCAAACATTTATTCTGGGAAATCTGTTTGTTGTTGGCTGCCATAAAGTTGGTATTTCAAAAAGTCAATTTTAAGGGAAAATTAAATCACGATCAAACGGATTTAGGCTACAAACAGTGGGTGTGGATACGATTTGTTATTGGTAGTTTGTGGATTGTGAAGTTAAAAATATATTTGCCATCTCTTCCTGAACAGGTAAGTTTAGGATTTTCCTTTATATAAAACAGTATATAAATAAATTGACAGGTCTTTCTTTTGGTGCAAGTTTTTGAAATAGTGGACATCATCTTATCATTATCATCTTAACGTTTTATTTCTAACTTTAAAAAATTGGTTATTAATTAACAGGAACAATTAAAACAATTTAACAATTAAAACGAAATTTAAGTGAAATATCTGGCGAATATCCGGCATTTTTTACTATCCGGTGCTATCCGGCTCCGGTCGGATATCACTACCGGATAGTAAACCGGATAGTAAAAAAATACACCTATTTAATATGCATTAAGTGGACCTCGCTCCATTACTGTCTGTTATAGAATGTATTAATGTTTATATGAAAACAAAATAATGTGCTTAAAAATAGAGCCATTATAAATATGCACCAAACATCGTTTATTATAAAGACAAGGCATGTTAATAACTTAATATAAATAGAGATGAAACTTTACATCATAAATGCGCTTTACATACAGAGATGCAATGGCTGGCACTTTTTTCAATTTGTCTTGACCTTTGAGTTAGTAAACATGTTAAAATGTTACATTCCTTGACTACGTCATGCTGACCAGACGTCTGTCTAGCTGTGCGGGTATATCTCCAGAGGTAGAGATGAACAACTCCCACCCCCTTTTATTTGTTTAGTCCATCACATTGAGTTTTTTTATAGGCAGGTAACCACAAGTTAAATACGATGGACGTAAGTTTAATGGCAGCGTATAGACACTCTCTAGTGGTCACACCTTTCGAGGGAACTGAGTTTGTTTACTTAGTAGTTAATCTTTATTTGGGGGGGGGGGGCTGGACTACAAGAGCCACACCTCTAAGGTAACCAGGTATATTTCTAGATGAACAACTCCCTCCCCCTTTTATTTGTTTAGCCCATCACATTGAGTTCATTGATTGACAGGTGACCCCAAGTCAGATACGATGGACGTAAGCAGTGAGTAAGCACTCTCTAGAGGTCACACGAGGGAACTAGGTTTGTTATTGGGGGGGGGGGGGACTAGACTTTACATTAATAATTTGTATTACATACGTATCAGCGATGTCTGGCACACTGGCTTGTCTTGACCTTTGAGTGGTCTAGTAAACATGTCATATTCCTTAACTACGTCACGCTGATAATCTGTCTAGATGTGCGGGTATATCTCCAGAGGTAGAGATGAGCTACCCCCACCTCCTTTTGTTTGTTTAGTCCATAACATTGAGTTCATAGATAGGCAGCTGACCACATTAAGCCAGATGTCAACGTGTTGACGCTGTCTAGAGGTCTCATCTTATGAGGGAACTGAGTTTGTTTACTTGGAGTAGAATTTGTATTAGGGGCGGGACTACAAGCCAAATCTCTATAAGGTTAATTTGGTATGAGTTTGTTTATTATGAGATAGGTTGTCAATCAAGGGTCTGGACCACAAACCACACCTTTTATACTATTGGACGGGTAATAAGTTTGTTTACTTTGAGTTAAGTCTCAATTATGAGTCAGGACTACAAGCCAAACAGACACTGACCAAGGGTATCTTTAAAGGGAGGACTCAAGAGACTCACCCCCCCCCAACTTCTTATTTGTTTAATCCATGACAATGTATTGATAGAGAATATAGACATTGACCATTCTTACGCCAGAATGGATTAACGCAAATTGTTAAGACATATTGACACTGTCTAGAGGTCACTAGATGATGACACTAAGTTTGTTTACTTGGAGAGAAATGTCAATTAGAGCGCTGAACTACAGGACACACCCCTACAAGTATTTTGTTACACAAGCCACGGGTATAAAAGTGGCTTGCAAGGGCATTTAGTAAATTGAAAAGCAATAATAATGGCTGATAAAAAGTCATCACTTATATGGCGTTACTTTAATGTCAAAACAATGGACAACTCTAAAGCAGTTTGCAATGCTTGTAAAATAGTTCTGTCACGTGGTAAACTAGGCAAACCTAAAGACTTCTCAACCAGCAATATGATTAGTCATCTACGCTCGAAACACCCAGACTTATTCAACGAAATGACTGCATTGAAATCAGCATCAAGTAATATCACTGCCTGTGCCAGTACGTCTACGAGATCCAGTGATTCGTTAAGCCTCACACACAAGCAGCAACCAGGAATTAAAGAGGTCTTAGACAAAGCTAAATTGTGGGATATTAATAGTGATAATGCTAAACACATTCACTTGGCCATAGCAAAGATGATTGCAACTGACATGGAACCTTACCAAGTAGTTGAGAAACCTGGATTTATTGGACTTTAAAAAGTACTGGAGAAAAGATACACTGTGCCTAGTCGCAAATATTTTACAGATCGCGTTATTCCAGATATCTACGACAATAACTTTAAATCTTACTCTTGTGTTATGTGTGTGTCTTGATTGAATCACAATATTCTTAATAAAATTTAAGAGTGTAAAGTAACTCCTCGTTATTACTGGAATTACTTAAGATATTTACTAAGCCACTATCTGTATAAGGTACAAACCAGAAGTTGATGGTGTAAAATACATGAACACAACATCTACCCACTATACAACTTAGATTGTACTTAAGAGAGATTTACGCTATAAAACCAAGATTGAACTTTACCTTTGAAAGATTTACATTAATAACATATAAAGTTTATATATTCTGCATGAGTTATCCCACATTCTACTTTACAATTAGCGGCCTCATACATACGCACACACCATCTCATGTTACAAAGATTAGTTTATGATAAGCATATCTGTAAAAAAAATGCTGTTGATTTTAATTTATCAATCAGTGATAGAGTTTAAAGTAAGAAAGTAATAACAAAATAATATGAATATAGGTATGTTATATAGAAGATTTGCAAAAACTTCAGTAAAACGAGCTGTTTGAGTCATGTAGGTATTCGGCTCCGGCTCCGGCCGAATATCTAATTTCACTATCCGGTTATATCCGGCTCCGGCCGGATATCAAAAAGTACTATCCGGTGCACCCCTAATATATATACAATTTAAAGGCTTAAACTGAACAAAAAAACTCAAAAAAACAGGTTACAAAGACAGTTTGTGTGCAAACACAAACTCAAAATCGGCCCCCGAAATAGTCCACCCAGAAGGTAAAAATGCAGAACGAATATCAGAATGAAATTCTATCATATTCTATCAAAGGCAAATGACAGAGAAGAATGAAGAAAGAAGGTTGACAGATCTTGTGTGGTGCCCCAACGGTCCAGCAGTCCATGGGATAGGTGAAAGTGAAGGTGAAGTTAGATGTAAGCCATGCCTAACTAGTATCATATACTCATAATCTAAATGATCGAATTGTTTTGTAAAGGGTCAATCTCTTTTTAAAAAAACATTTTGTAAAAAATAATAATAATAACAAGGTTACAAAGACAGTTTGTGTTGAAACACTAACTCAAAATCGGCCACCGAAGTGGTCCACCAAAACAGGCTTTAATATTTTCAGAAAGAACATCCGAATGAAATTATATCAAAGACAAATGAGAGATAAGAATGGAGAAAGAATGTTGACAGATCTTGTGTAGTGCCCCAACGGTCCAGCAGATCAAAGGATAGTGCAAGTGAATGCAAAGTTAGATGTGAACCTGGCCCAACTAGTTCCCCTTTCAGACCTTGTGATCTATAAGGCAGATGATGTAAAGTTCATCTCTTTTTGTGGCCTATGGTTAACGAGGGTGTCATGTAGCCAGCACAACGACCAACCGCCTTTACTTTTCCCCAACTAATGTCAGGTACCAATTAGAGCTGGGTAGACTCAGAGGCGCCCAAGGATAAGGAAGTTGAAAACCCCAGTCTTCACCAGGATTCGAACCCTGGACCCCCGGTTCGGAAGCCAAGCGCTTTACCGCTCAGCTACCGCTTGCATAAGTGATTTGAGAAAAAAAAAAGTAGCCGTTGCATCAGAACATTGAATGGTCTAAAATATTGGGAAGTCGGATTTTCACTATCTTTTCTAGTTTACGATATCTAAACTAGACGGACGGACAGACATTTCACACAAAACTAATAGCGTTTTTTGTCCTTTCGGGGGCAGCTAAAAATCCATTTATTTCCCCTTATGTTGACTCCCATATTACTATACATTACTGACGTGCAGTTAACGCGAAGATATGAAAAATTACTTATTAATTGTTGTTTCAAATTATATTCCACTTATATGCATATTAAATAGATGTTTTGTCTTTAAAAAAGTATAAATTTTTTTTGTAAACTAAGTAATTAGCATGCAAGGGCTTATTTAACTTTTTTGACAAAAAATCTGAAACAGTTTGCATAAATGTGTTAAAAATATGGTAAAATGTCATCTCCCTTACTAAATAGCCTCCCGTGTTTGTTACTAAATATTTTATTTAAAAAATTAAATTTTTCGCTTTCAGAAAAGAAAATAAGTAACTGTTGAATCAGAACTTTGAAATGTCTAAAATATCATGATGTCGGATTTTCAATATCTTTTCGTTTACGAGATCAAAACGGGACGGACGGACGGACCACTAAACTAATAGCTAATGGCGGCTATTCCCCTTTTGGGTGCAGCTAAAAATGTGTAGGTAATTTCTTAACTTAAATACAAAAGAAAAAGTATTGGTCAGCCCAGTTGGAAAAAAAGGGGGGGGGGGCAATAACATGTATCGCCCCTACCACCTGGTACAACCCTCTTTCATTTTAGATTTACTAATTATTTAATTTGAGATTAGAGTGTGGTGTAACATAATATGCAAATGGGTTCAAATATCAATAATTAAATTATATTATAAAGATAGTCAACAAATTTTGTTCCAACACTCTGTGATCAAACACTCTGTGATCAAACACACTGTGATCAAACACTCTGTGATCAAACACTCTGTGATCCAACACTCTGTGATCAAACACTCTGTGTTCAAACACTCTGTGATCAAACACTCTGTGATCAAACACTCTGTGATCAAACACTCTGTGTTCAAACACTCTGTGATCAAACACTCTGTGATCAAACACTCTGTGATCAAAGACTCTGTGATCAAACACTCTGTGATCAAACACTCTGTGATCCAACACTCTGTGATCAAACACTCTGTGATCAAACACTCTGTGATCAAACACTATGTGTTCAAACACTCTGTGATCAAACACTCTGTGAACAAACACTCTGTGATCAAACACTCTGTGTTCAAACACTCTGTGATCAAACACTCTGTGATCAAACACTCTGTGATCAAACACTCTGTGTTCAAACACTCTGTGATCAAACATTCTGTGTTCAAACACTCTGTGTTCAAACACTCTGTGATCAAACACTCTGTGATCAAACACTCTGTGATCAAACACTCTGTGTTCACACTCTCTGTGATCAAACACTCTGTGATTTGAACAGTTGCTCCCCCTGCCCCGCAACTTGAACACACCGACACTGAAGCGGCCAAGATACCAGAAGCAACATGACATAATATAAAATATATATTCATAAGCACTTTGCTATGCTAACAAACTATGATTTCTGAAGAAAAAAAAGGGGCCTCCCCCCCCCCCCCCAAAACTCGAAGTTAAAGGTCCGGGGGCAGAATAGGTGCAATCTCCCTCTACCCCACAAAATCGGCCAACATATTAAATGGGGAGGGGGCGATATAATCCAAAAGGTTAATTCAAATATAAATAATTAGTATATATTATTAACATAAGTAAAGAATTCATGTATAAATTAGATGATTTCTCTACTAAGATTCTCGGATCAAGTTAAAACTTCAAACAATTACTCATTGGCATAGATAAGACATGAATTATAAAAAGTAATCAATTAAACTATAAATCAGTTAATTAATTAATTATTTTGTTTAATACCAACAAGGGAAACTAATCATCCAGCATTTTCAGATATGACTAAGTTTGTTGGGTTTAGTCCCATTAACTAATTGTTAATGCTATTTCTCCCTCACGCATTATCCGATCAAGTTTATACTTTAAACAATTATTTATTGTACCTAGCAAAATTTTAAAAATACCCAATTAGTGAAATAATTATTGATAATTATTTTGTTTGAAATCGAATAATGGGAATAACTTGTACATTATTTATATATAGAGTTTTAATTCAGAGTTCTTTCCTTTAGATAAGCTTTGTTGTTTTTTTTAAAGGATTTTTTATATTTTGTTTGTTATGTTTGAAATTGTGTAAAACATAGAAACACAAACAAATATATAAACACAATGCTTATTGCATTACTCATTTCACAGACTAAAGAGATCGTGTTTTGTTTTAGTAAAGTGATACGATAATTTACAGTTGTTGAAGGCTTTCTGTATTGTTGGCCTCTAGATGTAGATCTTTGTTTCAATGTTTTCAACTACTACCTTTAGTGATACAGTAGAACGTCGTTTATCCGAACGTTTATTATCCGGAGCGTCAAATATCCGGACCAGTTTTTTTTGTTTTTTTTTTATCAACCACATGTACTGTGATGCACATATACTGTATGAATACGAAAAATAAGTGATTATTTTCCACAATAAAGGTAAAATTGCGACATTTGTCACCTATTTTGCTCGTTCTTCACGCACGTGTCCCGCATGTGATGATTTTCAATATTCGTATAGTGTCCGGTTGCATATACTGCATGGATCGCTACGGTTTTCGGTTATCCGAACAATCGCGTATCCGAACGGTGTCCGGTCCCAATTGAGTCGGATAAACGACGTTCTACTGTAGTTGATTTGATGTAGATTTGATAATAACTTACTTTGACTAGTTACTTACGTCAAGTCTCAACAAGATTAATTAATCTAGAGATTATTACAAGAAATATACATGCAGTTGAACCCTCAGGTGTCGGTCCAATGTCAATTTCGCTTCACTAAACGATGCCCAGAACTTTTCAATGTCCAACTAGCTCTAAGTCTTTATTACCGTCATGTGTTTAATGCATGTTAATCAGAGACTTCAACTTAGCAAGCTCATTAGTTTTACCGGCTGATTCAGGTAAGCGATTCAATTCTCTAATGACACGAGGCAATAAGGAGCACTTGTATGAATTTGTCCTTGCATATGGAATACGAAATGCGCCTTTATCTTTGCGTCTGAGTATTTAATTAGGTTATGTTTTTGAAAATATACAGTTTCTGGTAGAGCCTCCGCCTCATAGACCTTCAAGCTTCCGTGGCTTACTTTTTGTAAACACTAAAACTATGTATTCACTTGGATTTGTAAAAAAAAAAACAACCTATAGCTTAGTTGAAACTGTGGACACTTGCACACAAACGAGCCTTGTCTACACGATGTAGTTTAAT
This sequence comes from Biomphalaria sudanica, assembly GCA_036873155.1. Taxonomy (NCBI): domain Eukaryota; kingdom Metazoa; phylum Mollusca; class Gastropoda; family Planorbidae; genus Biomphalaria; species Biomphalaria sudanica. The sequence continues at coordinate 4,948,020 of JAZGLO010002325.1, read as the reverse complement.
CCCAAGCAACTGGATTTTATTTGTTCTTATCTAAGATTGACAGGGAAAAACAAATCCTCTGTTTTAATAGTCCAGATACTTCAAACTGTTAACAAGTGCCAGCACCTGCCTGTCAGTTCAGGACCGATCATTGACACCTGAACCTGCAGCAGTAACAAGTACATATGCACTCACATAACACACGCATACACAGTCACACACACACACACACACACACACTTTTCATTTTTGAACTTCCCTTGAAACTTTGAAAGTTGATTCAACAGATAGTATCTCAGGCAGATTGAGAAGAATTATTTTAACAAAATAAACAAACATTTAATCAAATATTTGATCTTTTCTGGGGAGTTTGAAAACAAAGCTCTTTTTAGAAGTTACGTTGAATCATTAGTGACATGTTCAAGACCAGTTTATGTCCGACCAGAGGTCTTATAACGATTTGCAGAAATAAAGTTAACCATGGTAATGTCTTCGAGTTATCAAATTACGGATGAGTGCAATGCAGACAACGTACATCTGGTTACGACCTGCATATATTGACCTAATGCTGATTATTCTGGGATCTGTTTAACTCTTCTTTTAGCCTTCTTCCTCTATTCTATTAAGTCTTTTGAGCCTATTCTAATTAGTCTTTTGAGCCTATTCTAATTAGTCTTTTGAGCCTATTCTATTTAGTCTTTTGCGCCTATTCTATTTAGTCTTTTGCGCCTATTCTATTAAGTCTTCTGAGCCTATTCTATTAAGTCTTCTGAGCCTATTCTATTTAGTCTTTTGAGCCTATTCTATTTAGTCTTTTGCACCTATTCTATTTAGTCTTTTTAGCCTATTCTATTTAGTCTTTTGCACCTATTCTATTTAGTCTTTTGAGCCTATTCTATTTAGTGTACAATTTAGTCAACTACAATGTTCTTTGCGTCAGGTCAGTGACGTTTAACAATTCCAGCCTGTTGGCCATGAGTCTGATGCAGGTGTCACAAGCTGAATCGCGACACAAAAAGTGAAGCTGAGCCTCCGTGACTTCATTCTGTACTGTGGGAAAGGAGTTTCGGGGGTCGGATAGCACTGTTTCATGGGCCGAATGTCGCCCTCGCTCAGGACAAATGATTTACATCTCTATCAAACCAGACAATTGTTCTCTGTCCCCATGTCCGACCAGTTCACGTGTTAAGTTCAAACATCGACTATAATTAAAACCTCTGAGAATCAAAAAATATATTACACTTGGCTGATATGAGCTTGGAATACAAACAGAGAAAAAAAAGGTATACTACACATTTAGCTACTTTTCCATAGCATCAAAGGAATGTTTATTCGGTGTTTCTATTTGCTTTGCTGTTTGTTTGTGTAACAGAACATAACATTGAAATTGTGAAACATTGTATCTTATAGATCTTATTGCTGAGATTGGATTGAGACAACAGAATTACATTTAGTTGCATAGAAAAATAATCACGAGCCCAAAAACAATGAAAAGTTTCTAAGCATTTTATTTTTGCCATTGAAAAAAAAATTAATTACATCTAAAGAAGCCAGTACATCAAGTTGAAGATACTTGTCAACCAACTGAAACAGATACAACTTTTATGCAACTGAGAAAGAAATTCACTAATGAATGAACTATACAGACAGATGAGATATTTGATGTATTGTGGATGTCCCAATAGAAGCACCGCTAGGTAGGTGTAACACAGTTGTGTCCGCGCACATATCGCACATTTCTAGTAACACCTCTGACTCCAAAAACAAAACATTTTTAAATTGGAGATCGCAAGTTGTATTTTTGTTTTGTTTTGTTTAGTTGTGTTACTCGCTTCTGTGTTGTCTTATCCTATCTTATATATTACAGACGTTACTTCAAAAAGAAGATAACTACGTTCTACGCATTTCAGGAGTCAAACTAGCCATGCATGTTGATCAATGTCTTTAACTCTGATAAGTCGTTGGTTTACCTGACCGATTCAGGCAACCCATTTCATTCTCTGTGATACTAGGGTAGAAGGGGCACTTGTACAAATGTGTTGTAGCATAAGGAATAAGAAATGTTCTTCCTCTGTCATGAGAAATGAAAACTTTTGTTTTTCTCTTCAAAGAAAATGTGGCTCAAATTAGTTTTTAGTTTGACTTAAACGTACTTATAAAAGTGCATTTCTTCAACACAACACCAAAAAACAACAACAAAACAACAAAACAACAACAACGACAAAACAACAACAAAACAACAACGACAAAATAACAACAAAACAACAACCTTTATTTAAAACAAACATAACATCCCAATATGGATATGTTGTCATTCTGGGCGCCAACAAACATGAACTGGTCGGTTGCTAATTACAAGAAGAGCATTGTTCTACATTTTCATTCCATCTAACGTTGTACTTGGTATAGGAAAACATTCAATCATGAATGCGATTATAGTTTTCTCTAGATGAACTGTAAATGAATTTTTAGCCCTAAAGAAAGACTCTATATTCCTTGGTTTGAAACAAGCCAATAGACTGGCAAAGACCATTATAAATACAGCCTATTCTTCCTTAAAACTGGAATCCTACAGGTAATGAATTGCAGCTTGGTTTACTCTGGGACGTCATTTAAAATCGAATACAAGTCTTTCAGATAGACAGACTAATGATTAACTACCCGGCCATTCCTTTCGTTTTCAACGATCAAAGTCAACATAAGTCAAAGATTGAACAACGTAATCAAAGCATATTATCTATGTCAGTTTCTTGAATTATGACAGATTGTTCCGTGCTTGTTTTAAAACAATAGATTTACATTTTTAAAAACTCTCTGCACTTTCTGCATGTACACTTACCTAAGTACATGGTTACATCTACGTCAGTCAACACTCACATGATTTGTTCATGGAAGAGGGTTTTGACTCGGGAGGGGAGATAACTCTGTCCAGTCCGGTGCCTTTGCAACAAGTTAGTGAGAAGTTCCAGCTTACCTGACTGGCCTAAGTCAGAGTGTAGGCTCACCAGACAACTCATACACACAAACCTGGAAGGGTTGAAGTTTTCAAGATCCCGACATTGCAGTGTATCAGAATCTATAGGATACATAGTATTAATACAACTAGCATTTCCTTTTACATTTAACAAAAACAAAAATATATTAATTAATAGGTCCTACGGTAAGCAAGAAAATGTATTAGATTTTACAGACATTTCCCGCCTTTTTCTCAGCCAAAACATTACACAATCACATTACAGTTAGAGCCGAGTCACGTGTGTCATCTAAAGAATTATTTCATTATAACTATTAACTAGCCGGATATTACCCACGGACTGCTGGCCTTAGTTTAGGTATTTCAGATCAGCAGATTGGATTAAGATCTCTGTCAAACATGGCGAGATTTCCTTTCACATTTATTGTTATATTGCCATGAAAATAAAAGCAGAAGTGAAAATGATTTACCCAGACGTATTCATAGCTAATTAAACGTTTCATGCTTTAATAGAGAAAAATGTAGGTATTTTTTTTTGCGGGTTGGGGTTGTGGTATGGACATTAAACATACACTACGGTCTCCGCCATAAGTCTAAGGAGGGGTGAAAGGAATTCGATGCTTTCATTGTAAGGTAGCCAGCACTCGTTGTTTAATACGTTTTTTAAGATTGAAGGACCTTGAAGAAGCTTTTGTGCTACTTTATATTAGCCTACATATTCAGTTCACAATAGTGGAAATTATACTTTTAAAGACGAGCAGTCTGAACCAGCGTCCTTACATCAAGTCTGAACCAGCGTCCTCACATCGTCTGAACCAGCGTCCTCACATCAAGTCTGAACCAGCGTCCTCACATCAAGTCTGAACCAGCGTCCTCACATCAAGTCTGAACCAGCGTCCTCACATCAAGTCTGAACCAGCGTCCTCACAACAAGTCTGAACCAGTGTCCTCACATCAAGTCTGAACCAGCGTCCTCACATCAAGTCTGAACCTGCGTCCTCACATCAAGTCTGAACCAGCGTCCTTACATCAAGTCTAAACCAGCGTCCTTACATCAAGTCTGAACCAGCGTCCTCACATCAAGTCTGAACCAGCGTCCTTACATCAGGTCTGAACCAGCGTACTCACATCAAGTCTGAACCAGCGTCCTCACATCAAGTCTGAACCAGCGTCCTCACATCAAGTCTGAACCAGCGTACTTACATCAAGTCTGAACCAGCGTACTCACATCAAGTCTTAACCAGCGTCCTTACATCAAGTCTGAACCAGCGTCCTCACATCAAGTCTGAACCAGCGTCCTCACATCAAGTCTGAACCAGCGTCCTCACATCAAGTCTGAACCAGCGTCCTCACATCAAGTCTGAACCAGCGTCCTCACAACAAGTCTGAACCAGCGTTCTCACATCAAGTCTGAACCAGCGTCCTCACAACAAGTCTGAACCAGCGTCCTCACATCAAGTCTGAACCAGCGTCCTCACAACAAGTCTGAACCAGCGTCCTCACATCAAGTCTGAACCAGCGTCCTCACAACAAGTCTGAATAGTTAATGTGAAATATCCAAAGAGGAGACATGTACAGTCATTCAACTTGTATGAGTTTAAATATGTCATAATTCTAGTGCGAGCTCTGGCGTAACTTTTCGGGGAGTATAAATTGATCATGTAAAACATTTTTGTGATTATGAATTGCTTTTATGATTGTTTTGAACTTTAACGTATAGATGTCATTGAATGTCATGTCCTACGTTACACACTGTCCAGAATGTCTACAGTTCTAAGCCAAAAACAAAATCGTGTTAGTTTTTAAAGTTTAATGGAGATGGTTGGTTTTAAGTTTAACTAATTTAATTTTGTGTTTGTTCCAGTTTCTTAATGTTTTCTTGAGTTGAGGGGTCCCAAACGGTGGATGCATATTCTATTATTGGCCTAACCAAGGTTAAATAACATTTTAGTTTTATGTTCTTATTTGATTTATAGAAATTTCTTTTAATAAACCCTAATGCTTTGTTTGATTTTTTTTATAGTTTCATCAATATACCGATTCCATGACAGTTTTTCATTTATTATAACACCTAGGTATTTTGCGTTTTTAGTCTGTGTTACTGGTTTGCCATGAATAAGATAAGTGGAATTAATTTGTTTTAGTTTTTTTGTTACTCTTAACAACTGACATTTTTCTGGGTGGAAAGTTATGCTCAAATTTGATTCCCATTTCTGTAATTCATCTAATTCTCTTTGTAAAATATCTGTGTCTTGTATTGTTTTTATTGTTCTATATATTATGCAATCGTTTGCAAATAATCTGACTTTTGTTCCTGAACTAATGCAATTTGGTAAATCATTTATGTAAATTAAAAATAGTTGTGGACCCAAGACTGTTCCTTAAGGTACACCTGAGTTTACTGTTATTGGTGTTGATTTAGAGCCATTTATTATTACAGTTTGTTCTCTCCCTATCAGAAAATCTTTAATCAATAATTTTAATTTGAACAGTTCTAAAAACATCTCTATATTTGTTGACTGTTTTTCTCCCATTATTGCCGCTAAGATCTCGATGCAATCTCAGTAAAAATGTTTACATATAAACAAAAAAACATGTTTGTGTTTTTCTGTGAGTCAAATGAAACTAATTATCAAAGTAAACGTGAAATATGATTTTTGGAGGAAAGCTAACAACAAGAATGATGATTTTAAACATTAAGAATGATGGATTTGATCTGTAGAATGATGGGTTAAAACAGTACAATGATGGGTTTAAACAGTAGCATGATGGGTTTAAACAGTAGCATGATGGGTTACAACAGTAGAATGATGGGTTTAAACAGTAGAATGATGGGTTAAAACAGTAGAGTGATGGGTTTAAACAGTAGCATGATGGGTTTAAACAGTAGAATGATGGGTTTAAAAGTAGAATGATGGGTTACAACAGTAGAATGATGGGTTAAAACAGTAGAATGATGTATTAAAACAGTAGAATGATGGGTTAAAACAGTAGAATGATGGGTTAAAACAGTAGAATGATGGGCTAAAACAGTAGAATGATGGGTTAAAACAGTAGAATGATGGGTTTTCATATCGAACTCATCACATCCTTCGATACTCGGGATATGTCTCCCCCCTTTTTACTTTTTCTTTTTGGCGTCTTAAATTTACAAACTCCACTTTATACAAATACTAGCCATATGTTGCCCGCGGACAGCGGGTCTTAATTTGCGTATCACTGTCGATATAGTCACTGAGAGTGTTTTGTAAACAATTAAACGAAATAATAATGTTATAAGTAAAGCGAATGCGGAATCAGTGAATATAAAAGTAGTTTTTGAATGGAGCTATTCGACTTAAATCCATTTTTTCAAATAAAAACATTTGTTTGTAGGCCTACATATATTTGATTAAAATTTGAAATTAATAGACTAAATTGTGTATGTTCATGTGTTAAAGTATAAGTAGATCTTGAGTTAGAGATAGATCTAGATCTAGACTAATCTAGAGTTAAATATACATACATACGCCTTACATAGAAGTATAGTCAAGTATCTAAGAGAGTAGGCTATATTGAACTCTCATTGACTTAAATTAAAAAATAACGCAAAATAGAGTTTAATTATTCAAGTTATTATTCAAAGGTCAACATCTGTTTTTATTGTCTTGTAGCTCTGAAGTTCATGACCCCTTAACGCGTCGCCTTGGTGACAAAAAAGAGGTAAAATAAAATGACATAAAATATATTTTATCATTAAAGCAAACGCTTGAATGTAACTGTTAATATAACATTGTTAGTTTAATTTTATGTAGATCTAGATCTAGACTCTAAAAAATTTGGATGCCATAGTCTAGTCTATAACTAAACACTTTAAGCTTGTGTTGATCTAGATCTTAATCAGTATGTAGGTCCACTCGCTAAAGCCATTCAAATTTGTAGCGCATATGTGACATTTTTGGTGCGCGATACGATGAAATAAAAATTCTGTCAACACGGTAAATGTATATGTGTAGCTATGTTGGTAAGAGGTATGACTGCGCATAAGTAAATATGAAAGAAAAAAGTACATTTAAAATAAATACTTAAAAGTAATCCTAATCGGTAGTTGTAGCGTAAAACACTTTAAAAAAACACAATGGAAAGTAAATTGTATTATGTAAGTAGTTAATTAGTTTATTAATAAGCCTTTATAATGCGCGATATTATGACCTCTGATGTTAATTTCATTCGTATCACTACGCGGCGCAAGTAATGGTGCGCGCGAATTATGGAAAAGTGTGTCAATGAGGCTAAAATTATTCTCGCATTTAGAGCGAACGATTTTATGTAAAAAAATGTTTTGTAAACTCAAATTTGAAGGTTAATTTTCATTAAATAATGAAATGAATAGACACTAATTTGTATGTTCATGTGTAAAATTACAAAATTATGTTTTCTTGAATGAGAGCTAATTTAGATCTAGAGATTTTCATCTCTGCGCATGCGTGACCTCTCCGTCTTGTCTCATCATTTAGACACATATGTAAACATGGCCTAGATTTATAAAATACTATACTTTCATAGAGTTGGTCAACTTTTTTTTTTTGAGGGTCTTAAGTTTGTTTTAGGGCTACAATACATACACTACGGTCTAAGTTAGTACCCAAGGAACATTTCTGCCAAGTTTTATCAAGATTGGTCAAACGGATTTGATTTCTATTCTCACATACATTCATACATACATACGCCTTACATTCTACTTTATAGTATAGAATTATAATTATCTTTATATATAACATGATGTTAACTTTAACTTTTTTTCTTTGAATACATTGGACAATATTTAAATCTAAAATTTGATCGACGTTGTTAGACTTCCATAAAATGTTATCACTTATTATAAACTGTCACAACCTAATTATGACAAAGTATAACATAGTGTTACGATTCTCTCCTAATCAGGCCTTCTGTAAAAACTGCTAAACACAACACAACACATTAACACATCAAGAACTTGACAACAAGGCTCCAAATAATCTGGTACTTTAATAAGGGTCAAATAAAACAGCCAATATTACACACATGGCAACACAATCAACTAACAGTCCCGGTCTCAACGCTCTCCGGTCTTGAACTGCCCTTTTCCTACACACTGTGTCTCTGGTCAGCGCAGCCTTATGATCAGATGACCATAACACGGGCGCTATTCACGTGCAAAGTTCATGCCAGTACTGTCCCTTGCCTTTCATTATAGCACGCTAAACTGTATTAATGGCCTGTGTCACATATGTCAGCTGATCAAAAACAGTTAACCCTTTTGCGTCGCGAATAGGGTTATAACACTGCCTCCTTCTCAAATTTGTCCGTCCCGGACAAAATCTATCTCACGACATGGGCAGTGGAGGTGAGTCGATGCAGGAGGAGGTCTATCGGTGGGGGTACAATGGGCTTATATTGCCATCTCGATGGAGCCGTCTGCGTTGTAGTCTGCGTATGTCTCTTTCTTCTTTCCCTTCTCCAGTTGACCTTCATCTGGCTGCACTGACGTTGTAGCCGCATCGCCATCCACGTTGGACTCAGCAAACGTCGCCTTCTTCTGTCGTTCACTACTGAGAGCAGCCACTTAACACGTGGGGAGGGATAGGATGTCAGGACAGGGGTCACCAAGATCGTTGTCCTATCAGGTTGTTTCATAGGGCTTTCAAGAGAAGGGTTTCGGAAATGGGTATCAGGTCCACAGGAGGGGAAATAGTGGCACACATCATCTTCAGGCTTATCCGGAGGGCAAGCTAGTGGAGCAAGTTGGCAGCACTCCACTTGCGAAGGACCCTCATCTTCAGGCTCCAGTTCACTTACTTGACCATCACCAGGACCTCTCACTCTAGTCTTGTCAGCAGACCTATCGCATGTCGGGTTGAGATCGTGTCGATGACTTTCTGCTTGCAGAAGTCCACCAACTGCTGCATCAGGTTTCGTCGCATTCTTCTGAACATCAGGACTTCTCTCTCTGGTCTGGGCAGATAGACAAACGTCTGTTGGGTGCAGACCTTGCCGATGTGTTTCTTGGAGTTTGCATTCTCCCTGCTGAGCTCGACACATAGCGTTCTTGCCAAACATCTGGGTGCAGCAATCAAGGTTTGAGTTCCTCGCATCAGCACTGGCAGATTGACAGATGTCTGTAATGTCCTCAGTTACAAGTTTGGGGTAAGACACAACGTTGTCTTGTTCTGTCTGGCTGACGGAGGCACTCATTTCAGGGACGTCTGCAGCAAAAGTGTTGGTTGAAATATTGGTCTCTGTCTCTTCTCTTGTTTCTTCATCTGTCTCTTTCTGCGAGTCATCCTTGATCACATTCTGAAAGCCAGCCAACATCTGTTCTTGAAATGTGATCAAGAGCTCTACCACATCGGGTTTGATTTCAAAGAGGTACGTGTATGGATCTTCCTCTTCATCCACCAGGACTTGCTTTAAGAGTTTCGCAGTTCCTTTCGTAGCACTGCAGTCCTCGCCATTTCAGCTCTTGTTTCAGTTCTTTCAGATTCAGTTCATCTAGCAGTTTTACAGAAGCCATAGGAAATCCCACTTCTGACACCAGTGTTACGTTTCTCTCTTCTAATCAGGCCTTCTGTAAACACTGCTAAACACAACACAACACATCAACACATTAAGAACTTTACAACAAGGCTCCAAATAATCTGGCACTTTAATAAGGGTCAAATAAAACAGCCAATACGACACAATTGGCAACACAATCAACTGCTACAACGTTAGACTGTATATCACTGTATTAAACTCATAAACTCTACTGTCTCTTCCTGGACTCGTACGTTTCACTGGAGGACTGCACCAGGACCGACTTCATTGCTGACTAACAGTCCCGTTCTCAACGCTCTCCGGTCTTGAACTGCCTCCTACACACTGTGACTCTGGTCAGCGCAGGCTTATGATCAGATGACCATAACACGGGCGCTATTCACGTGCAAATTTCATGCCAGTACTGTCCCTTGCCTTTCAATATAGCACGCTAAACTGTATTACTGGTTTCATATATGTCAGCTGATCACACACAGTTAACCTTTTTGCGTCGCGAATAGGGTTATAACAATAATAATTGGGGGCGCGGTGGCTGAGTGGTTAAGCGCTTAGCTTCCGATACTGGGTCCTGGGTTCGAATCTTAGTGGTTTTGACTGGGATTTTGAATTCCGGGATTTGTATGGCATTCCTGAATCCAACCAAGTCTAATCATACTCTAATGGGTACATTAATTTAGTTGGGGAAAGCAAAGACGGCTGTCGTTGTACTGTCCACATGACATCCTGTTCGTTAACAGTTGGCCAAAGAAACAAATGACCTTAACATCATATGCCCTATCGACCCATGGTCTGAAAGAGAAACTTTACTTTAGTTTTTATAATAATATAGTTCTATCTTTCAATTCATCTGAAACAAATCGATGAACTTTTTTTTTAATGTAACGAAACTTTGAGAATTTCACACATAGTGTAATCTTTCAACGTAATACTTAGAATCAGTGGCGGCATCGAGACTCACCTCAATCTTTTCTTGTGGTAGGGCTCGCAGGTAGACTAAGAGACAGAAAGAGAGAGAGAGAAGAGAGAGAGAGAAAGAGATGGTGAAAGGTCTTATAGGAGGTCCCCAGGTTTATACAAGCAGAAATCTGATCTCTGGCTATAGGCTTTTAATGGAACGGTGTTCTCTCTGCTGGTCTTTCAGAGATGGCGGAAGTGTCAAAAACTGTAGACTGTTTGTTTTGAGGCCTAGACAGATATGAATTGAGTACATTTGTAATTGAAACGTATCCAAAGAGGCATGTGATGGGTATGCGGAAAAGTACGGGAAGTAGACAAAATGACTTTAAGATAGTTTAAAATGTTATTAAAATGATTATAAAATCATAACAAAGTATGTATAACATCTACCAATCTAGCAATAATGAATCTGTGTGATTAAACTATTTTTACCAATTGTTAATAGTTAATAAAATAGTTTTTTGATTAATTGGTTCTGGTTTTGTCATGTAAAAGAAATAATTGTGCAAGACATCAGAGTTTTCGGTGTGGGAGAAAGAACGTGTAAAAGTTTGTTACAAACAGACAGAGTGAGTTGATATGAGCTTTCAAATACAAATAGACGCTTGTATGTCTCCTTGTTGTGGCGCTAATGCTCACAATTCTTTCAGAAAATTATTTCTTAGTTTTGCACCACTCGTTAATATCCTTCAAGAACACATTGTTAGTAATCGATCAGACATTGTCGCAATAATTTTGATTATGTAGTTGCTCATTTTTTCCTCTATGAGTCTGGACCTCAGAGCTCTGTGGCCTACTCTGTCAAGCTATCTTAAGATCTTTAAAGATATGACGGAGCTTCTGTTAAAATGAACACACTTAGATTGAGGGATAGGTCAAGCTCTATTTCTGTCCAATACTTGGATATTGTTGTATACACAATGGGTTCGCTATTTCTTTTTATCATACAGGAAAAAATTTCTAAATTTTAGCACCAAGAATTTGTCAAAAACTTAGTTTCTCTATTATCAAGATTTCAGCAGCAAATTTGTACATTTAGCCCTCCAGTCTACTAGATATACAAACTGTTACATTGTCTTGTACGGAGTTACCAGAATTTTAGCACCAAGAATTTGGCAAAAAGAAAAAAAACTTAGTTTCTTTGTTGCCAAGATTTCAGCAGCCAATGTCTACGTTTCGTTCACCACTATCCCTACAAACTGTTACGTTGTATTTACAAGTGCACTTATCAAAGTAGCAGTGCAGACTTTATTATATTGACTTTCTTCATTTTCTGTAATGCTACAATGACATATGGCGGGTTAATTTCTGAGTGGAAAATAGAGGAAGTCCTCTAGCTTGGCTGATGCATTCAGTTTACCAACTTTCTGATGTAAACTTTACATGCAATGATTAGTGCAACTGTGGTGTGAATGAATATATTTCTTAGCTATTGTTATATTGCTTTTTTGTGTGCTATGGCTTTGTACAACTTTAAGATAAATGTCCTCAGAATAATAAATATATTATTATTATTAATATTATTATAGAAATGAATTATTATTTTTCCCTCTAGCACTGCCTGTGGGTCGAGCTCCGTTCAAGGGAAACCCATTTCAGTGTAGTCACTTCTTTTATTAGTGTTATTATTATCTCAAAACTAAGTCGTCATGGATGTTCCCAGTCCTAGAGCCCAACAAAAAATTTCTTTAAACAAATGCATCAAATAAGGACTACCGGTGCTAAAACTACTATAGTCCACTATTCTATTCAATAACAACAATTGCCAATGTTACATTTTATAATGGAATGGTCATAATCGATCGCAACCCAGACGAAATAATCAGATACGAGGTTGTTCTATCTGGTCCAGTGAGAGGCAAACTTTTTTTTACAAGCGGGTAAGCGGGTAAAATTTGGGCGGGCCGTATTATTTGTTTTTAACATAAATATACGTATTAGATAAATTCTATGTTTTCAAAATTAAAATATTGGAATGTATGAATCAGAGAGAGAGGTTTTATAATATTTCTGATTTGTTTCTCTCTTCATATGGGACGTAGGTGAACTGAGGTGTCCATGCAACAATCTTTTTCTGGACACAGAGTTCTCGAAGTTTTATCAGTGAAAAGAAACTGCTCCAAAATATATGAAGATTGCAAACATTTTTAGAGTACATAAAATAATTTTAGGGAAAAGATTTTCACAAGCCACTGAGTGAAACTCAATATATCTTACAATAAGAAATAATAATTTGAGGGTGTATAAGAGAGAAGCTCAATCAGATTAAACTGCAAGTCTAGTTTCTTGAGGCGGGCCAGATAAAACCTCATGCGGGCCAGAGTTGGCCCATCACTGAACTATTCCATCACTTAGCAATTAGAAGGGAGATTTGTTTCCGTTAGAATGCGAGCATCTTAGGATTTAGTTTACCTCAAAGTGTTATTTGTACAACTTCAGACTTTTCTAAATCTTCATTGCTATTCGATACCAAAGACAAAGTCGCTATCAAACAAAACACTCTCTAAACAAAATGACACAGTGCTTTAAGAATAGAAAGAATTATTATTGAAGCACCACAGATATATATTAATAAGTAAAAAATGATATGAAATAATTTAAAAGAAATGAACTTGAATCGTGTTAAAAACTAGGTCTCAAATGTGTTAGCTTGGGATGCCTTGTGTAAGCTGGTGAACTTTTGCTCTGTTTTCGCCTGTAAGTTTTGATCTAAATATCAACAGACACCAACAACTAACATTAGGAACAACAAAAAAACTAAAAATAGAATCTCTCCATTTATTTGCACGGAACATTTCTTCGCAGAATTAGACAAACAAAAAGAGGAGAGAAATTCCCAGGTAAAAAAATGTTTTTACTCTTTCTTCCTCTCCTCTTTTTCTTCACTCTCTCTCTCTCTCTCTCCTTTTTATCACCACAGACTGCGCGCACTCAAACTATATTCTCTAACCCAGCTTTACAGGCGAGCACTTCCAGCTACTCATTATCCCCCTTTGCATTGATAAATGAACGACCCAGCGTCCTAGTGGTAAAATTGACTTCTATGGGCCAGGTTTTGTGTTTCAATAGAGGAAGTTATCGAAAATCTTTCACTTTAAACTTGAACTGTGATACATTGAATATTTTATGTGAAGTGATCGAATTTTGCATTTGGATTTTGCAATTTAACTTAATTCCTACATATAATGTTTTCAATACCACTGCTGGTCTACTATTTATAGATATGTGTTGTTCATGGTCTACTGATTACTTGTTAACCAGGTAAGTTACGTAAAGTTACACACAGTGTTCTCGTTAACTAATTTCTTAGGGCTGTTATTTGGCTAAATACTCATAATTCCGCTTGACCAATCAGTTAATAATGTACTGATATGTGCGATAAATGTGTTCAAAGATATTATGCCAAAATGTTACATTATATAACGGCTACAAATGCGTCATGTGCGGCAAACTATGTAGGTCACATTTGGTTTTGTCTCACTAGATGAAACGCAGCACTCATTATTATTCCTTGGACTTCAAGACACTTTAATACTGTATGACTGTAACGCGGTAAACTATGTAGGTCACATTTGGTTCTGTCTCACCAGATGAAACGCAGCACTCATTATTATTCCTTGGACTTCAAGACACTTTAATACTGTATGACTGTAACGCGGTAAACTATGTAGGTCACATTTGGTTCTGTCTCACCAGATGAAACGCAGCACTCATTATTATTCCTTGGACTTCAAGACACTTTAATATTGTATGACTGTAATGCGGTAAACTATGTAGGTCACATTTGGTTCTGTCTCACCAGATGAAACGCAGCACTCATTATTATTCCTTAGACTTCAAGACACTTTAATATTGTATGACTGTAATGCGGTAAACTATGTAGGTCACATTTGGTTTTGTCTCACCAGATGAAACGCAGCACTCATTATTATTCCTTGGACTTCAAGACACTTTAATACTGTATGACTGTATGACTGTATGACTGTAATGCGGTAAACGTCTAAAACCAACTGGGAAGAGGACCGACTCCCAGGTCTGACATTGAACTCTTTGAAAAGCTTGCACAGAGAGTTTAGAACAGCAGAAGTGAAAGTTGTGGGAGCAAAATGTGTGGTTGGAAAGTACCTACTGACCGCCAATGTGTGGTTCAGGTGCAAGAAGGACTCTGACGTTAGAATAGGACTGTTCAGTTCCTCAGGTAGATTATAGTATTACCATAGCGATAAATCCTCAGGTAGATTATAGTATTACCATAGCGATAAATCCTCAGGTAGATTATAGTATTACCATAGCGATAAATCCTCAGGTAGATTATAGTATTACCATAGCGATAAATCCTCAGGTAGATTATAGTATTACCATAGCGATAAATCCTCAGGTAGATTATAGTATTACCATAGCGTTAAATCTTCAGGTAGATTATAGTATTACCATAGCGATAAATCAACAGTTTCTGTAGAGAAAAAAAAAACGCACATTCGTGGTTATCAATCTGATAAAATCAATTTAAACAATGTTAAAATGCGCGCTACATCATTTTGTCTCATGAAGTATAAACATTCTTTGATATTCATTTCAACATTGACACACATGTAACGCATTCTGGGTCAGTGTGACTTTCTTGGCTTCCACTGTTGTGCCTCTCAATTGCTTTTGCTCTAGTCAATTGTAAGAGATTTTTTTGTATTTGTATAGTTTAAACTAGATATTTATTTGTTAGCTGTACGAATTTAAATTTAATGCAGGATACCTTCGTATTACTTGGTTTCTAATCTTAAATCTAAAATCTATTTTAAAAAAATCAATTTTTTAATCTAAAATAATAATAAATTTGGTAATTATTTCTGTTATTATATGCCAAATAAGGTTATTCACTTGAGACTAGTCTTGAAGCTATGCTACAGAGGCATATATTAGCTCACTCTGTCTGTCTGTCTGTCTGGTGCAAATCTTGTACACTTTGTTTCTCTCATTTTCCGTTCTCGGATCAAGTTGAAACTATGCAAACAATTATTCAATGTCGATGACAACGCATGAAAATGAATTAACCAATCAGTTAATGAATATTTAATTAAAATTAATTAAATTAAATATATTAATATTCGTTTATGAAGAAAAAAGGAGATAAATCTTGCAGTATGATAGATATGGTAATAGTTGTATATATAAGCTTTTTAAAAAAATAAAATGCTTGTTTTAATGTCATTCCTGTGTTGAAGTCATCAAGTGGGTACATTCTGTAATACTGGCACGAGATGAACAAAAGTATTGTTATAAACCTGGTGGTGGCACAGATGGGGGTAGTGGTGTGAGTGTAGTCAGCCGACGCAAATCGCCCCAGGCCAGCGCTAGACGAGCGGTCAACCGTGACGAGTTACGACGGTCGACCGAAACGAGTGTCAACATGAGGGTTCGGGAAGGATCGACGTCTTGAACAGAGCTCAGTAGCGGCACGAGAGTTGTAGTCATCTGACCATATAGAAACGTCGAGCGGCGTTCTGTCCGGTTCTAGAAGGCCAGTAGGGACCCTATATAAAGAACGGAGGTGTCGCAGTCGAGACGGTACACGACAGATTCACGACAGGGCTCAAAACACGGTCGACTACAGCACAGTTCAACGGTGTGGTTCTGTACGGAGCATTACGACGGTTCAGTGCGGAGTACTGTCGTCTGGCGTCTTGATCTTGGAGTGTGATCGAGTCCGACTCAACGAGCCCAGTGTGTGAAGCCAGTCATGAACTGTTGAACCCAGTGCAAGCCTGGAACGAGACGGAGAGGCTAGTGCAAGAGTTGATACGGCGGTACGGTGTTATCGGAGAGATATTTGTACTGTCTTGTGTTACATGCTACCAATTGTACAGTATTGGCTGTTATTTATTGACATTAAAGTGTTACGATACTTTGGAGCCCGGAGTTGTCAAGTTCTTTAAGTTGGTGGTGTATGGTGCAGTTTGCAGAGAGCCTGGATAGTGAGATTCGTAACAGTATTTAGACTCAAGTAGAACGGAATATATAGTAACGGTCAGCTCTAGGGTTTAACATTCTCAGTAGCACAACGTGAAATAGAAGCAAAATAAATACAAATTTAAAGACTAATAATTTAAAATATTCGCACGGCTGGCATTAAATCTTTCGAAAAGAAACAGTGAATCTACCTACAATATTAAATCTAGCGAAAAGAAACAGTAAAACTACCTACAATATTAAATCTAGCGAAAAGAAACAGTGAATCTAGCTACAAATATTAAATCTAGCGAAAAGAAACAGTGAATCTACCTACAATATTAAATCTAGCGAAAAGAAACAGTGAATCTACCTACAATATTAAATCTAGCGAAAAGAAACAGTGAATCTAGCTACAATATTAAATCTAGCGAAAAGAAACAGTGAATCTACCTACAATATTAAATCTAGCGAAAAGAAACAGTGAATCTACCTACAATATTAAAACTAGCGAAAAGAAACAGTGAATCTACCTACAATATTAAATCTAGCGAAAAGAAACAGTGAATCTACCTACAATATTAAATCTAGCGAAAAGAAACAGTGAATCTACCTACAATATTAAAACTAGCGAAAAGAAACAGTGAATCTAGCTACAATATTAAATCTAGCGAAAAGAAACAGTGAATCTACCTACAATATTAAATCTAGCGAAAAGAAACAGTGAATCTAGCTACAATATTAAATCTAGCGACAACTAACTTAACTCATAATCTTATGTAGAAAAAAAAAGACATAATTTTTTTGTATTGACCAGCTTCTTCAATTATGTTTAGCTGACGTCACTTTTCCAGCAATGTTTTTTTTTTTACAAAGGTTATATCAACTCACTCTTCTGTCTGTCTGTCTGTCGGTCTGTTAAAACTTTGTACACGTTATTTCTCCAACAATCAATATTAGATCAAGCTGAAATTTTGCACAATTATTTCTTTTACCTGACAAAACAAGAATCAATAAAAAAAAAAACTTTTAACCAATTAGTTAAATAATTTACTTACTTAATTACTTACTTAGGTCCTCCCGCGCCGTTCGGCGCATTGGGCGGCAAGCTGTCTCCATAAAGATCTGTCACTGGCAATGTCTGAAGCCTCCTCTCACCTGGTGTCTACGGTTTATTGAGGTCCTTCATGAAGGTGTGTCGCCAAGTAATACGAGGACGTGTCTGTTTTGGCTTTCATGTTATCGCAACTCTTGGTGTGCGTAATTCATTTTGACGTAGAACATGTCCCGCAAATTCATGTGACGCTCAGTCACAACCTCACCAAGTGTTCGACTCCCAGTTCGGCATAGGATTTCCCTGTTTGAGACCCGATCTGTGTAACTGACTCCCAAAAATCCGTCTCAGCCATCTCTGTTGAGCCACATTTAAATAACTATTTGTAATTAATTAATTTTTTTTGTATCTCGAACAAGGGAAAGAAATTGTACCTAACTGATGTGTTAGAATAAGATAAATGAATATCCTTCATAAGTCGCCACTTTTGATACAAATAATAGTAAACTACACTGTCTTCAATAACAGAGTGATTAGAATGTCGGCTAGATGATGGTTGAGTCATAAGTACATATCTTATCTTATCTTATCTTATATAATACAGACGTTACTTCAAAAAAGAGGATGATTACGTCCTACGCGTCATGCATTTAGTCATGCATATTAACCAATGACTTAAATTCTGCCAAGTCACTGGTTTTCCTAGCTAGCTCAGGCAACCCATTCCATGCTCTAATAGCACTAGGGAAGAAGGAGTATTAGTACAAATTTGTCCTAGCATATGGGACGAGGAATGTACCTTTATATTTGTGTCTTTCAGAGTATTTTATTAAATTTTATTTTTGTATTTGAAGATTATGGTTCAGTGTTTTATGTATAATTGCTACTTTACTTTTAAGTCTTCTGTCATGAAGGCTTTCTAAATTTAGTGATATTACTATAGGTGTTACTCTAGTCAAATGTGAATATTCATTTGTTATGAATCTCACTGCTCTATTTTGTGTCTGTTCCAGTTTCTTCATGTTTTCTTGAGTTGAGGGGTTCCAAATGTAGGATGCATATTATCTTCTTCTTATCTTATATAATACAGACGTTACTTCAAAAAAGAAGATGATTACGTCCTACGCGTCATGCATTTAGTCATGCATATTAACCAATGACTTAAATTCTGCCAAGTCACTGGTTTTTCTGGCTAGCTCAGGCAACCCATTCCATGCTCTAATAGCACTAGGGAAGAAGGAGTATTTGTACAAATTTGTCCTAGCATATGGGACGAGGAATGTGCCTTTATTTTTGTGTCTTTCAGAGTATTTTATTAAATTTTGTTTTTGTATTTGAAGATTATGGTTCAGTGTTTTATGTATAATTGCTACTTTACTTTTGAGTCTTCTGTCCTGAAGGCTTTCTAAATTTAGTGATTTTACTAATGGTGTTACCCTAGTCAAATGTGAATATTCGTTTGTTATGAATCTCACTGCTCTATTTTGTGTTTGTTCCAGTTTCTTAATGTTTTCTTGAGTTGAGGGGTCCCACACGGTGGATGCATATTCTATTATTGGCCTAACCAAGGTTAAATAACATTTTAGTTTTATGTTCTTATTTGATTTATAGAAATTTCTTTTAATAAACCCTAATGCTTTGTTGGATTTTTTTATAGTTTCATCAATATGTGGATTCCATGACAGTTTTTCATTTATTATAACACCTAGGTATTTTGAGTTTTTAGTCTGTGTTACTGGTTTGCCATGAATAAGATAAGTGGAATTAATTTGTTTTAGTTTTTTTGTTACTCTTAACAACTGACATTTTTCTGGGTGGAAAGACATGCTCCAATTTGATTCCCATTTCTGTAATTCATCTAATTCTCTTTGTAAAATATCTGTGTCTTGTTTTGTTTTTATTGTTCTATATATTATGCAATCGTCTGCAAATAATCTGACTTTTGTTCCTGAACTAATGCAATTTGGTAAATCATTTATGTAAATTAAAAATAGTAGTGGACCCAAGACTGTTCCTTGAGGTACACCTGAGTTTACTGTTATTGGTGTTGATTTAGAGCCATTTATTATTACAGTTTGTTCTCTCCCTATCAGAAAATCTTTAATCCACTGATGCAGTGGACCGTTAATGCCGAAATATTTTAATTTTTTAAGCAAACTATGGTGGTGAACTTTGTCAAAAGCCTTGGAAAAATCTAGTAAGATAGCATCTATTTGTTCACTATTATCTAAACCTTTTGAGAAATCATCAATTAGTCCTATTAGTTGGGTTTCACATGATCTATATTTCCTAAAGCCATGTTGGTATGGGGTGAGGACATTATGTTTGTCTAAGTGGTTTATGATGTTGCTACATATTATGTGTTCTAGTATTTTACATGTGATGCTGGTAAGTGATACTGGTCTGTAGTTTCCTGGATCAGATTTTTCTCCTTTTTTAAATAGGGGGGTGACATTAGCTTCTTTCCAGTCCTTTGGTACTCTGCCCTGGTTAAGCGATGCCTGAAAGAGTATTTTGAACACTGGGGCTAGCTCATTGCTTAGTTCTTTGAGTAATCTAGCTGGAATACCATCAGGTCCAGACGCTTTATTTGGTTTGGTGTTGGCTAATAGTTTTTTAATTCCATTTTCTTGTACTACTAAATCTTCTATGTTGTCTACTTGGTTCAAATTAAGAAATATGTCTTTGTCTCCTGGGGCTGAGAATGCTGATGCAAAGTATTTGTTTAGGATGTTTGCTTTAGTTTCATTATCATTATGTATTATGTTATGTTCATCTTTTAATGGCGCTATGCCTGTTGTTTCCATTTTCTTAGACTTAATGTATGACCATAGGTTTTTGTTGTTATCTTTAGATATTACATTGTTTATGTATTCACTCTGCAGCTGTCTGCTTACTTTTTGGGTTAGGTGTTTAATTTTTATATACTTTTTGTAAACTCTTCCTGCCTTGGTTTCTTTAAATTTTCTATATAGGTTTTCCTTCTGTTTACAAAGCTTCTTTAGTCTATTATTAAACCAGACTGTATTATTCTATTATTGGCCTAACCAAGGTTAAATAACATTTTAGTTTTATGTTCTTATTTGATTTATAGAAATTTCTTGTAATAAATCCTAATGCTTTGTTTGATTTTTTTTTTTATAGTTTCATCAATATGAGGATTCCATGACAGTTTTTCATTTATTATAACACCTAGGTATTTTGCGTTTTTAGTCTGTGTTACTGGTTTGCCATGAATAAGATAAGTGGAATTAATTTTTTTTAGTTTTTTTGTTACTCTTAACAACTGACATTTTTCTGGGTGGAAAGACATGCTCAAATTTGATTCCCATTTCTGTAATTCATCTAATTCTCTTTGTAAAATATCTGTGTCTTGTTTTGTTTTTATTGTTCTATATATTATGCAATCGTCTGCAAATAATCTGACTTTTGTTCCTGAAGTAATGCAATTTGGTAAATCATTGCTGTAAATTAAAAATAGTAGTGGACCCAAGACTGTTCCTTGAGGTACACCTGAGTTTACTGTTATCGGTGTTGATTTAGAACCATTTATTATTACAGTTTGTTCTCTCCCTATCAGAAAATCTTTAAGGCTTTTCTGCCTTTTTTTTTAAATAAACGTTTTAACAAAAAGATTACGGTAAAATTCACCCAGATATTCCATTCTGTTTCCGATTGTCCCAACTGGTCCAGATTATTGACAGGATCCTAGCGTAGTAAGCAAGTTAAAAGAATGAAATAGCGCTCAACAAAAGCGATTTGTAAAAATATTTCTAATCGCACAGATTTATTGTTTTTGGTCTAGATTTATTACAAATATTATCACATGACTGATCCAAACTAATTGATAGAACTACGCTTTGAAAAAGCTTTCTTGCTTTTTTTAAAAAAAGTATTTTTTTGAAATTTTTTTCTTGTTTTTTTTTTTTTTTGTAACTTTCTACAATATTTTGGACATTTCTATTCCTGCTTTCTTACTGTTACACATTATAAGTGCCCATAACAATTAGTTATTAAATAATTCTACCGAAACAAAGTAATAAGATTAGTGAGGAATGCAGTATTTCTCACTGAGGAAATATCTTTCATACAATAAATATTACTTATATAATATCACAGAGAAAATATCGATCGTTATCTATCTTATAAAATACAGACATGACTTCAAAAAAGTTGATGATTACGAGCTACGCGTGTCCTTAGGTCAATTTAGTCGTGCATGTTAACCAAAGACTTAAATTCTGCCAAGTCATTGGTTTTCCTGACTGACTAACTTAGGAAGCCCATTCCATGCTCTAATAGCAATTGGGAAGAAGGAGCATATGTACAAATTTGTCCTAGCATATGGAACGACGAATGTGCCTTTATCTTAGTGTCTTTCTGAATATTTTATTAATTTTTTTTTTTTCCATTTCTATCCTGAAGGGTTTTCTAAATTTAGTGATTTTACTAAGGGTGTTACTCTAGTCTCAAATGTGAATATTCGTTTCTTAGGAATCTCCTTGCTTTATTTTGTGTCTGTTCCAGTTTCTTAATATTTTCTTTAGTTGAGTGGTCCCAAATAAAGGATGCATATTCTATTATTGGCCTGACCTAGGTTAAATAACATTTTAGTTTTATGTTCTTATTTGATTGGTAGAAATTTCTTATAGTACACCCTAATGTTTTGCTTGATTTTTCAATACTTTCATCAATATTCGAGTTACATGATAGTTTTTACATTTATTGTAACACGTGGGTATTTTTATTGTTCTATATATTATGCTTATCGTCTGCAAATAATGTGACTTTTGTTCATGAACTAATGCAATTTGGTAAATCATTTATGTAAATTAAAAATAGTAGTGGACCTTAGACTGTTTCTTGAGGTACACTTGAGTTTATTGTAATAGATGTTGATTTAGAGTCATTTATTATTACAGTTTGTTCTCTCCATATCAGAAAATCTAAAATTCATTAATGTGATGAACCCTCAATACCAAAATGTTATAAAGCAAGCTTTGATGGTGGACTTTGTTAAATGCCTTTAAAAAATCTAATAAAATAGCATCTATATCCTAAAATAAATGACTTTGTTAAATGCCTTTAAAAATCTAATAAGATAGCATCTATATCCTAAAATAAATGATTTTGTTAAATGCCTTTAAAAATCTAATAAGATAGCATCTATATCCTAAAATAAATATTGCTAATGATCTCACTTCAAAATGTCTGTCAGAATTAGTTCAATTAATTGCATGAAAATAGACTATAGGTGAATGTGTGATTTTCAAAATTGATACTAATTAATTATTAAACTAGCTTTTTGGTGAACGAAATGCAGCCTTTCAAAAGAATATGTATTTACAAATTCAAAACAGAGTTCTGTTTCTATTTAGGTTCCCTTACAGCGGCCTTATTTATTTATTTAGTTACTTGACTATATTTTTGGCGGGGGGGGGGGAGGGAGAAAAATCCCCTCAACACACACACACACACACCCGAAAAAAATCCTTGCTACGCCCATGATATATATATGTATATAGTTTTAGATCTAAAACGCGTAAGTTTTGACTAGACCATTCCAGGCCAAACATTCATATGGAATTAACCAGTTCCGTCCCCATGTTTGTTTTGTCTCCTCAGCACGACTTACGTCTAGCTCTTGTCTCTGCCCCACTGTTTCTACTTTCTATGTACCCGTGTGGCAGCTTACACAAATGTTCCAGGTAGGGAGAGCCTTGAGATAATTAGCCCTGCATCTGACGTCGCGCCAGGTTGTGGCAAATTATGTCCAACGTGTTTTATGTATTGACTCCGTTCTGTGGATTTAAACCAGACGTAACACGTCAGGCTCACCCTTCCCCCCCCCCCCCAACCAGCTGTCCATAGAACAGTTTTAGAACTCTGTTTTCCTCGTGTTTTCTTCTATTTCTAGCACAATATGTCACCCTGCGTTAAAATATGTTTTCTTACCGGAAACAAATGTACTCAAGTACTTTAACATACACTAATTGTGTTCTTCTTGTAGTTTTCAATGGGCAACATTTTCCCCCAATTATTTACGATATTTGATTACGGATGAGGGAGCGCAGGCAAGGGGTAAAAAAAATATAATATATCGTCCACAACTACACACACACACTCACACACTGGTGTTTTTTCAGTTAGTTCATTAAAAGTGTTTCATTTAAATCTTTTTAGTAATAGGATTACTACATTAAAGTAAACCAAGAAAGTTTTGTAAAATGTTTTACATGTTTCGGATGTTCCTTCAGAGTTCAAGATAATTTACTTCCTGGTCCAAACCTCCCGCAGGACAACGGAGGATGGGAGAGGCAGGGTTTGAACCCGGGACAATCGATAAATCTGAACGACAGTCCAGTGCGCAAACTGCACGACCAGGCAGCCATCCATTGTAATCACATATAACTTTTAAATAATTTAGTGTTCAGCAGATGGAGTCATTTTAACAAAAACTTCATGGAACCTGGAGGGTGGATGAAGGGTGGAACCTGGTGGGTGGATGAAGGGTGGAACCTGGAGGGTGAATGAAGGGTGGAACCTGGAGGGTGGATGAAGGGTGGAACCTGGACACGGATCTCAAAAAATGGTTCTAAAGATTTCCCGAGAAATTCAACAGTTGTATATCACTGAGAAAAGAATTATTAGCTCGTCGAAAACACATGTTAAACTCTGGTTTGACCGTTACAATTTTTACAAGTTAGAAAAGAAAAGAAATTTTTGCTATAAAGAAACATGGCAAAGTCAGCCGTAGCATTGTGCCGATAACTGGGTTGTTTATTAAATTTAAAGGTAGTGTTCAATTTATTGATAGATTATCTAACATTTCTTTATACTTTTTACGTAAACATAATATAGATTACATTTTGATTCTGATCTACAAGAAGATCTAGATCTAGATTAGATGTTAAAAGAGTTCTAAATCAGAAGGCTAGATCTAGATATAGTTCTAGATGTCTATATAATGATCGCAAAGGGGAATTTTGCATTTTTACTGTGTAATAAAATTACGAATAAATAATTCTACAGTTACACAACGTAACTCTGGCTGGAGCTGACGGTGCAAAAGTACGAGTTTGATACACGGCTTGAGGAAAACAAAAAGTGAATTTATTTATTTCATTTTAAGTTGTATTTTTTTACTTACTTAATTTTGTTTAGTTAAGAATAGGCTTAAAGGTACTTTCAAGATAAGTCTAGAGATTCAGCTGTAGTAATCTATGGCTAGAGCTTCAAGTGCATGACTGTCTTAAGATAAGTCTAGAGCTTTAACTGCAGTAATCTATGGTAAGATAAGTCTAGAGCTTCAACTGCATGACTGTCTTAAGATAAGTTTAGAGCTTCAGCTGCATAAAACCTTTAGTAAAATCACTAAATTTAGAAATTTTCAGGAAAAAAAACAAAAGTAAAGTAGCAATTATGCATAAAACACTGAACCATAATCTTCAAATACAAAAACAAAATTTAACAAAATACACTGAAAGTCACGAAGATAGAGAAACACTCCTCATCCCATATGCTAGGACGAATTTGTACAAATACTCCTTCTTCCCTAGTGCTATTAGACTTAGAGCATGGAATGGGTTGCCTGAGCTAGCCAGGAAAACCAGTTACTTGGCAGAATTTAGGTCATTGGTTAATATGCATGACGCGTAGGACGTAATCATCTTCTGTTTTTGATGTAACGTCTGTAGTGTATAAGATAAGAAGAAGATACGATAAAAAGATAAGTCTAGAGCTTTAACTACAGTAATTTATGGTAAGATGTCTAGAGCTTCAAAGGCATGATTAGTCTAGAGATTCAACTAAAAAACTCTATGACAAGATTAGTCAAAAGCTTTAACCAGGACTCTGTGTTAAGTCAACTCTAGAGCTCTAATTAGTCTACAGGACTCTATGGCAAGAAATTCTGAATCTTTAACTGCAAGTCTAGAGCTTTAGCAGGACTTTATGACTTTGATTCTCTGTTATTGAGCTATGCAAGAACTAAATGTCTCACGGTATATTACTAAGTATATTCAACGGGTAGGCATGCATTAACTACGTTTTTTTTTTCTTTGTTTCCCCACCCCTCAAGTTGTAGACTATGTGAACCAGTCATGATATGTTCTAACAGACGTCACTTCATGCACTCCTAGAGTTTCAAAATGGCGTTTCTAGGGCTGGTCATCACGTGTCTGGTCATGTTACTACCCTTCTGGCCATTGGCTACATCTCAAGGTAGGCAAACACACCTGTCTTTTTGTTACCACTTTGAAGTGTGCAGTCGTGAATAGAACGAGGAGAAACAAAACAGAAAAACAAACATGAAAGGAAAAAACAAACCCTAAACAACTCAGCTTGTGATGTTATTGCTAGAAACAACAACAAACATCATTTAAGCTAGACTCATGTTGCTGTCTTCATCGTGTTTTGTTTTGATTGACACACTAACTCGTGGCTGGCTGTCAATCGTTTTCCAGTAATGGGGAAGTGATTGCAAATATAAACAAATACATTTAGAGAACACGTTAAGATGATTTCCCTTCATTGGAACAGCAAGAAGCCCTAGGACTTAAGTAAATGTATAGGCTGTAATAGGCTCACACAGAGATGTAATAACCTGATGGTGTTGAGTAGCAGACGAGAGGTTCATGCATGGTAAACCTTAAGGAGACGTAATACTTGGGGATTTAACATCTAGTAGGATTGAATCAAATGTTCATTGACAGCTAGGGGGCCTGGGGGAGCACTGCAAGCTCCCTCAGTTGGGTTCGGGGCAGAACCCCGACGCCAAGCGTTTTTTTGGGGGGAATTTTTAATTGCAGAAACACACTTTCCTGATATCTACAGCTCATTATTCATCCTATTTAAAAAAGGCAGGTCAAATTAAGTAAAATAAAGTAACCTGGGGGCAAGGGTCAATACTGGAATGAGATAAACAAGCCTTTAAATAATTA
Source organism: Biomphalaria sudanica (assembly GCA_036873155.1). NCBI lineage: Eukaryota > Metazoa > Mollusca > Gastropoda > Planorbidae > Biomphalaria > Biomphalaria sudanica. The sequence goes on along the minus strand of JAZGLO010002325.1, from coordinate 4,921,616 downwards.
ATTATATAATTAAGTAGACCAATTAGATTCTTAGGAGTAAAGTATAATTTGTGAGTTATAGTCCCAAAGTTATTTCTAGAAAAATCTCAATTTAAGTATAAATTAGCAAAAGGCGAATATGAAAACAAAAATGGTTTGGGCTCACAACTTATCTCCATCGTTACTCTTTTACTTACAATGTTCTTATGTATTATACATTTTTAAAAACAAAGTCTTTTTGAAATTAACTTTGACAAATTCATGCACAATTACAATTTTCAACTTGACGGTTTGGGGGGGGGGGGGGGTCCGACAGTGGTTGGAATCCCGGTGAAGACTGGGAGTTCTACTGTCGGGATCTTTACGGCGCCTCTGAGTCCACCCAACTGAAATGGATACCTAACGTAAGTTGGGAAAAATTAAAGTCGGTTGGTCGTTGTGCTGGCAACACGACATCCTCGTGAAACGTGGGCCACAGAAACAGATGACCTTTACATTGTTTGCCCCATAGATCACCAGGTCTGAAAGGGGAACTTTACTTTCTTACTTTATAATGGAATGGAATTTATTTTATACTAATTTATCTCATCGCTATATAATTATTTACACTTGTTTTTAAATTGAGTGAAATTAAACTAATGCTAAATAATAAAACCTGCTTTCTAAATAGCACTTAGAAAAACACTTAAAATAAAAATTTCAAAGACACTTTAAATGGCAATTTTAATGACTTTTTATTTATGTAATGTTATGTAAAAAAAAAAAAAGTTCCCGTGATTATAATACTACTATATATATAAAATCTTGTTTACATTCTGACTCTTCATTCTTTCGGATGACGTTCATTATACCCTAGAACAGGTTCTTCCTGGAGTTAGGGGAAAATTTGTAGACTCACCGCGCTTGAGAGCAATGGGGTCTGGGGGAGCGCTGTGAGCTCCACCAGCACGGGGCGAAGCCCCGCCGCCAAGCACTATTTCCGGTATTGAAAGCCTCAAAAATGCATATTCTGAGGTATCTACAGTGCATTATTCTGCTATTAAAAAGTTATATTTCAAAACTTGTGCTATTCTTACTTACTGAGAACCTCCCGCGCCGTACAGCTCATTGGGCGGCAAGCTGTTTCCACAAAAATGTCATTGGCAATGTCTGAAGTCTTTTCACACCTGCTCTGAGGACTTCTATTAAAGTGTGGCGTGAAGTTGTTCTAGGATGTTCCTGTTTGCGATTTCCTCGTAATGGCCTCCATGTCATTCATTTTGTCGGAATACATGTCCCGCAAACCTCATGCGACGCTCTGTCACAACCTTACCAAGGGGTCGACTTCCAGTTATAATAATAATAATAATCTTTATTGTCCATATGGAAATTTGTCTTACAATTTGTGCATTACACCAAACAAAAAACATTATAACTATAAGAAATCAAAGTGGACATTCACACCAGACTCACTTATAATTTACATGTGACAAAGTTTATATCAGATTGTTCGTATTTAATGATTTGATTGCCAGGGGAACAAAATCTTTTCCTTGATTGAGACCCGATCTTTATAACTGACTCCTAAAATCCGTATTATCCATCTTTGTTGAGCCACATTTAGGCTTTTTCAATTTTGGCAGATATCTATCTACTGCACTTTATTAATGGAGTCCGCTGATAGAAATTTTCTAACCTCTTTTTGGAATTAGGTGACAGTAGTTTGCTTTAGATTTTATATCGAAAATGGAAGTTTTATTCTCAGAATTATCTGTTGTGGGGTTTTAAACTAAAATATCTCTGGAGTTTGTTTTTTTTAACCCTATTTAACTACGCTCATAGAATTCGTTGAGTGTAGTTTGCTTTAGAATAATATTGAAGAGGGGGCTTTCAACCTCAAAACTCTCTATAGGGGGATTTTAAACTTAAAAACATCTGGAGTGGTTTTAAAATTAAAAAAAAAAGCCATCTGGAAGAGAGGATTTAAACTCAAAACTCCCCTTTGGGTTGGCTAAGCTCAAAAGAATTTTAGTGTGTAAGTTACATTTTTTTATATTGAAGAGGTATTTTTTAGCATCAAACCCCGATGAAGGGGGGTTTAAACTCAAAACCCTCTTTGACTATGCTCATAACATTTTGAGTGTTTAATTTGCTTTTTTTTATAGAAGAGATATTTTTTCGCTTCAAACTCCGCCGAAGGGGGGTTTTAAACTAAAAAAAACCTTTGGTTACTCTCAAAGATTTTTGAGTGTGTACTTAGCTTTTTTTCTAATGATGAGGTATTTGTTTTCGCTTCAAACCCCACTGAAGGGGGAGGGGAGGGGGTACATTTAAAACTCCTTTGGTTATGCTCAATGATTGTTTAGTGTGTCATTTTCTTTTTTTTATATTGAAGAGGTATTTTTTTTAGCTTCAATCCCCAATAAAAGGGGGGAGGGTTTAAACTCAAAACTCAAAAGCCCCTTTGGCTACTCATAGCATTCTCAGTGTGTAATTTGCTTTTTTTCTATTGAAGAGGGGGTTTATAGTAAATTTCGGAGGGGGTTTTAAAATGAAAACCTTCCTTAGCTTGGAATTTAGGGGTTTTAAACTCAAAACCCCCTTGGCTGCGCTGGGGCAAGTGATGGTTTAGTATTAAAATCTCACCTAAAATAAACAAAATCACAGTAAAAAATCAGTCACTAAAGTCCAAACCCCAACCCCCCCCCCCTTGGCTACGCCCATGTGCAGTAAACGTAAGGAAAATATACATACAAAACTATGAAGGCGCTGTCATTTTGTATACGTCAAAAAATTCAAACACAAAGAAATATGTAGAATATAGCCTGGCTTTCATTCATTTACAATCAAATGTTAAACTTTTCTGTACATAATTTGAAAAGGGTAATTTTATATTCAAAATTATATATTTTTTAAAAATATATTCGCAGTTTTTATATGTATAATCTGTGGACCCACCTGATTTCTGTTCGTGTCCGCGGGACGCATACAATTGCCTACCCCTGAGTTCGAGTATTGTTTCATTAACGTCACATCATTAACTCCAGAAATTGAATATCGAATGGACAAAAGTCAAACAGTATCCGAGAATCTCTGGTCCGCATTAAAATTCTTTTATTCTCCTTTACATGCAAGAAAAATTAAATAACTGATAAAGAAAACTATGGTGTAGGGGAGGTAATCTTGCCCATACACACACAAAAAAGTTAATCGTGTGACCTTTACAGGGATGTACATATCAACAATCATAATATGAACACCGCCTCATTCATCATACTTACTGAGCAGACAATCATAGCATCCCACCGTTACCTCCCCTCTCCCACACTCATCTCTCATCGGCGACTCCTCAGCCCCTCCACTTCAATCAGTGCTTCCTTCTGTTGGCCAAGTGATCGGCCACATGCAGGGTAATAGGAACCCAGCAAACGCTCGGTACTCTTCGTTCTCATTGTTCGTAGTGTTACCTGAATTATCTCCCTTACTACAAGAGTACATTGCAGTAAAGGCGAATACGCCTAGGTTCATAGCACACTATTTTCAATAGCATAGGCATTTGCATATTTAAAAAAAAAGATTTTTTGACTGAAACATATTAAATCGTCTTTCTGGAGTTTTTTTTTTTTTTAGCTTACGCTTATTTTTGAGTTGTTTATGTAAATATTTTAAAAGTAAATGCCAACGAGGTTATAAAAAAAATATCTTGGAGAAACAACAATGTAAACAACGATGGCATGACAAAATACATTGAGAGCGTGACTTGCAACCAAAGTCTGATTTACCTATAGGATTACAATGGCAATTGGGGCTCACGATGACGCGATGACCACTGTAAAAACGGCAAACTAAAACTATGGTCATATCACAGGTCATCAGGGCTCGCAAATACCTTCCTCCAGAGAACAGTACCAGGATAAAGAAGAAGAGGCAGATGCTAATGGAGGACAACATTAAAGAATGGACGAATGAAAGAGATTCTATTCAAGGCAAACGACAGAGAGGAATGGAGAAAGATGGTCAACAGATCTTGTGTGGTGCACCAACGGTCCAACAGAGTAAGGGGTAGGTGAAGGTAAACACAAGCTATACGTTAGCCCCCCCCCCCCCCCCAACAAAAAAAGGAATATTTAGCATAAATGAATCAAATCAGTTGATGTGCACATAACCTACGTGAAATGTGAATTCCGCACATTAACGGATCAAATCAGTTGATATGCAGATTAACTTGGTAGCCTGTAGATTAAGGGAGGGTGCTTTGACTGTCACACACCTCAAAGCACCAAGCACATTTTTACAATCAACGGCACAAATCCGAACACTCATTCAAGAGAAGTGGTTAAAGTCCTGGGAGGAATCCGATAGAGCAGGTAGTGTCTGGCAACACATGCGTCACCCAGATCGCGACTGAGGAGCAGACAATTATTGCGAGTGTCCCCAGTGTCACAGCCTGGTTTTGTTATAGGTGTGATGACGCGAATGTCTCTGTGTTGTAGATACCTCTACAATGCTCTTTACTGATAACTAAGTACTTTCACACACGCACTAGATTTGCCAGTGCGTGAGAACACTAATATACTGAACTCTTTGACCACAATACTTATAATAATTAATGGACTCACTTGTAGCAGACATGGTTTTTATTACATAAAATAATGAATCATAATATATTGGCGACTTCAGCCATCACAAAATACATCCAAGAAAATTAGTCCTGAATACAAATCAATTCAATGACACTCTACTTGTACATTAATATCCAAAACACTCCTCTCTTACCAGAGTCTAAAAATCAACTGACTGTCCACCTCGTGGTCAGCTTCCGCCCAAAAAACAAAATCTCGTGCGAACAAGCACGGAATGGTTCAGTGATTACTAGTCACAAAATATTACAGGGGTTCTAAAACTGACGTGACATACGCCCCTTCCCCTAGAAAAGATTTTTGAAAAAAATCTTTTACAAAAGTACATATATTATTGTTCTATATATATATATGTTTATTAGCTTAATCTATCATGTGAAGCTGATCTGATTAATCATCTCAATACTGCTTACTCAATTATACATAAATATTAATGTTATGTCATTCATTCTAATTATGAATGGTTCCATATACTAATTAACAAATGCATTGTTCAACTTTCAAAATGTTTGCTTAAAAAATATACATTATTATGATTACATCTACTGTACAAGTATGTTATTGAAAAAAATATCAATACAAGTTAAGACTTTATTCTCCTGAAGTAAAGTTACATTATATTTAAATGTTTTGCATGAGCATGTTTAATTGCTATGTGATCCTGTTAATATACATTGACATCTCAATTATAAGAGAAGAAAAAATAAAATTTTAAAGTCATTTTACATCAAATTATTTCTATGATATAACACAACCAATGTGTATCATTTGACACACTAAATGAATTTATTGAAGTTCAAAAAAAAATAATTTTTACATACATCTATACAAGTATATTTATGTTCAGTATTACTTTAAGTTCTGTCACCATTATATAAGGTTACCGTGACATTGTCTATAATTGCTATTGCTAGCACACATATGTGGTATTTAAAGTAGAATAGCATAAAAAATGATAACATTCAAGTGTGTACCACTTGGAAAAAAATCAACAATATTTACATTTGTGAGTTTCCAAAAAAAAATTTAGGTCAACAGTTCAAGTAGTTTACTGTTGTTTACAATGTGTTTACTAACTATATAAAGTATTAGCACATCTAGTTATTGTGATATTATATGTTATTGTTAAATTGTTATAAATAAATATGTAATGCACAGTTAATAAAAAATGATAGTACAATAGCATCAATGAAAGGAAAAATGTCATCATGACCCAATAAAATGATACAAGTGTAACCAAAATATGTCATGACCTAGTTACATGATAACTAGAAAAAAAATGTCAGCTTGACCTGATTGAAAAATGTCAAGTTGTTTCTAATTATATTGTGAAGTTAAACATTTTCATAGTTTACAGTGTTTACAGTAATATATCTTCCTCTAAATAACTTGTTATCAAATGCTTTAATAAGTCTATAACAATCTTCTACTGTGTTTAAGTGTACAAATGCAATTTTATTTGATCTATCTTGAGTTCTTATATCTACCCATTTAACATGTGCAACATTGCTAAATTCTCTCATGATAGTTTGCCATCTAGTGTATCCTGATAAATTTTCTACTCTAATTATGTTGTCAGCATTACCTGAAATGTTTCTAGTGGGACTTGTATATTGTGCAACAGATAGTTTACAAATTTCACTCTTCCTTGTAACCCATTCCATAATTTCTTCTTTACTTATATCATTTACATCATTAACATTACCAATTATTAAATCTTGGGCTGGTGTATCTAAAATAATAACATCTACTTCTCCAGTTATCCATGGGGTATCTAAGTGTACTCTGGCTGTATCACAGATATCAAATTTCTTTTGATTGGCATATGTAAGTTTAATCTTTTCTGGCAGTTTTTGATTTGGTTTTACTAGTTTTGAATGTATTAAAATGGCACTGCTTCCTGTATCTCTGAGGGCTTTTACTCTAATTCCATTTACATATGAGGGGTATAGGTTTAACTTTGGCTTATTGTACTGCATGTAGGCTGTTAATTCTTCTCTATTGCCCTGACTATTACTATTGTTATTATTTGGACTGTGCTTGCCTCTATCTTTTCTATTTCTGTTTTGATGGTTATTAGACTGATGGTTGTATGTGTCTCTCCTTGATTGTCTGTTAGTATTATAATTATTGTAATAGAAGTTGTTATTTCTAAGGCTCCTTCTTTCTCTAGGGCTTGCACTCTGGTTTGATCTGTAGTTTGTATATTGGTTATTATTGTTACTAGGATTGTTGTAATAATTTTTATTGTAGTTGCTAGGGTTATGGTAATTAGTGTAACTTCTATATCTAAAGTTGCTAGTATTAGTTTGTCTGCATTGGCTTTTAACATGGCCCTTCTTGCCACAATTAAAGCAAATCTTAGAGTTAGAAAATTTAAATCTATCATTAGTATTACTGTTTGATGTACTGACTGTTGCAGCTAATTGATGTAGGTCTCTTTTATCCATGGTATGACCAGGATGGCTATCTTTAAAAAGGTTTAAATTAGTAATGAGATCAGTTTCTGTTTTCACTTTCTTTTCTTTAAGAAAAGTGAACACTAAATCTGTTACATTAGAAAGTACATTGTCAATTAGAATCATATCTAAAATTTGAATAGGATCTTTTATGTCACACTTAGCTAGTTCTAACCACTTAAGCATATTTGCCTTCATGTCAAATATAATTCTATTGAAGTCTCCATCTTTATTTAGTTTAATTTTTTTAAAGAGTTTTCTATAATAGTCTTCACTTTTTCCAAAATGTTCCAAAAGTCTAGTTTTAACAGCAAGGTAGTCTTTTTTTTGTTCAGTTGTGAGTGTACTTATTATGTTTAGGGGTTCTCCAGATAAATTAGCCAGTAGATGTTTTGCCATATCCTCATTATTTAAGTTGTAAGTGGATGAAATATGTTCAAACTGAACTAGGTAATTTTCTAATGTCTCCTCCTTAATATTAAATTTATGAAATTTGGAAATGAATGGTTTGTTAGTAGTTTGCTGGGTAATAATGTTGGGATTAATTTTGGCTGCTTCTAATTTAGCTAGTTCTTGTTTAGTTTCTAGTTCTTTTATATCTTTTTGATGAGCTCTTTCCGCAGCTCTTTCTTCCCTATCTCTAATTTGTTTCTTTTCTTCCCTTTCCTCCCTTTCTTTCATTTCTATTCTATCTTTTTCCTCCCTTTCTTTCTTTTCAGCCTTTTCTAATTCTTTTTCTATAAATTGTCTCTTTTTATCACCTTCTAGTTCCATGACTTTTACAAGTTCTAGAATTTTATCATATGATGTCATGGTTAATCTTAATGTATCAATGTAGTAGTTAAAGAAGTAAATCAAAATATACAGTTGCACAAAAAAATATATGTTACAAGTATTATATTATATGTTACAAATATTACACTGGGAGAATGAGTGTGTTATGATGCACTATATTTTTACAAAATAAATATAAGATCAATGAACTCTCCTAATAATCATATATTCAAATAATTATATGTATTAAATGAATACTTTTCACAAATGAAGTATGTATGGCTATTGTTTATGCCAGTTATAATAGAAAAAAAAAAAATTTAAATTAATAAGAAGTAAAAAATATATGTACAATGTATAAAGAAAAACAAACACAGAAACAATATGAATGACGACACAGTCTGCTATAAAAAGAAATCAATAAAAAGAAGAAATAGGACAGGAGAATTACAGATATGTAGATACAAAGATTTACACAAACAACAATATAAATACAAATAGAATACTTTGACAAAATACACAAACAAGACTAAAACAGCTAATAAATATTTCCCAATATGATCTAGTACCTCCCTACCAACAAGGATGACCTCAAACGCGTTGGGTCTTATTGAAGGTAAAAGAACAGATAGGATATTCCCTAATAGATCCTATTATTATGATAGATCATAAAATAGTCCCTCTCCAGCCACCCTTACAAATACTTAGAAAAATGATAAATGTAAATGGTTACTCACTAGTGACTATCTTCAATAGTCAACATCAATTTATTGGATACTTTTAAATTATGTCAATGTATAACCAGTACATACAATTATTATTCAAACTTACAGGGGCTTTCTAGTGTAGTCTGATGTAGATAAGTTCAATCCTCTTAGTGTAGATCCATTGTCCAGTGATACTCCAATCATCGAATAAATCATTGAAATAAGTAAGGTAATATATATCCAATAGTGAGCTCAATAATCCAAACAGAATTAATTACACTGGTAACTAGTAATCCAATAAAGGCTTAGTACAAATCATATGGGCAACAATGACTAGAATGAGAAATAGTATATATATATACTCCAAAGTGCTTGAGCTTCTAGAAGATAATCCAACAGTGAATGACTGACTCAAATAGCAGTATAAGCTAGGAAGAGTTCTTCACAGAAGATGTTGATAGGAGTCAGTTAAGACGATATGGTGGTATCACGTGCCCAAGTGTACCACTATTTGTTACTGGAACAGTGAACAAATAATTAGGTGAGTCTCAAATGACGTACACCACGATGAATAGTCGACTTGAATGACGTCGGACTTGATTAGTACAGACAGGTTGCTTCGGATTTTCTTCAGTAATTTTCACCCAGATTGCGGCTCATCAGGTTGTAGCACAGACAGATTCTGAGATTGCTACAGTAATTTTTCACCCAGATTGCGGCTCATCAGGCATAACTGTATTCAGTGTCATACACATTAATTAAATGGACTATTATGTGTATGATGATGTTGTAGTAGATCTCTAAAAGTTAAGATGCATGAGCCTAGTGTTTATCATCAATCTGCATCAAATCTTGGTTCAAAATGAGTCTGTAAGCTGAAGTTTCTAGCTAAGTTACCTTCAACTTGATATTGTATTATGAGTCTAGTTGGTTATATTTTAGATCTATGGTAACGTAATTAGATCTAGGAATCGATTTGAGATCCTGCTGGAGCCAGGGCACCTGAGTTAATTTCTTGTTGTTGCAGAAACGTTTGTTAGGCTTCTAAGTTCCGTTCAATTGTTTTTGCCGCCATACTGGAAAAAAATAGTCCTTTGTACTTCTACGCCAGATTATATGTAGACGATCGACGATTTACTTGTTAAAGAGTGTAGGTTCGTTCTGTCATTTAAGACATACTGGCCACCATATGTCACAGCCTGGTTTTGTTATAGGCGTGATGACGCGAATGTCTCTGTGTTGTAGATACCTCTACAATGCTCTTTACTGATAACTAAGTACTTTCACACACGCACTAGATTTGCCAGTGCGTGAGAACACTAATATACTGAACTCTTTGACCACAATACTTATAATAATTAATGGACTCACTTGTAGCAGACATGGTTTTTATTACATAAAATAATGAATCATAATATATTGGCGACTTCAGCCATCACAAAATACATCCAAGAAAATTAGTCCTGAATACAAATCAATTCAATGACACTCTACTTGTACATTAATATCCAAAACACTCCTCTCTTACCAGAGTCTAAAAATCAACTGACTGTCCACCTCGTGGTCAGCTTCCGCCCAAAAAACAAAATCTCGTGCGAACAAGCACGGAATGGTTCAGTGATTACTAGTCACAAAATATTACAGGGGTTCTAAAACTGACGTGACACCCAGCTATGCGAGCTAAGGGGGGGGGGGGGGGGGCGTGTCTGAGCAGTCACTCGACTTGTATGGTTGTTATGAGGCACTACGTCGAACGGCCCAGTTTCTTGCCAGAGCACTACCGGAGGATTGAGTCCTTCCTGCTCTGTTTTTTAATAGGAGTTCATCTCAGGTAATCTGTAGATTAACAGATTTCGCACTTGAGAGTTAAAAACTTTAGATCCAAACAACCTGTGAGAAATCGAAAGATAAAGCCATTTGAATCAAGGGAGGGAAATCAAATATTGACTTGCTGTCACAATGGTGGCTGCTGAGAGCTTAGCGATTTGTTTCCTTAGAAACAGTGTTAAACTAACTCCGTATCAAAATGTCACAGTTCCACAACTCAAACTCAAACTTTTTTCGTATCATGTAGAGCTAAGACTATAAACGTCTTATCAGTCTCAAAGGGTGTGACGTCAGTTTGACCCTAAGTGATATATAAATGAGTAGGTCAAGAAGTGCGGCTATCTGATAATGTACCTGCTGGAGTTCTTTTCTCTGGCAGTTTGACCTTTGACAGAGGACCACTTTTGACATGTAAACATCCCACAGGGCTGGTATTGATAAATATTGGTTTGTACAACATTGATGCTATGGACAAGAGGGAAGCGAACAAAAAACCTGGCCAACAAATTAAACACACACACATACATACATACACACATACATACATCGCTTATATATATATATATATATGGGATATAATGGATAGTAGCTCAGGCTAAATATTTGGTCATTTATTACAATCCGAACATATCAGGCTCCAGCCAAGTATCACTGCATGATAGTTGGTCGGATAGTAAAAAGATGTACACCTTAGTACCTACCTTTCTATTAATGTAAAAAGTGGACGTGGTTCTATTAATATCTGTTATGGAAAGTACTGGTATAAACGGTTATATTTCAAACAAAATACTGTGCTTAAAATATATAAATATACACTGAACATCTTTTATCAAAAAGAAAAGGCGTGTTAATAGAATAGAAACTAGAAATGAAACTTTACATTATAAGTGCGCATTACATACAGAGCAGTAATGGCTGGCACATTTTTTTCATTTTGTCTTGACCTTTGAGTGGGTTAGTAACATGTTTAAATGTTATAGTCCTTAATAACTATGTAACTTTGACCAGACGTCTGTCTAGCTGTGCGGGTGTATCTCCTGAGGTAAAGATGAATAAACTCCCACCCCAATTTTATCAGTTGAGTCCACAACATCGCATTAAGTTTGTGACGAGATGTTTAATTAGTAAATATTGGGCTTGTTTATTTTGGTCTAGGGGAGATTTTATTAATTTTTCCCGCTCACATATAAGATTTTGTACAGGCACACCGCAACTAACAGTAAGGACAGACCAATATTATACGTTTATAAATAAAAATAATTAAATAAATGAAAGTTTAAAAAGATAAATGATCAAATAAATTTATAATTAAGAATGAAATGAAGGTGCTAATATTTAATATAACTGCTCATCATGGATTGCTAATTGGTGAGTGATTGGAAGAGAAGAGTGTTCCTATGTCTGGCTACTTATTTTTCTTAGCTACTAGCCCGTGGGTCGTGGGTCGTCTTCTGGCGGTCGAAGGACTAGCACTCAGAAGGATGATTCATCCGGCTCTGTCGTAGGACGTCGGCTCGGGATAGTCTCTATGCTGTAGGCAAGCTGGCTCTAGGGTGAGGCTGCTGCCTGTTTAGCAGTAGAGAGGGTTGGTGCTACAGACTAAGTTGTAGTGGGACGATCTCTCAGCTGTGATCTCTGGCTCGAAGAGAGCCGTGCTAACTCAACACCAGTTTGTCTTCTGCAGCGAAGGTTGCTCTAATCAGTCGGCATTAGGCAATAGCTATAGGGCAGTGGACAGTTTGGGCCGGGTACTGGGCAGATGATACTGGGCAGTATAAGGCACTGTGGACACTGGGCAATATGTTAAGGCCAAGGACAGTAGGCAATGCCTTCTTGCTAACAGGTATATAATTGGGGGGGGGGGTGTATCTGGTGTGGCCTGCTCCGGTTACAGCTTTGGGTGGAGATCTGGTAGTTGTAGCAATCGGGTGTAGCAACCAGGGGTAGCAACCAGGCTGGGGATAAGACAGACAATTAGGAACCTCCTAAAGGCATTGAGCAGGGATTCCCTTGCAATCAATCAGATGTAGGCATTGGTATCAATCCCAATAAGGCATTTAAGACAATCATGTATAAAATCTTAAAGCATGCATACAACTCCATAACAGAAAAAGAAACAAGTAAGATAGCCACAATAAATGTGTTCTCATACAATGTCGGAGGATATTAGTCAAGATTCATCTATTGAATACGATTACGTCGATAAGTAATCAGTTATAGTAACATGGGGAATGAGCATATTATATACTAAAGGATAAGATGAAAATAAAATACTAGGGGTCGAGATACAATGATAAGGGTTTGATATAATTAATCAAAATTAAACTCATCCAAGGAATTATAAGTTCACAAGTGTGTGAGACATAATAATATGTATGAGGGATATAATAGAAAAGTGAAATAATTAATTTCACATGGGCTCTGTAAGTTTAGAGCACTGTGATCTAAGTTCATAGACAGTACTTAGATTCACGAAAGGTTATTGTTTACATCAATCACTAAGATACAGGAATTGATGAAACATAACACATCAAATATAATAACTATGGCTTCAAACTTGGACAATCATAGCGGCATTAATAATACTATATGAAGATATAGCATTGACATAGAATAGCACAATGTACATACACAATAATGTCATAATGTAATGACGGGGAACGTGGTTGTGTACTAATGTGTACTCACACATTCCTATAAGATTAAATAAGTATAGTAAAATGTTTACACTTACCCGTTTGTCCCTAATGAAACCTCACAACTAAACTTGCTAACAGAGGAGACTGTAAGAATCCTAGCGGGCCTAACTTAGAATGCTCTGGTCTCTCTATATATATAGTTGGGGCATTTCGTTTACCGGGTGGGGAAGAAATCTAGCTAATTTTCTCACATGTATCGATGTACCGGAGATGTCAGGCGTCAGGTCAGATTTATGTTCTGTACTGTGAGAGTAGGGACTAAGGCGAATATGCATTTGTCTAGTCCGAGTGCAACGCTATTCTTAGAGCGGAGGGGAGGAAGAGAGGGGGGAGGAGGGGGGGATGGGTGTGAAAAGTTATTAGACCGCTGCGTGTAGCGCTGGTGCCGCGACCATTGTGTGCTGGTCAGCTGTCCAGCGGTCAAAAATTAAAAGTTAGCCCTAGAGAAGCTAGTTAATGTTTTACGTCGAGATTCGTCCCATGAGAAACAGTACGAGGGGAGATAAATCCTACAAGAAATTAAGTGTGGGTAGACATGGAAAAAATGATAAAGTTAAAATTCAAAGTTTCTCTCACGGTTAGCTGGGAACAACTCAAATGAATTTTTGTATGCAAGTTTCGTATCGTCACAAAGTTCATAGATAGACAGGTGACAGGTGACCACATTAAGTTAGATAGGACGGACACAATGTCAGCATGTAGACACTGTCTAGAGGTCGCACCTTAAGAGGGAACTGAGTTTGTTTACTTGGTAGTAAATCTTAATTAGGGGGCTGGACTTCAAGCCACACCTTTGCACGGTTGCCGAGTTTGCTTAAAGATAAATCGAATTTAGGAAGCTGTACCATAGAATACACATCTATACGAGTGACCTATCGCTACCCAAACTATATTTTATGTAGATAAATGTACAGTACAAGGCTCAGATTTGTGTAAATTAGCTATATTTAAAGCGCGATCTAAACAGCTCCAACTCTTTATTTCATTAGTTCTCGACACTTCATTTATTGATGGCAATTGACCATTTCAAAGCTAGACGACTAAACCAACATACTAAGACAGCCTACTAAACCAACATACTAAGACAGCCTACTAAACCAACATACTAAGACAGCCTACTAAACACAACATACTAAGACAGCCTACTAAACACAATATACTAAGACAGCCTACTAAACACAACATACTAAGACAGCCTACTAAACACAACATACTAAGACAGCCTACTAAACACAACATACTAAGACAGCCTACTAAACACAACATACTAAGACAGCCTACTAAACACAACATACTAAGACAGCCTACTAAACACAACATACTAAGACAGCCTACTAAACCAACATACTAAGACAGCCTACTAAACCAACATACTAAGACAGCCTACTAAACACAACATACTAAGACAGCCTACTAAACACAACATACTAAGACAGCCTACTAAACACAACATACTAAGACAGCCTACTAAACACAACATACTAAGACAGCCTACTAAACACAACATACTAAGACAGCCTACTAAACACAACATACTAAGACAGCCTACTAAACACAACATACTAAGACAGCCTACTAAACCAACATACTAAGACAGCCTACTAAACACAACATACTAAGACAGCCTACTAAACACAACATACTAAGACAGCCTACTAAACACAGCATACTAAGACAGCCTACTAAGACAGCCTACTGACACTGTCAATAATTATTTTGTTGAGTTACGTTTCCTAACGTGTTAACCTCGATTCTTATACCTGCGATGAGTTTCTTGATATCGATATTCTTAATCATTTGGGAGTGCCCTCCCTATTATTGTTAGTATGTACATAACCTCTATGTACTTTGCCACTATCTATCAGAGGACAGGAAGCGGTTTGTGGCCTATAAAGCATGATGACCAGTTGATGGTCTAAAATACACGAACACACACACCTACCCACTAAACAACACTGACTATACTTCACCGTATTACCTTAGTAAATGTACGTATGCGACTCCAAACGGTTTGTCTTGAAAGTACTTTAGACACATATCATCTCCTACAAGCACTTGGGAAAGTAAAACAAGAGAACTGCCAGAATCTTGTTGAAGCCTATTTGTTTTACTTGGTAGTTTACTGTGTGTGTGGGGAAAGGGGTCCTTAGCTTCTAAGTGGTTTAGCAACTTTCTATTAGGCGTTCCACTAAAGTATTTTCTTTATCGCTTATTAAATTCAGGGGGATAAAGTATCTCACGTTGTTAGAATACATTGCAAGTTTACATCAAACTCAATTGTACTTCGATCAGTGTCATCTATTTCCTGTCATCAAACTCAATTGTACTTCGATCAGTGTCATCTATTTCCTGTCATCAAACTCAATTGTACTTCGATCAGTGTCATCTATTTCCTGTCATCAAACTCAATTGTACTTCGATCAGTGTCATCTATTTCCTGTCATCAAACTCAATTGTACTTCGATCAGTGTCATCTATTTCCTGTCATCAAACTCAATTGTACTTCGATCAGTGTCATCTATTTCCTGTCATCAAACTCAATTGTACTTCAATCAGTGTCATCTATTTCCTGTCATCAAACTCAATTGTACTTCGATCAATGTCATCTATTTCCTGTCATCAAACTCAATTGTACTTCGATCAGTGTCATCTATTTCCTGTCATCAAACTCAATTGTACTTCGATCAGTGTCATCTATTTCCTGTCATCAAACTCAATTGTACTTCGATCAGTGTCATCTATTTCCTGTCATCAAACTCAATTGTACTTCGATCAGTGTCATCTATTTCCTGTCATCAAACTCAATTGTACTTCGATCAGTGTCATCTATTTCCTGTCATCAAACTCAATTGTACTTCGATCAGTGTCATCTATTTCCTGTCATCAAACTCAATTGTACTTCGATCAGTGTCATCTATTTCCTGTCATCAAACTCAATTGTGCTTCGTTCAGTGTCATCTATTTCCTGTCATCAAACTCAATTGTACTTCGATCAATGTCATCTATTTTCTGTCATCGAACTCAATAGTACTTCAATCAGTGTTATCTATTTCCTGTCATCAAACTCAATTGTACTTCGATCAATGTCATCTATTTTCTGTCATCGAACTCAATTGTACTTCAATCAGTGTTATCTATTTCCTGTCATCAAAAAAAATTGTACGTCGATCAGTGTCATCTATTTCCTGTCATCAAACTCAATTGTACTTCGATCAGTGTCATCTATTTCCTGTCATCAAACTCAATTGTACTTCGATCAGTGTCATCTATTTCCTGTCATCAAACTCAATTGTGCTTCGATCAGTGTCATATATTTTCTGTCATCAAACTCAATAGTACTACTATCAGTGTCATCTATTTCCTGTCATCAAACTCAATTGTACTTCGATCAGTGTCATCTATTTCCTGTCATCAAACTCAATTGTACTTCGATCAGTGTCATCTATTTCCTGTCATCAAACTCAATTGTACTTCGATCAGTGTCATCTATCCTGTCATCAAACTCAATTGTACTTCGATCAGTGTCATCTATTTCCTGTCATCAAAGAAAATTGTACTTCGATCAGTGTCATCTTTTTCCTATCATCAAACAAAATTGTACTTCGATCAGTGTCATCTATTTCCTGTAACTATTTCTTACAAGAATCCGATTTGTTTGATTTCTCAGTTTGACATGTTTCGTATGCTTCTTGAAGATGATTACATCCTAGACCAAACCTCCTGCAGGACGGCGGGGGCGGGAGGGTTCGAACCCGGGACCATTGAGACGACAGTCCAGAGCTCATACCGCACGACCTGGCAGCTGTTTAATAGCTTCATATTATAATCTTAAATAATGTCATAAAATAATCTTATAAAGATGCAATTTAAATGACGATTGACAATATTAAGATAAATAAGAACTACGCATATTTTCATACCGGCTGAAGATCACCCGCTTTCTGGCTTCTTGTCTACAAAAAGATCAATCCTTCACACACTAATCAGAGCGATTGGGATGTAGCATTAAATTATTATTCTATTAGTTAAATTACGTTATCATTGCTAATATCTCGTTTGTGCAGCTTTTAAAACCAAAAATGTAACAGATGAATAATAATAAACAGGAAGACACCGAGCGCAACTAAAATGAATACATTATACATATATCTAATAACAAGGAGATCCTTGTTGTTAATTTCCAATGACTGTTATTTTCAACATCATCCTGACGGCTAAGTAGTGAGTCGTCACCTGTGAACAGTTGAGTAAAACTGACGTATAAGTTAGCTGAGGTTTCTCATATTGCGAGGTACAAGTTAGCTGAGGTTTCTCATATTGCGAGGTACAAGTTAGCTGAGGATTTTCATATTGCGAGGTACAGCTAGCTGAGGTTTCTCATATTGTGAGGTACAAGTCAGCTGAGGTTTCTCATATTGCGAGGTACAGTTAGATGAGGTTTCTCATTGCGACGTACAAGTTAGCTGAGGTTTCTCATATTGCGAGGTACAAGTTAGCTGAGGTTTCTCATATTGCGAGGTACAAGTTAGCTGAGGTTTCTCATTTTGCGAGGTTCAGTTAGCTGAGGTTTCTCATATTGCGAGGTAAAAGCTAGCTGAGGTTTCTCATATTGCGAGGTTCAGTTAGCTGAGGTTTCTCATATTGCGAGGTAAAAGCTAGCTGAGGTTTCTCATATTGCGAGGTACAAGTTAGCTGAGGTTTCTAATTTTGCGAGGTTCAGTTAGCTGAGGTTTCTCATATTGCGAGGTAAAAGCTAGCTGAGGTTTCTTATATTGCGAGGTTCAGTTAGCTGAGGTCTCTCAAATTGCGACGTATAAGTTAGCTGAGGTTTCTCTTATTGCGAGGTACAAGTTAGCTGAGGATACTCATATTGCGAGGTACAAGTTAGCTGAGGTTTCTCATATTGCGACGTACAAGTTAGCTGAGGTTTCTCATATTGCGAGGTACAAGTTAGCTGAGGTTTCTCATATTGCGAGGTACAAGTTAGCTGAGGTTTCTAATTTTGCGAGGTTCAGTTAGCTGAGGTTTCTCATATTGCGAGGTAAAAGCTAGCTGAGGTTTCTTATATTGCGAGGTTCAGTTAGCTGAGGTCTTTCAAATTGCGACGTATAAGTTAGCTGAGGTTTCTCATATTGCGAGGTACAAGTTAGCTGAGGTTTCTCATATTGCGAGGTACAAGTTAGCTGAGGATTTTCATATTGCGAGGTACAGCTAGCTGAGGTTTCTCATATTGTGAGGTACAAGTTAGCTGAGGTTTCTCATATTGCGAGGTACAGTTAGATGAGGTTTCTCATTGCGACGTACAAGTTAGCTGAGGTTTCTCATATTGCGAGGTACAAGTTAGCTGAGGTTTCTCATATTGCGAGGTACAAGTTAGCTGAGGTTTCTCATTTTGCGAGGTTCAGTTAGCTGAGGTTTCTCATATTGCGAGGTAAAAGCTAGCTGAGGTTTCTCATATTGCGAGGTTCAGTTAGCTGAGGTTTCTCATATTGCGAGGTAAAAGCTAGCTGAGGTTTCTCATATTGCGAGGTACAAGTTAGCTGAGGTTTCTAATTTTGCGAGGTTCAGTTAGCTGAGGTTTCTCATATTGCGAGGTAAAAGCTAGCTGAGGTTTCTTATATTGCGAGGTTCAGTTAGCTGAGGTCTCTCAAATTGCGACGTATAAGTTAGCTGAGGTTTCTCTTATTGCGAGGTACAAGTTAGCTGAGGATACTCATATTGCGAGGTACAAGTTAGCTGAGGTTTCTCATATTGCGACGTACAAGTTAGCTGAGGTTTCTCATATTGCGAGGTACAAGTTAGCTGAGGTTTCTCTTATTGCGAGGTACAAGTTAGCTGAGGATACTCATATTGCGAGGTACAAGTTAGCTGAGGTTTCTCATATTGCGACGTACAAGTTAGCTGAGGTTTCTCATATTGCGACGTATAAGTTAGCTGAGGTTTCTCATATTGCGAGGTACAAGTTAGCTGATGTTTTTCATATTGCGAGGTACAAGTTAGCTGAGGTCTCTCATATTGCGACGTATAAGTTAGCTGAGGTTTCTCATATTGCGAGGTACAAGTTAGCGACGCGACATTTATTTTTCGTAAGTGGCATGTGTGACTAAGTGGCATAAACGTTTGGCTGCCTGACAAAGGGGCTAGAGTTCGAATCGAGTTGCGTTAGCTGAGTCTTTAAAGGCGACACGAAAAACCTTTCCCTTGATACCCCATTCCCTCACAACAGGTCCACTAGGAAGCTTGGATCATAGCCTGCTGAGCATGAACGCTATGTTCAAAGAGGGGAGATCATGATGGTTTTCTTGTCTACCTTAATAGTCACAGTAGTTTCCCTTTGAAAAGTACAGCTCTCAATATATGCTCTTAATATCTATGTGTGTGTTCATTATAAACTGATCACCCGCCTTGAAAGAATGGTTTATATTTGCGGTGAAAGTGAGCATAATCTGTGTGTGTGTGATATGAAAATCAGAAGATGAGTAGAATCTCGCTTTAATTATATACACAAAGATATCCGAGGAATCATTTCTTATTCCAAAAAAGATGATAATAACATTAAAACTTAAAAAAGAACAAGATTGTCATGTCCAGGTGAGATGAGGGCGGGTAGGGTTTGATTTCGGGACTATCGTGATGAACTTCCTAAACACATACCTCACCGACATGAAGCTATGGCCATTGCCGTACCAGGTCAATTCATGTGTTTTCTACGACAGCAAATGGCTGCACTTACGTGATTTACACACATAAACACACAAACACAAAGGTTTCTTAAAAGTTGACATAAATATATGGCTCCTTATGTCTCGGAAGACAATGGATGCACCTAGGTGTGTCAATAGCTTGGGTTTCGTCTTGAGACGGAGCAGAATCTGGTGTGACTGATCAAGCCGATTCTGTAGCGGTAGAGTTTGCCACAGTTCGCGCATGTATATGCATTTGACTGGCTAGTTGACAGGGCAGCTTTCGTCTTCTTTCTCTTGACTGATGCAGCTTCGTTTCTTTTGCACTCGCCGAAGTTCGTACCAGCACGTACAGTCTGTCTCTATTCTATCCTGTCTTAGGCCATCTCCTCCCACATACTTTGGTCGATGCCCGTGGTTCTCATGACTCGCTTGCAGACATCCCTGTTGGGTGGCCCTTGAGTCTAACTCTCTCTGCAAGCTCAGCGTATAGTATGTCTTTAGGGATTCATCCATCTGAGATGCGAGGGACATGAGGTTTCTTAAAAGTTGACATAAACAGGAGTCAACAAAACCATCTACTTTCATGGTAACTCCTTCCCAAATAAATATCTTTGTTTTTAAATCCAATGTTTTATTCTTGAACAAACAGCAAATGAATCTGTAACTCTTTTAGCAGCTTCAAAGTTTATTTGGACAAGTACATTTCTGTAAGAGCTAAAGTAAATTGTATTATTTGGGGGCATATTGGTTATGGGATAAAGCGCTTGGCTTCCGTACTGAGCCTTCCAATCTTGGTGAAGGCTGGAATTTTGAATTTCTGTTGTTTTTTTGGACGCTCCTGAGTCCAGCTAACTCTAATGGGTGCCTGACATTAAATTGTGAAAAGTAAACACGGTTTGTCGTTATGCTGAACACACGATACCTTGACCGTGGGCCTAAGAAACAAATGACCTTTACATCGTCTGCCCCATTGATCGCAAGGTCTGAAAGAGAATACTTAACTTGAAACGAAAATATTCCATACTCCAACTCTCCCATTTCTCTCTACTAAGATACAAGACTTGAAATACATTTTGGGTCTACACGTTTATTAGAATATTGACTCGTTCCAAATGCACCTAATACAACGTTGTTATTGCTCATGCTGACAGAGTCTCACACGGGACCAACTAACATGCTGACAGAGTCTCACACTGGACCAACTAACATGCTGACAGAGTCTCACACGGGACCAACTAACATGCTGACAGAGTCTCACACGGGACCAACTAACATGCTGACAGAGTCTCACACGGGACCAACTAACATGCTGACAGAGTCTCACACGGGACCAACTAACATGCTGACAGAGTCTCACACGGGACCAACTAACATGCTGACAGAGTCCCACACGGGACCAACTAACATGCTGACAGAGTCTCACACGGGACCAACTAACATGCTGACAGAGTCTCACAGCGGACCAACTAAGTTTCTCCAATTTACAAACGTCAAAAATAACATTCTTATGACACTAAGAGGAGGCGCGGTGGCTGAGCGGTAAAGCGCTTGGCATCCGAACCGGGGACCGGGGTTCGAATCCTAGCGAAGACTGGGATTTTAAATTCGGAAACTTCGGGCACCTATGGGTCCACCCAGCTCTAATGGGTACCTGACATTAGTTAGGGAAAAGTAAAGGCGGTTGGTCGTTGTGCTGGCCACATGACACCCTTGCTAACCGTTGGCCACAGAAATAGATGACCTTTACATCATCTGCCCTATAGACCACAAGGTCTGAAAGGGGAACTTTACTTACTTTACTTACTTATGACTCTAATGATACTTTTAGGTTTAATGTCTCCTGTACTTTTATTCTCCTATTCTTTTAATTGCCAATGCTAACAAGACACTCTTGAAGTAATGTTCTTCCTAATCTTCTTGCAGGTTTGTCCAAAGTCTGTTCCAACAATGAAAACTGCTCAACTGTTGACCGAAATTCCATTTGCTTAAATGGAGCCTGCTCCTGCAAGACAGGATACATGATCAAAAAAATGAACTGCTCCGAGAGATTGGTGAATGACACATGCGTGGATACTGCCGATTGTTCTTCTGTCATCCCCAACAGCGAATGCCTCAACCAGCGTTGCACTTGCCTGACTGGTTACTCCACCAGGTCGAGTAAAAGAAAAAACTGCTACAAAAATGAGCTGGAGCAGACATGCAGAGACGATTCAGAGTGCTCCGGGCTGGAGCACGCTGAGTGTGTGGAGTCAGGGGGCAGGAAGAAGTGTATGTGTACTCAAGAGTACGCGCCGAGAGATGGAAAGTGCGAGGCTATCAGACTGGGGGATTTCTGTACACTTGATGATCAGTGCTCCCAGTTTCTAAATGGCACAGTGTGTCGCGCCTCTAGATGCAGTTGCAGGGATGGTTTCGTGAACGAAACTATAAATGGATGTCGTCCTAGAAGAATTGGTGACACTTGCAGAAACAGGGGGGAATGTTCTCAGACGATCAAAGAAGGGACGTGTCTAGGAGGTGTCTGCAGGTGCAACAAGGGATACAGGAATGTCTCCGAAAACGAATGCGCACACAACCTCATTGGCGACGCATGCAGTAAACCTGAAGATTGTCAAACAATCCTTGGGAGTAAAAAATGTATCAATAAAATATGCACGTGCGACACCAGCTCACTCCCAAGTGCTAACGGCACTGAGTGCAAAACAAAGGTGCTAGGTGATCCTTGTGAAAGAGACAATGAATGCAACAGTACATTCTCTGCCTGTTTGAACAAGACATGTTCGTGTGTATCCACCCACAAATTCAAAGATTTAACTCACTGTCTACCTAAAACTTTGAACGATTCGTGCACCTCAGATAAGGAGTGTCAGTTCAATGGATCTAGGAACGTCTGTGGCACTGACAAAAAGTGCCAATGTCAAGAAGGCTTTATTCTCCGAAATGCTACCTGGGCATGCACAAAAGCTTTGATGCACGAGTTAAATTGCACGAATGACGCATTTTGTAAAAGGTTCTTCAACAACACAGTCTGCGAGCCAGAATGTTCCAACGATAAACCTTGTCAGCCCCGCACGTGCCAGTGTGCTGAGCGTTACTTTCGAAATGCCATTGGTGAGTGTGAGCACAATGGTCTCAACTGCCGTAACGATCAGGAATGTCTTTTCATTAAAGGAAGTACATGCGTCAATTTTACATGTAGTTGCGACGCCGCCCATACAATGTCCAGCGACAATACTTCATGTGTCCTGAAGAAAGTCGGAGAAATACCATGCAACAGCGACCTCAACTGCGCATATCACAACAGTTTTTGTAATGCCTCAGTGTGCGCGTGTAAAGTGGGCTATTACCCGAGCTCTAGTTACGATGAATGTTTGCCAAAGAAACTGTCAGATCATTGCGATAGCAACGATGACTGTTTAGTCAACAACGAGTATTCCTACTGCCCTGACATCTCTAACAGGACATGTCAATGTTTACCTGGGCATTCCACCGAGCGGTCGGTCGTGAGCAACAAGGATATCTGTGTCAAAAGAGTTCTTGGTCAGCACACATGTGAGGTTGAGGAAGATTGCCTGGCGGCCATTGCCAACAGTACTTGCAATTCACCTTGTAGTGGTGCAACCAGTCCTACCATGCCTAGTACAACATCAAGTGATACAGACCTCTGCTCGAGAACGTGTCTTTGTCAGCGCGGATTCAGTCAGAATGGTAAATCTATTTCTTCCTAAACTAGACAACTTTTCATTATACTAATCATGTTAAGGTTACATTTTAAATTTGAATTCCCTATTTATTAATTCAAAGTGGTTTACTGAATTTTAAAAAAATATTTAATGTATTGTTGTAACTTTAAGGTAGGCACTCAACGAATGGCAAGAGGTAACAATAAATTAGGTATTTATTTACAGTACAAACAAGCATGGACTTCAGCTATCAAGTCCCAGAATGTCCTATCTCAAGTGACACCAGTACTTTCCTATTTAATTACCAATACAGACCACCGACACACTTCCCAGTGCCACCCTAGGTCCTCAACACAGTTCATAGATAGCACAAAGGACGTCCTCTCAAGTCAAGAGAGCCTAGACTTCCATCCCTTTAGCCGGATCTACAACAGTCCTTCTTCCTGTCTTAAAGCAACATGGCTTGTTCTCCTGTGTTCTATGGTGCTCTCCTGTGTTCTATGGTGCTCTCATTTGCTCTCCTGTGTTCTATGGTGCTCTCATGTGCTCTCCTGTGTTCTATGGTGCTCTCATGTGCTCTCCTGTGTTCTATGGTGCTCTCATGCGCACCATCGGTGTGGCGAGGGAGGGGAGATACAACAGTATTTTCAAGTTGCGTTTTAAGTTTGTGAAGTGCATGTGTCTGTCGATGTTGAAAATAAGGTACAGATTTGCAAATGCTTTTCTGTTTCACAGAATTCTTATGTTTTAGGCAAATGTTCCCTCTTTAATATTTTCCTCGCAGTGTTTGTTTCAACTCTTTTCCTTGCACATGAGTAAGCAGTGTATCAGACACTTTTACTTCCACTTAGGAAAGAAGTGTTTTTATTAGTAACTTTTCCTAGCACTTGGGCTAGCTATGCTTCAGTTGACTTAATTTTTCCATTTACTGTTTCAGTTAGATCCTCTTGTAAAGTGGCTTCACAATTTGTGTGTGTGTGTGTGTATGTGTGTAAAGCTATGTAATTGTTTTTTTCTTCAATTGATAATTGATATAAATTACAATTTAAAAAAAAAATATGTCTTCTATTTGAAATCGTTAATTTAAATCAAGATTTCTGTTTCTTCATATGAAAACATCCACGTTTTCTATTATAGGAACGCAATGCCGACCAATCACACTACATACCAGGTGTACTGACTCCAGTGACTGCCTTGTACTTGTTTCAAACTCGCGATGCGGGCCTGGCATCTGTGTGTGTCAATCTGGTTACAAAGCCAGAAACCCGATATTGTGCCAGAAATGTAAGTGGTCTCTAAACACGTCAATGTGCAAGACATGTTGATTGTTCATTTTTTTAGATTCAGTTCTAATTGAATTTTTAAATGTATATTGTATTTCTGTCACAGACGCTTTGGGGGATCAATGTAGAACTAATGAAGATTGTCACATGGCAGTCAGTGACAGCGAGTGTATTGATAGTCTCAATAATAGTAAGGTGGGTTACCTAAAGATCTAATATTATGTGTGT
This sequence comes from Biomphalaria sudanica, assembly GCA_036873155.1. NCBI lineage: Eukaryota > Metazoa > Mollusca > Gastropoda > Planorbidae > Biomphalaria > Biomphalaria sudanica. The sequence continues at coordinate 4,896,672 of JAZGLO010002325.1, read as the reverse complement.
GTTTTCAAATGCTTAAAGAAATGTGAGTATAATTTTACATAAGTAACATTAGAAATGATGTGTGTCACCGGAAAAGTGCGAAATAATTGATTCTCCATGTTTTACTTTGCTTTGGCATGATATAGTATGACTAGATCTGAGGCCAAGTAGAAACTGTCTTTTTTAGAAAGACATTTATACATTAAATAAAAATAAATTAGAAAAAAGATTAACAGGATTTCTGAAGGCTAAACATTCATTTTTAGGTCCACGTGTCTTTATTTCAATTTTCAAAATCAATGAATCTTAACTTAAAATAGTAATACACATCTGTTCACATAATTGTGTTTAGTTTCTTCTAACTAGATTGCAATGAGAAATAAAAAGAACCAAAAGCATTTTACATAGCACGTAAATCTGTGGACAGGCAACAGCAACTGAGGATCAAAGGAACTCATATTTGTTTGTTAGTTTCTTTTGAATTAGAATATACAATTCAATATCGGCCTAATACATATTCCAATACGTTTCTTAATGGATAGAATGAAAGATGAATAAAAAAAAATCTGTCGATATAACAAAGTAAAAAGTTCTGTTTGAAAGCGTCTTTATTGCAGATCTTTCTGGGTCTTTGTTTCTAATTAATCATCTTATGTTTTGAAAACGAAGCCACTTTGTTAGGCTTACTTGACACCTTCACGTTTATAGAACCGCCGTCAGACCCACTGAGGCTTACTTGACACCTTCACGCCCATAGAACCGCTGTGAGACCCACTGAGGCTTACTTGACACCTTCACGCCCATAGAATCGCTGTGAGACCCACTGAGGCTTACTTGACACCTTCACGCCCATAGAACCGCTGTGAGACCCACTGAGACTTACTTGACACCTTCACGCCCATAGAACCGCTGAGAGACCCACTGAGACTTACTTGACACCTTCAAGTCCATAGAACCGCTGTGAGACCCACTGAGGCTTACTTGACACCTTCACGCCCATAAAACCGCTGTGAGACCCATTGAGGCTTACTTGACACCTTCACGCCCATAGAACCGCTGTGAGACCCACTGAGACTTACTTGACACCTTCAGGCCTATAGGAGGACAAAAAGAGACCAAATCTTACATAGGAGAACAGACAATAGAAAGAGAAAGTGAATGTTGTTTTGAGACGCTGTTACTTTTTACATCCCAAGTTTAGCATTCACGTAAACAAAAATAAACAGTATATGAACTATGAAACTCCATGCCCGAAACTTTTTTCCTCAAATCATAATTAATGAAAAAAAAAAGGTTTTTGCTCTTTTATAGCGGCCCCCGTAAGGGGAAAAAGCCGCTATTAGGTTTGTGCAAAATGTCCGTCTGTCCGTCTGTCAAACTCAGATCTCGAAAACTAGAAGAGATATGAAAAATATTATTTCATCATTAAATGCGGCTTGAAAAGTTTAGGTGCAACGGCTACTTTTGGTTTTAAAAGCAAACTGTTTAATTTATAAAATTAATTATGCAAGCGATTTTTTCATAAAAATACACCAATTCAAAAACAATTACGTAAATGTAAGGGAGGCAATGTTACAATATGCTAACAAAGATGGGCAATCTATGTGTATTTTCAGTATCACTAAGTCAAATATATTTTAAAAATGTACAGGAAATGTTTACAACAAATATACATAATATTTAAAGGTGTTATTTCTGGTCAACTAGCTGCTAAAATTAAAAGAAAACATTTCTGTTTGTTTATAAAGGCTAATAATGCACTTTGTATGTAAATATCAAGCACATTTTTTTTAATGGACTTTTTTTGCAGGGATTTTCGTGCAGTAGTGTAATGTCGCAACATTGACCGGTGCTAAACCAATTCCTTAAACGTTTTTAAAAAATCAGATTATATTTATTTTTTTTGTTTAGTGCCCCCATCCGAATAAAAGAAGATTATTTTTGTACGTTTTGTCTGTTGGTCGGTCTGTCCGTCACGATTTGATTAACAAATAACACTGGAGACTATCTTAAATCTGATTTAACCTTTAATTTTTCATTCAGAAATATTGCAATAGTTTAAAGTATCTATAATAGATTGTTCCGGATGTCTTGTGAAAAATAAATCAATGCCAATGAATATTTGTTTGCTCTTCTAACTTAAACATGCTTAAACGTTGCAAGAAACACATGATCTTTAATATATCGTTCCGGTTTTTTAATGTAAATAGCATATAAATGCTAAATACAAATATCTATACAGATTTATATTTCATTAACTATAAAGTTGTTCCGGATATTGTTTTATACAAAATAAATTATGCCAAACGATTGTTTGAAATCGCATAATTGACTAATATTACACTTATATTCTTTGACACTACGTCACTATAGTTTATTTATCAATATCAATTGTTCCAAATTTTTTACTTAAAACAAATGTATGTCAAATAGTTTTATTTTTTTCAAAAATATCGACAATAGGTTATTCAGGATTTTAAAATAAGAAAGTAATTTACTAGAAACGATTATTGAAAATCAATTTTAGACTTATTTTACAGTTAATTGTCTTGCCGAAACATAATAAAAGTTGTTTAATCGGTAAAGAATGTTCCAGATTTTGTTTTGAAAAAGAAATCGACCTACATTACCTTAATTTTCTTACAAATCGTCGCCAAAAATGATCCGAATTTATGAAAAATCTAATAACGCTAATAAATGTTTGAAATCCCTCTTCTAATAAATAAAACAAATAATTTTCTCATTTACGAAAATTGGTTGTTCCGGATTTTTTATGAAAAATAATTTAACTCTATTTATGTAAAATCGCACTTCTCTCTTATATTACATTTAATTTTCTAACTGAAACGTTAGAAAATCTAATTATCGTTAATATTATGCTCTGATTTTAAGGAAAACAACTTCCTAACACCAAAGTATGGTTTGAAAAAATCTCCATAAGGCTATGGTACATCTAATTTTCATAACAGACCATCCCACAAATTTAATTAACGGCATTTGATTAATCTGGAATTCTTATTTTCTCTCACTATAAATATATAAACATCCGGAACAATGTATAATAGAAACTTAAAACTAATGCAATGTTTCGGAATGGAAATTAAATTTTATAAGATTTTCAATACCTTTTAGCCTTTTTTTTCTCGCTATTAACATAACGGACAGACAGACTGACAGACAAAACAAAAAAAAGTGTCTTTCATCCTTATATATATATATATATATATATATATATATATATATAAAGTCTAACTAGCCTATCAAATGAAATGCTATAAGAACAAACTCGGTGCACCAATGCCTATGATCCCTCTAGAAGCTTCTCGTATAGATGACATTTTTTAGTCTAACTAGGACATGTGACGTAATGGATTTTTTTTTCCTTTGACGTCATATGGAGTTAATTCTTTAAATGAAATACTAAAAGATCTCACTCGGTGCACCAATGTCTATGATCCCTCGAGAAGCTGCCCGTATAGAAGACATTTTTTAGTCTAACTAGACCGTGTGACGTAGTGGATATTTTTTCCTTTGACGTCATATGGAATAAATTCTTTAAATGCTAAAACAACTCGGTATAGTAATTTTTATTAAACCTCGTAATGTGACTCGCATTTTAAAGACATAATAGCTAGATTTAGATCTAATCTAGATTTTTTACACTAGATCTAGATTTTTTACACTAGATCTAGATTTTTTTTTCTTACACGAGATAGATTTTCAAAACTAGATTTAGATTTAAGTTCTAATTACAATCATTATAGAATCTAGATCTAGAATTTCTTGGTCTAGTTTAGAATGTTTGTTGTTTTACATGGACGACGGGGGATGGGAACGGGCAGAGTTTGAACCTGAGACCATTGATGAATCCAAAGACAGTCCTGCGCGCAAAACGCACTACCAGACAGCCATGATTTAGACTAGATCAAGATCTATAAATTTAATTTCTAGGCTTGAAGTGTAGATTTTTATTTCTAAAGTCTAAATCGTTAATATGTCAATATTGCAATGTTATAAAATACTAAAACTAATCTACTATTTTAATATTTGATATTGCAATTAGTCTATTAATTGATTATCTAGTGTTTTTTTTATTATATAAATCTTATCTAAATGACATCTTCATTATCCCAAATATATATTTTAGATCTAGATCTAGTAGATATAGATATTGAGAGTGCTAAATTAGTAGTTTAATTTAAGTAGATCTTTATCCTCATTCTAGTTCCATTTACATGAAAATGCTCAATACCAAAAGATTATCTAAAATCGCTCTTCTGAAATATTGTACATATCCGGTAGTTGTCATTCCGTAATGTGTAGGTATATTATCAATAGTAGGCTATTAGTTTGTAACCAGTTTGTCATTAGATTAAGAGCAATGCCTGGTCGTGCGGGTAGCGCGCAGGACTTATTATCTCTACGGTCTCGGTTTCATACCCTGCTCGATGCCATCCTCAGTCGACCAGTGAATATGCGGATCCGACAGGGATCCGTCTCCCACGGGGGCCGCCTCTGAGTTTGTGTGGCAACACTAACTCTCTTTGTAATCTTGTTTTACTTATAGCTGGCTGGCATTAAAAGTCAATTCGATCAACCTGACAGCATAAGTTCAAACGAGAACACACCTTATTATGAGTATTGTAAACATAAAATTTCAATATCAGACGAGCAAAGATTTTTTTCAATGACGATTTCTGTGTCAATATTTCAGAGAAAAATGAATTGCACTGTCGTTTTGTTTAAGTCTAAAATTATTTTCTTAATTTTTCCCACGATTACCACAAAAAAAAAAGTTCGATCAGCTTATAAATCAAGATCAAGTCACGCGGCTCCTTCTTAATGTTGTCTTTACCTTGAACACAAATTCTTTTATTTTTACATTTCATTGAACACAGTGACAAACATCTGTTGTGTCCACCAATCACCTAGTCCTAGCACAATAAAGTTATATACAACATACACACTTAGTCGTTAGTTCAAGAAAAGGATCAAATTCTGTAGATTACTGGCGAATAGAAATACTAGTCCTAGAAACTTATATTAATAAAATACTTACAATCAGCATGCCTAGGTAATGATGGAAATTGAGAAATCATTTTCTACTTTGCCTGAAATCTTCAGGTATTCTACATTATGCTAGATGGAATGGGTTGCCTGAGCCAGCCAAGAAAACAAACGACTTAGCTGAATTTAGATCATTGGTTTATATGCATCACTAGATGCATGAAGCGTAGGACGTAACCCTCTCCTTTTTTTGAAGTAACGTCTGTATTTTACAAGATAAGATATCGCACTTTACAAGTAACATGCTAGTTAAATTTAGATTGTTGTAATAAGCTTCCAAGAAACCAAAAGCGGATATTTTGGTGTCGCAGCCTTTGCTAATGTGTCCTGTGTGATATTATAAGTTTATAAGTTTACTTAACTTTTAAAAAACATTGACTCAGGACTACTGTGGAATGAGTTGAAAACTCTGTTCTCTTTTTCTTTACAGAAGGTTTGTACGTGTAAACAAACACATCTGCCAGATAGCAGCAACACAGTGTGCAATGTGAAACTAATTGGAGGTCTCTCGTGTGTTACACATGAAAACTGTATCCCCAACAGTTTTTGTAACGATTCCCTTTGCACTTGCAATGTGGGCTATTTCCCCAACTCCAATTTGGATGAATGTTTGCCTAAGAAATTGTCAGACCCTTGCGATACCAGCGATGACTGTTTAGTTAACAACGAATATTCCTACTGCAATGACAGCTCTAACAGTACATGTCAATGTTTACTTGGGTATTCCACCGAGTGGTCGGTCGAGAACAAGAAACAGATCTGTGTTAAAAGAGTTCTTGGAAATCATACGTGTCAAGTTCAGGAGGACTGTCTGGCGGCCATTTCCAACAGCAGATGTGGCTCTTGCAGTGACGCACCAAACGGAAGTGAGTGCGAGCGAAGAATGTGTCGCAGCACAGCGGCGACCCCGGTCACAACCAGCGCCATTACGACATTGATTGATGGACATTGCTCTGACAGAACTTGTCTTTGCCAGTATGGCTTTGTTGTCGTTTCCAGTAAGTCTGAAAGTGAAGATAAGAGCGATTAAAGGAGAGAGAGAGAGAGAGAAAGAATGAGGAGAGATAGAGAGGAGAGATAGAGAAAGAGTGAGAGAAGAGGTATAAAAGAGAGAGCGAGAGTAAAAAAACAAGAAAGAGAAACATAAAAGCAAGTGAAAGAAAGAGATCGAGAAAAAGAACAAGTGATACAGTTACAAGAAAAATATTTTGTTCAAATGTGTAAAAAAAAAAAAAAAGATAAACTCCTAAGTAGTGCCATTAATTTTTAAAAATAACGTATGAATTTTAGATTTTAAAAAATAAGAACATTTTTAACCCTGCCCCATTTTCCAGAAAAAAAAATTGGTTAAGCAAATGTCTAAATCTACAGGACATTACAATATTCTAATGACAGGTACATACACCTAGACTTAGAAGACGGTGAGCGAAATGTTCCTGAACATGAATGTATTAAACTCTTGATTGAATAGGGCCTACATGAGGACATACCCGAAGACGTAGACTCTGTTCAAGAAAAAGATTTTCTCATTCTATAACCAAATTGAAATTATTTTCTTTGTAAACTTAGACTAATCATAACGGTCAAAGTAGTTTTCTACTTTAGTGACCAACGAGCGAGTCATTCTCTTTCCAGCGATATAAATCAGCTGTCAAATTTCTTGGAAAATCGCAAGAACCGTTTTCGAGATTCGCGTCAACTCACCCACCCATTTCAAAAATGCGACTTGAATAGAGGCATGTTGATAGAAAGAGATTGGAAGAAATCAGAAAGTGTATGAAGGAGAGATACAACATGAAAGAGAACATTGAAATTAAAAGAGAAATTAAAAGAGAAAGACAAACAGAAAATATGAAAACGAGAAAAAGAGCGATAAAGAGAAAAAGCAAGATAGGGAGAAGAGAATAAATGAGAGACAAAGAAATTAGAGGAAGAATGAATGAGAAGAGAGGAGAGAATGATGAGAAGAGAGAGAGAATGAATGAGAAGAGAGGAGAGAATGAATGAGAAGAGAGGAGAGAATGCAAATGAGAAACAATTTAAATTTTTCCTCTTTCTGCTGCAGATCGAACAGAGAAATGGTGTCGACCAATGCAGCTAAACGACCACTGTCATCAAGACAACGAATGCCGCGTACATATCCCAGGATCGCAGTGCCGGAGAAACTACTGTCAATGCCAGGCAGGTCATCGGGACATCAACTCAACGTTTTGCCAGAAATGTAAGTCTGCAAGTTGTGTCTGCAAGTTGTGTCTGCAAGTTGTGTCTGCAAGTTGTGTCTGCAAGTTGTGTCTGCAAGTTGTGTCTGCAAGTTGTGTCTGCAAGTTGTGTCTGCAGGTTGTGTCTGCAAGTTGTGTCTGCAAGTTGTGTCTGCAAGTTGTGTCTGCAAGTTGTGTCTGCAATTTGTGTCTGCAAGTTGTGTCTCATTATAACTAGGAACACAAAAGAGTGAATATGAATTTATAGCTAAAAAAAATTACTAATTTTTCGATTTTATTTAGAGAACTTTTGAGAAGGCTTACTTGACAACATATCTATGTGCTAACTTAAAAGCTCTGCTTTACTTGTTGCGTATGTTCCTTCAGAGTTTAAGATGATATCCAAGACAAATCTCCTGCAGGACGGAGGGGAATGGCGGCTGTTTATACCTAGGACCATCGTGGCCATTAACAGACACTCTAATGCGTATATCCACACGCCCTGGCAGCCATAGTCTATCTATAATATAGTCAATTAAAAAAAACAATACTAGAATTTTGAAAGACAGGTTATCACACGTTAACTATCACATAATAAAAGATGCTAATAGTTGCTAAAAACAGCGGAACTTGCTTTAGAACAATACTACTCTGTCTGGAACTCAACAAAATATTGTCGAAGAGCAATAAAATAACCCATAAAAATCCAAGAATGCAAAATTTGGACATTTTCACACTACGCAGTATCTGGTATTGTCTAGATCTAGATAAAAAAGTAACGAGGTTACAGAGACAGTTTGTGTGGAAACACAAACTCAAAATCGGCCCCCGAAGTGGTCCACCTAGAGTCTTCACGAGGATTCGATCACGGGACTTCCTGAGCCAAGTGCTTTACCCCTTAGCCACAGCATCTCCATATATTCATTTTTTTTTAAATAATAATTATTAACCTTCTCATTACATTTAAAATGTAATAACATGTTACATGTAATAAAGAGAAACTAAAAACGATTTATTCTTCTTCCAAAATGAAATCAATTGGCAAGACAAAACAAACATTCTTGACGTACTTCAGGTAGGGATGCGAGCTAGATATGATTGGACAGACTTGAAGAAGACTTTTTAACTCGCAAATAAAAATGTCTCAATTGTTATTTGTCATACAAACTAAATCTAGAACTAGACCTATATCTCGATCTAGAACTAGATCTAGATCTAGAAATAAATCTAGATCTAGAAGTAAGTCTAGAACTAAGATCTACATCTAGATCTAGCTTGGGCGTGGCCAGGATTTTTTGTTCGGGGGGAGGGGAGAACCAAAGCCCCAGGCTACGCCCATAAGATGTAGAACTATAGACCTATAGAATTCCTATGACTTAACACGTTTAATTTGAAAATACTAGACCTAAGCCATTATTATGATTAGAAATAGTAGGCATTTTGGTAATGGTGTAGCCTACTACTACTATGCTGTTCATATCCAATTCGCTTCTTAACTCTTTCTCTCCTAACTGACGATGCCAACGTTGATTTGACTCCATTTAACCAAATTGATTTTTGTATTTATAAACTATAATTTGTGTTAAAAGAACATGCTATCTTCTATAATTCGATACCAAATAATTACTAGAATAGAATATTACTATCGGAACGAGGAAAATTATTACGGAGAGAAAGAGTTAATGTGATATAACTAATTACAAATTACATATTAACTAAATCTGTACCCTCTAAGCTGTCAGACGATAAGCTAACATAATAATTCAAATTTTGTTCAAATTATTAATACATTTATAATATATTGATTAATATATCTAGATCTGGGCTCTATATAGTCTTATTTAGACTGTAAGGTGTATACTGAGGTTATGTCAAAACTGCGCACTATAAAAGTATTTCGTTTTTTTTTTTAAACTTACAACTAAAGCAAAGTTCGAGTTCGTATTCAATTCTTTTTTAAAAACAACATTTCAATCAGTATTTTATGCCATAAGCTAGTTAATAAAAGGAAAATATATTTTATAATAATACATTGATACTTTTTCCATTGTGACGTTAGATGCAAATTTTTAGTAATAATGCGCGAATCTATGAATGAAGCTTGAGTTATTAATGAAGAAGTCTGTAACCTTTTTAACAAACTTACCTCCCCTGAAGTTTTTCATTTAAAATTGGTGTATTTTTTTAAACAAAATCTGATTGTATAGATAATTTAAAAAATTAAATGGTTCACTTTCGGAAAAAAAAAGCCGTTGCATCAGAACTTTGAATGATATAAAATATTGTGATGTACGATTTTCATTTTCTCTTGTAGTTTCTGAGATCTAAACGCAACGGACGGATGGACGGACAGACAGTCCAGACAAAACTAATAGCGTCTTTTTCCCTTTTTAGGGGCCGCTAAAAATAAAGGAAGACTTTACACCAAGTTGTGTATGGTACTTTGTCACGATTTAATTTTGAAAGAGCTTGCATTTGCTTAACGATCATATAACATACATGGATTCAGAGGTGCCTGTAATTATATTCTAACTCATACTTTGATACAATGATGCTTTCAAACTCAGTTCAATAAAATAAGTAATCCAATCAGATATGAAGGATACAATATTTGTTAAAATTCTCTTGTACACTGAAAACTTGAATAGCATTAAGGTATTATAGTTGAAATAAACACATTGAATGTTGCAAGATAGGTGGCATTGTCGTCAGCGGTCTTAGTTAAGACAGACGACCCAAGAACATGAGACTGAAAGGTTGCGTCATTGTAGTGAGTTACATTTTGATTAAATATTATTACTTAAGTCTAGTAGGCCTACATTTATTTGATCTCAGATCAACCTGATTTTGTCTATATTATAAAGAAAGTAAGTTTTAGTATTGTTTACAAAGAAGTTACTCAAGTTATTTCAAGTTTTATTAGACAAGATTTTTTACGCCTTCAGCGGTTGAGTTGTCTACCTGCAAATTGATGTTACAAGTCAACGACCATAAACAACACCAATTTCTAACAATTTGACAATTTTATTTTATTTTGCCACAAAGTACAAGTGCTGCATTGGCAGTCAAAGCTAAAATCATAACAACATTCAAATAATCGACATACTCCATATTAAAAAAAAACGTTACTAAGAATAACAAAAATAGTAATAATTAAAAGATTTTTCTGGATTGCTTGTTAGTAAAGTCTTCACGTTTTTTAAAGTTCTGCCTTGACCTTCGACCTAGTTGTAAAAGTGTGTAAATTGCATTTAATCACGCTATGGACATCTAGATTGTACGATCCAACAGTAAGCAACTTTTTTTTTCTTCACACCCTCACACACAGTGACCTAACACTTCAGACAGCTCATGTCGTGACATACACACACGGTGGCCTAACACTTCAGGCAGCTCATGTCGTGACATACACACACGGCGGCCTAACACTTCAGACAGCTCATGTCGTGACATACACACACACAGTGACCTAACACTTCAGACAGCTCATGTCGTGACATACACACACGGTGGCCTAACACTTCGGGCAGCTTATGTCGTGACATACACACACGGTGGCCTAACACTTCAGACAGCTCATGTCGTGACATACACACACGGTGGCCTAACACTTCAGACAGCTCATGTCGTGACATACACACACGGTGGCCTAACACTTCAGACAGCTCATGTCTGTAGATTCCCCGTCATTACTAGCAAGGGGGTCTGGTGGAGCGCTAGGAGCTCCCCCAGCGTGGGGCCAAGCCCTGCCGCCAAGCACTATTTCTGGTATTGAAAGCTAACAAAATGCATATTCTGAGGTATCTACAGTGCATTTTCCTACTATTAAAAAGTTTTATTTCAAAAACCTAATGTGCTATTCTTACTGACTTAGACCCTACCGCGCCGTTCGGAGCATTTGACGTCAAGCCGTTTCCATAAAAATCTGTCACTGGTAATGTCTGAAGCCTCTTCCCACCTGCCATGAAAACCCTAATGAATGAGTGGCGTCAAGTTGTACTAGGATATCATTGCAACTCTTCTAATGCGTAATTCATTTTGTCGGAGAACATGTCCCGCAAACCTCATGCGTCGCTCTCTCACAATCTTACTTAAGGGTCGAGTCCCAGTTCGACATAGGATTTCCTTGATTTAAACCCGATCTCTATAACTGACTCCTAAAATCTGTCTTAGGTAGATGACTATTCACTGCAGTTTATTCATGGAGCCCTGCCACTGGTAAAAATGTGTAACCTCTCTTGAATACGTTCTTGGAATTAAGTGACAATAGTTTGCTTTAGATTTTATATCGAAAAGAGAAGATTTATCGTCAAAATCATCTGTTGGGGGTTTTCCACCTCAAAATGCTCTGTAGGGGGATCTTAAACTCAAAACCATCTGGAGGGGTTTTAAACTTTTAAAAAACAACATCTGTAGAAGAGGGGTTTAAACTCAAAACCCCGATTGAATTGGCTACGCTCAATTAATTTTAGTGTGTACTTTGCTTTTTTTTTATATTGAAGAGGTATTTTTTAGCATCAAACCCCTCTGAATGGGAGTTTAAACTCAAAACCCCTTTTGGCAACGCTCATAGCATTTTGAGTACTTAATTTGCTTTTTTCTTACACTGAAGATGTATTTTTTAGCCTCAAAGCCCCTTTGGCTACGCTCATAGATATTAGAGTGAGTAATTTGCTTTTATTTATATTGAAGAGGTACTTTTTAGCTTCAAACTCCACTGGAGGGGAGTTTAAACTCAAAACCCCTTTGACTACACTAATAACTATTTGAGTGTATAATTTGCTTTGTTTTTATTATTAAAGAGGTATTTTTTACCTTCAAACCCCGCTGAAGTGAGGTTTAAACTCAAAACTAAGTCAAAACCCATTTAGCAACGCTCATAACATTTTGAGTGCGTAATAAGCTTTTTTTATATTAAGAGGGGGTTTATCGTAAATTTTGGAGGGGGTTTTAAAAATCAAAATCTCCCTTAACTGTGCTCTTGGAATTAGGGGATTTTCGTTTGCATTTTTTTTTGTTTTGTTTTATAAAAGAGGGAGAGTTAACTGCAAAAACCCCAAGTAGGGGGTTTAAAACTCAAAACCCCTGGTAGGGGTTTTTAAACTCGAACCCCCCTGGTAGGGGGTTTTAAACTCAAAACCCCCTGGTAGGGGGTTTAAACTCAAAACCTCATTGGTTGTGCTAGGGCAAGTGATGGTTTAGTATTAAAATCTCACCTAAAATAAACAAAATCAAAGCAAAAAATGATTCACTAAATTCCGATCCCCCCCCCCCCGGGGAGATTTCATTTCGGAAGGGGGGTTGAACTCCCCCCCCCCCCTGCCTAGCCCATGCCTCCAGGTATACAATTAAACTATTGTATGCAAAACAAGAATTTGCCTTACAAAGTTGCATGTAAACATATATACAAAGTTTATTTATATGAGTAAAATAAATGTGTAAATAAATCACCCGACGACGATTACACATTCACATATTACATTTAGATTACATTTAAAAAGTCGAGTGTAAACTGCGAATTGTATAAAGCATATTCTAGAGCTTTTTTCTTTCCTGGGGCGTTAAATTTTTATTTTCAAAAACTTTTTTTTTAAGGAAAAGTTATTGCCTATATCGGTGATTGTATGTTCATTTGCAGTTGCTATAGGAGACCAGTGTTCACTGCCTGAGAACTGTAAAGAGGCTGTCAACAACAGTGATTGTTTGACTAATGACACTACCAATCAAGTAAGGTGATTCAGAAATAGTTAAGCCATATTGACGTAATTAGTTTAAATATAGATTAACTTAGTGGCTATATAGATAACCTAGTTGGTTCTTACCAAGACTTCAAGATGACATTGTTACATAGACAGAATGAAGTAAGTTTGTCAGATAGATGCAATACTTGATATGTTACGCACCAAAAATACAGTCAATGACGAAAGGTGAATTTCCAATGGCGATTTTAGTTTCTATCTATGGTTGAAAGACTGACGGACATATGTGAACTACAGCGACATTTCCACACAAGAGCATCAAAAAAATAAAGTACATATGTATAATTATAAAAAGGCCGTGATAGCAATAAAGAACAGTAACCCCCATAGTTATTACTACATTAGTATCAATTTATTTAGTAAGGATCAAAACAGCCAACACGTCACACGATGTAGGGGAGACGCGATGTCTTAAGAAAAAGAGGGTTAGCGTGACCTTATGACAAGGAGGGCCAGAGGATGGTCAGTTTAGTTTCAAGGGAAAACATGAAAAACATTTAAAAAAAAAACAAAAAAAAACACAGCTTATATGAAACGTAGTTGTAGTAGTTGTATCTGTTAGCCATGTAACAGCCATGTAATTACATTTATAGTAGATTTCTGTTAGGCTAGCAATAATAAATCTGTACAATCAGAAATACTTTTATCAATTGTTTTACCAATATTGTATATTTCTAGCTTGTCAGACGCCTTATTAGTAAGCTACCGGTATTTTTTTTATATTCAGAAGTGCATCTATAATCTATTATATCAATACTAATATTTTATCCATGGGTTGGAATTATAGAGCGTCCTGGTGGTTATGGTAAAAGGTAAGGGGGAGTAACTTTATTTATTCCCTTGGCTCATAGTTTGAACGTGTCATGCCAAACTTCGACTCACGGTGGGACGGTGGGAGAGGAAACCGTGTCTCATTTTCTTTTCGACTGCCCCAGACAAGGGTTTTTGTCCAGGTCTTTAGAAAGAGAGAATTTGAACCTCTCAAGCCCTCACAGTAATGGGGTTTTATGATGATGATTATTATATTTATACTAATACTTTGTCCGTGGATTTTAATTATAGAGCCTCCTGATGATTAGGGGAAAAAAATGTTTTCATACTTGGTTTATTCCCTTTTCCTTGTAAATGTATCCAATTGAGACATTACTGTCAGAGATGGAGTGACTTCTCCATTGCTAGGGGAAAGCCTGGGCGGTACATTTGCGAGTGCGGGGCTGTCCACACGTCTACACTAGTCTCTCTTCCATACCGATCAGATCCAAAGGGATGAAAAGCCATTGCAATTTGGGGTCAGGTGGCTGCAAGAGTTTGCCAGAGAGGAGTAGTTTTACCACTGTCTCCCCCCCCCCCCCAATCTACGGGATGCCAAAACCGGATTTTCTGTTAGGGTTTACTCCCTTAGCCTTGGACCTTACAGGGACACACACACAAGGCAATGCGGCTACTAACCTATAGCTAGGGATTTTGTTTGTAGGCAGCAGGGCATGTCCGCACGCCGACAGTGCACAGGACTTGCTGTGGAGAGGCTATGCCCTGGCAAGAGAGACTTACAAAATTGCTCTCCTTTCACAGATGCTAGCCAGCGGTGACAATAAGTTAAGCTACCACACTAGACGCTTCACGCAACCTTTAGACAGAATTAAATTGAATTTAGAATTGAAATAATGCTTCTAAGTTTTTGAGAAATAAACGTAACAGACAAACGGATAGACAGTCCAATAGAAACTTCCTTTTTTTCCCTTATTAGGCCACTAAAAATCTATTTAAAACATAATATAATAATGCAAACTTTGTCAATAAGATGTTGTCTCTATTTTATATACTTGTTAGTTTCAGAACAAATGTCTAATGTTTCACACCTTCACATATACATTAGTGACTAGTCTGTTAATTTGAAGGGGCACTACATGTGATCTGTCGACTGTCGACCGTTTAAATAAAACGTGGATGTTTTAAAAAGTATTTCAATAAAACTAAATCATTCGTGAGGAATTTCGTTTAGTAATCTTTTCTTTTATAATCTTTTCTTTGCAGAAATCATGTACCTGCCTGTCAGGTTACCATGGAATCCAGGGTTCCCGCGAATGCAAGAGGCGCCAGATCGGCGACACCACTTGCAGACTTGACGCAGACTGCAGCGACTCAGTGAACAACAGCGTGTGCAAAAACAACACCTGCGTCTGTCTCGCCGGCCATCGTCCAGATCACACCCTGTTTGAATGTCTCAAAATGAAACTCGGCTCCTTTTGCAACCGAGCCATCGACTGCTCCGCCGCCGTGGGCAACAGCACATGTAATGGAAACTTTTGCGCTTGTATGCCAGGATTCAGGCAGGTGGGCGAAGAGATCTGTCTCCAGAGAAGAATAGAAGCCGACTGCAGCAGTTCCGAAGATTGCAGTGCTGCTGTAGACAACAGCGACTGCGTTCAAGGAGAATGTAGATGTTTACCAGGATATTACGATGACGGCGACAAAACGTTGTGCACTAGGAGACAGATTCATTCGTTGTGTCTAAGTTCGATCGACTGTAGAGAGGCTGTTGTCAACAGCGACTGTATAAATGAAACATGCGCGTGCAACATTGGCTACTATAGCTTAGACAACAGAACTTGTCTAGCAAGTAAGGATTTCTAATTTACCTTTTGGACTTTTCTGCATATCTATCTAACTATCTATTTATCTATCTATCTATCTATCTATCTATCTATCTATCTATCTATCTAACTATCTATCTATCTATCTATCTATCTATCTATCTATCTATCTATCTATCTATCTATCTGTCTGTCTGTCTGTCTGTCTGTCTGTCAGGTTGTCGATCTGTCTGCCTGAAATTTTTCTATCTACCTAGCTGTCTGTCAAACTCTGACGGATCCAGAACTTTGAGGGAGGGGAGTAATTTCTTCCTAACCCTAACCCTAACCCTAACCCTAACCCTAAACGAGCCATTTTATTGATGGGTTTAGAGTGTTCTGGGCAAAAAAACAACAAAAAACACATATATACCAACTATTTGACTCACAAGAAACAGCTAGTATATATAACACACACACACACATACAAACACATATGAATGTAAAGCAGTGTTTGTCAAAAACGGAACACTTCAATGCCACTTTGGTGCCCCTCCTTTTTGACAGCTGTCCCACCGGGCTTCCTCATCCCCCAACACCAAACATTCTGTTTTATTCTTAGTAATTTCTTAGATACACAAATGCAATCATCTGACGTCTACAGTTCATATTCCATCCTATGAAAAAACTAGGTTACAAAGACAAACTCAAAATCGGCCCCCGAAGTAATCCACCCAGGCAGAAAAAAAGGCAGGTTTCAATATTTTCAGAAAGAACATCAGAATGAAATTCTATCAAAGACAAATGACAGAGAAGAATGGAGAAAGAAGGTTGACGGATCTTGTGTTAAATGTGTTAAGAATATGGTAAAAATGTATCTCTCCCCTACTAAAGAGTCTCCCGTGTTTGTTACTATTAATAGTGAATAGTTGTAAAAAGTGGTGTATTATTATGAAAAAACTGATGGCATAAGTAATTTTAAAAAATTCAGAAAAGAAAAAAGTAGCCCTTGCATCAGAACTTTGAATGGTCTAAAATATTTTGACGTCGGATTTTCACTATCTTTTCTACAATTTGCATTGTCTGATTTTTTTCCCTAGAAGAAAAAAAAAAAGATACCTTAAAGAAAATGAGTTGGGAAAAGCTGATTAAGGGAAGTTTAAAGTTTGAAATAGAATATAATAGCTTACATAGATTGTACTAGTGACATTTTTAAACACATTTCTGCTTTAATACGCCGCTTCCCCCCCCCCCCCTCTAAAAACAGGCCCATCTCACTCACATCTTGTGTGGGAAAGATGGCTGAAAAAATTATAAATGAGTGTCTGGTCTGGTACCTTAAGAGTGCCCGTCTTATAGTTCCAAAAGAGGCTTGTTTCAGGGCTGGAATGTCTGCTATAGACCAAGTCAACATCTTAGTGCCAATAAAGTATGACGGCCTGGTTTGTTTCATAACAGAGCCGTGGGAGTGCGGGTACGAATATATTGCTGAATTAAAGACTTCCTACAAGAACGTACAATAAGGATGTATGGAGAAGTCTCAGGGAAAATTACCCTCGTCCTGTCATGCGTCTATTTCACGGCCTTTATAAATGACTTACCGGCTCAGCTAAAATGTCAAAAGCTGCTATATGCTGATATTGTCCTTTGGAAATTCGGAAGGAGCGCAACCTCTATACAAAAAAAGTGTTGCAAGAAGATATGCATACGCTCTGCTCATACACACAAACAAGGAGGCTAAAAATAAACACTTGCAAGACGGTCTATTCTCTGTTCATGCTCGGGACTGGCATTCTCGGACAACCTTTTCGGCTCTCCCCCTTAGCGGAGTGGCTCTCAGCATGGAATAGCTACCCAAGTAACTTGGTGTAACTTAAGATCGCTATCTAAAAATGGGTGTGCACATCCAGGAAGTTGCAAGAAACTTTGCATCGTGCGGAAGCTGGCATCCACGGAGTGGGGAGCCAGAGCAGACATGCTTCGATCACTGTATTTAGGAGCAGTCCGATCACAGAGAGACTAGCCTACCTGTGCAAATCTATGGCTCTAGTACAGCTCTTGAACAATTTGATAAAATACAGTCCCGAGCACTAAGATTTGTCTTTGAAAACTTTAGGACAAGTCCAGTAAATGCAGCTGAAATAATGTCTAATGTAGTTCCACTAAACCTTAGAATGGAAAGGTCAATACTGACTTGCTTTGAGCGGTATAAAAGGCTGGATGAATACCTCCCAGCTAGAAATCTGGTGGATGATTGGAGATGCAGAAGACGTATTCAGATGCAGTCTTTTATGCATCATGCCACTAGACTATCTGATAAAGCTGGCCTCTCCACCAACCGACAAAACATTCAAGGTTTTCATCCCCTTCCCCCTTGGTGTCGCCCAACGACCCCAGACATACTTTTGAAACTAGTAGACCCTAATGCAACTAAGCTAAGTCATTCATCTAACGTAATTCAAATTCTAGCACTAGAGACCATTAATGCCTTCAAGGCTCTTCAAGCCCAGTGCCATTTTTGCATAAACGGATGGGTCGGCATCGATAGATTCTGGAAGAGCAGGCTATGTAGCCTACATCGAGTTTCTTCTCAATGGCTCAGTCAAAATCTTTGGACCATGTTGTAGTGTTTGCAGTTTTGATGCGGGGCTATGGCTGTCTATGAAGCCTTAAAAGTCATTGACTCTCAACTAGGCGAGGGACATTTGAGGTCAACACAGATTGTTTTGGTCACTGACTCAAAATCTGTACTACAGGCTTTGCAAAGCCCTGGACCCCCCCCCCCCCCCCCCCCCCCAAGATTGACACTGTCATCATGGCTTCACACAACATAAAGCATTCCTATGGTACCCCTGTAATAATGCAGTGGGTTCCAAGTCACATAGGTGTCATTAACTTCTTTATTAATAACTCAAGCTTCATCCATAGATTCGCGCATTGTTACCAAAAATTTGCATCTAAGGTCACAATGGTAAAAGTGTCAATGGTTCGTTATAAAATATATTTTAATAATTATTATTTTAAAAAATATAAGTGTACGCTAAATGAATATATGGAGATGCTGTGGCTGAGGCGTAAAGCACTTGGAACCCGTGTTCGAATCCTGGTGATGACTCTAGATAGACCACTTCGGGGGCCAATTTTCAGTTTGTGTTTCCACACAAACTGTCTTTGTAACCTTGTTTAATAATACGTTCGTCAATCGTGATTCGATGATGACCACTTTTGTCATCCAGGGAACTGAGGGCTTTGCATATGGGTTTTGTGCCTCCTCGTGTGGATGGTGAGATCTATGTGAGCCCGGAATGTTCGGCTGCACACTGAGCAGGTTATTCCAGCTGGGGCTAGTGTCATAGGCCTTGCTTTTTATTTTTGTTTCTGACGCTTGTCTTCAGCCAGTGCTGTTCTGTTGTCCTCTGCAATTAGTGCATCAATTTTCACAGCGTGATGCCATGATGATCTATCATGTGCTTCCATCTTGCAGGTGTCAGGGTCAATGCTGAAGGCTTTTAGAGAAGCTTTGAGGGTGTCCCGGAAGCGTTTTCTTTGTCCACCTTGTGAACCCTTGCAGAGAAGCTTTGAGGGTGTCCCTAAAGCTTTTTCTTTGTCCATCTTGTGAACGCTTTCAGAGAAGCTTTGAGGGTGTCCCTAAAGCATTTTCTTTGTCCGTCTTGTGAACGCTTTCAGAGAAGCTTTGAGGGTGTCCCTAAAGTGTTTTCTTTGTCCACCTTGTGAACGCTTTCAGAGAAGCTTTGAGGGTGTCCCTAAAGCGTTTTCTTTGTCCACCTTGTGAACGCTTTCAGAGAAGCTTTGAGGGTGTCCCTGAAGCGTTTTCTTTGTCCACCTTGTGAACGCTTTCAGAGAAGCTTTGAGGGTGTCCCTAAAATGTTTTCTTTGTCCACCTTGTGAACGCTTTCAGAGAAGCTTTGAGGGTGTCCCTAAAGCGTTTTCTTTGTCCGCCTTGTGAACGCTTTCAGAGAAGCTTTGAGGGTGTCCCTGAACGTTTTCTTTGTCCACCTTGTGAACGCTTTCAGAGAAGCTTTGAGGGTGTCCCTAAAGCATTTTCTTTGTTCATCTTGTGAACGCTTTCAGAGAAGCTTTGAGGGTGTCCCTAAAGCATTTTCTTTGTCCGTCTTGTGAACGCTTACAGAGAAGCTTTGAGGGTGTCCCTAAAGCGTTTTCTTTGTCCACCTTGTGAACGCTTTCAGAGAAGCTTTGAGGGTGTCCCTGAAGCGTTTTCTTTGTCCACCTTGTGAACGCTTTCAGAGAAGCTTTGAGGGTGTTCCTTAAGTGTTTTCTTTGTCCACCTTGTGAACGCTTTCAGAGAAGCTTTGAGGGTGTCCCTGAAGTGTTTTCTTTGTCCATCTTGTGAAGGCTTTCAGAGAAGCTTTGAGGGTGTCCCTAAAGCATTTTCTTTGTCCGTCTTGTGAACGCTTTCAGAGAAGCTTTGAGGGTGTCCCTAAAGCGTTTTCTTTGTCCACCTTGTGAACGCTTTCAGAGAAGCTTTGAGGGTGTCCCTAAAGCGTTTTCTTTGTCCACCTTGTGAACGCTTTCAGTGAAGCTTTGAGGGTGTCCCTGAACGTTTTCTTTGTCCACCTTGTGAACGCTTTCAGAGAAGCTTTGAGGGTGTCCCTGAAGTGTTTTCTTTGTCCATCTTGTGAAGGCTTTCAGAGAAGCTTTAAGGGTGTCCCTGAAGTGTTTTCTTTGTCCATCTTGTGAAGGCTTTCAGAGAAGCTTTAAGGGTGTCCCTGAAGCGTTTTCTTTGTCCGCCTTGTGAACGCTTTCATTCCATTCATTGGACATACAGGAGTCGTCTAGGAATGCGGGAGTCTTTCACTCTGCAGATGTAGCCTGCCTATCGCAGCTGGGTCGGCATCAGGATTGCGTGGATGATTGCAGGCCCGCTCTTTCTGACTGATATTTATCATAAACTATGAATGCTGTGATTTCTGTACAAAATATTAGTCTATATATAAATAATTAGTATAGAGAATTAAGAAAAGTAAATAATTCTGTATACAGTTTGTGTGGTTGTTCTATACAAATTTGATCGTCCATAACCCCTTCTGGTCCAATAATATTATTGTATATTTTTTTCTACAAAAATGCGATCGCCCATACCGTCCGTCCCCCGAATAATATATTTTTTTTAAATTCAAGTTTGATCGCCGCTACCGCCTCCCCCCCCCACCATAATATAATTATGTGTTTTTCTATAAAATGTGATCGCCCCTTCCGTCCCCCCCCCCTCAGATCCGCCAGTGAGTCTGTCTCTCTACCTGTTATCAAGTTACTTTTCATGTATATAGTACTAGCTATGTTTTTTTACCCGGCTTTGCTTTGTTGTTTTTTTCGTTCTGTTTCTATTAGCGGCCCCCGAATGGGGAAAAGACGTTATTAGTTTTGTGCAAAATGTCTGCCCGTCTGTCCGTCCGTCCCGTTTAGATCTCGTAAACTAGAAAAGATATTGAAAATCCGACATCACAATATTTTAGACCATTCAAAGTTCTGATGCAACGGCTACTTTTTTTTTCTGAAAACGAAAAATCTAATTTTTAAAATCAGTTATGCAAGCAGTTTTTTAAAGAGAAAAAGCTAATTAGTATGCATTATAAGTTAGACCTAATTTAAAATGAATAGTAATCTTATAAACTTCATTTTTCTGAACATTTTTTTTATTGCGGAATTATTTTTTTTTTTTTTGAGGATTCGAATAAGAGATTGAGCCTTTTCAAAACAATTAGACCAATTATAAGACATCAGTTAGGCCAGGGGAGGAGCGGTGGCTGAGCGGTAAAGCTCTTGGCTTCCGAACCGGGGACCGGGGTTCGAATAGTAGCGAAGACTGGGATTTCTAACTTTGGAATCTTCGGGCGCCTCTGAGTCCACTCAGCTCTAATGGGTACCTGACATTAGTTGGGGAAAAGTATAGGCGGTTGGTCCTTGTGCTGGCTACATGGCACCCTCGTTTACCGTAGGCCACAAAACAGATGAACTTTACATCATCTGCCCTATAGACCACAAGGTCTAAAAGGGGAACTAGTTAGGCCAGGTTCACATCTAACTTTACATTCACTTACACCTATCCTTTGATCTGCGGGACCGTTGGGGCACTACACAAGATCTGTTAACCTTCTTTCTCCATTCTTATCTCTCATTTGTCTTTGATATAATTTAATTTGGATGTTCTTTCTGAAAATATTGAAGCCTGCCTGGGTGGACCTCTTCGGGGGCCAATTTTGAGTTTGTGTTTCCACACAAACTGTCTTCTGTAACCTTGTTGTTATATAATAAAAGGCATCTTTGCTGTTTTAATAGTTAAAGTCTATGTCAAGATGCTTCATTAACCTAAATCTAGTAAATTCTTTTGTTTACGATAACTTTATATATCCTAAGATCACTGCTATTATCTAAAGAACGTTCATGCCAATTATCATTGAGATTAGTCAAATGGTTTTGATTTCTTTAAAGGACATACATACATAGATGCATACATACATACATACATACATACATACATACATACATACATACATACATACATACATACATACATACATACATAAATACATTCATACATTTAATAAAGTTTGAAATTTAAATCTCCACAGGGAAACTGTTCCATTCCTGCTTGTCCAATGAAGACTGTTGGACTGTCGGAAACAGCCATTGTGAATCCAAGACGTGCTCGTGCTCAACGGAATATGAAGCACTGAGCGACTATCAAACGTGTGTCAAAGGTGAGTTCGAACCCGTGTAGCCACAAGGCCCTAGGCTAGAGCAGAGGATAAATAATTTGCAAATGCCTGGAGTTTAAGAGGGGTGTGTACCTTAAGGGAGCAATCGTCAAACCTGTATCAGTGTGTATGTAAATTTTCGACAGTGTTAGAGATTTTAAATTAGAAACTTGAAACTTTAAGAGAATAAAATGGAAAGAAACGGTGAAGGTTCATGGAAATATGATATCTTCTTATCTTATCTTATATAATACAGACGTTACTTCAAAAAAGAAGATGATTACGTCCTACGCGTCATGCATTTAGTCATGCATATTAACCAATGACTTAAATTCTGCCAAGTCACTGGTTTTTCTGGCTAGCTCAGGCAACCCATTCCATGCTCTACTAGTGATGTTTGCAGCAGACTGGTCTGTTCTCTGCTAGTTCTAAGTGTTTTAGTCAGTACCTAGTAATGTTTGCAGCAGACTGGTCTGTTCTCTGTTAGTTCTAAGTGTTTTAGTCAGTACCTAGTGATGTTTGCAGCAGACTGGTCTGTTCTCTGCTAGTTCTAAGTGTTTTAGTCAGTACCTAGTGATGTTTGTAGCAGACTGGTCTGTACTCTGCTAGTTCTAAGTGTTTTAGTCAGTACCTAGTGATGTTTGTAGCAGACTGGTCTGTACTCTGCTAGTTCTAAGTGTTTTAGTCAGTATCTAGTGATGTTTGTAGCAGACTGGTCTGTACTCTGCTAGTTCTAAGTGTTTTAGTCAGTACCTAGTGATGTTTGCAGCAGACTGGTCTGTTCTCTGCTAGTTCTAAGTGTTTTAGTCAGTACCTAGTGATGTTTGCAGCAGACTGATCTGTTTTCTGCTAGTTCTAAGTGTTTTAGTCAGTATCTAGCGATGTTTGTAGCAGAGTGGTCTGTTCTCTGCTAGTTCTAAATGTTTTAGTCAGTATCTAGTAATTTTTGTAGCAGACAGGTCTGTTCTCTGCTAGTTTATAAGTGTTTTAGTCAGTACCTAGTGATGTTTGCAGCAGACTGGTCTGTTCTCTGCTAGTTTATAAGTGTTTTAGTTAGTACCTAGTGATGTTTGCAGCAGACTGGTCTATTCTCTGCTAGTTTATAAGTGTTTTAGTCAGTACCTAGTGATGTTTGCAGCAGACTGATCTGTTCTATGAGTTTCTGAACCCTAAAAAAATAGTCCTTGATGTCAATATAACCAGAATGAATTGTATAATAAAACACTCTCACCCTGTTCCTGTCATCACGAAGCCTGTACCATCATTACCATCAGATAAACATTGTAATCTTTCTCCAATCAGAGTAGACGCTCGTTCTGTAATCACCACCCCCTACCATAACCACACACATACACACATTTTTCCTTTTTCATAACATCATCAACAGGCAGCCATCATCCAACTCCACCACTCACTCTTCCACCTGTCTCCACCTGAATAAACTTTGCTTTGTTTGCAATATATAAATAGAAGAGGATATATGGGTTATATGCAATCTGTACAAAACATTTCAACTTTATGAAGTCTGCAAAGGATTGAACTCGATGTAGGTCAGGGTTTCGAGTCTGAAGATTGAAAAGGAGTGAAGTATCTCATCATGCTACTCAGCCTTAGCTGTCATGACCTATTTTGCCTCATCCACTGCAGACATAACAGTTTGTAAGCCGGCGGTCGATAGTTTAGAATGTAACTAGAAGCTATCAATGATTAGATTGTCAAAGGTAGTGTTCACTATCCACCCTTCGTATGTTCGCTTCAGATAATTATCTTTGAGTACGACGAAAATGAAACTCTTTTGTGATACAAGGTAAAAATAGCAAGAAAAGAGCTCTTTTCAATGAGAACTAGGTTTTGGGCACGAGAAAAACAGTCGATGCTTGCAAAGCAAAAATATTTTTTTTAGTTCAGTGTTAGTCTTAGGATTAAGTTTAGAGTTAGGGTCAGTGGTAATTTGGTAATAATAGCTACTAACATTTCTAGATCTTGCTATTGTCCCTACGGTTACTATAGGTAGTAAGCGACACAATTATAGAGTTCGCAGTTGACGGCACCGTTTTAAAATTGATATAAAAAAGAAAAACTGTTATTTGAAACGACTTTTAAATTATTTTTTTTACAAAGCTTATATCACCTCACTATGTCTGTCTGTCCTTCTGTCTGTCTGGTAAAACGTTTTGACACCTTATTTCTCCGACACCCAATCTCGGAACAAGATGAAATTTTTCACAATTATTTCCTTTACCTGACAAAACAAGAATCAATTTTAACAAATTAACCCATTCGTTAATTAACTATTTGTAATTAATTATTTTGTATAGGAACTAGCTAATAATATGTCTCCACTAACTTGCCTCGTGTAAAAACTCTAGGAACTAGCTAACAGTATGTCTCTACTAGCTTGCCGTATGTAGTTCCTAACACTTTATATGTAAGTATAAGCCATCCGTATGTAGCCAATAGTTAGGCACTTGGCTAGCCATAGTCAGATATTAGCTTGCCTTAGTCGGACACGTTCATTTTTTGTTCTTGTGTCCTAATGTTTCGCTTTAGTTGAAGTTTCCTCTCTTGTTTGTTTGATCTCTTAGTTGTTGTGTTTGTTTTGGTTCAGTTAGGGATCTGTTGAACTGGAGATGAACTTGGGCTCTCACACACACACACACCCTTACCCAAACCATCATCTCCTCAGTCAGGTCTATGAGTAAGATACCAGTACGTGAAATCTACCTGAGCTGAGAACGACTTTTGTTTACACCAGTCTTGATGGCAAGTTGTGCTTAAGTAACTTGCCTGATACTGAAGCAAATTGATTGGTGGCCTACTGAAGTGACTTGCCTGATACTGAAGCAAATTGATTGGTGGCCTACTGAAGTGACTTGAATGATACTGAAGCAAATTGATTGGTGGCCTACTGAAGTGACTTGAATGATACTGAAGTAACTTTGCCTGATATCTAATAAAATTCTCTGAAAGACACAAAGATAAAAGCACATTCCTCGTTCCATATGCTAGGACAAATTTGTACAAATGCTCTTTCTTCCCTAGTGCTATTAGAGCATGGAATGGGTTGCCTGAGCTAGCCAGGAAGACCAGTGACTTGGCAGAATTTAGGTCATTGGTTAACATGCATGACTAAATGTATGACGTAATCATCTTCTTTTTTGAAGTAACGTCTGTATTTTATAAGATGAGTGACCTGCCTGATATTCAAGCACATAGTTAGGTACTGAGTAACTTGTCTGATACTGAAATACCTTGCCTGACACTGAAGTAGCTTGCCTAATCCTAAAGTAACTGATTGGTACTGAAGTGAGTTGCCTAATATTGAAGCTAATTGCTTGGTACTAAAGAAACTTGCCTGAAACTGAAGTAGCTTGACTGATACTAAAGTAACTAAGCGGTACTGAAACAACTTGCCCGATACTGATGTAGCTTGTTTGGCACAGAGACCAGTTTTATATTTAGAAGGTTATAATTGCGATATAAAGTTAAAATGTGTTGGCACTTTTTACACAACCATTCACACTTTACTATTGTCCTGCGCAGGGAACTTGCTTCGACTTTACTATTGTCCTGCGCAGGGAACTTGCTTCGACTACGTACACAGACCGGGCTCTCCGAACTTTTTGTTTTTATTTCAGAAAGATTAACTAAAATGACGTTGCTAAATTGTCAACATTGACTTTTATACGTACAGCTAAGTCATCGTGATCTTGTAAAACTATAGAATACTTCTGACTGAACTTTGGGACGTTGTTCTGGACACGCTTTCGAGACCAACGTGGAAACGTTCAAAGAGAGACGTGCAATTGGCCAACAGGAAACACAATTTAGATTTCGGTGTGTGTCATATGGAACTAGGTTCATTGCATTTTGCTTAAATGAAAGAAAACCTCATCAGTCTGCAACAATCCATTACTTCGTTCTTGTATCCCTTTTCCATTGGCATGCTTCTTACTGTAGTAACTATATAGAAAATTAAAATGGTATAGCTCCCCAGGTATGTTCGGTATTCGGCCTCGCTGTCTAGTAGACTAGTTCATAGTGTCGTAGTATTAAAGAGAAAAAAAAACATAGCTGTAACAAGTAGGAACCAGTTCAGACAGAAACAGTGTCATCCAAAACTATCAAAGGGGGGTGGGTCTCAGCTCTGATGAATCTCCTTTGATGAGATCAACAATGTCAGCGTATTTTGAACTCATTAGCAGTACGCTTGCAAGCATCGCAGTGAGATGTAGGACGGATATATTATGCTAATGTCCGTTCTAAAAATAGTTATTGCCTTAACCTCTTGGGTTTAAATATATTTTACTAATCATTCATATCATATTGTTTAATCCCAACTGTAATTTTGTGTGTTCTCTGTGGTTGACAAGGGCAGGTCACTTTCCGAACTCCAATCAGCAGTTGCGAACACCTGTTTGCCTCACCGCTATCTTGAGCAACAATCTTGTATAGCCCTGACTGTGTACAACACTTTCAAATACTCTCTGATCCTTAAGAAAACAATAACAGAGGTTTTGTAAACAGACTACCTAGTGCCTGGTTGCCATGAGCAACGTTGAAAAAAAAATGTAAGGGGTAAGGAGGGAATGGTGTGTGGGGGGGGGGGGATGCTGTGAAGAACAAAAAGTAAACAATTGTTGCTCAATCAATTCTTTTAACCAGATTCACACAGCTTTTTTTTTTTTTTATTGGGGGAATCTGATTCACGTTCTGTGGAAGAAAAGAAAATAGAATGAAACTGTACAGGGGGAGTTAACTCGGTGGAATCATGTCGAGATAACACCACTCAATTATCCTCCTTTTTTTTCTACCTTCTATTCGTTTGGAATGTTGAGGGAATTAAAGTTTATTTCGTTTCTGGATAAATTATAGATTTGTGTTTGTGTGTCCGCAGTTTTCTTGCTTTAAAAATTGGTACTATTGTAGGAGAAAGCTAGAACTAGTGACTTCAAATACACATCGTTTATTAGTGCATTACTTAATGAGAGTGTGAGTTGAGTTGTGTCGTAATTACACAGCAGTATACATCTATATATGTATTAGCCATTTTGTATAAGTCTTATATATTGTGCAATGCAGACCTCTCTATCTTTGTCGTCTGTCTGTCTGTTTGTCTGTCTGTCTCTCTCTCTCTTGTTTATTCTATTAAAATGTGAGTAAATAGAACATCTTTACATGCCCATATATTTTTTTTACTTAAATATTCCAGTAAAAAGATATTAAATGTTACAAACAAATGTTACAAACAAATGTTACAAACAAATGTTACAAACAAATGTTACAAACAAATGTTACAAACAAATGTTACAAACAAATGTTACAAACAAATGTTACAAACAAATGTTACAAACCAATGTTACAAACAAATGTTAGAAACCAATGTTACAATAAAATGTTAAAAACAAATGTTACAAACCAATGTTACAAATGTTACAAACAAATGTTACTACATAAAACCCGGGCACGATGCTGAATTCGACAAAGCTTTTTTCCCTAAAATGAACATTCTTTTAATTTAAAGGTTTAAATTGTTTATCTAAACTCTAAAGTTGTGGTTCCCTTGGTTGTCTATCGAGACGAGTATAAAACTGTCACCAAATACTCAGCATGGACGAATCTAATAAAGAAATGCAGACTGTCTACATGTTTTTTTGGTAATTTCATGTAGATCTAATATATATTAAATTTAATTTACTTCCTTTTAGTTTGAAATTTATTAATAAATAATTAATAAGATCTGTCAACCGTCTTTCTCCATTTCTCTCTGTCCTTTGCCTTGGATAGAATTTCATTCACTGACAGGTCTGTTTGATGTTGTATTTTCACCGCTTCCTCCTCTTCTTCTTCCTGGTAATGTTCCCTGAAGAGAAGTCTTTGCGAGCCCTGAAGAGCTTGTGATGAGGACATAGAGTTGGACTCTACGTTAGTAGGTTATCGTGGGGTCCAATTGTTGTATTAATCCTATTTCTAATCTCTAATCATTTGTGATGCGGTCTTTGTGACACCTAGGATATTTTTATAGCATCTTAGCTCAAGTGCTAGGATTCTTTTCGAGATCTGCAGTCAGCATCTAAGATTCGCATCCTATAAAAAAATGTGGCTGTGACCAGGGAGTGCTTCAGTCTGTTTCTAGTGTCGAGGGCTATGTCTTTGTGATGCTGTATGGTTCCTTCATCTGACTCGATAGCTCCAAGGTATTATTAATAACGCTAAGCTGTTATAAAATTAAACGAAAGTCGTGTCGATGTCAATTAACAAACTAGAAAGTAATCAATTATTTTAGGTGCTAGAAATTAATAAATTATATTAAAAATTAGAATTGGTCCATTATTCCAATACTTCCATTCATGTCATAACTTCATGGAACCTGGACACCAATCTCAAAAACGGCTCTAAATCTAGAAATGTAACAGTTGCTGTATATCGCAGAGACAAGAATGACTAGCTCGTTAGCCCCACGGTGAAAACCCTCTAGCTAGACGGTGTTACAATTTTTCAAAGTAAAAAAAAAGGATTTTAAATTTGGCTAGAGAACCAAGTCAAAATCTAGAACCAACATCGGTTTTGAAAGGATTGTTGTATTCTTGAGAAGACTATCGAATTCATGAATTTCCGAATGTAAGGATTTATTGATTCCAGAGTTTCATCCAATTGTACTCATCGTCTTCTTAGTCTAGATCTAAAGACCTATCAATGGAATAGAGTGTAGTATTATAAAGTGTAGTATTATAAAGTGTAGTATTATGAAGTGTAGTATTATAAAGTGTAGTATTATAAAGTGTAGTATTATAAAGTGTAGTATTATAAAGTGTAGTATTATAAAGTGTAGTATTATAAAGTGTAGTATTATAAAGTGTAGTATTTATTATAAAGTGTAGTATTATAAAGTGTAGTATTATAAAGTGTAGTATTATAAAGTGTAGTATTATAAAGTGTAGTATAAAGTGTAGTATAAAGTGTAGTATTATAAAGTGTAGTATAAAGTGTAGTATTATAAAGTGTAGTATAAAGTGTAGTATTATAAAGTGTAGTATAAAGTGTAGTATTTTAAAGTGTAGTATAAAATGTAGTATAAAGTGTAGTATAAAGTGTAGTATAAAGTGTAGTATAAAGTGTAGTATACTAATACATCTATACATTCTCTTAACTAGAATTCTTTCATGGAAAAGGGGTAAAACTGTCCCATTAATTTGTTAATCTATCATTCATTAATTATTAAGAGCAATACAATCGCTCAATAAGTTGTATAAAGGTGGTTGTCTTTTAAAAATTGAATTTTTAATTTTTTTTTTTTTTTTTGTGTTTGTGCGTGTGTGTGTGCGTGCGTTTTAGAAGCTAGAAGTTAATAAATTAGGTTAGAAGCAAGAATTACTTAATTATTTTAGAAATTATAAATTAAAATTTTATAAGCTATACATTTTTTAAACATTTTAGAAGCTAGAAATGTATTAATTATTTTAGAACTTAGAAATCATTTATCCATTATTATAGACAAAGAAAGACATTAGTTGATTACTTTAGGTTCAAAATTAATTATTTAAAAAATCAAGATATAAATCAGTGACTTGGAAAGACTAGAAATTAATTGACCAACAAGCCAGAAAGTATAATACCTTTATTCAATTTGTAGCTTCGTGGAAACTTCCAAAGACCTGACTAGGTGAACACCAATCTCAAAAACGACACTGGGAAAACTCTACTCAGGCCGTTAAAAAAAAAAGAAATCGTCAGCTGAGAATTAGAAGGAACTATGTCCAACGATACTGATTTTGAGTAAAACAAAAGTTAAAGTTCAAGTCCGTTTATTTTAAATAAATAGACCAATAAAAACTTGATATAGTACGATTACTAATGGAATATATATAAATGCATAAACTCAAGCACCGTTTAGTCTTTAAATA
The DNA here is from genome assembly GCA_036873155.1 of Biomphalaria sudanica. Taxonomy (NCBI): domain Eukaryota; kingdom Metazoa; phylum Mollusca; class Gastropoda; family Planorbidae; genus Biomphalaria; species Biomphalaria sudanica. The sequence continues at coordinate 4,866,455 of JAZGLO010002325.1, read as the reverse complement.
AAAACTTAAATTAAAATTTGGTCATTTTTCTGGACAACGTTTGGTGTTGGAATGAAGGACATAGAGCCGACTGGTTCTGACCTCTACTTTGAACTACTACTGTTGGACATTTCACAACAAAACTAGTGGCTACTATTGTTTTGTTATACAATTATAGAAACATAATAATATCATTGTAATTCTTCATTTTATAGCGCCTACTTCAAATTACATTTTAAAAATGAATAATATCAGCTTTAAAAGCTGAAAAACAAGAAAAATAAAAAAAATTAACAACTTTTTTTTCAAATTGCGCTTAATGCCACAAACTATATGAATGATGACAAAACTCCAATCAATAAACATAAATACAAATACTATTGTTGGCAAAAAAAAAATCCTCAATTTTAAATTAACATCATCTTCATCACCACCACCGCCAAAATGATCAATACAGAAGCTGAGGCCAGTTTTTCTTTGTCATCATTATTAATCAGTTAATTTGTTGAATTGTAGTTTTCCAAACCCCATTCCGTTTTTTGATGAATTTGTTGTATTTTCTTTGCTACTATTGTTTCTTAATTTTTGAAATAACTTCCTTCATGTAATTGCGATCATGCTCTGGCATGAACGCCAACATTGATTTAATGTCATTTACTTTTTCTTTGCTGATTTTTGTTCGATGCTAAATTTAGCTGGCATTGTCAGGTGAGATCTTCCGCCTCCTTTAGAGGATCGCAACTTTGACTGTGGTTTAATCTGGACCACCAACCAATCTTTCTCTGAAAAACTTGTTTTGTACTGAACCTCTATAAGGTTGTTGGAACAATATCTTAAAACTTTAACTTTGGCAAATGGAATGACATTAAATTGAAATTGGTTTGCCTTTGACTGGTAATCTTTCATGTTGTCTTTCCGTAACTGAATGAGTTTCAATGGTTTTTTACGAGGTGTGGTGCAGAGGAGGCGAACTAAACCCAATGGACTATACATTTCACTATGTTTAGTAACTTGTTCTATTTGACTGCGCAAATTATCAATTTCTTGAATCTCACTGTGACCTGATTAACAGAACTTCTGAGTTATTGAATGGACTGAAGGCGTGTTTTGCAAAAACAGCATCAAGGCTGTGGACATGACTTTGTTTTTGTTCTGTGGTACACAGGAGTCACTCCACAGTGTGATTTCTGTAACTTTTGGATTATCACTGAGCATCTGACCAAGTAGAACAATCAAACCACTGGCTATGTCATTTCCTGAACGCCCACTTAGGATTTCTGACCATATTACTCCATAACTTTGCTTGGTTAAAGAACAATGTCCAGTCAAATGAAAAACATTAAGTTTGCGCTTGTAAAAAAAAGTTTGAAACGTTTCCTTGAGGTAAAGAAAACACTTTTTGCAAGTCAAAACAAAAAACACATTTATCAGCACATTCTCTGTCTCTGGTTCTCTCTTTATGGCTTTCTTCCTTTCCATGCATATGTTTCGCATATTTCTCTTTGTCATCTAGATTTGGCTTGGTGTTAAACTTTGCTTCTTCACATATATTGCAACGATCTTTCTTTGGTTTATGGAACTCTATGTTGTACTCGTGATTGAAAATGTAGCGGTAGAGATGTTCTTTGGCTGGTTGGTCTCCTTTTTGATTGCATTTTTCAACAAATTTTTCAGACAGAATTTTTAGATTTAAATTTCCTTCAATGTCTTCCTTGTTTGTATTGTTTGCAATAATGGCTTTCTACCCTTGGAATTGATTCTATATGCTTTCTTATAGAATTCCTACGGTCAACATAACATTTTGTATGTGTTTACCTCTGCTATATGAAGAAGGAGTTCCTGTTACTTTATTTTTAGACTTGTGTGTATTCACAATTCTCTTTGCATCAATTGACAGTGTGGATAAATAAAAATCTTTGCAAACCCTAAACCTTTTTTCATCTTTGATAAAATAAAAGAAGTAACTTTTCTTTTTCTTGTCTGGTTTCTCTGCTCTACGCGTTCGTGCTTTGTCCGTCCTATCAGTCGTGTTGATATCAAACTGTCGCTTTTGATCATCTGTCAGTGACCAGTGCTCCTCATATATTTCATGCCTCTCCTCATCTGAGAACTTACTGAAGCATTCCTATCGACAAGTTGTATGATCACGCTTGCAAATTTTGACTTTTTTGCCAATCGAGAAATGCCAGAAGCTGAAACATAGGCTTGTCCACTTTGACGTAAAGTCCACCTTTTAATAGATTTCCACTCGGATTTATTGCAGTTTCTTTTTCTCGTAAGTTGCTTCTTTGTTGTCTTATGCAGAAATTTTTGTGCTGCATAACCATGTTCATTAACTGCGAGATTCTTCTCTGACAGAACAACATTTGAGCAAACTTCAGGTTTACACTGACACCCATTAAACAGTCCACACAATTCACACAGCAAAGCTTTAGATTTATAAAAGTCCAGGCTGCTATCTGAAGATTCTATTTCTAACATCACAGTATTCAGCAATACCAAAATCTGGATCTGTTAGAATTTTCCTATTAAGAAAATTTATGGTCAATGTTGCAATTTTTTTAATTCGATGTTGATTTAGGTTAGTCTTTTTAGTTAGAGCATTAAATTAAATAAGTTCAATAAAATAAAGAAAATAAATCCATGCAAAAGCTAAAGCTGTTCAACAACATGTAGTCAGATGCAGACAAATTTATTTCACAGGATAAAAATATCAAATTAATCTTTCAGACATAATTATGTTACGACAAAAAGTAACAAAGAGAAAGCTCTCTAGTTTTAATTTTAAAATAAAAAAAACTAATCCTAATACAAGTCGTCAGCTGAGAATTATAAGGCTCTATGTCCAAAAAGTCTTCGCATGAAAATAGTTAGCTAAGATTGTGAAAAAAATTATGCTTCAGCTTACCTATTATTTTCATCTTCAGATTGGCTTTTATCAAAAATTCTTTCCAAGACCTGTTTTGCAGTCATTTTTTGGAAAGAACGCTGAAATCTAAAATTTTCCGCCATCGTGAAACATTTAAAATCGATAAACCTCAAAATCACGTGATGTAAACCGGGACGACTAATAGGCTGTGGACATAGAGCCCTATAATACTGCTGGATACATTTTTTTTGGACATAGAGCTTTTAAATTGTAACAATAGTAAAGTTAACCTTGTCACAATATAACCAGTACTATAGGACATGGAGCCTGAAACGTTAAAGTGTAATACTATAGTTTCACACGGAAAATTCTCATTTTTGGACAAAGAGCCTTATAATTCTCCGCTGACGAAATTTAAATTTGGTTAGAGAACAAACAAATATTGATCTTGAACGGACTGGACGTCTTTGGGTATTTCCGCATTCCTTCAAGAGTTTAATAAATTAATGTTCAGGAAAATGTAGCGTATAGTCTTCTAAGCCTCGACTTAATGGCCTATCATTGGAATATTATAAAGTGTGGTAGATTTATACATTCACTTAACCAAAAAAAAATTTCTCTGGGGGGGGGGGGGGGGGGGGAGAGGGAAATGGGGCGGGGGGGGGAGAGGGAAATGGGGCGGGGTAAAAAATGTTTCATTGTTGTTAAACTAAATTTCATTCGTTAAGAGAGCAACAAAATGGCTCTATAAGCTGTAAAGTGGAAGGTTTTGTCTTTTTTAAAAATGTTTTTCTTGTTTTCTCTTTTTTCCTTGTAATTTTTTTTTTCATCAGTTCATACATTTTTTTCTGGGTTGGAGGGAGGGGTGTGACGTGTGGCTCGATTTATTGTAGTCATATTTTAAAAAGGTCAATGAAGTTTTGTGTCAAATAATTTCATTCTAAAACATTTCTTCTCCGAATGAATTGCTGAAGTACAGTTTCAAAAAGTATAGGGAATACAAGATCAATACATTTTCTTATCTTTTTTCTTTTCTATTAAGTTACAACTTGTTTTCATTTAAAAAAAACGAATTTAATAATCAGTATTTCTAAGTCATAAAATTTCCAAAAGTTAAACAAAATATAAAAAAAACTCTCAATATAAAACATCTATTAATATCTCAGTTTTTTTGGTAATATTTTTCTAGACTGCATACACGTGTATGGTAGGGTTTTGTTTTTAAAGACAATCTCAAAGATCAGATTGAAGAATAAAGGTTTCCTTGACCTAAGCATTTCTCTTTTAGTCGCAACAACTGCACGTCTCTTTATAGTCCTTTTGTTTCACAAAATTCAGAAGGAATCTAGAAAAGACGCAAAACAGAGCCATGAGAGATGTACTGCAAACGAATATTGAAATTTAACTAGAATAACACAATTGTTAAAATCCTTTTATTTAGAGACATTTTAGGACAGAAGACAGAAGACTATAATATAAGTTACCAATAATTTATAAAGCACTGAATCATAAATTACAAATTAAAAAAACACGAACAAATAGAATGCTCAACGACACTAAAATAAAGGCACTTTCTTATTCTATATGCTAGGACAAAGTCGACTTAGTGCTCCTTCCCTAATACCATTAGAGCATGGAAAGGGTTGCTGGAATCAGGCAGGAAAAACAATAATATAGAAAATCTCTAATCAACATGTACTACTTGATTAACACATAGACATTATCTTCTACTTGAAGGGACGTCTGTAACTTATAAGATAAGAAGATAAGATAATCTTATTCTACAGTTTTTGAATGGGGATAATTTCTGACTACGCCCCTAAATGAGAGGTCCAGATGAGCTGACATACCTGGAGGCTCTAGTCTGGCAGGCAGAGTTCAGGAGATACTTGAGCTGCTGTGTTTATGGTTTGCTTCTATCACTAGACCAGACATTGGCTGAGAGAGAGAGATTGCATACTATTGACAACTGGCTCATCGTCTGACATTTGTTTCATCGTCTTTTAGCAGTTATAATAGCTAAACTGTGCTAAACTATGCTAAACTGTGCTAAACTGTGCTAAACTGTGCTAGTGAAAGAAATAGTGAGACATTTCATTTTTTTCAGTTAACAGTATAGAACTATGTGATTTTTCTTGAGGATGTGACTTTATACTTTGTCATTGTTGATTTATAATTCGTTTTCATTGGTGATGTATGATTCTTTGTCATTGGTGATTTATGATTCTTTGTCATTGGTGGTTTATTCTTTGTCATTGGTGATTTATGATTGTCTGTCATTGCTGATTTATGATTGTCTGTCATTGGTGATTTATGATTGTCTGTAATTGGTGATTTATGATTGTCTGTCATTGGTGATTTATGATTCGTTGTCATTGGTGATTTATGATTGTCTGTCATTGGTGATTCATGATGTTTTGTCATTGTTTTTTTATTCTTTGTCATTGGTGATTTATGATTCTTTGTCATTGGTACTATATTCTTTGTCATTGGTGATTTATGATTTTTTTGTCATTAGTAAATTGATCCTTGTCATTGTTGATTTACTTCTTTGAAACTAAAAATTAAAGAGCTGATATTTGCGTAATTCATTTTATTTGACTAAAAATTAAACATTTAATAAGTACAAAATATATTTGCTGAGAATAGTTTTAGCTTAAAGTTACTAAGTGTATCCAATTGAATTTTTGATTTAGTCAGTTTAATAATGAACTAAAAATAGCACCGTGTTCTCTGAGGAACAAATGAAGCTTTAAAATAAGATTGAAAAAAAAACAACTACTGATTATTATTGTGTAAGTTTGTAGATTTGTAACCAACACTATTTTTTATTGTATAGTACTATGTTTACAGATTATCTTATATATAAAGTCGAATGTAAAGAGTGTGTATGTATGTCTCGCATAGCAATCAAAACTGTTTGACCAATCTTGACGAAACTTGGCATAAATGTGCCTTGGCTCATAACGGAGACCGTAGTGTATCTTTAATGTGCCTCACACAACCGTAAAGGTCTAAAAATAAAAAGATAAAACTAAATTTATCTCTGTTAAAGAACGAAACTTTTTAACAAAAAACACTAGGTCACTAGCTTGTCACTAGGTCACTAGGTTGTCACTACGTCACTAGCTTGTCACTAGGTCACTAGCCTGTCACTAGGTCACTAGCCTGTCACTAGGGCTAGCTTGTCACTAGGTTGTCACTAGGTCACTAGCTTGTCACTAGGTCACTAGCTTGTCACTAGGTCACTAGCCTGTCACTAGGGCTAGCTTGTCACTAGCTTGTCACTAGGTCACTAGCTTGTCACTAGGTAACTAGCCTGTCACTAGGTCACTAGCCTGTCACTAGGGCTAGCTTGTCACTAGCTTGTCACTAGCTTGTCACTAGGTCACTAGTTTGTCTCTAGGTCACTAGCCTGTCACTAGGTCACTAGCCTGTCACTAGGGCTAGCTTGTCACTAGGTCACTAGCTTGTCACTAGGTCACTAGCTTGTCACTAGGTCACTAGCTTGTCACTAGGTCACTAGCTTGTCACTAGGTCACTCGCTTGTCACTAGGTCACTCGCTTGTCACTTGGTCACTAGCTTGTCACTAGGTCACTAGCTTGTCACTAGGTCGTGTCAAATTTACTTACAAGCTTTTAGTTACATAGACTTTCAGGATAAAATATAGAATACAATAATGCTTGACAAATTTACACAGGAATTATTCTTTTGTTTACAAAGCTTATATCAACTTCTTCTGTCGGTTTGTCTGTCTGGTCTAGTAAACGTCTGCACACGTTATTTCTCCCACAATCATTCTCGGATCAAGTTAAAACTTAACACAATTATACGTTGGCGTAGACAAAACATGAATAAATAAAAAACAACAAGAATTAGTCAATTAATTACTGTAATTAATTACTTTTTTTGATAGTAACAAAGGAAATTAATCCTTCATTATTCACATATATCGCTAAATATTTAGGGTTTCGTCCACTTAGATAATTGTGCACATTATTTCTCCCACCCCATTCTCGTATCAAGTTGAAATTATTTATTGTACCTAACAAAATATGAATTAATTAAAAAAAAAAACTAAATTGGTCAATTAACTATTTGTAAATATTTTTTTTAAATATCGAATAAGGGAGATAACTTCTGCATTACAGAGATATATTGCTGTAAGTGCAAATTTAATCCTCTTAGATAAGCTTTGCGTTTTGTTTTGTTTTATTACAAAGGATTTTATTATATTCTGTTTGTTTAATTTCAGCCCCATGACTGGCGCACTAGCTGTAATCTGTTCAATAATGTCCTTTAATTAGTAACACATTTCAACTAATAGTAGGTATGCGTATCGTTGAATACATGTACAATGTACTATCCATTATCTTGTTTGTTAGTCGGCCATTATGACGCAAATATGTGACAAAATTATAATATTCGCAACTTCATTGATGTAGATTATTTTTATAAAATAATTAAAAGAAATACGACAATTAGAATTATTCAATCAATTAATATTTTCATGCAAAACAAAACATTTTTACAAATATTGTTGGCATATTGACAGTATACAAATATTATTTTCTCATATTATCCTAACTAAATATATTTACTCTTTAAGTGAGTTTTTAGTTTCTACTCAGTTTATTTTTTAGTTTCTACTCATTTTAATTTTTAGTTTCTACTCAGTTTAGCTTTTAGTTTCTACTCAGTTTAGTTTTTAGTTTCTAGTTAGTTTAGTTCTTAGCTTCAACTCAGTTTATTTACGCACCTTAATATTGACATTAAAGCACCCCTAGCTTGAGATGACTAAAAGACGCACGTTGCCATAATGGTACCTATAGCTTGGGAGTATATAATAATAGCCTATCGCTTGAGATCTCATTAAAGGTACCTATAACATGAAATAACTAAAGAACGCCAAGGGCGCCTCTATCGTGAGACGATGTAAAGGGCGCGTCTAGAGCTTGAGTTGACGTAAAGCGCGCCTATAGCTTTCGATTACGTATATGATTCATTTTAACAGGGCGTGATATGACGCATCTTAACATTTACGTAAAGAACGCCTATCTATATATATAATTCTCTTCAAGAGTTTGGACAAGAAGAAGAACTAAAGGAAAGATCACTCTTTTATTTCTGCAAGCCGGACGGATAGAGTTACCCTAAGAAAACAAAAAGGAGGGGGTGGGGGAGAACAAGTAGTATTAACCCGTCATAAATTAGCAGGGCCGGACTTAACCGTTGTGGGGCCCTATGCAAAACGGATTTCGCGGGGCCAAATTTGGGTAAGGATACGGATAATAAGTTAAATTTAAGAATTTGTATTAGAAATTAAATTCGTCTTTGCATTTTATTCATTCTTTACTACGTACATAACTATTTTACGAGCCTTGCGTGTTGTGAAGTCATACAGTATATTATAAAAATTTTATTTCCTACATAGATCATGCTTAATAGCAAGAATTACCAAAAATTTCCATCTAGCTACGAAAATTGTTGACCTCAAGTACTTCTTCATTAGTTTGAGGCACGTGGAGCTTCTTTCACCAGATTACACAATTACGTCGTTTTCCACATTGAATGGCACCGAAAATGAAAATGTGTGTCTATATATTTTATGAGATTTGTATAAGTTTTCTAAAGATTTTTAATAATTTCCGGAGATTTCCTTGACTTTTTCTTATATTTTGCAATGTCAAGAGATTTCAAGGAGCTCCTGGTAAATCAGGAGGCTGCGGGAATTCTGTTATAAGATATAAAATAGTTTAATTTTATAATTTACGCCTAGAATTAGAGCGGGATCTTTGAAAGTGCGGGGCACACTGCTGTCACATGGGGGCCTAAGGCCAGCCCTGCAAAATAACGGCGTATGCTACGCCGTGGGTCGATTAGTAGCATTAAATACGTAAGGTTTGTCTATAGCCCTAGATAACCTAAAGGTTGTCTACAGCCCTAGATGACGTAAAGGTTGTCTATAGCCCTAGATGACGTAAAGGTTGTCTATAGCCCTAGATGACGTAAAGGTTGTCTATAGCTCTAGAGGACGTAAAGGTTGTCTATAGCCCTAAATGACGTAAAGGTTGTCTATAGCCCTATATGACGTAAAGGTTGTCTATAGCCCTAGAAGACGTAAATGTTGTCTATAGCTCTAGATGACGTAAAGGTTGTCTATAGCTCTAGATGACGTAAATGTTGTCTATAGCTCTAGATGACTTAAATGTTGTCTATAGCTCTAGATGACGTAAAGGTTGTCTATAGCTCTAGATGATGTAAATGTTGTCTATAGCCCTAGATGACGTAAAGGTTGTCTATAGCCCTAGATGACGTAAAGGTTGTCTATAGCTCTAGATGACGTAAAGGTTGTCTACAGCCCTAGATGACGTAAAGGTTGTCTATAGCCCTAGATGACTTAAAGGTTGTCTAGAGCTTTAGATGACGTAAAGGTTGTCTATAGCCCTAGATGACGTAAAGGTTGTCTATAGCTCTAGATGACGTAATTGTTGTCTATAGCCCTAGATGACGTAAAGTTTGTCTATAGCCCTAGATGACGTAAAGGTTGTCTATAGCTCTAGATGACGTAAAGGTTGTCTATAGCTCTAGATGACGTAAAGGTTGTCTATAGCCCTAGATGACGTAAAGGTTGTCTATAGCTCTAGATGACGTAAAGGTTGTCTACAGCACTAGAAGACGTAAATGTTGTCTATAGCTCTAGATGACGTAAAGGTTGTCTATAGCTCTAGATGACGTAAAGGTTGTCTATAGCCCTAGATGACGTAAAGGTTGTCTATAGCCCTAGATGACGTAAAGGTTGTCCACAGCCCTAGATGACGTAAAGGTTGTCTATAGCCCTAGATGACGTAAAGGTTGTCTATAGTCCTATATGACGTAAAATTTGTCTATAGCCCTAGATGACGTAAAGGTTGTCTATAGCTCTAGATGACGTAAAGGTTGTCTACAGCCCTAGATGACGTAAAGGTTGTCTACAGCCCTAGATGACTTAAAGAGGATTATAGTTTGGAAAACGTAAACGGCTTCCATAGCTTTCGATTCACACAACTCCCCCCTCCAGACTGACACGCATTTTAATTTGTAGCAGCTGACCTATTCGAAGCCTCAAACCCTTTTTACATTGATATTTAACTGCCTTCTGCTGTACTCTCGAACCCGATCGCTCTGTTTCACCCATCAGCGTTAGAACAAATTATAGCCGCCATTTATTCGAAGTGAACTAGAACAACAGACACGAAGATCTTAATACATTTTCATTAGGTGTAGCCGCATATCTAGATAAAGTAGAAGGAGACCAGAACGAAAGGGTTAACATTCGTAACAAAGGAAAGAAAATCTACTTTTTTAATATTCCCAGTTTGAATAGAGCTTAGAGCTTATCCTATTGGTCAGATGCCAGTCTGGCTTGTGAGCTGAGCAAGGGAAAATACTTAGTTGAATAGATTATTTCTAAAAGGATTTCTTTTTAGACATGAACACTGTAAAGACATTGCCATGGTAAGTAGGACTAGACTGTATGTTTGAAAATAATGTAAAAAAAAGTGTAAGTTTGAAAATGATGTAAAAAAAAGTATATGTTTGAAAATAATGTAAAAAAGTGTATGTTTGAAAATAATGTAAAAAAAAGTGTATTTTTGAAAATAATGTAAAAAAGTGTATGTTTGAAAATAATGTAAAAAAGTGTATGTTTGAGAATAATGTAAAAAAGTGTATGTTTGAAAATAATGTAAAAAAAAGTGTATTTTTGAAAATAATGTAAAGAAAAGTTTATGTTTGAAAATAATGTAAAAACAAAATTGTTAGAAAATTACGAAAAGAAACAAAATATAACATGAAGAAAGACTGTTTAAACGAAGCAAGAAGTTTTGATGCTGACTATTACAGCCACATAATTGGAATGCATTTGATTGTGTGTTTGAAAAAAGTGATAAATATATATATATATAAATATAGGAGCTAGCTTGGGCATGTGGCCATTGACCACTGGGGTGGTAATTTGCATATGAGTGAAATGACTGGACCAGAAGAATGGTTTTTTGGACATTCCGATGGTCTAGAGGTTAAGTTCGCTTAGTGCGTTATCGATAGGCGGTGTTGTCGTTTCCGGGGCCACTGGTTCGAGCCTTAGTAGGCGCAGTCCCTTATTTTTAGTCGCATTTAATTCACTACTTTCTCTCATTTAAAGCCATTGTCCCTTGTGCTGCTGTTTATTTATGTCTATGTTTTGTATGTTGTTTGGGTTCTAATATATTTTTTTCTGTAAAGAAGAAAAGTTATTTTTGGTCCATTAGATAGGAAAATTAAGTTTGTTGTGTGATTATAATTATAACTTTATAATGTGTGTGTGTTTGTTTTAATAGTGTCTAAAAAATGAAATAATCATGCATTGGTTTATATAATGAATGCTATCTCTTGCCCCCCCCCCCCCCAAAAAAAAAAAGACAACTGAGGAATGTCTAATGTTTTGTTTGTAAAATGTTTTTACATATTTCGGATGTTCCTTCTCTATAAGTTATGGGAAGAAGGAAGGACGGCAATATGTCATTGTCATAGTTTGTAGGTTTTACATGGTAGAAATGTTCATCCTGGACCAGACCTCCCACAGGACGGGGGGATGGGGGGGTGACAGCTGAAAGGGTTTCAAATCAGGACCATCAAGAAGAGTACCAGGCAACCGTCCTTAACTTCGCAATGGGCTTTCATGAAATAGTCAAAAACTTTTTTTCCCCGGAAAGGAGGGGGGGGGGGGGGGGGGGGGGAGAATGTATCCAATTGTGAAATTATGAAAAAATATTTACTATAAAAGTTTTGTGATTTAAAAATTATCGTCAGAACATCCCAGGCCAAAACGGCCAGAGCTAAAATGGTCGCGACAAATTAATAAGTTAATATAGATAAAATCTAGAAAAATAAAGTTTTCATCATTTATATTTCCTCTGCTTTTAGCCGAACTTTATAAATACTTTATGTTGACCAGTAAGATTTATACCAGATAAACTGTTTCTAAATTGCTAAATTAGAACACAGTCGCCTCCTTAAAACTAGGATCTTTCATTTTTCAATTAAATTTGAACATATCGGTGCACATGTTGATAAAAGTTCATAAAGCATCGCTAAACATTTTTTTAAAGTCATCTTAATCTTTCAGTTCGGCATTTAGCTTCAGCTAGTAGATGGTATATTGTATTTGTTTCACTAACCTTGTAATATTCAACTTTAACCTCGTCAAGTAGATGGTATATCGTATTAGTTTCACTATACTTGTAATATTCAACTTTTTATGTGTTTTTAAATTGTTAAACAGCCATTGCTTTGACTTATGATGTATGTGTTAGTAGCAGTGAACGATCTTATTGGCCATTGACGAGGCTAATACGAATCTTTTGTTTCATTGATCAGTGTTTTTATTTTCCTTTCATTAGTTTGGAAAGTTTTCATGTGACTTTTAGAAATTCAATTTTATGGACTTCAAATACTTTTCAAATGAAATTCTGATGATGGAATGAAACATAGGATTTAAGACCCTCGTATACGTTTAACACGATGTCTCGTTCATTTCTCTAAGGATAGAACATGGCGTATGTAGCGCCGCATCATCTTTTATTGCTCTATTTTCTGTCGCTCTCTGCGCTTTGTGCTGGAGATGTGTCTGTGATGACCACAGCACCAACATGTCCACACGATAATGATGGATCCGAGTTTCGGCAAACGAAACCAACAATCCCTGCACCACTGACAATTAGAGTGCTTAAAGGTAAGAACAGTTACAGCATAGTAATAAGTCTTTTTCTCTTTAGTTCTTTTCTCTACCCCCCCCTTTTTTCTATCTTTCTTCTACGTCTTTCTTTCTATCTGGCCCAGCAGTAGTAACATGAAATGTTTTTTTTAAAATGTGTTTGTAACAAAAGTCTCTAAACCGCTACTTACGTGCACAGCAGACATGGGAAGTGTGAGTACAATTCTATCGCTTTTGGACCAGCTTTACAAGCGTCTCTACAAACATCTCGATGCACCGAAGTCGTATACACGAGTGCACTTCGTAGATTTCTAAGGATCAACTGACCGAGCAATTTCAGTGTCGACTCCTACTCCAAGCAAGGGTTCTCAATTTCCTTATCCAACATTCCCTGTTTGTTTTACTTAATCATCAATCCTTAGTACTATGGACGTGTGCTTGCAATGTTGTGTACTTTCTCCAGTAGTACTGCACACCCTTTACACCAATGGCACAAGAAGCTTTTGTGACTCAGTTATATTTGTTAAATTCGCTAAGGATACTGCCATGATCGGTTTTATTTCAGGAAAAGAAACTCAGTATCGAAGTTACTAACTGTTGCATTGACTCATTATAGATTTTAGTTTGAATCAGTCTTGTAATTAAACTTGTAATAGATCTAATCTAACAATAATACTATTATGCGATTAGAAATATTTTACCAATTGTTTTTGTTTAGTGCATTTTTATCAATCGCCCACATTCTACGCTGAATCACTACTATCTATCTATCACTCTACACCAAGGCACTGTTAATCTATCACTCCATACCAAGGCACTGTCTGTCTATCATTCCACACCAAGGCACTGTCTATCTATCATTCCACACCGAGGCACTGTATATCTATTATTCCACACCGAGGCACTGTATATCTATCATTCCACACCGAGGCACTGTATATCTATCATTCCACACCGGGGCACTGTATATCTATCATTCCACACCGAGGCACTGTATATCTATCATTCCACACCGAGGCACTGTATATCTATCATTCCACACCGAGGCACTGTATATCTATCATTCCACGCCGAGGCACTGTATATCTATTATTCCACACCGAGGCACTGTATATCTATTATTCCACACCGAGGCACTGTATATCTATCATTCCACACCGAGGCACTGTATATCTATCATTCCACACCGAGGTACTGTATATCTATCATTCCACACCGAGGCACTGTATATCTATCATTCCACACCGAGGCACTGTATATCTATCATTCCACACCAAGGCACTGTATATCTATCATTCCACACCGAAGCACTGTATATCTATCATTCCACACCGAGGCACTGTATATCTCTCATTCCACACCGAGGCACTGTATATCTATCATTCCACACCGAGGCACTGTATATCTATCATTCCACACAGAGGCACTGTGTAAGTAAGTGTAAGAGTATTGGTAAGTTTGGATCAGTCGTGTCATTTTATTTGTAACTAGACTAACAACAAGAAATCTAATTTTGTTTAGCGCCATTTCATGCTTTTAGCTTTCTCAATGCGCTATGATCCTATCACTTTCTCAATGCGCTATGATCCTATCACTTTCTCACTGCACTATGATCCTGTCACTTTCTCAATGCGCTATGAACCTATCACTTTCTCAATGCGCTATGATCCTATCACTTTCTCACTGCACTATGATCCTGTCACTTTCTCAATGCGCTATGATCCTATCACTTTCTCACTGCGCTATGATCCTATCACTTTCACATTGCGCTATGATCCTATCACTTTCTCACTGCGCTATGATCCTATCACTTTCTCGCTGCACTATGATCCTGTCATTTTCTCAATGCGCTATGAACCTATCACTTTCTCAATGCGCTATGATCCTATCACTTTCTCACTGCACTATGATCCTGTCACTTTCTCAATGCGCTATGACCCTTTCACTTTCTCAATGCGCTATGATCCTATCACTTTCTCAATGCGCTATGATCCTATCACTTTCTCACTGCACTATGATCCTATCACTTTCTCAATGCGCTATGAACCTATCACTTTCTCAATGCGCTATGATCCTATCACTTTCTCACTGCACTATGATCCTGTCACTTTCTCAATGCGCTATGATCCTATCACTTTCTCACTGCGCTATGATCCTATCACTTTCTCATTGCGCTATGATCCTATCACTTTCTCACTGCGCTATGATCCTATCACTTTCTCACTGCGCTATGATCCTATCACTTTCTCACTACGCTATGATCCTATCACTTTCTCGCTACGCTATGACCCTATCACTTTCTCAATGCGCTATGACCCTATCACTTTCTCAATGCGCTATGATCCTATCACTTTCTCAATGCGCTATGACCCTATCGCTTTCTCAATGCGCTATGACCTTATCACTTTCTCAATGCGCTATGATCCTATCACTTGCCTGGACCAGTTGGGGAATGGGGAAATATGTAGAAAGAAAGGGGAACTATTACGTGTATTTAATTTTTTAAAAGTTGTACGACTTGAATTCGTACTCGAGGGCTCAGCTAATACACTAACCTCTGCGCCAGGAAAGTGCTTATGAAAATCTTATTACTAAAAATAAGGACGTTACTTCAACAGAGATGTTTACTTCCTATGCGTGTTCCTAGGTCAATCTAGTCATGCATATAAATCAATGACCTTAATTCTGCTAAGTCATTGATTTTCCTGGCTGACTCTGGCAACTCATTCCATGCTCTAATAGCACTAGGGAAAAGGAGTATTTGTACAAATTTGTCCTAGCATATGGAGCAGGAAGATTTGCGTTTATCTTTGTGTCTTTCTGAGTATTTGATTAGGTTTTGCTTTTGCATTTGAAGATTATCGTTAAATGTTTTATGTATAATTGCTACTTTACTTTTAGGTCTTCTAATAAATTTTGTGATTTTACTAAAGGTGTTACTGTGATCAAATGTGAATATTCGTTTGTTATGAATCCTACTGCTCTATTTCGTGTTGCTTAATGGTTTCTTGATGAGTCCCAAACATAGGATGCATATTCTATTATTTGCCTATCAATCCAGTAAAATTTCTTTCCCTTGTTCGATAGAAAACAAAATAATTAATTACCGAAAATTCATTAACTTAATTATTTTTTATTTTTGTTTTGTCACGTACAAGAAATAACTGTACAAAGTCTCAACTTTATCCGACAATGGTTAAGGCGACACTGTTTCAACCACAGCAAACGCCCAGGCTTTCATCTCTTTCCATGAGATGATCCTAGTTGTTTCGCGACTGAAGGAGGATATACACGAAGAGAGAGAGAGAGATCTATTTATATATGTATTTATATCTTTTTATATTTATTCTTTCAGTGCCCACCTCCATCGGGTCCACCTGCTACAATCTCGAGCAGTGCCGTAGGATAGATGCCTCTAGTACATGCCAGCCAGGAGATGGTAACGAAAGCAAGTGTGTGTGTCCAGAACTTTCCAGTTTCAACAAGAAAACTTGCATTGCATGTAAGCTCATTCCTACATTACTTTTACAAAGCTTATATCAGCTCACTCTGTCTGTCTGTCTGGTAAAAAGTTAGTGCACACTTTGGGCTTTGTCGTGACCTTTAATCCTAAGCAGTCATAGGGGCAGGGGAGTCGATGTAGGTCTATTCACTAACAGAATTTGCCATATATTAAAACATTAGTGCAGGGGAGTTGATGTATTCACTAACAGAACATGTCATATATTAAAACATTAGTGCAGGGGAGTTGATGTATTCACTAACAGAACATGTCATATATTAAAACAGTACACAATAATGTGTAGTAAAGAAATAGGTACCCCACCCTTTTTTTCCCACTTCTAATAATATTTGCAAGTTTACACTAAAATATTGAGGATTTAATTAAATGGCAGAGAACCTATAATTAGCAAGCTTTTCGGTTTATATGGTGTACAATATATTATATGATACTGTCCACGGTTCTTCTAGAATGAACTTTTCCGTTTGTAACTTATATTTAGTTTTCAATTTTGATGTTCAACTTAGCGTCCTTGATAATGTTTAGTTTATTTTTAAAATCTCCAATTATCATGGAAAATTTTGAAATAGAGGCGTTTTAGAACAAAAACACAAGAATTATTAAAGTGAATAAAAGATATTTTAACTTCTTTCCTCTTTGGCTCTATTTGTCATCTTTCTTTATCTCTCTTTCACCCTCTTTCTCTCCACCCTTGCTCCACCTCTCCTCTCTGACTCTTTCTTTTGTACTTTTTCTTCCTCTCTCTCTCTCTCCCCTTGCCTCTCTCCCTCCTCTATCTCTGTGCCTCTACATTACGTAAAGACAGTATCCTACCTGTGATGATACGTTTGAGCCAGATGTGACGATATATTTAGAGAGCCAGATGACAACGAGGTCTTGGTTCATGTTACAATGAGATTGTGTTAATCAGACAATGCTTTTCTGGCGTTCTATTTTCGTATAGCGGTATTAGACATGTTCTGACTTCTCAAACAATATGGTGATGCCGAAGATACTAAGTATTATGTACTCATAACTGAAATATTCTTTCAAATAAATATATAAAGCTTTTATTCTGGAACTTGGAATCACCTGCCACATCACCAGAAAATTCCTCAGTGGAAACTGTTAAATGACTACGATGAATTTTGTTTCTCTTTAGCGAAACTCGACCCTGGCAGCGCCAGAGAATGACTACTCGTTCATTTCTAACATAATAATAATAATAAGGCTTGTCTTCGAGCCCAAAGATTGAACTTAAATAGTCTACACACTACATTAATGTGCAATACAATTGAACTTATTGGACTCTGTTGCAGCTCTCTCTTGAAACTGAATCTCCAAGTCTTTAAATAGTACCTCTTGCCTCCTTCTTTCAACGTCCAAACTATTTTTAGAGCTAACGTAAATTTCGTCATCGCTTTAAATAGACTTCATTAGTTATCGATAACATGCAAACATGACCTTGCGCTGCAAATCTAAAAATAAACTTAATGCTATAGGTGCTTTATGTTACGTGACTCTATAATTCTGCTTACAGTTCCAAGAAAGTTAGGTGACGCTTGTGATGAAGATAGCAGCTGCACCAAGCAGATGATGAATACTAAATGTCACACTGCCAACTACACCTGTCAGTGTCTCAATGGTCATATTCCATTTATCAACAACACTGGATGTCATAAAGGTCAGCTGTCTTCCTGTGTGTTCCCACTTCATTGTCTAGACTTCTAGACCAGTTTTGTTTTCCTTTCTTGTCTACACCAAATATGTTTACCCTTATTGTTTTAGACCAACATTTTCCTTCCTCATTGTCTATTCTAATGTCTATTTTCTCATTGTCTATTCTAATGTGTATTTCCTCATTGTCAATTCTAATGTCTATTTTCTCATTGTCTATTCTAATGTCTATTTTCTCATTGTCTATTCTAGTGTGTATTTTCTCATTGTCTATTCTAATGTCTATTTTCTCATTGTCTATTCTAATGTGTATTTCCTCATTGTCAATTCTAATGTCTATTTTCTCATTGTCTATTCTAATGTCTATTTTCTCATTGTCTATTCTAATGTCTATTTCCTCATTGTCTATTCTAATGTCTATTTTCTCATTGTCTATTCTAATGTCTATTTTCTCATTGTCTATTCTAATGTCTATTTCCTCATTGTCTATTCTAATGTCTATTTTCTCATTGTCTATTCTAATGTGTATTTTCTCATTGTCTATTCTAATGTGTATTTCCTCATTGTCTATTCTAATGTCTATTTTCTCATTGTCTATTCTAATGTGTATTTTCTCATTGTCTATTCTAATGTGTATTTTCTCATTGTCTATTCTAATGTGTATTTTCTCATTGTCTATTCTAATGTGTATTTTCTCATTGTCTATTCTAATGTGTATTTCCTCATTGTCTATTCTAGTGTGAATTTTCTCATTGTCTATTCTAATGTGTATTTTCTCATTGTCTATTCTAATGTCTATTTTCTCATTGTCTATTCTAATGTCTATTTTCTCATTGTCTATTCTAATGTGTATTTTCTCATTGTCTAGACCACAAGATTTCCAACATAGTCTATATAGAACTCCCAGGGTTTTGCGAAGACTTCTAAGGGGTCTACGTAACAGAAACATTTAATTGGGAGTCTATGAGATGTAACTGAGGGTCTACGTAACAGAAACATTTAATTGGGAGTCTATGAGATGTAACTGAGGGTCTACGTAACAGAAACATTTAATTGGGAGTCTATGAGATGTAACTGAGGGTCTACGTAACAGAAACATTTAATTGGGAGTCTATGAGATGTAACTGAGGGTCTACGTAACAGAAACATTTAATTGGGAGTCTATGAGATGTAACTGAGGGTCTACGTAACAGAAACATTTAATTGGGAGTCTATGAGATGTAACTGAGGGTCTACGTAACAGAAACATTTAATTGGGAGTCTATGAGATGTAACTGAGGGTCTACGTAACAGAAACATTTAATTGGGAGTCTATGAGATGTAACTGAGGGTCTACGTAACAGAAACATTTAATTGGGAGTCTATGAGATGTAACTGAGGGTCTACGATAGTGGATCTTATTTAAGCAGGTCGAGACTTTAAATTTCATTTCCCATGAATGATCATTAATAGCACATAAGATTTAGAAAATCCTTTGAATTTTAACCCTGTTATTGGATTGAATGTATATATTTAAATAGTTTAGTTGTGCGTTCATGATATTCATTTGGAACTTGGCTGAGACTTACAAAGAGATGTTGAATACACAGACTGGATTATTTGACGCATTCCTTTCGTGTCGAACAACTAATTGCCTATGTGTCTCTAAGCAAGAAGTAAGTCATGGCACTAAAGCTACTGTTTTGAGCTTCATGTTGAAGCCATTCGACCGGGCTAGGGGCTTGACTTTGTGTTCAGAAGCTATTTGAGACCCATACTATAGACACGGGCACCTCTGGCTATGTCAATGAGTGAATACTTATTTCTTTATATAAACATTGATCAGCTTACAATTCTTCTCTGGTGTGAATGTATTATATCATACACCTATATTTTGTTTTCAAAGCTTATATCAAATCATTCTGTCTGTCTGGTAATAATTTTGAACACGTTATTTCTCCCACACCCATTCTCGGGTCAACTTGAAACTTTCCACAGTTATTCATTGTACCTAACAAAACATGAATCAATAAAAAGAAACAACCAATTAGTCAATTAATTACTACTAATTAGATATTTGGTTGGATATCAACAATTAATCCTTTAGTATTAACAAATAAGGCTAAATAAGAATTATATTCGTTATTTCTCCAACACCCCTCCAAGTTGAATTTTTGCACAATTATTTATTGTAGATAACAAAACAAAATGAAACAATTGAAATATTAACCAATTAGTAATTATTCACAAAACGGAAAGAAATTCTACATTAACGAAATATATGGTTTTAAATGTGGAGTTCTCCCCATCAATTCAGTTGACTTTTTTTTATATCTTGTATGCTTTGCTTGTTATATTTTAAACTCAGATTACTTTATTCTCAGCCCCAAGTAAACTTGGCGACTACTGTCTAACCGAGAGGGATTGTTTAAGATTTGTGGGAATGTCCACATGTGACGTCTCCAACAATACGTGTGTTTGTAAATATGGGTACTACCAGAGGACGCCAACCTATTGTCTCGAGAGTAAGTGTACTCATTGGAATGTCACTTGAAGCTAGATAGAACAGGCCCATGTTTAATCAGAAAATTATTACTCGTTAAATCAATATCTATTTGTTTTTGCTTCAATACTTTCTTGCTTGGAAATCCTAACATATTTCGTGTGCTCATACTCATTACAGGAAAACGCCTACCGGTGTATAAGGCAGTAGAGCTGGCGCCACCTATCGGTTGCAACAAGGACAAGTGTGAGGCGTGGAATAACAGTTTGTGTGAGAGAGTGAACAACGTGTCAGTGTGTCGGTGTGACTTCAGACACGCTCGGAGGCTGGACGAGCTCACTTGCATCCGTAAGTAAAGAAGTCTGAACTTTTCTTTGTGGAGAGGACTCAAGAAGTCCCTGTGTTTGTGAAAGAGGGGACGAGAAAAGAGAAAGCGAGGAAGAAAAGAAGAAAGTGATTTGAGAGAAAGAGAAAAAACAAGGGTGGCATAAATAAAAAGAGGGGAAAAAATTGGGAGGGGGGGGGAAAGTAAGTGAGAAATTAGAAAGTGAAAAAATAAACGTGCATTGAAACTGAGAAGGTAAAACTAAGTGCAAGGCCCAGTTTGTGATTCTACATGCATGGGAGGGGAGAAGTCATGAATTCGTGAAAACAGAAAGATAGAGGGCGGAAGGGAACAACATTTACTTGAACTAAAAATTCAATATTCCATTTTTTTTTAATTTTTAAATTAACTTTACGAATGAGTGCAATAATCAAAGACCTTCATAAAGTACAGTACTTAACCCATTGAAATTCCCAGGGTGTTTATCTCTGGCATTCCCACCATTAATATCTTATGGAACTAAATTTATTGTTGATATTGCATGATATGTGGGCAGTTGATGAAATCGCTCCCCTATTCGACTAACAAAAGAAGTCTAATCCTAATCCGAAATGTAATTGTTTGTGTGTGTGTGCGTAAATTATCTATATTTATTTAAAAATAAATATTATATTGTGTCACAAAAGAAAAATCAATCATTTGTATATCTAAAATGAAGAGATCTATTTCAGCTTGCTCTTTCTCTGCAGTAAACTCAGCTGTTAAAACAGAATCAACAAATATATAGGCAATGATGGCATTCCTCGTTCTCTCTTCTTCTTCCTCATTCTTTTCTTCTTCTTCCTCGTTCTCTCTTCTTCTTCCTCATTCTTTTCTTCTTCTTCCTCGTTCTCTCTTCTTCTTCCTCGTTCTCTTCTTCTTCATCCTCGTTCTCTCTTCTTCTTCCTCGTTCTCTCTTCTTCTTCCTCGTTCTCTTCTTCTTCATCCTCGTTCTCTCTTCTTTTTCCTTGTTCTCTCTTCTTCATCCTCATTCTCTCTTCTCCTTCCTCGTTCTCTTCTTCTTCTTCTTCCTCTTTCTCTTCATCTTCTTCTACCTCGTTCTCTTTTCTTCTTCCTCGTTCTCTTTTCTTCTTCCTCGTTCTCTTCTTCTTCCTCGTTCTCTTCTTCTTCCTCGTTCTCTTCTTCTTCTTCCTCGTTCTGTCTTCTTCTTCCTCGTTCTCTTCTTCTTCCTCGTTCTCTTCTTCTTCCTCGTTCTCTTTTCTTCTTCCTCGTTCTCTCTTCTTCTTCCTCGTTCTCTTTTCTTCTTCTTCTTTCTCTCTTCTTCTTTCTCGTTCTCTTCTTCTTTTTCTTATTTGTTATCTCTTCTTCTTCCTCGTTCTCTTCTTCTTATTATTCGTTCTCTTCTTCTTCTTCCTCATTCTCTTCTTCTTCTTCCTCGTTTTCCTCTTCTTCTTCCTCGTTCTCTTTTCTTCTTCCTCGTTTTCTCTTATTCATCCTCTTTCTCTCTTATTCTTCCTCGTTCTCTTCTTCTTCTTCCTCGTTCTCTCTTCTTCATCCTCGTTCTCTTCTTTTTCTTCCTTGTTTTCTTTTTCTTCTTCCTCGTTCTCTTCTTCTTCTTCCTCGTTCTCTTTTTCTTTTTCCTCATTCTCTTCTTCTTCTTCCTCATTCTCTTCTTCTTCTTCTACCTCGTTCTCTTTTCTTCTTCCTCGTTCTCTTCTTCTTCTTCCTCGTTCTCTTTTTCTTTTTCCTCGTTCTCTTCTTTTTCTTCCTCGTTCTCTTTTTCTTCTTCCTCGTTCTCTTCTTCTTCTTCCTCGTTCTCTTTTTCTTTTTCCTCGTTCTCTTCTTCTTCTTCCTCGTTCTCTTCTTCTTCTTCCTCGTTCTCTCTTCTTCTTCCTCGTTCTCTTCTTCCTCTTCCTCGTTCTCTTCTTCTTCTTCCTCGTTCTCTCTTCTTCATCCTCGTTCTGTCTTCTTCTTCCTCGTTCTTTTCTTCTTCTTCCTCGTTCTCTCTTCTTCTTCTACCTTGTTCTCTTCTTCCTCGTTCTCTTCTTCTTCTTCCTCGTTCTCTTCTTCTTCTTCCTCGTTCTCAATTCTTCTTCCTCGTTCTCTTCTTCTTATTATTATTCGTTCTCTTCTTCTTCCTCGTTCTCTTCTTCTTCTTCTTATTCGTTCTCTTCTTCTTCTTCCTCGTTCTCTTCTTCTTCTTCTTATTCGTTCTCTTCTTCTTCTTCCTCGTTCTCTTCTTCTTCTTCTTCCTCGTTCTCTTTTCTTCTTCTTCCTCATTCTCTCTTCTTTTTTTTTTCTTCCTTGTTCTCAGTGAAGGCATGATTTTGTTGGTTTTAATATTTTCTACTACATCGAATTTTTATAATTAATCATAGAAAGTTTGTTTAAATATGACAATATGTAAGCAACCAGACGTCCCGCTTTTGACCGGCCATCACGCTTTTCATAAAATGTCCGGGCGGGACAGCCGATGTCCCGCTTTCGTTAAAAAAAATCGATCAATGTAACACTTTTATGTTTAAATCTTGTCTAATTTAGTACACCCTCGTTAAGGTTTTCTCCAACATTTGAGTAGGCCTACTAAATAGATCCATTCACAGCCAGTAAAGGTAACTGTGTTTATTATGCTGTTTTCCCTTATAATAGTAAGAATTTTTTTCTAAAATTTGAATCAAGTGTTTCTAAAAGTTTGTCCTCCATATAATGAACAAAGTAAAGAAGCAGTTTATTGATGTCCAGCTATAGACAGCTTCGACACACAATAAATTGAAATTGTGTCTTTTCCCGGATCTTCAAACCCAAAAACAAAACTAATAAAATAGAAAGACACAAAGATAAAGGCACAATCCTTATCTTATCTTATTAAATACAGACGTTACTTCAAAAAAGAAGATGATTACGTCCTCATTCCATATGCTAGGACAAATTTGTACAAATGCTAGGACATATTTGTAGAATTGCTCCTTCTTCCATAGTGCTATTAGAGCCAGCCAGGAAAACCAGTGACTTGGCAGAATTTAAATCATTGGTTAAAATGCATGACTAAAGGCATGACGCATAGGACGTAGCCTAATTATCTTCTTTTTTGAAGTAACGTCTGTATTAAAAGATAAGAGAAGATGCATGTAATAGGCTGGACAAAAAGGACATTTTATTTAGAACTGTTGGCCAAGGGCAGTGCTTAAGTAAGCAAAAGAGGTTCCCTGTCAAAAAGCGTCCAGTATAATAAAAAAAAAATTATAAATTTTTTTCACATAAAATATAAAATAATGTACAAATAAATATTTACTATGGCTTTCTGTATGTCTTCGATTCTGAAGATAAAGCACGATTGCAGTTTCACAAACTCAGTTGCTACCAGTACGAGCATATTTTTCTACATCTGTGCATACAAATCTGTTGTCCACCAGAGGTCTATTTAAGTTTTCTTCCTTTATGTCTTCAGCGCCTGTCTTCTACAAATGCTTTTCTTTGGGCTGCGTGTGTTTTCGTGGCGTTAGTAAGAGATTTCCAACTAAAATAATTTTAAGTTTACAAAGCCAAGTAATATTTTTGTAAATATATCAACTCATTCTGTCTGATACAAATTTTGAGCACAATATTTGTCCCACTTGACGTAATCATCTTCTTATTTGAAGTAACGTCTGTATTATATAAGAAAAGATAAGATACAATTTTTTGTGTGAGCCACTCTTTAGCGGAAATCCTTTTTTTTAAAAAAAAAGCAAATTCGTCGATTTAGAATATAGCAGATTTTGGGTTATGGAAAGACCAAGTGGTAATTTCTGAAGCCCTCGGTTGAAAAGGAATATTTAAATTATATCCTAGCTTTGAAATCATATTTCTTTTCACAAAATAAGTGTCCCGACACCATCAAAAGCTTCTTTGAAAACCCGTGTAGCCATGAAAAAAGTTCTGTTTGAGGTGCTCTTGAAATATCTTCTGTCATTGACGAACTTTTTTCAGAAATGCAAGAAAAGAAATAAAAACTTGAAAATTTTCCTCCTCCAAGTCTTACTATTTGAAATAGATGACGCGAATTGGTAAGAAACAAGGTTACAAAAGACAGTTTGTGTGGAAACACAAACTCAAAATCGGCCCCCGAAGTGGTCCACCCAGGCAGGCTTCAATATTTTCAGAAAGAACATCAGAAAGAAATTATATCAAAGACAAATGAGAGATTGTAGTGCCCCAATGGTCCCGCAGATCAAAGGATAGGTGAAAGTAAATGTAAAGTTAGATTTGAACCTGGCCTAACTAGTTCCCCTTTCAGACCTTGTGGTCTATAGGGCAGATGATGTAAAGTTCATCTGTTTTTGTGGCCTACGGTTAACGAGGGTGTCATGTAGCCAGCAAAACGACCAACCGACTTTACTTTTCCCCAACTCAAATCAGGTACCCATTAGAGCTGAGTGGACTCAGAGGCGCCCAAAGATTCCAAAGTTGAAAATCTCAGTCTTCGCCAGGATTCGAACCCGGGACCCCGGTTCGGAAGCCAATCGCTTTACCACTCAGCCACCGCGCCTCCCCTGTCCTAACTAATGTCTTATAATTGATCTAATTGTTTTGAAAAGGCTCAATCTTTTTTTTTTCAAGAAATTACAATTCATTTAATATCTACTAATTTGTAGTCATTTTCAAAAAATTAAAAATAAAACATGAGTGGTCAAGAAATTACAATTCATTTAATATCTACTTATTTTTAGACATTTTCAAAAAAAAATAATAAATAAATAAAACATGAGTGGTCAAGAGGTTACAATTCATTTAATATCTACTAATTTGTAGACATTAAAAAAAAAACAAACATGAGTGGTTAAGAAATTAAGAAATTTAATATCTACTAATTTGACAACGCTAAGGTTGTTAATTGTAGTCAAACTGAAGTTAAGTTATCTTGTAGACATTTTCAAAAAAATTAAACAAAGCAAAAAGAACTCTGTAGTGTATATGTATCCAATTAGTTTATGTTTCCTTTTAAGCACTTGGCATTTGTCGTTGTCACTTTATGGCTAAAGGGGACATAATGTATTGAACTTGGTGGTAGTACGAAGAGAAAAAAAGTAACGGATTTCATCCTAAGCCTCCATTCTGTCTCGTCAAATAGTATTTTAGACATATAATAATATTTAGTTTTACACAACAGAACATCTTTTCTATGAAGTAATACAGAGAAAAAGGACTTCCTTGATAAGTAGACTCAGTATTATTGCTTTAACAGTAACAATCTTCAACATAAATGAGTTCATTAACAAAGTTGCACAGCAACATTAAAAATCTTTCAGGAAATTGACTTTGAAGCAATGCTATGTTCGTTTGTAGTAGCAAGTAATTGGGCAAGGCAAGCCAATATAGGGTTTTATACCGCTGCCCTGTATGCCTTATGTATTTAAAAAAGACTGATCAGGGAACAGGTTAATCCCTCTCACGACAATTTTTCAAAGGTCTCCTTGAGATGTAAGAGGGCTACTCCGGCATCATCAAGGTGACCCTTGGGTCTGTTAGAGTCATTTTGGGATAGTTAACCAAGCAAAGGTACTGCTGTATCACAATTGTTCAGGGTTCTGTTAGGGTCATGTGTAAATTATTTCAGGATAGGTGTGTCGATTAAAGATTATTTTTCCTCTCATTACGAGGGGTTTAAACAAAATGAATAAATAAATCAGCCCAGGTGAGCTGTTTTGCCTCATCGTGGCACCTGGGTGGAAACGGCTACTTGAGGGGGTAGCTAGGCTAAATGAATGGCGAAACATAACTCCCATGGGGATGCCCACGGGTAGACGAGAGTCCACCCATTGCACGGGCGGGGTTGCAAAAAAGTCCCTACAAAACTGTCACACATCCATGCGCGTTCCTCAAAGGACCGTTACATAAATGGCGAGTCCCCCACGGCTAGCTTGGTTTAATGACAGAGGCTCCCGATGTCCTCGGCCTTCGGCCATGAACGGCGAATCATGTGTCGGGGGCAAAAGGCATTGGAAACAGCAATGTTTTACTTAGGCATTGACTTGGGTCGCTCTCAAACAGAACTGTGCGTTCACACAGGTTTTTTTTTTTTACTGTTCGGCTGGACGACCAAACAGGTTTTTTTTCAAACTCGAAGAGCCTTTGGCTCAGCCCTTGGACATCAAAAGAAGGCTCCATTCAGTTGCGTCTTGTTTTCTTGTTCCTTTGTTTCCCAGTATGTCTAGGATGAGGCTGCCGCTAAGATATAGACATTGTCATAGTGTTCTTGTTAAGTTTCCACGGGCTTGCCGTGTTCTGTGAGTGTAGTACAGACACAGTTGATGTTGACTTGTGACATGCTCTCCGATCATGTGATCAAAGAGCACGTAACCGCGAGGGAGAAATAATTCTTCAAAAGTATTGACTTCCCTTTAAAAAACAGTTCTTTAGTAGTTTTCCATAGATAAATAAAGTTCAATTTGATTCCTATCCCGCATCCGGGGGCTGAGGGCTTTGCACTGGGGTTTTATGCCTCCTCATGTGGCTGGTGAGACCTATGTGAGCCCGGAATGTTCGGCCGCACACTGGGCAGGTTATTCCAGCTGGAGCTAGTGTCGTTTGCCTTGGTTTTCTTTTCTGGTGTTTTTCTTCTGCCAGCGTTGTTTCTTTTTCCTCAGCAACCTGTGCGCCAGTTTTCACAGCGCGACGCCATGATGCTCTGTCATGTGCCTCTGTCTCCCAGGTGCCTGGGTCTATGCTGAATGCCTTCAGAGAAGCTTTGAGGGTGTCCCTGAAGCGCTTTCTTTGACCACCTTGCGAGCGCTTTCCTTCGCTTAGTTGGCCATACAAGAGTCGTTTAGGGATGCGGTGGTCTTCCATTCTGTAGACGTGACCTGCCCATCGCAGCTGGATTGTGTGGATGCTTTGCAGACTCGCTCTTCGAAGAACTTCTGTATCTGGTATTTTGTCTTGCCATTTGTATTTTCTCAGACATGTCATGTGGAAGTGGTTCAGTTTCTTTGCATGTTTACTGTACACTGTCCATGTTTCTGAGGCATAGAGCAATGTAGAGAGGATCACGGCTCTATAGACCCCTACCTATAGATACCACGTCTGTTCCAGATAGTTTTAGACAGTCTGTCATAGGATGCACTGGCCTTGGCGATACGCAGGTCGATTTCACTATCGATTTTTCCATTTCTGGAGAGTGTGCTGCTAAGATATGTGAATTTGTCCACTGCGTTTATATCCTGTCCATTTATAGTGATGCTTGGATCCGAGTAGGCTTTCCCAGGAGCAGGTAAATATAAGACTTCAGTCTTGTTCGTATTGATTGTAAGGCCAAAGTCTGAGCATGCTCTTGAGAAGTCACTGACGATGCTCTGCAGATCGTTTTCAGAGCAGGTATTTAGGGCACAGTCATCAGCAAATAGCAAGTCTCTGATTACTGCTGCATTTGTTTTTAATTTTGCTTTGAGCCGCCTCGGGTTGAATAAGCCACCATCAAATCTGTATGATATATTTATCCCGTTGTTTTCTCTATTTGTGAATGCATCTGTCAGCATAGCGGAGAACATGATACTGAACAGTGTAGGTGCTATGACACAGCCTTGTTTTACCCCGTTTGATACTTCGAAGGGCTATGATGGTTCTCCACTTTCTTGGGCACGAGCCTTCATTCCATCATGAAATAGTCTCACCATGGTTATGAATTTTTGTGGACAGCCGTACTTTGACATGATCTTTCAGAGTCCTTCTCTGCTAACAGTGTCGAATGCCTTTGTTAAGTCGACATATATTGAGAACAGGTCAGCATTTTGTTCTTGGCATTTTTCCTGGAGCTGCCTTGCTGCAAAGATCATGTCAATGGTTCCACACTCTTTTCTGAAGCCGCACTGGCTTTCTGGTTGTAGACCATATTCTATGTGTTGCATGAGACGATTTAGTAGGATGCGTGCAAGGATTTTCCCAGCAATAGAGAGAAGAGATATTCCTCTGTGGTTGTCGCAGATCTGGCGGGTTCCTTTTCGCTTGTATAAATGAACAATTGTGGCATCTTTAAAGTCTTGTGGTATTGACTCTTTTTCCCACATAATTAAGAAGAGCTTTCAATCAGGGCTAATCCACCTTTTTTGTAGACCTCTGCGGGAATGGAGTCAGCTCCTGGGGCTTTTCCGCTTGCGAGCCGTTGAATGGCAAGATTGTTTCCTTTAGCGTAGGCGGGTCATCCATTATTTCATTAATGGTACTTGCTGTAGCCTGTCTATGGCCGCTTCATTTATGATGTAAGGTGTATTGAGAACCTTTTCGACGTGCTCTACCCAGCGTTTTAGGATTTCTTCCTTATCTGTCAATAGGATTGTCCCATCAGCATTTAATAGAGGTGATGAGCCTGACTTTGTGGGTCCATAGATATCGTTTTAACTAATATTTTCCCACTGCTGTGTGTGGTAATATGTTGGGTTGCTTGTCCACGTGATGCCGCATATTTTAATTTCCTTCTCTATTTTAAGGTTAAAGGGGATGTTTGAGGGGATTTCCCACCCGCCCAATCCCATAATACAATATTTATTTATGTTGATTTTTGACCCGCTTGCCCTCCCAAATTGATAAACTTATCTATGATTGCGGCTATGTCTTTTTCTGAGGAGGGAAAAAGGGTGGTGTCATCAGCGTATGCTTTAACTTTAACTACGGGCGTGGGGCCTGGGATTCTTATTCCCGTGATTCAACTATCTAGCCTGATGGTTTCTAAAAGGGTGTATAAAAGGGAGAAAGTGGACATCCTTGTCTAACAGATCTTGTAATAGGGATACTGCCACTAAGGGTTTGGTTTATTATGAGTTTGCTTGTGGCATCAGTGTAAACTAGCTTTATGTATTTCTTCATTCTTCCATTGTCTTCGTCTTGTCTAGTATTTTGAAAAGGTAGTCATGGTCTATTCTGTCAAAGGCTTTTTCCTGGTCAATAGAAAAGAGGGCTGCTTTCAAGTCTTTGTCTTTACAGTAATATATAATGTCTCTTAAAAAATGGTTAAGTTCGTCAATGTTTTTGTCTGGGTTGCTACAGTGTTGGTCCTGTCCTATTTAGTGTGGTATGAGGGGTTTTAGTCTTAGAAAAATCATTTTCGTCAGGAGTTTGTAGTCGGTATTTAGAAGTGAGATCGGTCGAAAGTCGCTAGGTGAGGTGTTGTTTTCTTGTTTTTTGGGTAGAAGTGTGATGTATGCTAAGTTGAAATCTCTAGGTAACTGTTCTGTCACTAACAAGTCGCTGTATAGATTTAATAGTAGGGGTCCTATTTGGGGAAAAAAGGCTTTGTAAAATTCAAACGTCAGACCGTCTGGGCCAGGGGATTTGTTGTTTTGTGTTGTATCTAAAGCAGCCCTCAGTTCGTCTAGCGTAATGGGAGCGTCTGTCTCTATCTGTTCTGTAATTGGTATTTCTTTGCAGTTCTGTAAAAATACTTTTTGTGCGTTGTCGTCCGTCTGTTCCTTGTCATACAAATTAGTAGAGTGTTTCGTAAATGTGTCTGTTATTTTGTCCAGGTCATGTATAGTTTCTCCTTTACTATCAATAATGTTGTCAATAGTTCTGTCAATTTGAATGTTTTGTTCTGCTGATAAAAAAGTTTGTTAGGCCCTTTGGTTATTTTTTTATTTTTGCACATTAATTCCGCTCCTTTGTATTGATAGTTAAATAGTTCTTCTAGTTGTGTTAGTTTATGTGTTTTGGCTGCTTCGTCTTCTTCGTGTGTTAGTAAATTTTTAAGTCTTTTCTCTTCTTTTTTCCTTTTTGAGTTGACTAGTGTGGCCAGAATTTGGCTTTGCTGCTTAATGGAGCTTTTAATTAGCGTCCATATTTGTGTGACTTTGAAATGGGGTGTGTTTGAGTCATGTATTATATTTTTTAGGAGGTTTGTGATTGTTTTTAAATATAGCGGGTCATTTAGGAGGTCGTTGTTAAGTTTCCAGATCGGTGTTTTTTGTTTTTTCTATTTTAGTTTTGGGTTCAGCAGTCCCACTAAGACTCCTTTGTGGTCTGTATATTGTAACGTCTCTACGAGATGTGTTACACTTTTTGTTTTGCACGCCCTTGGCACATACACTCTATCTATCCCTGTTTCTATTTGGTGTGCCTTGTCCCTGAACGTGTTGGCCCAGCCCGTGACCTCTACTTCTCTATAGGCATCTACTAACCGGAAAGCCTTGATGACTCCCCCCAAATAGTCATGCGTTTTAATTGTTACATGAGGAGCAGGACCCTCTGTGTTTGTGTTTTGCTTGTCTAATTGGGAATCAATGTAATTTAAATCACCCCCTACTATCAAATTTTCTCCTGCGTACTGAGTGTGTAGAATGTCACTTAGCATTCCAAAAAACTCGTGTTTCTCTTTTTTTTTGAGCGGGTGCATAAATGTTGACTAACGTGTATGTGTGTTTTTGTGAGCTTGTCCTAATTATTACTATCCTCCCGCTATTGTCTTGATATGAGTGTGTGATTGAAAACCTATTGGATGTTTGTAAAATGGCTGTCCCTCGTGGCTTTCTAATTAAACTAAAATAACCCTCCCGGAGGCCCATAAGAGAGACTGCTTTTTGGCCTTGTACTCTAACTGTGTGTTGGTCTCTTGCAGAAAGATAAAATCTGGCTTGTATTTCCTTGTAAGGTTTGCTATGTATGTGTGTTTATTGTTAAGCTCTCTGATGTTGAGTGTCAAAATTTTGATGTCTGCCATGAGTGTGTGAGATTGGTTTGCGTGTTTGTTATTCTATTGTGTGTGTATGCGTTTTATCTTTAAGAGTTGCTTGATTGGCTCTATCTTGGAGCCTTCTTCTGCAAAGGGCTCCAAAGATTTCTCCTATCTTTGATTTGTTTATGGTTGGTGCTACCCAGTGAAGGGTAACCCTGATTTTTTCGTCTTCTAGGGTACAGACATCTATCTACCTTGAAGTCCTTCTCGTTCCCAAATGGTTTCCCTAGTATACGGGTTCTCACTCGGGCGGATGTTGGGACCAGGAACCAGACAAAAGGGTTCTCGAAACGATAGAGAGAACTCACTTCGTCCGGTGTTAGTTTCAGGCACTCAATTAGTCTCGCCTTAGTGGCCTTAACAGCCCTTTGCCTGACAGCTTTAGAAGCAAGGTACATGGGGCGCGGACAAGTCCACCATTCAGGTCCTTTTTTTCAATAAAAAATGTCTTAACTGACATTTTTACAAGGGTTTTTCACAAGTACAGAGACAGAAAAGAGACGATAACTACACTACAAACTACACAGTACTTTACTACACAACCCTCGCGCCGTCCACTCTAAACAGTAACACACAAAAATCCACAGAATCACAAAAAAAACAACAGAAACACAAGTAATCCACAGAATAAATCCTCAAGTGTTAGCTACTTAATCAATCTTTTTTTTTTTTTTTTTTTTTTTTTTTTTTTGTCAAGAAATTACAATTCATTTAATATCCACTAATTTGTAGACATTTTAAAAAAATAAAAATAAAACATGAGTGGTCAAGAAATTACAATTCATTTAATATCCACTAATTTGTAGACATTTAAAAAAAATAAAAATAAAACATGAGTGGTCAAGAAATTACAATTCATTTAATATCTACTAATTTGTAGACATTTAAAAAAAATAAAACATGAGTGGTCAAGAAATTACAATTCATTTAATATATACTAATTTGTAGTCATTTTCAAAATTATAAAAATAAAACATGAGTGGTCAAGAAATTACAATTCATTTAATATCTACTAATTTGACAACGCTAAGGTTGTCAATTGTAGTCAAACTGAATTTAAATTATCTTATTTGGTAGACATTTTCAAAAAATTAAACGAAGCAAAAAGAACTTTGTAGTGTAATTGTATCCAATTAGTTTATTTTCCTTTTAAGCACTTGGCATTTGTCGTTGTCACTTTATGGCAACATTAACAATCTTTCAGGAAATTGACTTTGAAGCAATGCTATGTTCCCAGGTAATAGCAAGTAATTAGGCAAGGCAAGCTAATATAGGGTTGTATACAGCTGCCCTGTATGCCTTATGTATTTAAAAAAAAAGACTGATCAGGAACCAGGTTAATCCCTCTCACGACAATTTTTTAAAGGTCTCCTTGAGATGTAAGAGGGCTACTCTGGCATCATCAAGGTGGCCCTTGGGTCTGTTAGAGTCATTCTGGGATAGTTAACCAAGCAAAGGTACTGCTGTAGCACAATTGTTCTGGGTTCTGTTAGGAGGGTCATGTGTAAATTATTTCAGGATAGGGGTGTCGATTTAAGATTCTTTTTCCTCTCATTACGAGGGGTTTAAAAAAAATTAATAAATAAATAAAAAATAGTTAATTTGTCTTAAAATATTACATTATTCATAAAAGATTCTTGACTTTCAATTGTCTGCCCTTGTCTATATTCTTTAGGATTATTGGTTTTGGTTATTTTTGTTTCTAGTCTCTTCGCAGGCTCCATTCAGTTGCGTCTTGTTTTCTTGTTCCTTTGTTTCCCAGTATGTCTAGGATGAGGCTGCCGCTAAGATATAGACATTGTCATAGTGTTCTTGTTACGTTTCCACGGGCTTGCCGTGTTCTGTGAGTGTAGTACATTACTACATACACACTTGATGTTGACTTGTGGCATGCTCTCCGATCATGTGATCAAAGAGGACGTAACCACGAGGGAGAAATAATTCTTCAAAAGTGTTGACTTCCCTTTAAAAGACAGTTCTTTAGTAGTTTTCCATAGATAAATAAAGTTCAATTTGATTCCTATCCCGCATCTCTCAGCCCAAACTCTCTTTAGCCCAGGTACATACACACTCTCACACACTCGCATAACCACTTAAACTAATTGACATAATACCAATAGAGTAACTTTACAGATTGATTACAGTATTTAGATTTTTATCTCTGAGGTCTGACAATTTAGTCAAGGACAATAAATTATACAATAATTGCAATTTCTATCTAACCAGTATAGTTATCAATTCTATGTTCAATTATTTTTCTAAATATTAACTCTAGATTATAAGGATTTAAAGATGCATTGTTATTAACAACTTTAATTCTACTGTGCCACACAAGACTTCTGTATTCACTCACTATTATTAGATTAAATTTATGAATCATCTTACTTTTGATTTTAGGCAATTTATTTAAAACAATAGCTAGGTTAAGATTAACATTGGTGTTACAGTTTGCCTCTAGTAGGTCTTTCATAGTGCATCTAACATTATCAAATATTTTACATTTTAAAAACATATGGCTTTCATTGTTACCATTATCTGTGTGACATAAAACACATGTGTGTACATTTCTTTTCTTCCTTCCTACAGGGGTCATCCCGAAGATTAGTCTGTATGTTATTTCTCTGGCTTTGGGTGTAATGTGTTTGCTGTGTAGATTTATAAAAGTGTCTCTGAAATCTATTACACCTAACTCTCTACTCCATTTGATCCTATTGAATAATCTTTCTTGTAACTGTTTCTTAAGTGTTGTATATGTGTCTTTTAATTTACTGTGTATTAGATGTTCATTGCCGGGGAGTATTCTTGATATGGATCTGTAAGATGGATGTGTGTTTGTACCAAAGTGGTGTGGGGTGTCATTTTTTATTGGAATTATTTTATTTAACCTTAAGCCGTAGTAGTATATTGTTAATGGAAAATTGTTTGGGTTCTTGGCTACTTGTCCTATGTATTTTAATCTAAGTGCTTGTATTTTGGTTCTGATGTCCTGTAAGTTTATCCCCCCATCCTCTTTGTTTTGTATAAGTGTTGTGTGTTTAATGTTTCTGATAGTGCTTTTAAATATAAAATTCCTAATGATTGTGTTTATGCTTGGTATAAAAGTTGGTGGAGGTTCTGTGATGTTTGCTAAATAAACTATCTTCGGGATGACCAGGTTGTTTACTAGTATTGCTCTACCAAATATAGTAGTTGCTGCATAGTGAAATCTTTTAAGTGTGTTTTTGGTTTTCTTTAAAATATTTTCCCACTG
This sequence comes from Biomphalaria sudanica, assembly GCA_036873155.1. Classification (NCBI taxonomy): domain Eukaryota; kingdom Metazoa; phylum Mollusca; class Gastropoda; family Planorbidae; genus Biomphalaria; species Biomphalaria sudanica. The sequence continues at coordinate 4,831,935 of JAZGLO010002325.1, read as the reverse complement.
CTGTGTGTGGTAATATGTTGGGTTGCTTGTCCACGTGATGCCGCATATTTTAATTTCCTTCTCTATTTTAAGGTTAAAGAGGATGTTTGAGGGGATTTCCCACCTGCCCAATCCCATAATACAAGATTTATTTATGTTGATTTTTGACCCGCTTGCCCTCCCAAACTGAATAAACTTACCTATGATTGCGGCTATGTCTTTTTCTGAGGAGGGAAAAAGGGTGGTGTCATCAGCGTATGCTTTAACTTTAACTACGGGCGTGGGGCCTGGGATTCTTATCCCCGTGATTCCACTTTCTAGCCTGATGGTTTCTAAAAGGGGTTCTAGGCAAAGGGTGTATAAAAAGGGAGAAAGGGGACACCCTTGTCTTACAGATCTTCTAATAGGGATACTGCCACTAAGGGTTTGGTTTATTATGAGTTTGCTTGTGGCATCAGTGTAAACTAGCTTTATGTATTTCTTCATTCTTCCATCTGTCTTCGTCTTGTCTAGTATTTTGAAAAGGTAGTCATGGTCTATTCTGTCAAAGGCTTTTTCCTGGTCAATAGAAAAGAGGGCTGCTTTCAAGTCTTTGTCTTTACAGTAATATATAATGTCTCTTAAAAAATGGTTAAGTTCGTCGATGTTTTTGTCTGGGTTGCTACAGTATTGATCCTGTCCTATTAAGTGTGGTATGACGGGTTTTAGTCTTAGAAAAATCATTTTCGTCAGGAGTTTGTAGTCGGTGTTTAGAAGTGAGATCGGTCGAAAGTCGCTAGGTGAGGTGTTGTTTTCTTGTTTTTTTGGTAGAAGTGTGATGTATGCTAAGTTGAAATCTCTAGGTAACTGTTCTGTCTCTAACATGTCGCTGTATAGATTTAATAGTAGGGGTCCTATTTGGGGAAAAAAGGCTTTGTAAAATTCAAACGTCAGACCGTCTGGGCCAGGGGATTTGTTTTTTTGTGTTGTATCTAAAGCAGCTCTCAGTTCGTCTAGCGTAAAGGGAGCGTCTGTCTCTATCTGTTCTGTCATTGGTATTTCTTTGCAGTTCTGTAAAAATACTTTTTGTGCGTTGTCGTCCGTCTGTTCCTTGTCATACAAATTAGTAAAGTGTTTAGTAAATGTGTCTGTTATTTTGTCCATGTCGTGTATAGTTTCTCCTTTCCTATCAACAATGTTGTCAATAGTTCTGTCAATTTGAATGTCTTGTTCTGCTGATAAAAAAAGTTTGTTAGGCCCTTCGGTTATTTTTTTACTTTTGCACCTCAATTCCGCTCCTTTGTATTGATAGTTAAATAGTTCTTCTAGTTGTGTTAGTATGTGTGTTTTGGCTGCTTCGTCTTCTTCGTGTGTTAGTAAATTTTTAAGTCTTTCCTCTTCTTTTTTCCTTTTTGAGTTGACTAGTGTGGCCAGTATTTGGCTTTGCTGCTTAATGGAGCTTTTAATTAGCGTCCATATTTCTGTGACTTTGAAATAGGGTGTGTTTGAGTCATGTATTATATTTTTGAGGAGGTTTGCGATTGTTTTTAAATAGAGCGGGTCATTTAGGAGGTCGTTGTTAAGCTTCCAGATCGGTGTTTTTTGTTTTTTGTTTTTTAGTTTTGGGTTCAGCAGTTCCACTAAGACTCCTTTGTGGTCTGTATATTGTAACGTCTCTACGAGATGTGTTACACTTTTTGTTTTGCACGCCCTTGGCACATACACTCTATCTATCCGTGTTTCTATTTGGTGTGCTTTGTCCCTGAACGTGGTGACCCGGCCCGTGACCTCTACTTCTCTATAGGCATCTACTAACCGGAATGCCTTGATGACTCCCCCCAAATAGTCATGCGTTTTAATTGTTATATGAGGAGCAGGATCCTCTGTGTTTGTGTTTTGCTTGTCTAATTGGGAATCAATGTAATTTAAATCACCCCCTGCTATTAAATTTTCTCCTGCGTACTGAGTGTGTAGAATGTCACTTAGCATTCCAAAAAACTCGTGTTTCTCTTTTTTTTGAGCGGGTGCATAAATGTTGACTAACGTGTATGTGTGTTTTTGAGAGCTTGTCCTAATTATTACTATCCTCCCGCTATTGTCTTGATATGAGTGTGTGATTGAAAACCTATTGGATGTTTGTAAAATGGCTGTCCCTCGTGGCTTTCTACCTAAACTAAAATAACTCTCCCGGAGGCCCATAAGAGAGACTGCTTTTTTGGCCTTGTACTCTAACTGTGTGTTGGTCTCTTGCAGAAAGATAAAATCTGGCTTGTATTTCCTTGTGAGGTGTGCTATGTATGTGTGTTTATTGTTAAGCCCTCTGATGTTGAGTGTCAAAATTTTGATGTCTGCCATGAGTGTGTGAGATTGGTTTGCGTGTTTGTTATTCTATTGTGTGTGTATGCATTTTATCTTTAAGAGTTGCTTTGTTGTTTATGTGTTTGAATGTGTGTAAGGGTCCTCGCCCTCATCTATGACTAGCACTGACGGGGAGTCTGGAAAGTTCAGCTCGAGCTTGAACTGTTCTTCCTCTCTTTTCTCCTCCTCTACCAGGGGATCCTCGTTTAGATCCTCTGATGAGGAAGAGAGAGAGAGGGCCCTCTTTCTTGTTATTTTGGTTGGGGTGGTGGGTGCTGAACTTGCCCCTCCGGATGTTTTAATTTTTTTACTTTGCTTAGATTTGTTTTCAGGGCTGTTTGGTGGGGGGAGACCACTTGGAGTAGCTCCCATAGCTTCTATTTGTTTTTTTCCCCCTCCTTTGCTGCTTTCAACCATCGTGAACCCATCTTTTTTTAGCTGTTGATCAATCTCGGATTGCTTTTTCTCTCCCTCACCTTTAAGGGCCATGGCATAGGAGATTTTCCCTCCTACCTCCTTTGCACCTTCTGTGGGGTTTTGGCCCCGTCTGGGGTTCGCCCTTTTTGGACACTGGTTTGACCAGTGCTGATCCTGTCCGCAATGCCAGCACTGTTGTCTACGTCCCGGGATGGTCACGAGGACCTTGTAGGTCCTCGGATCGTCCTCGTATCGTAACTGAATATAATGGGGGAGTTCAGTCTGTTTGCGGATTTTTATCCAAGCCGCCCACTTATCTGAGTTGCCTAGCTTGATTGGCTCTATCTTGGAGCCTTCTTCTGCAAAGGCTCCAAAGATTTCTCCTATCTTTGATTTGTTTATGGTTGGTGCTACCCAGTGAAGGGTAACCCTGATTTTTTCGTCTTCCAAGGTACAGACATCTACCTTGAAGTCCTTATCATTCCCGAATGATTTCCCTAGTATACGGGTTCTCACTCGGGCGAATGTTGGGAACAGGAACCAGACAAAGGGGTTCTCGAAGCGATAGAGAGAACTCACTTCGTCCAGTGTTAGTTTCAGGCACTCTATTAGGCTCGCCATAGTGGCCTTAACAGCCCCTTGGCCTGACAGCTTTAGAAGCAAGGTACCTGGGGCGTGGACAAGTCCACCATCCAGGTCCTTTTTTTCAATAAAAAATGTCTTAACTGACATTTTTACAAGGGTTTATCACAAGAGACGATAACTACACAGTACTTTACTACACAATCCTCGCGCCGTCCACTCTAAACAGTAACACACAAAAATCCACAGAATCACAAAAAAAAACACAGAAACACAAGTAATCCACAGAATAGATCCTCAAGTGTTAGCTACTTAATCAATCTTTTATTCGAATCCTCAAAAAAAAAAAAAATGAAATCCGCATTTAAATAATTGTTCAGGAAAATGAGTGTTACAAGATTACTATTTGTTTTAAATTAGGTCTAACTTATAATACATACTAATTAGCTTTTTCTCTTTAAAAAAACTGCTTGCATAACTGATTTTAAAAATGAGATTTTTCGCTTTCAGAAGAAAAAAAAGTAGCCATTGCATCAGAACTTTGAATGGTCTAAAATATTGTGATGTCGAATTTTCAATATCTTTTCTAGTTTACGAGATCTAAACGGGACGGACGGACAGACGGACAGACATTTCGCACAAAACTAATAGCGTCTTTTTCCCTTTCGGGGGCAGCTAAAAAAGTGATGTTAAATCGACAATCGTAAACTTTACGAAATTGTGCTGAGTATTTCGGAGTGAGAAGTTAACGCTTCAGATGGATCGCCAACACAGATTTTCTATTTTGGAAAACGTTTCAGAAAGCCTGAAATTATTTGAACTAGTCGGCCGGCGGCGTAGTTTACGCCGCTAGGCGTAGTATACGCCGCTATTTTGCAGTGCCGCCTTAGACCACTGCAACCTATAAGACCCGCATTTTCATAGGACCCGCTCTAATTCAAGGTTTATAAATTATTAAATTCAAAATTTTATAACTTAAAACAGATTTCGCGCGCCCTCCTGGCGATTTACCAGGAGCTCCTGGAAATCTCCCAAAATCGCAAAATATACGAAAAAGTTCTTAAAATATACTGAAATATATACACGAAAATTGTCATTTAGGATGTCATTCAATATGAAAAACGCCAATCTTACGCGCGACATTATGCATCAGCCGTAATTGTGTAATCTGGTGAAAGAAGCTTCTCGCGCCTCAAACTAATGAAGGTCAACAATTCTCAAAGATAGATTGAAATATTTTGTAATTCTTGCTATTAAGCGCGATCTGTGTAGGAAACAGAATTATTATGATATACTGTATGACTTCGCTACACGCAAGGCTCGTAAAGTATTTCTGTACGTAGTAAAGAATGAATAAAATGCATAGATGAATTTCTTTTCTAATACAAACTCTTAAATTTCACTTATTATCCGCTTCCCTACTCAAACTTGACCACGCGAAATCCGTTTCGCATAGGGCCCCACAATGGGTAAGTTTGGCCCTGCTATTTACACACACATATATATATATATATACATAGTAGATTACTTAGATTAGTTCCTAGTCCAAACCTCCCGCTGGACAAAGGGAGATGGGAGCGGGCAGAGTTTGATACCTTTAATTAAACGGCAGTCCATCGCGCAGCCAGTCATCCGTAGTGTGAACACTACTCTTGTTTTCTCGTGGGCTATCCGCAAAGTGATCTTTCCTTTACTCCTTACTACTCGTTTAAACTGTTGAGGGAAGAAGAGAATTATATATATATAGATTATTGTGTATAGGCTTACATTTGTGTCTAAATTGTGTCTGTTGTGTGTGTGTGCGCGCGACTGCGTGTGTGTGTGTACACACATTGTGATGTCTTGTGGGCCTACTAACGTTTAAGTTTTGTGTGTACATCGTGAGGTATTGTACTAACATCTGAAGCAACCCTAACCCTGCTTTGTCCCATGATCAACATGTGTCCCGCTTTCGCTACCCAAATACCTGGTCGCCTTACAATATGATATATGGTCAGGGCTGCCGCTACCTATTGTGCACTGTGTGCATTGCACGCAGGCGGCCGAATGTAAGGGGCGGTCAAATCATTATTTTTGGTTTAATAAAAAAAAAATACTAACTATTTTATTTAAATTCTACAGATTCCATTATAATTTGAGAACTTGAAAAAAAAAGGGGGGGGGGGAGAGACGATATTTGTACAATAAGAAGTTCTTTTGGAAACTTAAGAAGATGGAAAAAAAATGGGCACGCGAGGGATTCCTACGAGTTTTTTCATAAGCGCCGACTATTTCCTGATCTTGAATTTTCGCGGGTTGTTTGGAACATTTGTTTCGAGTCGAATAGCCCCCTGTGAGTAGATCAAGAAATTAGAAAGTTAATTTTAAAACAGTGTCACATTGTACATCGCATTGAGGAGGGGGGCGTAACTTCCTGACAAAAAGAGGTGTTACAGAGTGTGTGTGTGTGTCCTAGGCGGATGTAAGATGAGGTGAAGCGATTGATTGGTGGTTATGCATTTAAATGATTAAATTTGCATAGTGCAAATGTAAAATTCAGATAATCTTGAGACATGAAAAAATATAGACGTTTTTTTGTGGTGAGCTAGATTTCGTTTAAATATCAGTAAATTTCATTAATATTAGATCTCTATCTCAAATAAAATCTGTGAAAATTGTAATAACAATTATATTGTTTTTTGTTCACATAAGAAGTTTGTTCAAGTTATTTAAAGCTTATTTAGTACAAATATAAAACGCCTTCATTGGTTCACTTGAACTAGCTGTTTGTAGCGACAAGTCAACGACCATCTAACAACAATGAGAGGGGGCGGCTAAAAAAATGTTTTGTTTTCAGTGTCATTTATTTGTATATTAGTAAAATTACATGTTCAAAAATTAAAATTGCTTAAGTAGGAGACGGTGTTTTATCTTCTTATAAGACCTTTTAAAATGTGGACCGCTTTTTTGCGAGGCGCGTGTGCAACAATATTGGTCAAATCGTTTTCAAGAAAACATTTTAGTGTAATTCTTCTGGATTTTTATTTTTTTTGTCTCAGAATAGTCGAATTTCTTCCACCTATTGCACTTTATAATAGTGACGACTTTTGTGTGACAAAAAACGTCCATGACAGAGACGTTTTACTTAACACGAAGAATATTTTTAAGAAGATCACGCCCATTACAGACGTACCCTACGTGCGCAATATGTAGGCCTACCTAGAATGTAGCTCGCATAATAGGCCTACTATTGGCCAGGGCTGCATCTTTATTATTAGATTTAATATGGCCATCTACTTTTTTTTATTAGTATGATTAGTACGCTCTGAAAGAAAACACATCAATATTAGCCACTTAAAAATTCTCCTACTTACTAAGAGAAAAAGGCCAGAAGACGCTTAGCGCCGAGTCCCGCCCGGAATCAAAACCCTTGCCGCCTTGAGCGAAAACCTGCCGCATCTTCAATTCTATCGCCATGAAGAAACTTTTACAATGCTTACAATTTATGTTGGCAACACTATTTTGGAAAACAAAAACTGACCATAGGCCTATTATATATAGGTATATAGGTCTGTGAGACTGATTCATTTTTGTGAAATTTCATTCCCTAAATTTGGATTCAATACATAGTGTTAAAAATATAAATGAAAAATTAAACCTAAAAAGTGTGTTATAATTAGGACTAAGTTTCCTTTTTCATTACATTCTTTTTTAAAAATGCAAAGTAAAAAATGGAAAATAAAACATCTTAGAGGGAATGGGGATACGACAACGATACGAATATGAAAAGAAAAAAGAAATGGTACAAAAATGGATTTAAATCAGTGTCCAGCTCAGTCTTAATGAATTTTTTTTTCTAAAAAAAAAAAGGGGGGGGGGGGCGCGGTGTTTTTTAATTTCCCACTCAGGCGGCCACAACCCTCGCGGCGGCCCTGTATACGGTTGTAATAAAATAACACTAAATATTAGGCCTAATACTAATAAATTCAGTTCCCGTAGAATGTTCAGACCTTTGCAAGACTACTTATAGCTCCATAACAAAACAAAGTTTTATAGGCCTACGGGCGGAGTCAACAAAATGAGTAGCTTTGCTACAATTTCCGATATGGGTTTTTAATTTTTAAAAAATTTGGGGGGGGGGGGGGGGAGGACCCCTAAATCACCCCAAACTTCTTTTCGTCTAAATCAGTATCAATCTGTCTGGTGCGACAAGCTGACACAAAATATTTGTAGGCCTATTTGCATTGTTTGAATACATTCATAGATAATATTGATCATATAGAGAGATGGACATAGAGGCCAAAAAGTGTCATTAAACAATGAAAATTAACTAAATAATCATCGTTTCTGTGGGCATACTTTATAGAACCAATAAGATCACGCTAAATAGAGACGTGGGCTACTTGCTTACTTAAGTTATATGTGCATCGATTGTTCCTCACACCTTAATATTATTGAGTGCACTTTTTACTTGAATTGACTTCTTTCGACTTGTGCTATATTATTGTTCTTGTTTTGGTTTTTACTTGGATGAATATTGAGGTGTAGATGCCATGAAAATACATTTGAAAAGCTCGAAAGGCATGAAAAATTGTGACGCCGGGTTAGGGTTTATTATAGTTTTATGGTTAGGGTTTAAACAATAATACCATAGAAATGTCCATTTATGGTTCGAGATGATCCGCATCCCTTTTATGAACCATGTGACCTGGGAAAGGATTTTAACCCGTGGCCAGGATGAGCAATTGGCACTTCACCAACCACTATGTCTGGAGTCCCCCTGCTACTAAATGATCACTTAATCCCATCCGTTTGGTCATGAGACACGGTCCCATAAGCCAACGCCATGGGTTCCTCCTCCAATGCGAGGCCGGAGGCCGAGCCCACGGGTAGGCCCTCCATATGCCTATAATGTGCCATTGCTCCCGTGAGAAGGTCATCACAACTCGTATGACCGCCATTGGGGAACGACGCAATGGATTTCGGACTGGTTAGTTAGCCTTTCTCACATACCCACCACGTGCAAGTACACTCGCTAGAGCATACCGTGGTAGATCACTGTGAGCCTTGTTTGCTCTCGTACTAAGCCTTTCCGCTTCCCCGGGTGGACGTTTCCTCGGAGATGCCACGCCGAGGCGACGGGAGCATTTCCTCCAAAACATAAATACCCCCACCACCTCAAACGTTCTGGATCCTCCCCTTTCTCTTGTAATGGTAACCGACTCCTGGTGGTGTGGGAAGTCACCTTTGGTAAAAGGAAATCGACGCAGTAGATAACACCCACTGGTTTATTGGAGCAGTGGTATTCGTGCACTAGACTCCCTCGCACTGCCGCGTTATGGGCAATCAAATGGTTGATGCTCTAGCTCGAGAAGGAGCGCTGGCCGTGCCCGCTTTCGTGGCGAAAGTACAGGCCACGATCGCCAAACGAGAGTGGGTACATGACAAGTGGTTGAAATTATGTGACGGTTTTGATAAGGCGTGACGATCCATGGTTGCAAATAGTGCAAGTGTGTATGGGACATGGTGTAGCCAGGATTTTTTTCCGTGGAGGGGGAAAGGTGTATTTATTTTGGGGGGGGGGGGGGAGTCTCGATTATAGATCAATGGTTCTCAAACTTTTTTTCTCATAGATCCCTTGACATGTTTTCTGGTTTTCGGTAGACCCTCTGCTTCACTTGCAAATTTTAGCAAATTCATCAACATTTAAAAAAGACATTTCTAACTTTCGTTAGTTATAAAGATCTATCTTTTAATTGTAAAAAAAAAAAATACAAAGTCTTCGTAGACCCTGGGGGTCTATCTCATAGACCACTTTGGGAATCATTGGTCTAGATCTATTACAAATTATATGACGGATACAAACTAATTGATCACCTACGCAGGACTACGTTTAGTATAACTTTTATTTTTATTTTTTAAAGTATTGTTTATATTTTCTTGTTTAACGATTCGTTTCCCTTTCAGCTGTGCAAACTTATGTGATAACTCTCCATATTGTCAAAGAAGCTGGCAAATATGATTACATCCCTTTGATGTATAATGAAACTCGAACTAGTGAACTAGCACAAAGAGTAACTCTGGGAGGTGTAAGTAAACTTTTGTAATAAAATGATGTCGTGTAAGTTTACATCTAGATCTAACTATTTATCTATCACTAGATCTACTATTACATCTAGAATACTGAATAAATCATTCTAGACTAGATCTAATTCTAATAACAACTAGGTCTAGGAGGGCTAGATTAAAATCTTGAATTTGAATCTTATCTACTGTCTGATTACTGACTCAGACACTGGTGACTTGAGTCATGAGTGACATGAGTATGTTACAGTATGTATAATAATGTATCCTTAGATTTCTAGATCTAGTAATAAAGTTTAAGTAGTATCAGTATGAGTCAAAATGAGTGTGTCTGAGTGACAGTAACTGAGTAAGTTATTAAAGTAGATTGAAGACTCTGTCTCTGGACTATCTTATCTATTTCTTTCTATCTAGATTTAATGATAGCATATATTCATATATAATTATTATTATATATATTCTAGATCTATATGCACAAATCTGAATGCATGCATTCGAGACATGGGTTTCATTTTAATAACTCAACTCATTGTTTTTCTACATAGAGTCTATAATATACTGTGTAAGTCACTAAGTGTAAATAACTTCCTAAAGCCAAAGCTTTGTCAAAGGTGAAAGGGCTAGATCTAGACTCTATATAAAATAATATTAGATCTATAAGAAATCTCTATTTTAAAACAAAAAATCTACAGTGGCTTTATAAGGCAATCATAATTTATATATATAATTATTTTGATAGGCACTTGAATTCACTTGATCTAGGTCTATATTATTCCATATTAACTATATAGAGCAGGGTTAGGTTTAGGTGTTTTCTGGTGTATCCTTTTGAAGGTCTTGGGTTTGAACTCTGCCCACACTCTTCTTAATGCCTACTTGGGTAAATCAATGTCATAGAACATTATGGTTTCAGAACACTACTGTTTTGTGATCCCATTTAGAGACACTTTTAAAATTATTAAAAGACATCCGAAGCTGAAGTCACACATATTTTAAGTGGGCCATGTAGGCACCAGCCCACCTGGCATTTTCCCAGTTGCCCTTATTGCCATTCCACCCCTGTGTAGATAGATCTCTAATTGATCTCTAGAGACTCTACATTTTTAGAAGTTCTCTAATGCTTATAGAGTCTACCAGCTGTTGCTGACTTTTAAATTCTTCTACAACATAGATCTAGGTCTAGTTTTATTGATCTATTTATTCTATAGTCTATAATCTATGTGATCTAGACTCTAGATCTAGGTCTACATGCTTAGTTTATTTTATTGGTTGGCTGCCTGGCTGTTTGGTATGTGCTCTGGACTGTTTAACAGCGGTCTTGACTTGATGGTCCTGACTCCTGGGTTGAAACCCTGCCTCATCGTACTGCGGGAGGTTTGAGCTAGGATGTAATTATCTTCAAATCTGATGGAACATACCAAACGTATGAAACATTTTTTAAGTAAAATTTTTACATAGGGCTATGCCTAGCTATCTCAATCTGGGTCTCATTTCCTAAAATTTCATTGTATTTAAGAGAGAAGGGCTCGCAGACCTTGTGAATCTGTGTATATCATATATATACTAATAAGCAAATTTGCATTTATTTTTAAATTTAGATTCAGCACATATTTATCAACTCTGTGTTTTCTGATCGCTATGTGTCCAGCGATGCTGTCAACATCACAAATGCTCGGAAAGATGATTCTGATACTGCAAATGGTATTAGAATCAGCATTCTACTTCATTTGACAGCTTACTACCTGAATGCTACAAGAGTGAAAGATATTTCTGAAGTACTTTTACAGAGTATTACAAGGTAATATAAGCAGCATAGCCATAATGGCTCTAAGGAATTTAATAAACCCACAACCATGATCAATAGGGGTCTATGCGAAAGTTTGAATCGAATTTAAATTGATTGTAAAAACTAATACCTGCTATGAAATACCTTTTTGTAAATGCATGGAGTCATACAACTGTACATACAATTTATTGATTTAATTGTCTCCCATTAGTCCTAAGATGACAATGGCTCACATACCACTTTGTCACCCACATAGCAGTTCCCCATCTCCAAAAGAAAGGGGAATAACTGATACAGTTTGGGATCAGCAGTGTCTGCCTGGGAATAGAATAGTGTTACAAGTTGCATAAGGGTCTCATGTTTCTGGTTTTTCCACTGAGTTGATACCCAAAGCTTAAAATTTCCAGTGTTAGGGTTTAGTCACTAGGCAGTGGAGGTTATGATTCAAAGTTTTCTTTAATCCTATATAGATTGACAACCAAGGTTAACAAAACCCTCCTGCCAGAAGATTTCTGGTTTAGGACTCCAGATATTCACCTTCTGCTGAACCTAATATCTGAACCACTTGTGAATGTCAAGAGTTGGACTCGTTGTCAAAGACTATTTGAGACACATGTCAATCAAAGCAAAGGATTGCTTCCATTCATTACCACTGTATACAAAATAAAACCATACACTAAAAGTAATTTATTTTATAATCTTTTTTTTTTTTTTCATTGGTGATTTATTTTGTTTTAATTAAAAAGATCTGATGGAAAACTTGGAGAAAGTTTACTGGAAGTACATTTACCTTCTAACAGTATTCTAGTAGCAGGTAAGGCAACGGAAATAAACATCAAGCTGTATTTATATACCATAGCTTAATCCATTCCAGATTAACTCTTACTCTCCATAATTATTTTCACGTTCCGATGGAATTATTCATTTTGTCCATTACTAGTTTATAAGCCCTTTATGATTTTGTTTGTTATCAAAATTATCAGGTATACAGGTAAAGGGAAATGGAAGCTCTTTTTATCAAACACAAATTAAACATCAAAAATTTATTTAATGGGGTCAAATGAATGAGATGTCAACTAGAAGAGAAAGAGTTTAGACTGATTATCTTTTGACATTTGTTATTCCCAAAGATTTGGATGAATGTGTAGTACAAGAAAGAAATGATTGCTCACCAAATGCTAATTGTCTGAATACACTTGGTAGTTTTATATGTGTCTGTAAACCTAAATATGATGATGAGTCAGCGAACAAGAGTCTTAGACGAGGAAGAATTTGTGTAGGTAAGTGAATTTGTTGATGGGGTTCTTTGATTTATTGGCCACTTTTAATTGTTGTTTCTTTAGAACATTTCTTTTAAATTTTATCTCCTATATATAATCTAATAGATTTTTATAAGTTTAAGGAAAAAATTAGTAACTAAATATAAAATCAAAATTAAACTTTTAAATAACGTCATAACTTTTAAAACTGTCACCTGATGCACATACCTTGCCGTGGTGTGACAGCTTGAGTGCCTCAATGACCCTCAGAGCTATACCAGCAGGAGCTCATTGCTCCTGGCAGGTACTACCAAGCCGAACAGGTCTGACAGGCCAGACAAAAGGTGCATCCCCCTCCCCGGGACATAGGGGTTTTGCGATAGGCTAACAATCTGTCCATGGAAAAGTGTTATAGAAACCATAGCAAAAACACAAATACTAAACATAATCAGAGGCAAGAGTAGAGTTCCACAAAGGAGACTTATGAAGCTGTGCAGGGAAAGTTGAATGAGCTAGGCAGGCCTTAGAGTGGAACCCCCAGGGAACAAGATGTAGAGGAAGACCAAAAAAAAAATAATGACACAGTACTAGAGAAAGCCAAGATGACTGGAAAGAGCTAAGAAGCCATGAAAAAACTAGCAAGAGGTTGTGGAGAGTGACATGTTTTTGCTGAGGCCCTATGTTCCATGAGAACTCAAAAGAATGATGATGATGATAACTTTTAAAAAATGGTATTAGCATGAGGATGAAATATAGATTCAGGTCCTTAACTTCCATTTCTTAGTTGAAACATAACGTTTCTTCCCAGCCTCAAACCAAATGCCATAATAATAAAAAAGATCCTAACCACTGAGCTGAGGAACTTCTTTTCAAAGCATTGCTTTTTACAAACAGCTAAGCTTATGTTGTACTTCTTGTGGGGCTAACCACTCAGTATCAGTTTGCAAGCTCTTGAGAAGATTGTTATCAAATTTCTTTGACGTTTATTCTTAAATTGTTTTGTCAGTTTCAATAAAGCTTTTTGACATCCCATAATAAATTCCTTACATAGGATACATGCAAAATATTTGAAGTGTACTACACCCTTCAGCAGCGTATGATCTGCCAAAAATCTAATTGTACATTAGCTATGCCTATGAAATCTCAACCCTCCCCACGCACTATAATACAAAAGTATTATCTTAAAGAAGGGGGCCTTTATGTTTTCTTTTATATAATACTGATGTTGTAATATAATACTATTTTGTAGACTAGAACTTTAATTACGTTTTAATTAATTAAATTTTTTTGTTTCTTTTCTCAGCCAGTAAAATTGGTGATGATGGGCAACATAGTGAAGTGTAAGTTCTACTCAGTCATTGGCTCCAAGCAACTAGTAGAACTTGACCTGTATCTGCGTAGTATTCTTTGGATGTAGAACTAGAAATAAACTAGAACAAACTTCTTTTTAAACAAAACTAATTAGAATTTTAAAAAAATACACCTCTTTCTGTCATAAATCTCTAGCTTCTTCTCTTTAACTTTTACACCTCTATTCTTAAGCTGAATTACGACAGACCATTAAGCTGTGGCATGACTGTTTGGATGATTAACATGCCTGAAAAGTTACCTTTCTAGCATGAACATAGCATTTGTTAATGTGGAATACTTCCTCAATGCATATAAATTAAGTACATTGTAAAATAAAAACACATTTAGTTTCATCACATAGCTTTAAAGCTAGAGCCAAGAAGTTATTAGTTAGTTCTTAATTATTTTGTTTTTCATTTGGACATAATTTAAATTTCTTATCTTTATATGTCTAAATTTAGAGGTTGTTTTTTTTATAGTAAGAGATACCAAATTCCTTAATAATCATTTAAAGCATGTTTATTTAAGCTTTGATTTCTACCCGTAGCAAACATAATGTTCAGCTTTATGTGTAATCAATACTCCGTAAACGTACAAACGTCTGTACATCAGATTTGATTACATTTTCTTTTCACTTTACAGCGTGGCTTTAATCTAATAGCTAGCGATTCAAAAACATATGGGATTATAATGTGATCAAATTATGAATCGTATCAAATGCTGTATTTGTTGTTATATAACCTGCTAGTTTTCATAATGAGCCTGTTAAGTCGTACAGAATGTCAACACTAATGTGTAAAGACTGTCTTGTCCTGTGGTATACACTCTCATTCAATGGTCACCATCCCCTGGCGTCCTGAGGGAGGTTTCGGCTAGGATGTAGTTATCATGAACTATGAAGAAACATCCGAAATGTATGAGACACAGACACTTTGCAGTGCAAACATTTTGTCACATACAAAAATGCAAACTAAAACCTTAAGTTGTAGCAATGTCTTCTCTGTTTCTATTTAAAATGACAGCATTAATAAAACTATGTCATAATGTGTCTTTTGACTCATTATTCTAAGATACAAAAGTAAACATTGCAATAGTAACCTAATATTATTCAATTTCTTTTTATTACAGGTGCTCATCTGATAAATGTGAGACTAATTGGGAATGTAAGTTTAAAAGTTTTCAACCATGAAAATACAAGTATTCATGCATAAAGAATACAATTTATTTCTTACTTTTGAACACTGTACCTCAAACAACAATGATTCAAATGAGAAAACAATAGCATTTTCTGTTTTTAAAAAAAATTATTTAAGATTTAAGAAACAATCCCAGTCCATGTGCTCAATTTTGCAACTTATAACTTAAATTTTGTTTCCTAGTCAAACTGTCAGTCAGTTATATATTTTTATTTTACCTCATTTGTCTCTCAGTCATCCCATCAAAATAAACAGTATCTGTTAGAATCAATAACTGCAAAATTGTGTGGAAAAAAAATAATATTAAAAACACTTTTATCCATACTCGTAGGAAAATTGAATTTGAATTTCTTTTTTTTTTTTTTTTTTGTGTTAGCCACAAATTTTTTTTATAGTTAGTTGTGTGGTTGTAAAATGTACATTGAAAACCTTTATGAATATCTCATTCTAAACCTCAAGAAAAAAAATAGTTCCAATAATAGTGCATGCACATGAGGGGTATATGATGATTCTAGTTTTGTTATTTTGTTTTTACTTATTTTTTAACTTGTGCAGGTTATGCAGGGTATATGGGTATATTCTAGTTTCCAGATCAGGCAATCTCCATATAGTCTTCTATATCTGTGTTTTGGTCCCAGTATCTTGAAAGCTTGTCTATTTTTGGTTTATTCTACACACTATTCTTTTCTCCATTATTTTGGGATAGAGATTTTTCGATTGCTTATTCATTCTCCAATATATGTCAGCTTTTTCATTTTCTTCTATTTCAATGTGTCTTGGGATCCATTAGAGAACAGTTTTCTTGCTATTGTAGTTGAGGTTTGCTTGCAAGAGTTATTTTATTGTTATACAGAAGGCATTAGAATTTTTCAGGCTTTGAAGGACAGACTTGTATTTATTTAATACAATTTATTTTCCAATTTATCACACTCTGATAAAAGTGTTTTGCTTTTTAAAAATATTTTTAATGTATTTTTTAAAAATATCAGGTTAAATAAAGATATTTATTCTTAGGTCAAAAATAATACCAACAGGTTATGAAACCTCAAACATTGTTTATTAAGGCTTCTTCTTCTTCTTCTAGCCAGCTTTATTGCTGCTGAGCTGTGAGCTCTTTTGCAGACTGTGCCAAGGAAAAAAAGTGTGCTGTTTTCTTCAGTTGTTCAGCACTGCCGTACAGGGTGTTGGTTATGTTGGGCTGTAGTGGAAGTATGGTCTGCCTAAGGTAGATTAGGAAGGGGCATTCAAAGAGGATATGGTTTACGGTTTCAAAGGGGTGGGCGCAGTGTCTACAAAGGGGGAGTTGTGTGGAGTTTATTTTGTTCAGGTGGTAATTTAATAGTGGTGTGTGTCCTGTTCTTAGTTGGAAGATTGTAGATTGTTCTTTGCGGGGGAGGAAGTTAATACTGTCCAGTTTGTTAGGCGTAGTCATTTCTTAGTACATGGCTCTGCCTGTGTTTCCTGATGCCCATTGGTTGAGCCACTCCTCTTTGTGATTGTTGACTAACATTGACCTTAGGGTGAGGTAGTTAACAGGTCTATCTGGTTGTTCCATAGATGAACCTGCCTTTGATAGCTTATCTGCCTTTTCATTTCCCATGATGCCAATGTGTCCAGGGATCCACTGTAGTGTGATATTGATATTTAATTTTGATATCCTCTGATGGATTATCACAATGAGTGTTGTCAACTCTCTTGGGCTGTTTGAGGTGCTGCTGTTAAGTGCTTGCAGAGTAGATTGGGAGTCTGTAAAGACAACAATATCTGATGGTGGTTGCACTCCTTCATATAATTTGTTTTCCACTGTCTGTAGTGCTATGGTGATTGCCTCAATTTCGGCTTGGAAGTTTGAGCAGTAATCGCCACAGGGTGCGCTTATCTCAAAGTGTTTATTTTTAGGGAAGACCAGGAAGGCACCAAGACCAGCATTGATGGTGGCTTTAAAAGCCGATCCATCTGTATAAATATGGAAAGCTGTTTTTTGATAGCTTTCAATTGTTTCAAGCGTGCCTACTTTGAGCTCCAGTGGATTTGATTCTTTTGTTAAGGTGTTATTTAGCAAATGTGTTTTAATGGTTGGTTGTTTGTAGTTTAGTCCGGGTGTAATGTTTGAAAATCTGGTAATTTTTTCTCTGTTATTGGGTAGGTGGTGTTTTAGGGCTAGTTCGTCAGTAAGTTGGATCAGAGTCCTTTGCTTTTTTTGGTTGTTTTTCCTATTTCTCTGTGTTAGTTATTTATTTGGATGATTGTCCTCCAACCTTCTGTATCTCTCAATAGCTTCTAATGCTGCTGAGTTGCGCCTTAACTTAAGATTAAATCTAAATAGTATTATAGTCGTAATGCAACTGAAAAAGGGTTAAATAAATTATAAAGCTATACCCTCTCCTAATGTAGTCAATTTTACATAAATATCATATATATAATTAACCAAATATGATATTGTCATAATTTTGACACACAATGCATTTCCCTTAATTTCAGATGTAGCTCTGGCCTTAGTTATATTTCTGCTATTTGTCTTCACATTTATCACTTATGAAATCATTCAAAGGAAGCAAGATTTCTCAGCCAGGTACAACATTTTGTTTGAAACCTTTATAATACACTTCATTAGTCTATTGACACATAATGTTTGCAGAAAACTGAAAGAGTCCATGTGATAGGATGAGTGGCTAGGAAAGTAAAAAGAAGTCTGCAAAGTGCTATCATGTACTACACAGGCTACAGCATCATTTCTCAAACTGAGGGGTGGGGGAAGATTGCAAAGTTAGTCAACTTTTTTTTTTAAGGGACAAAATCCATGAATGAACATTAAATAGCTGCCAAAACTTTTAATTAAGAAAAGTTATTTTATCTTCTAAGTATGACTTCAAGATGGATATCAAAACTTTTTGAAGAAGACATTTTTAAATGTCAGAGCTTATGTGATTCTTCTTGATTTTCTTATGTCAGAACAATCCAATTTCTACCAAGATTGTTATGCAAATGACTTTTGCAATTACCACATGAGGTCTTACTAAACACGAAGATGATCTTAACTCTGACTACAGAATTATTTTCCAAGTTTAAACAGAATTAATTTTTTGGGCCATTTGTGAAAAAAATGTTTTATAACTTTTTTGTTTTTTTATTAGAAAATGAGATATTTAGTATAGAATTAAAAAGAATGCCTGCCCTTTGGATATAGCACAAAGCAATTATTATAAAACAAAAAATTAATTTTATATAAATGTTTGAAAATTAAAAATAAAAATTTACAGACTGTGAAAAAGCCTCCAGGATCTGGACCTGATCTTAGAAAAAATGTATGGTCCATGCGTGAAAAGATAACCATTGTGACAACCGTTGTAATGGTTACCGATTCCCAGTCCTGCCTCCAAGCCATGGCTGGCTTAGGGGGACAGTCCAAATTGGTGGAAGAGGCATTAGGCGCCACAAATAACATCCGCCTACTTATTGGAGCTGTCATCTTTATGCACTGCAGCGTGAGGGGCAATGCCGTGGCTGATGCTCTAGCAGGAGAAGGAGCGCTGGCCATGCCCACTTTTGAGTCACCAAGTACGTTTCAACAGACTACCACAGTTATACGAGAGTTGGTACATGAAAAATGGTTAAAATCCTGGGATGACTCCAACACTGCCAGGGGAGTCTGGCAGCACATGCGTCGCCCAAATCGAGAGGACCCATGGTGGAGGCTAAAAAGGTCGGAACAAACAACAATAGCGCAGTGGCGCTCGGGACACTGCCCCATAGGTGCGTACTTCGCCCGGTTCCGGCCAAATTTTGATGCCCGTTGCCGACACTGTGGGGAATCAGAAGAGACAGTGGCGCACGTCTTGCAAGAGTGTCCGCAGCTCAGCGAGCGAGCTGCGGGAAGACGTATCCAGTGGTTCACTATGTTTGTATGGAAGCTATGAGGCACTACGCCAAACAGCAGAGTTCCTTACCAGGGCACTACGGGAGACCTAGGTCTCCCTGCCTTGTCACCAATTGGAGTTCATCTCAGGACCCGATCTTAGAAAAAATGTATGGTCCATATTGAAAAAAAAACTATTTTTTATTTTTTTATCATATGTATCCATATTGTCACACATCTTTATATAGAAAGCCTTGCTAAAACACATCAAATTGAAATTTGAGCTAATTATCCATGTCACTACTATTGGAAAAATGAAAACTGACACCTTTGGAGGAGTCAACAGCTCTAAGTCTATACTAGGAAATATATTATGATCCAAAGTATGTTCTGAGCTCATTATCACCTATCACCATCATCCAGAACATAAATCTAAAGAAAATTGAGCCTTTTTAAAACCCCACTCTTTCAAAAATCTTTCACTGTTAAAATACATTGAAAGAAGGAAATTCCGGATGTTTAGCAAAGGGAAACTATTCAAGATAGTATTTTAAGCAATTAAAAACATATTAAGGAGGAAAAAAAAAAAGAAAAAAAACATTTTAAAACATCAACGTTGCCAGCATTGATACAGCTGTAAAAAATCAATGATGGGAGCGGAGTCAAAGAGTTACAAAAACCAAGCCTACTACAGACGTTATTTCCCTCGCATAAAAAAAAGGATGAAAGCCTAGGCATTAGCTATGGTTGTTTCTGATAGCCTCTGACAACCAATCCAACTCCGCAGTAATAATAAAATTTGCTTGTCCAATTAACTTTGTATTAAAGAAATTATTCTTTGTTGTGCAGAAAGCTGTATGAAAAATTTGGAACAACCAAGATTCGCAAGTTAAGACAAGCAAGCATGAGAAGATTACAAGCAAGTAAACGTAAAAAACAGGAAGAAAAAAAACTAAAAAAAGAATGTAATAAAAAAAGAAAAGAAGAAATGAAAGCTTCAAAAACTGAAGAGAAAAAAGTGAAAAAGGAATCAAAGAAAAAAAAGAAATCTGGGAAGACAATAGAGGAACAAAGAGAAGCTAAAGGTACTCTATTTGTATTGAACTATAGTGTCTTTACTTGTCTAGTACACAAATGGAATCAGATTCACTTAATAGGTAATAATGAATGACTCCAAATCAAAACCAATTACAGTTAACTCTGGTATACCTCAAGGAACATTCTTAGGTACTCAACTGTTTATATAAATGACCTACTTCATTGTATTAGTTCAGGAGCGAAGTTTAGACTATTTGTATTTGATTGCATAATCTATAGAACACTAAAGATATTTTGATAAAAGAATCAAATGAATTACCGAAATGAAAATTAAATTACAGCATGTCTTTCTATTTTTAAAAAACACTTGTTTTATTCATAGTAAGTCAGTTACACAGACTAAAAAATCAAAATATCTATTTACTATAATGAAGAGTTGTTATGGAACCCTATAAATAATTTAATCAAACAATATAAAATTAAAGTGCATTTAACCCTGGTTATACCAATATAGGAGTAGCTGTGGCTGAGCTGTAAAGCGCCTGGCTTCCGAACAGAGGGTTCTGGGTTAAAATCCTGGTGAAGAATGGGATTTTTGAAAGTAAGGATTTTGGGGATGCCTCTTGAGTCCATCCATCTCTAATGGGTACCTGACATTAGTTAGGGAAAAATAAAGGTGGTTGGTCGTTGTGCTGGCCACATGACACCCTCGTTAACCGAGGGCCACAGAAACAGATGACCTCTACATTATCTGCCCTATAGAGCACAAGGTCTGAAAGGGTTAATTTACTTTTTTTTTTCTTTTATACCAATATAAGAACAGTTCTCCATTTAGAACCCCCTTAACTCAAAAAAAAAAATAAAGAAACTAGAACAGATGCAAAATGGGTTTATAAACAAATGGATATTAACCTTTGACTAACACCATTAGTAAAATCACTAAATTTAGAGACACTTCAGGACAGAAGACTAAAAAGTTAAGTAATAATACATAAGTCTCAGAATCATAATTTACAAATACAAAAACAAAACACAATGTAGTAAAATACTCAGAAAGACACAATTATAAAGGCACATTTCTAATTCCTAGATTGATGCATTGATATGCATAAGATCTTCTGTTGAGAAGGAAAATCTGTAATTTATAAGATTTTTTAAATTATGGTACTTGCCCAAAAGGATAAACACATTTTAAGATGAAACTAAATAACTAAAGTTCAAGTCTGAAGCCTTCTTTGTCTTTTGAAATGTGATTTCTTTAGCTCTGATCTGCTTAACTTTCTAACTCCCATTATCTTAATAGCTTGGGCTTTTTTCCCCCAAATCAATATAAAACTAGCCATGACCATAGAAGTAAATCCTATACCCCTACTCATATCTTACACCTACCTTTTAATTGATAGTGCCCATGTAGTCTCAAAAAATAGGGGGATGGTATTTATTGAACAGCTAGTTTTTCTAAGTGAAATTCGACCATTTTCAGTTTTAGGGTTTGATTGTTAGTTATTCTTTATATTTTCATGTTTAACAAATGTAACTGGATATATACATAAACTGTTTGTGTGCACTTTTTTCTTAGATCCTACAGAAGATCAGACTGTTGAGATTGTTTATCCACCATCATTACCATTTGCTGAAGATGAAATTGTTGACATAGAGGATTATAATTTGCCTGGTAGTGTCAATGCTAGTTCAGAAGATAGGCCTTGCAAGAAATTTGTTTCTCAAATTGAAGAATCACCTGTGTAAATAACAATGCACAGCTCATCATATGGATCATCTGATACGATCAATAAAATACCACATATCTAGGCACTTATTATAGTACCATTATAATGAAAAATCCATTTATTATAGTAAAATGTATATACCGGTATTTCAAAAGTGGATTTAAGAAAAAAAAAATGTAAACTTATTTTTTTCCATAAATATTCCTTTGGAAAAGAATTGGACATTATTTGATTGCTGCTTTTTGTTAAATTGATATGAAATTATTTCCCTTTTTTATTTTCATCACTTTCATCAGGTTCTAAATGTGTTTGATAAATGTTATGAAAAGGATGAATGTGGTGCGCTTAGTATTTTTTCACAATAATGATTATTTCCATAGGAGATTTGAGCTGTAGGACTTTTTTTTTCTAGATCAAATATTTGTAACTTATCTGATATGACTATATAATTATGAAAATGGCTAAACACATAACTGGTTCAATGTACACACACAAGGCCATTGTGTTGTTTCAGCTTTAACACATTGAATGAACAATTAGTTAATAAACATGAATTAAGCAGCACGTCTGAGATTCTCACCTAAACCTATCCCTTAGTCTGTTAGACCATTGGGGCACCAGCCATGATCTGTCGTCTTTTTCCATTCCTCTTTTTTGCTTTCACTATAATCGCTTTTGATTTGTCTTCCCATTGCTTTCTTTATCACTTTTTTTTTTCCTGGTACAAGCTCCAAGGACTCCCTGATAATTCCATACAGTTTAAGTTTGCATTTTCTGACTGTGGTTAGAGGGCTCGATTGCCATTTGATCCCATTTTGAATTTCCCCATTCTTGATGCGTCTTTGCAGGTGATATGAAATAAAAGTAGTAAAAAGAGATTGTCCTCTTTATATCACTCACCCCTTAAGCCAGTGAGGATGTAAAAAAGAAGCAGACAAAGAAAGTGATGGGTAAATATAATTAAAGAATGAATGGAATGAAAGCCATTCTATTTAAGGGAAAAGACAGGAATGGAGAAATATGGTCAACAGATCATGTGTGGTGCCCCAATGATTCAACAGAGTAAGGGACTGGTGAAGGGTGACCCATTGAAATTTATACTGAACAAAAATAAAATATTAAGTTTTGTAAAACTCTTCTCAGCCACTCTAATTATAAATGTGTTTTTTTTAGTATGGTGTCAACATCTCTAACTGACAGAAACTAGTGAATTTCCTTTACTAAGCCTGTTTGAACAGTAATTAACTCTTTCAGAGCAAATTATTTTAATAATAAAAAAAGGAGTTTTTTGGTATGAACAAAAAGTTAGCAAGTGGGGTAGAGTTACTAAAACTAATATAGCTTTTTTTATTTTACTATATATTATATATATATAATCTAACATATTTTTTAATTTAAAGCAAAATTTATTGGCTACAAAAGTGTAATAAATTAAATAAATTATTCAAGAAAAAAAAATTTTTAAATTTTAAACTGAGCATGGAAAATGTAAATATATTTTTAAAAATTATTAAACTATTGTTGCAATAAAGATTTAACCCTTTAATAATGCATTTAATCCATAAATATTCAATCATGGCGGCTATCATGGAGGCCGACAGCAGAAACCTGATCTTACCAAATTAAATTATTAACATGTTTTCAGGTCCAAAGAGAAACCATTAATTAATTAGTGAAATAAATATTGAATACAAGTTACTCACTAGCGAAGGTACTTCCTGAGAGTAAAACCACACTGAAAGAGTTAATAAAAAAACAAATATAGATTTCCACTAAGCAGTTTAGCTACCTACAGTCACAACATTCACTCTCAAAACTTTAAAATGAATTATGCAGATTCATGTAGGAACAAAATGTGCAAGCCTGTGATATTGTTCATTTATCAATGATTTTGTCCATTTATAAAAGTGATACTTTCTGGGATGAAAAAAAAAATGCTTTGATTTGATGTTTATGTTAGAGAATGTTATCTATTTCATACTTTGATTTTATTTTTGTTTACACATAGATAGCAAATGTTCTTCTGTGGGTCCATGTTTGGGACTACAGTCATGAAAAAATATCTTCTTTTTTTTTAAAAAAATTATTCAGCATTCCACAGAAAAATTTAACACGAGTC
Organism: Biomphalaria sudanica; assembly: GCA_036873155.1. Taxonomy (NCBI): domain Eukaryota; kingdom Metazoa; phylum Mollusca; class Gastropoda; family Planorbidae; genus Biomphalaria; species Biomphalaria sudanica. Next base: position 4,808,223 of record JAZGLO010002325.1, on the reverse strand, counting down.
ATACAAAAAACTGGCATAAATACATCCATTAAACTATAAAATTTCATTTTGGGGTTTACCAGTAGGAAAAGAGCTAAGGGATCATAACAACACTTTTGTATGTGTTTACACAAATCATAGAACTGAGAATCAGAGAGTAGTTTTTCTTTCATTTCTTCAAATGGAAGTCCAGATGAGAAAACAAAAAAAGGGGGAGGGGCTTTGTTGCCATTAAGCTTCCTGTTTATTTAAATATTAATATTAACCAACCAGATATGTTAAACCTTAAGTTTAAACATGTATGATTAGTTTGTAAATTATACTTACAATCAAATATGATAATTTACATATCTGCCACATTATTGACCCTTTCATTTGCCTTCTAAAACTTGTATTAGTGCTCATAGGGAAAGTGATGTATTTGCTACTGCAATGGATATTATCATGAATAAAAGAATATCTGTTCTATATGATAGTATCTAAGCTTTTTAGTTACCAGTAAATTAGACATTGCAATTTTTATCATTCACAGTGTTAGAATCACATTTTCCTTTTGTACAAAAAACACATGCTCCTCAATAATACATGTACCAAAAAAAAACAAATACAGTGGTCACGTGTAATGCACATGGGACTGTCTTTCAGTGGTCTTGATGGTCCATGGTTCAAACCTTACCCACTGTAACCCTGCGGGAGCTTTGGGCATTGAGGTACCTTGACATTTTCTTTCTTTGAAATAGTACTGACAATTAATTTAATTTTATTTCTTCTACACCACTAGAACATGAATTGACACTTGGAACAGGATATATTGTAGATTTTCACCTGTGGCCCTAATTAACAGCTAGCTTTTTGGTGTAAGGTATTCTATGAGAGTATATTGTAAGTGTTAAGTTATGCATGAAAAAGGTATATGATATCTCTGATTGTTCACTTTATAGAAATATAAAATCAAATGTCTTAGGTTGTTTACATGTAGCATCATTTATATATTATTATTGAGTTGTCAACAAACCATCTTTCAATATATCATTGACATTAGTTAGTTTACATATTGCTAAATCTCTCCCAATCTTATTTATATTTTATCCTTTTTTCTTTTATCATCAGCTCTTGGACTTGGACATAAGGGTGGTCTAATAGTTTGCATAACTAAATCTGCAGCTGTCCTGTCAAAAGAGGGGCTTGTTCATTATCTCATGTTCTCCAGCCAGCATTTCTTCAGATGACTCTTTCTCATTATCTCATGTTCTCCAGCCAGCATTTCTTCAGATGACTCTTTCTCATGTTCCCGCCACTGTACCTTAAAGGATGATTTTTTTTTAATGACATTTGTCTTACAGTATGACAATACTAGATCAACTTTTGTCTCTTCACAGTATATTAAGGGATTCCTTCTTTTTGCAATCCAGATTGGTGACTTGTAAAAGTACCGTTACAAATTGTGTTTTTGTTACATTGTATTGCCTCCACAGTTTCCTTTTTTTTTGTTATGCTATTGTATTTTATTGTTATAGTAAACTTTATCCTTATCAAAACCAAAACAGTGAGTGAGGATATAACTGCTTAAACCCTGTGGTGAAAATCCCCAAAATATGTTTATGCAAATGTTCAACCTTACTTTAAATATTAATACTGATGAAATTAATAATGATGCATTAACATGCAAAATAAACTTCTATGTCATTGTTATGTGTTTTGCACAACGAAGCAAACAATTTTACTTGTATATTTATTGATACATGTCTTTGCTCATACTGTACTGGTATTTCCCGAAATTGTGACTTAAAAGATGAAATAAATCAAATAGAAACTTAACCTGTTGTTGAAAAATTCTTAGTCATCTATTTTATTTTAATCTTTAAATGTACATTTGTATTTTTAGCAGCAACAAAATTAAACATATATATGCTATGGTTACAATAAAAAAAAAAAAAAAAAACTTATCCACTGCTGTACTACAAACTGATCAAATAGAAATATGAAACCTTTATCAAAGTCCTTTTTGTTCCAGACCAGTATAAGAAAATTTATTTTGTATCCAGTACCATTAATAGTTTCAGCTGCTTCCTTCATTATATATATCACTAATAAAATGTTCTCTGTAAGTAATAGTATAACTAACCTAAGTTTTAACAGTTGGATAGGTCAAGGCAGAGCTGAAAGATCCTCTACACTAGGGGTCTATTGACTATCCAGGGTCTCCTAAGACCGTTGGAAAATTATTTTTTACCGGGTATTTTTATATTTTTAATCGGAATTTTGTTTCATTCTGTAAGTGTTGTAACAATTTAAACCTATTTGTCCCATGCTTGGTATGGATAGACATTTGTTATAATGTAAATGGACATTACTTAGATTACATTACTACCACACAAATGATGAAACTATCTGAGAGAACCCTATGTAGTAGCCTGTCCATATAAAAGTAAGAGAATCAAACTTTCTAATTGCTTCATAACTTCCCCCTTCAGGATGTACAATTTAACCAACTTGTCAACTGCCTTAGGAAAAGGATTAAACGAGTTGCTTTGCCACCAAAAGGAATCGCAGTAAGATCAACAGCATAACAAACATTATGTTAATAATGCTGAATGTTAGGTGTAATTTGTTTTAAATCCGCTTTCAACTTGTGCTGCAAATATTCAAAAAGAACCTGAAAATTCCTTAACATTCCATTATGAATTTGATTATTTTTCTGCCCTACTTCATCTTGTCAAAAACAAGTTTGGATTCAGGGAAAGTAATTTACTTACATTTGTAGCACTCCCTACAACAAATCTTCATGAAACATTTCATATAACAACTATAAATAAAAGAATTGGTGTCTGCTTGAACTGCCTAGACTTACATTTTTTAACATTTTGTAGTCTTAGTAACATGGGCAAGGTGGCTAATTGATTTATAAAATACTGAACAGAGGTGTTAGATCTATACCTCAAGAGATTGGGATTTTTAGAATGCCAGAAATCCACCCAACAGTTAGGTTAAATTTAGTTTAAACACAAAAAAAAAACATTTTGGCTTAAAATTACTTGCATTTTCCAGGATGAATTTGGCATGAGTAGATTGAAAATGCATAGGACGCAATTTTTTTTTCTAAACTAATATTTTAGATTTAAATGGTTTAAAAAAAAAAAAGTGAAAAGCAAATACATGTACTTTATCAAAACAAGATTTTATTCTTCTTTCAGCAACCCCTAAAAGGTTGAAAAGAACTGTACAGTAGCTCACAAACCTTCAATCGAACCATCTTTTACAATGAAAAATATACTAAACCAGAGCTTGTAACCAATAGCTGACAACAGTTTGAAAAAAATTACCCAACTGAAGGAAAAAGATCAGAGTAGTCAAAATAAAAAAGATAAAAAACACTCGTCTAATACATGATACTGAATTTATTGGCATTAAATTGTTCTTTATCACAAATACAGTATGCAGAGGCAAAACTAACATTCAACTTGGCTGCTACATAAACAATGCTATCTGCTTTGTCTCTTCAGTCAAGTTAGTAGATAGCTGTATAATAGTACCTCCAAATTCAGTCATTAAAACTATAAAATACAGCAGAAAACAGAACTACAACTCCCAATACTAATAAATACTCCCACCCATTGACAAATTACTGCCAACAAGTTATCTTGGTCTATGCATATTTTCCCTTTACAAGATTCATAAGAATTTTACTTGGTCTTTTATGCCCACACACATCTTCGCAAACAATAACCATTATATCTTTAAGATCAATTGCTAACAAAATGTAAATGTGCTCTATGCTTGCAATAATGATGTTAAAATGCAAACAATAGCAGGAAGGCCATCATAAGACAAAACAGACCCATAGCCTCAGACAGAGCAAATCCAAGAATTGCAAAGGAGAATAACTGTCCCTTCAATGATGGATTACGAGCATAGCCAATAACCAGACTTCCAAAAACACTTCCAATTCCAGCACCTGAAAAAAAGGTTTCAACCACATGAAAAAAAACCTTTTGGCATTTCAGTCAATTCATTTAAATTACAAGTTCTCGTACAACAGTTTTCAAGTTTTTTTCTTTTTTAGACGTTTTCTTTTATTTCAAAATATTCTCATAAAAAACAGAACAGAAAAATAATGATAGTGCTTAGTTAAACAAGATTAAAGAAATGTATGTGCAGAAGAAATTTTTTGAGTGAAAATAGAATTTTGCACGCACTAAAAAAAAAAATTGGATTAAGACTGTCAATGAAATGTGACTTTTGGTCAGAAATCCAACTTTGCAGTTTGGTACATAATGCTGTACAAAAGTTACCCTTTCAGACCTTGAGATCTATAGGGCAAATGATGTAAAGGGCATCCGTTCTTACGGCCTATGTTTAATGAGGTTATAATGTGGCCAGCAAAACGACCAACAGCCTTTACGTTACCCAACTAGAGAGCTGGGTGAACTCAGAGGCCCATAAAGATCCTGATATTAAATATCGAAGTTCACCAGGATACAAACCCGAGACACCCAGTTCAGAAGCCAAGTAGTGCTTTACCACTCAGCCACCACACCTACACCTATTACTTATAGATTTCACTTTTTACCCCATAATCTTAGCATTTAAATCTTTGAGAATTTCTTAGAACATTTTTATAGCAGAAGTTATATTAATCCAACTAATACTGTATTAACAATAAAATAAATTTCATGTCTGGGAAGCAAATTTAGCATAAATTAGTAAATATGGGCATTTTCAAAATGCAACAAATCATTTTTTTTAAGGATTTGGCAGAGGGGAGGAACATAAGCCCCCACAAATAGCAAAGGGGATACTGCAGCACCAAAACAGGATTCCAGCTGAATATGGCGCCTCAACAGAAATGCCAATGGAGATGGGCAAACAACCCTATGATGGTCAGTGTGGTACATTCAGACAGGATTTATGGGGTATAGCTAACTAAATCTACGAAAAAAAAAACAACAGCCTATGTGGACGCACAGATGCTGAATCAATAATGCGATTTTTTTAAGGTATCAACTTGATTACTGATAAAATATTTACCAGATCCAGCAACACCCACTGTGGCAGCTCCAGCACCAATGTATTTGGCAGCTTGATCGATATCCCTCTGGATGGCACTGGTCTGGAAAGTTCTGATCTGAAATTTGAATAATGACAAAAAAAATTAAAAAAAAAGAATTAGCTTTTAACTTGAAGTAAATTACTGAAAATGTTTGTTTCTTCAGTGGTTCCATGTAACAGCAACCATCATTTCAGTCTGGACATAAAAAAAATATCATCATGTGAAACAAAAGCAACCAATGTCAGCAATGGCTCTGAATAAAAGTATTTACCTGGTTGATAAGAGATGAAAAGTTGGGATTTTTGGATACTAGACTGAATACATTGTTTCCACTGTAATTAGATAAGCTAGCACTTGGCTGAGGCTGTTCAAAAAAAAAAAAATATATATAAAAAATACAAACATTGATTCAGATGTAATTTTAAAACATGCATACTTGGGACAACCTAGATTTGATAAACAGGCTAGGCCTAACGCAAAGATATATAGCGTAGGTTACTTTCTTAAAAGGTTTGTAGCACTTCTTTGAAATTTGGCAAAGTAGAGTTCAGATACTTGAATCTTAACTTTGAGCAGGAATAAAAAGTAATCTATTTTTTCTAATGTGAGTGAGAATAAGAATAAACTTTTTATAATACTGGCCAATTTCTCGTATTGTTATCCCAATGGTTAAATTGGTGACACAGCATTATAACCATGACCTAGATAAAATACTGACTTCAAGGATTAAAAAGGCATTTGAGCACCAAGCAGAGAATGAACCATGTAAAACTGGCATTTCTGTCCATCATAAAAAAAATTAACCTTTCTAGACATGATCACTATAGTTACATACACGTGATATATTCATCAAAAACTATTTCACTAAGTACAGTATTAAAATGAATATAAAAATATCAATTTCAACTAATTGTAGTTGTGTCAAACTTGACCTTCAGATCATATGTCCTGTTTTATGGCACATTAAAAATTCCATTTTCTAAAATGCAATCAAATATAAAACAGTTATAGGACTAAAGTCGTCACTAAGTAGTAGATACCACACACAGTTTTTAATTATGATAATTCAGTGGCCTTACCTCAGACCGTACAACAACTGTGCTTCCCAATGGCCTTAAAGCTGAGCGACTGGCAATGCTCTGGAATAAAAATGCATTAAATTGTACAAGAATTTCTAAAAGCAGCAACAAACATCTAATTTATTTGTACATGAACAAAGACAGTGTCCTTAATGTTCAAGGTTACACAGAACAATGGTATTAACAGAATGCAGTATTGTAAAAAAAAATAAAAAAATTAACAGCCTATATTTGAACTATTGATTAACACAAACAAGTGAATAAATGTTACATTAACTAAAAGTATAAAAGCTGATTAACCATAGATCTAGATCTTCCAGGACAAGTGACAAAAACAAACTAGACTAGATTCTAGACAGACTAGGTCACTAGAACCTAGATGTCAACATTCTAGATCAGATGTTTAGCTAGTTTGGTCATTTTTTGTAACAATTTAGCACTATGATTATTTCATTTTATTAGATAGCTAGGTCTAGACTTGTTTATAACAATTAGGCTACTTACTTTAGTAAAAATACTCTTAAACATTCAAAGTAATGAAAAGGTCATTGGTAGGTCATGTAAAGTTAACTAAATTTTACTCTCAATATCATAGTTTTCCCCTAATACCAGAATGCATCTAGATTTAAAATTAATGTGTAGGCTTTTAGATCTAGATTGTACCTAACTTAAAAAGTTTGTCATGTGCAGTTAAGTGCACTATTGTTCATCTTTTGAGAGCAGCTAAACAACAAACCTTTTACTTATCCAAGTTATTTAAGCAATAAAAATAGTCAAGGTTGCAATAAAATAGTGACAAATATACACAAAAATTGATTGAGATTAGACTTGATCTATATACTTAACTCACCAGACATCTAGCTGACTGTTGGGCGACTTTAGCACAGGCGTACATAGTTAACTTTGTTATTAGTTCGTCGAACCTGAAGAAATAAATAGATATTTTAAGCCGGTAGAAACTATGCTAGTTGATTTTTAGTCTAGCGGAAATAAAACTATTCCAAATGTTTTTAAGCCGATATAATTTCTGCAAAAAGGTATATAATCGTTTGCCGAATCATTGACGTCTAGAAAGCTAGTGGATGATAAAAATTTACTTCGATACCGAACTGATTTCAGAGTTACCTTAACAGTTCCAAGGGCCTATCTAGAGGTGAAAACGAAGGAGACCTTAACGATGCGCATGCGCATGAAAGAAACACATCCGGCTCCTGGTTGTAATAAGTTATATAAAAACATGAACGATACAGAAAATGACCTTACAATCAGATTTAGATCTAGATTAATAGTTTAATTCTTCCAAATTTAGATATCAAAAAATAAATAAATAAAAAGAAAATTATATAGATTATAAGTAAGTTCCCGTTTTAAAGCACATTCTATGATGATTGTCAAAGTACGATTGAAATATTTATTGCTAAAAATATTCATTTAGTCATTAAAAATACATGTAGACGAAGCGGAAAACAACAAAAGATGTTGATCTCCCCCCCCCCCCCCCCCACTTGTTTTTTTCCCCGTTTTTTTTTCTCTTCCCTCATCATAAACTATAGACCAATCTTAGGCCTTTAGGCCTTACTGTTGTGAGCAGAATGCTACATTTTTCTTTTACTGGGTGGAATGGCTTAGGCGAAGAAAGAATATATACCAGTGATTCTCAAAGTGGTCTATATAGACCCCCAGGGGTTGACGAAGACTTCCTAGGGGCCTACGAAAGTAAAAAAGTAAATTGGGGGTCTATGGGATGTCCATTGGGGTCTACGATAGTGGATTTCGTTTAAGCAGGTCATAACTTTAATTTTCACACCCCGTTAAAGTAACTATTTCAAACACTTAGAAATGATTTGTACCTTTGTTATAAATATTTTCCCTGCTATTCAAATGTAGAATTGTTGTAGCCTATTTAATTTCAATACTTATTTAAATAGTTCATTTTGTCTACATGTAACTAATGTTTAACAAAAAGAAATCTAAATTTTACAGCGTTAATTATTTATTTCCTTGATACATAAGCTGTTCTGTTGTCACAGATTAATAATAAATTACTGCAGACGTTATTAATTAATAATGATAATAACGAGACTGTCTTTATCAAGGTAGACATATAGAACTCACTTATTTCCGTTCGATCCTTTGCTTTCGCACAAAACATAAACAACAAACAATGACGTAATATCATATAATATTAGTACATAAGCGGCTGTCTGAGCGCCTTTTTATGACCATAAACCAATTACACTGGAGAATTATTTGAGACGATGCCACCCTGATAAAAAGATAAAGGTATGAAAACATTTCCAAAACGTAAAGATAAAGTTCAGAATAGACAAACAACAGCTCTCTTCAACATCATATAGACAAAATTGTGGTTTGTGAGCGTCATACAAGATCTCTTTACCTATAGCCAAATACGAAAAACACTGTAGATAAAACATTAACTTTACCAGCCTTTGAAGTAGTTTTAAAAGCTGTTTTACACAAACCTACATCTGAAACTATGAAACGAATTTCTTTAGGCAACACTACAGTTCAAGGGCACATCGGTGGGATGAGTTCTAGCATTAAAGCTGCAAACTGCCTTATGATCGTTGGCTCCATATTTTTCCCCAGGAATTTTATCAGTAAAAAAGATAAATCTCTCTTACTTATGATAGTAGCTTTAAATTACTTTTCACTCTTCGACTCACTGCAGTAAGAAATTAGTTTAAAAAAATGGAGTTTATGAATCTTCAAAAATGCCATATAAGCTAAGCAGGGGGTCTACCGAAAACCAGAAAACATGACAAGGGGTTTACGAGACAAAAAAAGTTTGGGAACTACTGATATAGACTATAGACTCAAGGTTAAACTTACATTATGACGCAGTCACGCAGAATATAATTTCTAATTAGTAAGTAACAGTGGCGTCAATAGGGGGCGCGGTCCTCACCGTCGGTTACACCCATTAGGCCAGGGGGTGTCACCCAAGTTGAACAAATTGCATCTTGGCAAAAGCAGACAAATAAATAAATAAATAAAATAAAATCTTATATACCTCAACATGCCTAGGCACATCTATCTATAATTCTATATCTGATATAATAATATTATATAATATAATAATATTTGATTTTGGGGCCAATTTCTTTTGGTACATATGTTCAGAAAGTTACTAGCTTTTAAGTTGGATTCTTTTAAGAACGAAAAATCGATTGTTTTCGCATTGTTATTTTATAAAGGTATTTTATATTTTAGTATTAACTAAGTAAAAACGACATTTTACTAAAGTTTAATAATTTAAATTATTAATTGAAATGACGTCTTACATCTTCTAAGTAGATTGCCTTTTCACCCTAAGCGATTTTAGAGTCTACCTACTTTTTAAGGCAGAAAGGACCAGTTGGTCCGACTAACGCACTGTAGCACTATTGTCTAGTTTTGCGTGAACAGAACAGGCCCGCTACAAGACGCCTCGCAAAACACGAGGAGGATATTAGGACAATAAGCCCATTACAAACTTTCATGATGTACAGCAGCTTTTCTCTAGCATGCTGTGGCGCGCCACGTTCTCTCATGGGGAGTGGCGTCTTCATCTTCTAAAATGAAACTGTTTTCGAAAGAGTCGTCTGCAAATGGAAAACTTGTTGTAGACGTCATTTCAAAACGACTCCGCTAAGCCGTTAACGTGATTCTTCTCGAATGTTCCGAATTGTAAAAAATCTCACAAGTGTTCAAAACCGTAATGTTGACAACTTTGGTGTAAAAAAATTCGCGGCAAGGGTTTCTTACGTAACACAAAGATTATCTTAAGAAATGGTTCCCGGTCATTTCATCCTCTGGTCTTTTCATCCCCTGGTCATTTCATCCGCTGGTCATTTCATCCCCTGGTCATTTCATCCCCTGGTCATTTCAAGAATGCAAAGTGGAAGGGGAAACACTATAAACGCATTAATTACATGTACAAAAAAATATTACAAATCATTCTACGTAATCATATTTATGTATTAGATGAAATGAGGACTTAAAAGTCAACCTTAACAGCACAATTAAACAAGGAAAAAGAAAAATATTTAATTGGGGATGAAATGACCGGGGAATGAAATGACTGGGGGTTCAAATGACCGGGGGATGAAATGACCGGGGGATGAAATGACCGGGGGATGAAATGACCGGGGGATGAAATGACCGGGGGATGAAATGATCGGGGATGAAGTGACCGGGGGATGAAATGACCGGGGGATGAAATGACCGGGGGATGAAATGACCGGGGGATGAAATGACCAGGGGATGAAGTGACCGTGAATGAAATGACCGGTCAAGTTAAGAAATACGTACGCTAAATATGTACATCGAACATCCCTCGCATTATAGTACAGGCCAATGCTGCCTCCTTCATTATTAGACTTAATTTGAGCGATTTTTTTAAATAGGAAGATTAGTGCACTCAAATTCCAAGAAAATACTTCGTCCCGTCCGACTTTAACTTTGCCATGAACTCTTCTTACTACTGTTAGTGGCCAGGTCTAGCCAGGGCTGAAGAGCATTGTACAATAGCCAGATCGTAGCGCTACTGAGTGGGTTTTAATATGTATGTGACGATACGTAAACGCTTGCATATAAAAGTTTCATTTGTGCTTAAACGCTTGAGAGAAAAGTTAGATCCAATAGACATAATAAACTCAACACCCAAAATGAATTTATCTCCCAAAATGAATTTATCTCGCTTTATTAAATTAGAATAGTATGGTGAAAACAGTAGTAGTCGGGAGGCCAGTCCGAAAATTCCCCTCCCCCCAGGTCACCCCGCCCTTGGTATGGGCTGAGTCACCGGACGCGTGATATGGAAGGGACAAAAACTTTCCACTATGACTCATACCAGGATGGCGGGTTAAGGGTCAATAGGTCAACATTCCTCGACCAGTCCCGCGTTGGACTGCGGTCGCTCTGCTACACACACACACACACACACACACACACGCACACACACACACACACACACACACAAACAGGTGTGGGCACACATCGGTTTGGGACGGCGGCAATTTTAGAAATTTAGTAACTTTAATCCCATTGGATATTATTTTAAAATTCAAAATACCACAAATCCATTGGCCCGGCACCTCTGGCTTGCTAATGAGTCCGAGTCCCAATCTTTATAAGAGGGGACGCGGGCTCTAACCCATGCTCACACCCACCAGATTTCTATATTTAATAGGCAAGGCTGGAACTTAGTTTCTCTCATAAAGCCGCCTATAATTTAAACAACCGTGGTAGGTTGCTCTTGTTTATACAAATCTTTATATGTGTATTATTTTGTGCATTTATTAATACTATGTAAATATGTAACCTTGTATTTTATCACATTGTTTAGTATCAATGGGCTCTGTTCTCGCCTATTTTAATTAGTTTATTATATTCCTCAACCTAGCGCTGAGATGTTCTAATCTAGATCTACTGGAGCAATCGGATATTTTACAAGATTCCGAATCGTGTACTCTCTTACTAGATCCATGTATATGTTCTGCTGTATAACATGTCAGCTTATTTTAGTGACAGCATGTGATACACCACATCTGTCTATGGCATTTACAGTCTGTATAATTTTACTTCTATTCAATCCCGCTATGTTGTGAATAAGATTTAATCTATGAGCATATCATTCCCTTCCCCTTTATATCTACATATTTACCCATTTAATTACAAATCATTTATACAACATTACCCACTAGAGATGTATGCAACTCTCTTCTTTTATGATGGTTTTATTACCATATATTTCTTGTTCACTTTTAAACGTTTTGCTTGGGTTTTCTCCCTTATTTTATTTTGTTTTATATAATATTGAAGTTCGAAGTTTAAACCTGTTGTTTACTTGTACGATCATAACATCATGGCTTATTTTACTTATAGTCTCACGTATTGCTTAATGTAGTTATTTCCCCTGTTTTACTTTTGTTAAATGTATTCATTGAACGGAATGAGCTCTATGCCTCACATGCACAATCTGATTGATTGCATGGCATAAGAGAGTTCCTACCTATTGCCACGAGGAAGTTTCTAAGTGCTTCTTTCTTTTCAGCCTGGTTGTTATTGGTGGTGCAATATCACGCACACTAGACTTGCAGTCTTTTCACCACTAGATCTGCACTGTCTACACCTGTTAGATCATCAGCTTCGACTGGATCTGCAGCGTCACCAAACCTAAGCCTACAACGTCTGAACTTTCCTCCCCTCTCTGTCAGCGACAAGGAATCTCAGTATTGCCCACTACAAACGGCCCTAAAGCCCAGTGCCCACTATCAATTGCCTACGGTCCAGTGCCCAGATACTTGCACAGTGTTCAGCGTCTACTGCCCAGTTTAAACTGCCCAGTCCAGGCTCCAGCTGTCCTCCGCCCAATATCCACTGCCTACTACCTACGGTCCTGAGAACACCCTTCCCACCTTTCGCTACAGACATACTCCCTTTCGACTCAAGCATCATCCCTCTACAAGAAGATTCAGCTCCGAGCCTTTCCTGGAATCTGCCAGACAAGCCCAGCGGCCAACCGACCAGCAAAGAAAGTTATGAACACAAAATAGAAACACTTATCCACTCCTTCATATGCAATCAATGATTAAATTAATCCACCTAAATCATTGTTAACTCACTACCCAAGCTAGTGGTGATATTGTTGTTGTTAAATAAATTTGTATTTTTTTTTATTCAACATATAGTCAATTCATTTGTTCTAATTGTTGCTCGTAGTGTGAATGTTCAATATTTACTGATGTGAGAGGGGAAACTCAGATTTACTTCCCCTAGAGTAACGAACCAAAAATCATTTTAAAAATATTAAAACCTCGCCACAATGTACACCCCAATCTTTCCTAGTGCTATTACACTAGAGCATGGAGTGGGCTGCTTGAGTCAGCCAGGAAAACCAATGACTTGGCAGAATTTAAATCATTGATTAACATGCATGAATAGATTGCCATAGTGTGAGCTTGCGCTCCAAGAACTAATTTTATATGTATTCTAGCCTGACATTACCCGCGGCCTGCGGGACTAAGTTTGTGTTTACTAATCTAGTGGATTGGATTTAGATGTATGTTAAACTTATCTAATGATCCTTTCAAGTTTTTACTCGTTCGCTAAAAAAATAAAATTAGTTTTGCGAAAATGGGTTTACCCGAAGCCGATACATTCATATCTATTAAAAACAAAAAGAGCTATAGCTTTGTTAAATGAATGGGATTATAAAGTGAACAATGTATTGTATAAGATAAGATATGATAAGAATATAGATCTAGGCCTATCTCAACTCGGCTTCGCAGCTTTTGTAAACGAATGTAGTCGCTTAAAAATAATGCTTTAGAAAACCAAATTTGAATGTTTATTCGATCGAAATATGAAATGAATGGACTATAATTAATATGTTTATGTGTTAAAGTATAAAACTATCTGTGCGAAGAGAAGTTTTATCATCTTAGAGTTGAATTAGAGTTTCAGATCTAGGGGTGGGATTATAAAGTAAACAATTAAACGAATTAATTTTTAGTACGCGATTCATTACGGTATTGTCTAATGAAAGAATGTTCGTCAGGAAATCTGTAGTTACATATATAAGGAACTAATTAATGTAAAAAATGCTTTTAAAACACAAAAATGAAGGTTAATTTTATTTTATAATGAAATCAAAAGATCTTCTTTTGTATTTTCATGTGTCAAAATAAAAAACTATCTGCGCAAAGTGTATTTCTTAAAATTAGATCTAGGTCTAAATCCTTTCGATCTTTTTCGTCAGCATTGTAGACATGGCCTAGATCCATAAAATACTATAGCTTTAATAGAGTCGGACAACTTTATGTTTTTTTTAGGGTCTTAAGTTTGTTTTAGGGCTACAATACATACACTAAGGTCTTAGTTGGTACCCAAGAAACATTCCTGCCAAGTTTTATCAAGATTGGTTAAGCGGTTTTGATGTCTATAAGTCACATACATACACGTCACATTCTACTTTATATTATAGATATAATTTTATATATATTTTTTTTATATTTCGTACTTTCATAGGCTAGAGTTATTTTTTATGTATCCTTCTATTTTTTATAGGCTAGTGCCAAATTTGTTATTTGTACTTCCGCCTATGGTTATATAGGCTAGGGCGGGTTAGTATAAATAGTTATGTCCATGCTGTTTCCCAGGACAGTTGACCAGTGTACAGTCAGCACAGTATCTCAGTCTGTGTGACAGTTGATCTTTGTGATCTGGCGTGTAATTCTTTTAAATATTTCTGTACCTGGGAAAGTTGCTATTGTTACTGCTGCAACTGCTATAACTGCTTTTGTAGTACTATTACTGCTGTAGGGTTTTATTATTGCTGTTTATATTTATAGATCTAGTTTCGGTTGTCGAATGTAGTAAAGTGCGTTTTAGTTTTAGTGTTACGGGTTCGTTGTAGAATATTGTAGAACTAGACTAGTCATGATTGGGATGTTAGTATAGATCTAGGTTTAGTAGGCTAAGAAGGAGTCATTTAGTTTTAGTTGGTTGGTTAGTGTTGATTATGTTAGTAGCATAGGTGGAGGTTTTTTGGTTTGGGTTTAGACTTAGTCAACTTTAGTGTACATATATTTTATTGTTGATTTATTTTTCCCCGATGTAGATAAAGTATCGTTTTTGTTGTATTTATTTTCAAGTAAAGTTTCGTCTTTGCTTTTTTTTTTTAGTTAGTTAGTTTAGTCTAGTTGTCTGGTTGCTTAGGTGATTCTAGCCCCTTGGTCACAGACTGAGGTGTCACAAATTGGACCCACCCAGTAGCGTCATCATCTGGTTACTGTAATAAATTCTGTTTAGCAGCGCAAGGTCTAGATCTGACCTAGAGCCATCCCTGACCTGCTTACAATAGGAACATGCGTAGGACGTAAGCATCTTCCTATTTTGAAGTAAGGTCTATATTTTATAAGATAAGATGAGCCCAAGAGGCTAGAGTCACCTAAGCATCCAGACTACACTTAACTAATCAAAACTAACATAAACTGGCCTAAACTAACAAAAGTAAAGAAATTACTACAGATTATGCAACAACAAAAACATAAGCTTTATTAAATATATTAAAATTAAGAAAAAAAGAGTAAACTTAATAATTAACCACTGACCCATCCATCTAAACTTGCTAGAATTGACGTAACCCACTAAACCGCACTAACAAACAAACAATAACCAGATCTAGATCTAAATGCAAAAGTAACGCAGTAGTAACGGATCACCGCAGCAGATAAATGCCGATTATTGCAGTTTAAAGCAGTAATTATAGCAGGCAGTCCCAATAGAAAAGTTATATAAACATAAAACTGACATACTGCTTTGTCATTCATACATATCATTGCCAGTGAACCATGCCAAAAAAAAAAAATAATAAAAAAATCCTTCTTTAAAGAAACAAAACTTATCCAAGATGAAGAACACCGCCCCTACAACTCTATCAATAATATGGAAGCTTTACACTACCGTATTTAAAAGAACTTTTTGTATAAAAATATCTCAGAACAAGGTTACAAAGACAGTTTGTGTGGAAACACAAACTCAAAATCGGCCCCAGAAGTGGTCCACCCAGAAACGCTTCAATATTTTCAGAAAGACCATCCAAATGAAATTATATAAAAAACAAATGAGAGATAAGAATGGAGAAAGAAGGTTGAAAGATCTTGTGTAGTGCCCCAACGGTCCAGCAGATCAAAGGATAGATGCAAGTAAATGCAAAGTTAGATGTGAACCTGGCCTTACTAGTTCCCCTTTCAGACCTTGTGGTCGATAGGGCAGATGTTCATCTGTTTTTGCGGCCTACGGTTAACGAGGATGTCATGTAGTACCCATTAGAGCTGGGTGGACTCTGAGGTGCCCAAAGATTCCGACGTTGAAAATCCCAGTCTTCACGCGCCTCTCCTGGCCTAACTGAATCCTACAAGGTTAAACCGTCTGCGGCAATAAAATTTAAGAAAATGTAGTTTGTAAGATTACTATTCCTTTTAAATTAGGTCTAACTTATAATGCATACTAATTAGCTTTTTCTCTTTAAACAACTGCTTGCATAACTGATTTTAAAAATTAGATTTTTCGCTTTTAGAAAAAAAGTAGCCGTTGCATCAGAAATTTGGATGGTCTAAAATATTGTGATGTCGGATTTTCACTATCTTTTCTAGTTTACGAGATCTAAACGGGACAGACGGACAGACATTTCACACAAAACTAATAGCGTCTTTTCCCATTTCGGGGGCCGCTAAAAATGCTTATTAGTATTTCAGCATAATCTATTTTATGAAAATAAGTAGTTTTATATATTTCGATTCCAAATGGAAATCGCGACAGATTTGGATTATATTTGACGCCATACATGAAAGCAATGCAACATTGCAATTAGAGCATTTTTCATTTGTAAATCGATAAACATGTTTCCCTTTGTCTGTAGAAAGTGGAAACTTGCTCATTCTGTTAAATCAAGTTTTGTTTCTCCAAAATCATCAACGAGCTTTCTATGAATTAAAAACTCACAGACCAAATGAACTGCTTTAGAGAACGGTGCTCGTAATATTGAACCAGGAACGTTCAAATAACTTCCTGGTCACGTGATATGCAGCTGGGACTGTCTTCACAATAGTTCCGAGGTCTCAAGCACTGTCCTCATCTTTGAACCAATAGAATTGTTCTTGAGGGAGAGAAGTATACTGAGTGCAAAGATAAATGTCCCAAGAATAGATCAAAAGTTCACATTTGTGGACGTTTGTCTGTTGGGATCTGTTCATGTTCTGCACGACAATAGAGCGGCATTCAAAAGGGCCTTATCAAATATTTTCTCAAAACATTCAACCAAGTTAGTGTCATATCACGCCATTCTCCCTTCTCTCCACACAGTTTGAGTTCAAACACTGTTTGGAGTAACTGGAGTAACCTAACCCTCTCAATTTGGATTCTAAGTCGCCATCTGTCCTGTTGGATGACCCGTACAGCCCTAATTAGGTATCAGGATCATTGTTTCCGGCAACACTGTGGATTTTAACAATACCGGTGTACAAAACTTACAGTGGGAGACGTTTAGCTGAGTAAACTCTTCAGGTAGGAATGTGTTGTACAGTTTGCACTATTGCATAATATTGACTAGTAAATAACACTAGTAACAAATAACACTAAAAACTGGTTTAGTTTTAAAATATAGTTATGTAATCAAATTTATATTGTAAAAAAATTTAAAACATAAATAAACGTAGTCCGTAAAAATTTAGTAGCTCAAAAACATAATTTAGTACTATATTTTTTTTTCTGAAAAATAATTAAATTATTTGTATAAATGTTATTAGACTATATAGATAGAGAAAGTAAAGTGTTCCCTTTCAGACCTTGTAGGGCAGATGGTGTAAAGGTAATCTGTTATTGTGGCCCACGGTTAACGAGGGTGTCATGTGGTCAGCACAACGGCCAACCGCCTTTAATTTTCGCTAACGAAAATGTCACGTCCTCAAGACTTCAAGATTTGAACACAGGACCCTAAACCATTTACCACTCAGCCACCCCGGCTCCAGAGATAGTTTACCTCTAACTTAGCTTTCCGTGTTATTTTGTTACTATTAAAAATTATTAGTTTTAAAATGGAACATTTTATATTTAAAATAAAAACTACTTACTTAGATACTTTGAAATATAAAATGGTTCGATATAAAAAGATAAAAGTTGCCTATGAAAACTTTTCAAGCTGCAAATCTCATTAAATTTGAGTTTCAATATCATTTCTAACTGTTGAAATTTTAATTTGACGGTTTCGATTGGCTCAATACTTGAGACACACTTGACAATTAAGAGTTGAACTGTGTCAATGTGGGTTTGGTTGTCAGAGCAGTCAGAGGCTATGTGAAATCATTGGAAGCCTTTTACAGATGGAGGGGAGCTTGAAGTTATTACCACGTTCTTTGATAACCATAACTACCATAACTACTGCCCAGGCTTTCATCTCACTACTCAAAGCTCAAACTTAAAAAAATTGAAGAGAACACCCCACCTTCGCCTTTGGCGTCGACTAAACACAATATTATACAAGACACTGCTAAATAGGTATAGAACTGAGCTCAATGGGTTACTTATGTCGATGGGAGTGATTCTTGAATCCCACCGAAAAGGTATCACCCACATAATCCACAGATGAAACAGTTGTTGTCCCGTCTTCTTTGTTGGGTACACGAGAAAAAGACTAAACCTGTAATGAAATAATAACAACTAGAATACCAACAACATTGCTGTATTCAACAACATTTCAGTAGACAGTGAACGAGCACAAACACATCTCACACGACATTTCTTAACTACTAGAACACACACACACACACTGGACATGACCTTCCCCACGCTGGACACACGCAGAAAATAAACAACTCAGTTACACTACAATCACCCCGCCTAGAAGTTATAGGAACTGTTGATGGTCCATTTTGTTGATGATTATATATGTTAATGGTGCATGCGAGTTCACAGAAGACACAACAACAGAATGAATAAAGAATATACTTGATAACACAGGCTGATAACTTCAAACAATGTAATGAACAATAAAAAGGGCACAGTCCTCTGTTGTCGCTAGTCTAGCGTCGTCCTCTAAGGCGTAGTGTCCGTTACTCTCTCTCTAGTTCCTAATCCTACTCTTTTATTACTTGTCACATTACTTAGGAAATACCCGATTAACCTCAACTTCTACGCATCTTGTGTCATTACAGAACATTCTTCTTTTTCTTGAAACTGTCAGGTAGAGTTGAGCCTTCGGCTCTTGGAACTCCAGGTCAGCAAAACATAAACATGTAAATAATAGAAAATAAACAATGATGGATTCCTAAGAAGTCCTAAGTATCCCTACAGAATGCTTACATAAGGTTATACGCTATTACATAATCATTTCCTAAGTGTGCCACATTATGCCAATAAATATAAAGTTAAACCAATAAATACAATGTTAGACCTTGTAATTAGGTCTGTTTGTTCTTGGTCTTAGGTTGTATCTACCAGGATAAATGCTGCCGTCGCTCTGAATCGGTGACAGCAGCGGCTCTCGAGCTGGAGACTCAGCCCCTGTATTTACTTCTTGCTGTTCATGTTCCCCCTGTTGAACTTTTGTGTTGGGTGTAGCCATTGGTTCTATAGTCACATGGTCAATAGCCACCTGTGACCGAGTAAGAGGGACTGTGTCCAGCTCTAAGTCTTCATGTTCTGTATGTTGGTACACCTCCGTTTCTCGCACTCCTGGAGCGGGGGCTAAATGTCACAGTGACACTGTTTTTCTCTTCCATCAGGAAGTCTGTCAATGGCATACTGTGGGTTGCATGTGATTAAGTCCACAGCTATTGTACCATCGTCACATTTTGATGCACGGACTCCCTTTCTTAACAACACTTTTCCTGGTTGAGTTAATTATGTCCGGAGTGATTTGCCGAAGGTGGACCTGCGATAGAATTTGAATTTTCTCTCGAGCTGTGTCTCGTTTGTAGCGGTAAAGAGCAGAGAACCAGGAGTCTTTGAGTTTTTAAGGCCAGGGTCATAGCTTTCCATAATAAGCCGTTTAGCTTTTCTACTTGAGAGTTTCCTCTGGAATTATAAGGGGTCGTCCTGCTTGTGGCCACCCCTCTCTCATGTAAAAAATCCTGCACCTCTCTTGACATGAATGACGTACCTCTATCAGAGTGTACGTAGTCAGGCATTCCGAATAGTCTGAAGAAGTTATCGAGACATTTGATAACTGTAGAAGCCGACATATCAGAGCAGGCATATGCAAACGG
Organism: Biomphalaria sudanica; assembly: GCA_036873155.1. Lineage (NCBI taxonomy): Eukaryota > Metazoa > Mollusca > Gastropoda > Planorbidae > Biomphalaria > Biomphalaria sudanica. The sequence continues at coordinate 4,788,343 of JAZGLO010002325.1, read as the reverse complement.
GAATCTTAAAAATTCGTCCACAATGTTTAGTAGAGGTATGTGTTCCGAGATGTAGAAGAGAGCGGTCCTTCGAAGTCCATACTTAGTCTCTGGAAAGGTAAGTTTTTGGCTCGCACTAAATGTCATAGTCTTGTTACTCCCAGATGACAAAGTGAGTCATTAAGCAGTTTCAATTCATTTCGACGTATAGCTGACACACACCCATTTCTAGAAAACGTATCAGCCACTACATTGTGTTGGCCTGGTCTATACAAGACATCGTAGTGGAAACAGCTCAGTTCCAGTCTCCACCTTTGAATTTTCTCATTCTTTATTTTCCCTTTGCTCTGTCATTCATGAAGGTCACAGAGCGTCGATCAGTGACAAGGGTAAAGCGATTTCCTACTAAGTAGTGGTGCCATTTCCTTAGAGATTCTACAATGGCGTAGGCCTCGTTTTCAATTGCTGAGTGCCGCCTTTCACTTTTGGAGAGTGTTCTCGAAAAAAACGCCATGGGGCGGCCATCCTGGTTGAGGGTGGCAGCTATTGCAATTTCCGAGGCGTCCGTTTCAACCGTCAGAGGTCGAGTATAGTCAAAGGTAAAGAGTGTAGCTTTCTCCAGCTCCTGCTTTAATTCGTTAAGTGCTGTCTTTACTGTTTCTGAAGGAGAGAATGACGTATTATTTGCCAAAACATTTATTTTGTTAGAAAAATTTGGGATCCACTTCGAGTAGTACGCCAACACGACCACGATTTTCTTTTGTGAGCGCATATCATAAGGAGGAGGAAGGTTTCTTAAAGCCTAGAATCTGCCAGGGTCAGGTTTGAGTAGGCCTTTAGAAATTTCGTATCCCAATAGGCAAACGTTGTCAGTGGCTATCATACTTTTGTCTTCATTAAATGTGATCCCATACTTTAAAGAAGCATCTAGAAATCTTTGCAGATTCTCATCGTGCGACTCTCTACCATGACCACATACCGTTACATTGTCCACGTATGCAAAGGTGTCTTGCAACTTTTCATTCTCAATTATTTGATTTATTGTTCTCTGAAAGCATGCAACTCCTTTGGTAACACCGAAAGGGATGCGACAGAACTGGTAGAGTTTGCCACACGCCTCATACGCATTGAACGGCTTTTCTTCAGTCTTGATTGGTATTTGATGGTAGGCACTTTTGAGGTCTAGAGTACTAAAAATGGAATAGTTGGATATCTGTTCTACCAGTTCATCGACTCGGGGCATTGGGTATGCATCCAGTAATGTGAAGCGATTTATTGTTTGACTGTAATCAATGACCATCTTTCTTTTAAGTCTCTCTTCAAAGTTTTATTGCTTTTGTTGTGCGCATTATAAGGCTAGTTCAAAGTGAGTGGGATACTAGAACGGCAAGAAAATAGAGGTAATATAAGGAAAGGGTTTGCTTTGGACTATCTGTTGGAAGAAAGTCTTTGCAGTGTAACTTCTGAGATGGTTACGTTCAGACATTTAATTATGGAATTAGTAAATTCATTATGGCTTTAGTACGAAACATCAAGTGACCCAAATCTCGCCGTTTTCCGTAATAAATGACACACATATGACAATTTTTATCAATTTTTCAGGAGATTTGTATGAGTTTTCAGGAGATTTTAATAAATGCAGGACAATTCCATGAATTTTTCGTATATATTTTGCAATTTAATTATATAGAATAGAATTAGCGCGAGGCCTATGAAAGCGCGGGGCCCACTGCGACCGCATAGGTTGCAGTGGCCTAAGACCGGCCCTGCCCATACGAGATACGTATCATGCCCATCCTGACTGTCGGACTATAAGAAGTTCATACCGGCTTTTGCCATTCATTTATCCCAGTGGTGCTACAGCCCGTGATGGTGCGCAAATGTTTAATTAGGTCTATGATTCTTTACAACTCGTTCTTGTTTGCAAAGAAATATTTTAGTGTACTGCGATAAGCCTAGTGACGTAAGCAGCGTTTTTCCCGTTTACGTCATGGAAAAAATTTCATTCATAAAACATTCTAGTCAAAATTAATTTTTCGCTAATGAGGCATTTTCGAACCGATATAACGGTCGACCTCGAGTTTTGCCGATGTGGCCAATGAGTTGAAATTTTTTTTCTCACTAATATGCACATACCTTGAAATTTTGAAGGAAATCGTTAGAACCGTTTTCGAAATAAAATATATATATATATATAAATATATATACAATAATTGCTCGCTTAAGAGTATAGGATTCATCACAACCAGTGCACAAGGTCCTTCTTGCCGCTTGTCTGAATACTGCCACCTTAAATATAACTTGAGTTTCTACATCTTAACTACCAAGTGATCCATCTTGTACATTCTTAGCTAATAAAACTAAAATAAAATATCTGAATATAGCACCCCTCCTCCACTAATGTTTATCTAACTAGATCAAATGTTTAGGCTTATAGTAGGCTATATTTTATCATTTCAAAGTTAGTTCTAATAATAGCATATAATCTAGATCTAGACCTAAATCAGACGGCCTATAGTTTTTTATAATTCTTGTATAAAATAGTGTGCTAGTAGATTTACATTAGAAGCACATTAATAAGACTTTTTTTTCTAGTACTACTAAAAAATTAGAGAATTGATAATCCTTTAAACATTAGTCGATTTTAATGTGCCACCTATGCATAAAATAAAATATTTTTTTTTGTCGTATTTAGAGTTCTGAATCTGTTACACACAGGCATACCCTATATCAAATGTCGCCTTTGCCACAAAATGGCATCAGGCGCCGCCTGTGACGCTATTATTGAGGGCTAAGCATTTCCTAGATATGTCACCACCAAGTCTCGGGAACGCATGAAGCTAATAGACCGACCACTCTCTAATTGTCGACTAGTTCCAAGGGACACTACTGTTCTTTATTTTTGTTTCTTTTTACAACGTTTTAGTTATGTCCCCTTTCTCTGTCCATCTTCTGTACCCAAGAGTCGAGGGACGTATTGGGTCAAGAAATTTTACAATAATTAGTTTAAAATCGAAAATAAGAGAAGCTGCTTCTTGAAAGTTTTAAGCCAATTCTTAGACTGTGTCCCTCCTCCCCCCGAACCCTTTATGAGTTCTCTATTTAAATTCAACGTGCTTGTCAAAATAAAACAAAATTCAATGGACAATACGTCATATAAAAAATAAATATCATAACTAACATATTAAAATTGTTATAAAAGTTCTTAGTACATATCATAATCTCTATGCCACAATGGTCTATTTGTTTCTCGAGTACTAGTTCTTGTTGGCGTAATAATTTCACAACTATTGTCTGCTACAGGAGTAACTACTTCAGACTAAGTTGTATGTTGGGGACGGTTAGTAGAACAATCTAACCTTTCATTATCATCATTATCATCCAAGACATCCCATCAAAACAGTTTTCCTTTGTCAACCAAAAAGACAAGTAAAAAACATTGATTACTATAGAGTGAATCAGATGTCCTTTATGGTTCGAGATGACCGCATCCCTTTTATGAACCATGTGACCTGGGAAAGGATTTTACCCCGTGGCCAGGATGAGGAATCGGCTCTTCACCAACCCCTCTGCCTGGAGGCCCCCAGCGACTAGATGATCATTTATTCATATCCGTCTGGCCGTAGGACAAGGTGCCTTAAGCCAATCCACTTTCCCGGGCAAACGTTTCCACGGAGGTGCCACGATGATGCGGGAGCTGGAATTCCTCCGACTATAGAATGAAGATGGGCGGTGCACTTGCACGCGGTCGCCCCCTCTCCACTCCGATCATCAGTAAGAAATTAATAGCTTCCAAGAGAAATTATCGAGACGATGAGTTAATGCGTCGTAGAATTTTTACATTTTGACATAATTATGACATATCTAGCTTTGAATAGTAAGAAACGCTTTTTTTTTAGCAGCCCTGAAAAGGGGACAAGACGCTATTAGTTTTTTGGAAATGTCTGTCCGTCCGTCTATCTGTCCGTCCCCGTCAGATTTCGTAACTTATAAAAAGATAGTGAAAATCCGACATCATAATATTTTAGATATTCAAAGTTCTGATGCAACGGCTACTTTTGTCTTTTCTGAAAGCGTAAAATCTAATTTTTAAATCACTTATGCAAGCAGTTTTTTTTATAAAAATACACCACTTTTACAATTTAATATTACTATAATAGAAACAAACACGAGAGGCTCTTTAGTAGAACAAATAACAATGTACTATATTTTAAACACATTTATGTAAACGGTTTTGATTTTTTCGTCAAAAAAAAATAAATTTATATTTGTGTTGCTAAGTTAAGTAGGTTCTGTTATACTAACTGCTACATTTACACAAAAAATGTTTACTTTTTTTTAAAGAGAAAAAATATATTTAGTATGAATATATGTTAGACATAATTTAAAATATTAATTAATAAGTAATTTTTCATATTATCGCGTGAACTGTAGCCCTGCATTACAGCCATAGAACACTTAACTAAAGGATTTTTTTTTTTTACAAAACAATTAGATCAATTAATTAATCATTATAAGACATCAGTCAGGCCGGGTTCAAACCTACCTTCACATTCACTTTCACCTATCCTTTGGTCTGCTTGACCGCTGAGGCACCACACAGGATCTGTCAACTTAGTTCCTCCATTCTTCTCTGTCATTTGTCCTTGATAGAATTTCATTCAAAACATGTAAAGAGTTCAATAAATCAATTGACGTACACGAATAGAGTTTTAAGTTACAATTTTTAGATGAAATATTACAAGAATGAAAGTGTACAAAGCTGATTGGAAAGACTCCTTGCACTAACGAAGCATTAGATGATGAGTAGAAGGAAATAAACGAAGTGATTATAGACCCTGTTATTTACATTCATAAGAGAGAGATTTTGTTTTCAAGAATTTATTTGTGTTATTTGTTAAAGTAAAATTAAGAATTTTAAAAGAACATTATCGTGTGAATTGTACAATTAAGATAACTTTTTTAAACAGAATTGCTTAATGTAATAATCTTTTTGTTTTAAGGGAAATAACCCATTTTAAAACTGTTTACTTCATCTTTATGTTGCACTTGTTCAAAGGTACGATATTTAACTGGTAAGCCCATTTTCGCAATCTACTTTTATTTTCGGGGCGAAAGAATAAAAATTGAAAGGAACAAGCCATGTTTGACATAGATCTAACTAAACCCAATCCATTGCAATACCTTAAGCAAGGCCCGCAGGCCGCGGGTAATATCCGGCTAGTATACTTATAAAAAAAAGTATAATGATTAATGTAAAAAGACACAATTAAAACAACAATACTATCAATGAAGTGTTGTACTGTTTGCTTTTATGTGAAAAAAAAAACGCCATATGATTTTGTACAATTGTATTAATTTAAACGATCAAAACAAGACTATGGCTTAAATATTCCTGGTCCATTGGTGACTTCGATGGGGGCCGCCTCTGAGTTTGTGTGATAACACAAACTCTCTTTGTAATCTTGTTTTATTTTGCAATTATTTTTTAATTTTGTTGTTATATTTTTGTTTTTATTCCTTTGACTGAAGAAAAGGTAAAGCTCTTTGAAATGGCGCATATGTGTTTTGTGAAAACAATCCGTTACCCTGAAGTCTTAAGTCAGTTTCAATTCATTCACTTTTTGTATAGTGTCAATGGTAAACACGAAGTTCATCTCATACTCTACATTAGAAATATTAGTAACAAAGTCACAGTCAATATCCTTCATTTAACAATTCTTCCTTGACATCCCAAAATTTTCCGAAAGCTACAGACGAGGTAAGAGACTATTTTACATCAATAACTCTGTACTTACATTTGATTAATAATAATAATACAATTATGTCCCTTTGATCTTGTTACACCATTCATTTGTTGAAGTTACAAACACTTCTCAAAACTAGACGAGGTACAATTAAATTGTATGTATGTATGTATGTATGTATGTATGTATGTATGTATGTATGTATGTATGTATGTATGTATGTATGTATGTATGTATCTATTTATCTATCTATCTATCTATCTATCTATCTATCTATCTATCTATCTATCTATCTATCTATCTATCTATCTATCTATCTATCTATCTATCTATCTATATTTCTCTCTCTCTCTCTCTCTCTCTCTCTGTGTATATATATATGTCCTCATTCAGCTTTAGGTGTGATCGGAACGATGCCACCAGAATAATTAAATATAAATGAATGAATAAGATCAGGGTTAACTAGGGATAGGGTTAAGGTCTAGTAAAAATATCCCCATTTCCACTCAAAAGTTCTGGATCCGCTAATAATTGAGAAATTGAGGCTATGCAATTCAGTTAGTTCTTATAGAGTTTATTTCTACATGTATAGAAACAACGTAACTTTTAAAAATTCCATGTTTCCAAACGTCTTTAAATATTTGATAATTCTTCTCAATGGAAGAAGGGAAACATAAAATATATTTACGATTTTCAAAATAAAATAGCACTGCATAAAAGTTTAATAAAATACATTTGTAGTTTTAAGTTATATTATATCCATTTGAAAGTATCCAAATGTATTTTTTAGAAATCGCGTGCTGAAGGTTTAAAGCATCCCTCAAAATTGAACCCCATAGCTGGAGTCCTATCATCAGGGCAGCATCCATATTTCGTATCAATACATTTGACTTTATTAAAACATCCTTGATAATTATTTCCCAGTGCCACAGATTTCTTATCAGGACAACACCCATATTTTGTTTCGCGACAATCGACAACAACTTTGCAACCTTTATTAAATGGACCCTTTGCCGGCGTTTTTCCATCTGGGCAACAACCAAACAACGAATTTCTGCAGCTGCCATCAGGACATCCTTGGTTTTTAATATCCAAAGATGTTGTTTTTCCATCTGGGCAACATCCGAATTTTGAAAATTGACATCTGCTAAAATCGCACCCTTTGTTGTTTAAACCAGATGCAGGATCGGGACAACAGCCGAACTTTGTTGCAGTACAAACACTCGAATCACAACCTTCAGAATTTTCTCCATTCGCAAATGTTTTACCATCAGGGCAACATCCAAACTCTGAATTTTCACATTCACTTTCAGTACAACCCTCATTTTTGGGACCTGTAGCAAACTTCTTACCACCTGGACAGCATCCAAACTTTGAAATCTGACACCCACCATCAAAGCAACCCTTATTAATTAAGCCTTTTGCAGGAGTCTGACCATCTGGACAACATCCAAACTTGGAATTTTTACAATTACTGTCAGTACATCCCTCATTTTGTGGACCTGTAGCAAATGTCTTACCATCTGGACAGCATCCAAAAGTTGTCTCTTTACATTCCGCTGGCTGTATATTTTCACATTCTCCATTATCAAATCCTCCTGATGGAGTTTTGCCATCTGGGCAGCATCCGAACAAACTGGATGAGCAATCATTGTCTATCAGTGTACAGCCTTTATGGTTTATACCTGTTGCAGGAGTCATTCCATCTGGACAACATCCATATTGTGAGTTCTGACAGTCCTCAATATCGCAGCCTTCATAATTGTCACCAGTTGCAGGAGTCTTACCATCAGGGCAACAGCCAAACTTTGAGCTTACGCATCCACCCTCATCACATCCTTCTTTGTTTGGTCCAGTAGCAGGTGTTTTACTATCTGGACAGCAGCCAAACTTTGAACTTTTGCACCCAACCTCAGTACACCCTTCTTTATTTGGTCCAGTAGCAGGTGTTTTACTATCTGGACAGCAGCCAAACTTTGAATGGGGACAATCGACATTTTTACAGCCTTTAATTATTTTACCTTTTGCAGGCGTCTTACCATCTGGACAGCAGCCAAACCTTGAACTTTTGCATCCAGTCTCAGTACACCCTTCTTTATTTGGTCCAGTAGCAGGTGTTGTACCATCTGAACAGCAACCAAATCTTGAACTTTTGCATCCAGCTTCAATACATCCTTCTTTATTTGGTCCAGTAGCAGGTGTTTTACCATCTGAACAGCAGCCAAACATTGAGCTCTGACATCCTCCATCAAAGCAACCCTTATTAATTAAACCTTTTGCAGGAGTCTGACCATCTGGACAACATCCAAAAGTTGTCTCTTTACATTCCGCTGGCTGTATGTTTTCACATCCTCTATTATCAAATCCTCCTGATGGAGTTTTGCCATCTGAGCAGCATCCGAACAAACTGGATGAGCAATCATTGTCTATCGGTTTACAGCCTTTATGGTTTATACCTGTTGCAGTAGTCATTCCATCTGGACAACATCCATATTGTGAGTTCTGACAGTCCTCAATATCACAGCCTTCATAATTGTCACCAGTTGCAGGAGTCTTTCCATCTGGACAACATCCAAATGTTGATTTCTGACATGTTAAATTTTCACATCCTCTAAGATCAATGCCCTGAGAAGGAGTTTTACCATCTAGGCAGCAGCCAAACGTGGTTTCTAAGCAATCGAAAGACGATAGGATGTTTATAATGCATTCTTGTTTATTTGGATCGGTGGCAGGAGTCTTGCCATCTGGACAGCAGCCAAACCTTGAACTTTTGCATCCACCCTCAGCACACCCTTCTTTATTTGGTCCAGTAGCAGGTGTTTTACCATCTGGACAGCAGCCAAACCTTGAACTTTCGCATCCACCCTCAGCACACCCTTCTTTATTTGGTCCAGTAGCAGGTGTTTTACCATCTGGACAGCAGCCAAACTTTGAAAGAAGACAACCGTCATTTTTACAGCCTTTAATTATTATACCTTTTGCAGGCGTCTTACCATCTGGACAGCAGCCAAACCTTGAGCTTTTGCATCCAGCCTCAATACACCCTTCTTTATTTGGTCCAGTAGCAGGTGTTTTACCATCTGGACAGCAACCAAATCTTGAGCTTTTGCATCCAGCCTCAGTACACCCTTCTTTATTTGGTCCAGTAGCAGGCGTCTTACCATCTGGACAGCAGCCAAACCTTGAGCTTTTGCATCCAGCCTCAGTACACCCTTCTTTATTTGGTCCAGTAGCAGGCGTCTTACCATCTGGACAACATCCAAACGTCGTATCTTGACATTCCGCTGGCTGTATGTTTTTACATCCTCTATTATCAAATCCTCCTGATGGAGTTTTGCCATCTGGGCAGCAACCAAATAGAGTAATGGAGCAATTATCATCAACTGTAAAAAAAAAAAAAGAACAATAAAAAAATTTAGTTACTTTCTATTGACGATTGGTACAATTATATAGTAGAAGAGTTTAATAACATTGCTGATTTTCTTGTTGACTTTTTCTATTCTGCAGATACCTTATAATACTGACTCTTTCGATCTGAGCAGCATTATTTTTTTTGAAAGACTTATTTCAAGATTTCTTCGAATTAATTTGTAAAAGAAAAAAACGCTAATAGTTTTTTAGATTTGAAATAGCCCTGTCCCGTCAACCCCAACACACGTATATTGTTTATATTCAAAATGGAAATAACAGACTTCATTTTTTTTAAAACAGTAAGTAGTAGGTTGACCCACAAAATTAAAATATATTATAAAAGCCGGGTAGGACACACGCCTGCGGGTCTTTGTTTGGGCATTATTGATCGAGTCACAATCTAGTGGATTGGATTTAAATCTATGTTAAATATGGCGAATGTTCCCTTAACTTTTTCTTGTTTTGCAAGGAGAATGAAAGTGTGCAAATAATTTTACCGATTAACCGACATATTGTTATTTAATTTAGAGATAAATAGAGGTATTTTTTGAATTCTTTTTAATGCCTGCCTGTTGTGGGAGGGACGTTAAAAAGTACGTTCTCCTCCATGATCTAAGAAACATTTGTTATCAACATTGGTCAAACCATTTTGATTTCTATGCGGGACATACATACATACATACATACATACACACATACACATACACACATACATACGTACATACGTACATACATACATACATACATACATACATACATACATACATACATACATACATACATACATACATACATACATACATACATACATACATACATACATACATACATACACACATACATACATGCATGCATACATACATACGTACATACATACATACATACATACATACATACATACATACATACAAACATACATACATACATACACACACACATACACACACACACACACATACATACATACATACATACAAACATACATATATACATACACACACACATACATACATTCATTCATACATACATACATACATATATACAAACATACATATATACATACATACATACATGCTCCTTACATTCTACTTTCAATTATAGATACATACACAATTTACTCTTCTAAATATAAAATTGAAATATGCACACTAGTATACCAATACAGGCTAGTATTATACTTCAGATAGATTCAGGTGATTTTGGGTCTAATAGACTCAACGGAGCTTAAACAAATGTGTGGGGATCCCTGTGTCTCATTTCCTTCAGATTAATGAGAACCTTCGCACTTTCCAAGCAATCAGCTAGCCTTTCGGCTCAGAAATCAATGGCGTAACTAATTGCTAAACTAATTATACAGGGCCAAAACAAGATGTAACATCCCTATTGGGTGATTCAGCAGGAATTTTGGGTGGCAATTGTGACGCTTGCCCTCCCCTTACACATTCCATAATATAATTAAAATGTTAATATGAAAAATGATTTGTGAAGAGCAAGATGATATTTGCTGAATATTATAGATACACATTTACAGTTTGAGAAAAAAATACATGTAAATATTTTAAATTATTAACAAGAAAAATTGTATGCTAGAAAAAGTGCAAGAGAACAGCACATGCACATGTAGTAGAAGAGAAACTGTGCACTCATACGTAGTAGAAGAGAAACTGTGCACTTACACGTAGTAGAAGAGAAAAGGTGCACCCACACGTAGTAGAAGAGAAACTGTGCACTTACACGTAGTAGAAGAGAAACTGTGCACCCCACACGTAGTAGAAGAGAAACTGTGCACCCACACGTAGTAGAAGAGAAAAGGTGCACCCACACGTAGTAGAAGAGTAAACTGTGCACTCACACGTAGTAGAAGAGAAAAGGTGCACCCACATGTAGTAGAAGAGAAAAGCTGCAAGCACACGTAGTAGAAGAGAAATTGTGCACTCACACGTAGTAGAAGAGAAACTGTGCACTTACACGTAGTAAAAGAGAAACTGTGCACTCACACATAGTAGAAGAGAAACTGTGCACTCACACGTAGTAGAAGAGAAAAGGTGCACACACACGTAGCAGAAGAGTAAACTGTGCACTCTCACGTAGTAGAAGATAAAAGTTGCACCCACACGTAGTAGAAGAGAAAAGGTGCACCCACACGTAGTAGAAAAGAAACTGTGCACCCTCACGTAGTAGAAGATAAAAGGTGCACTCACACGTAGTAGAAGAGAAAAGGTGCACCCACACGTAGTAGAAGAGAAAAGGTGCACCCTCACGTAGTAGAAGAGAAAAGGTGCACTCACACGTAGTAGAAGAGAAACTGTGCACTTACACGTAGTAGAAGAGAAACTGTGCACCCACACGTAGTAGAAGAGAAACTGTGCACCCACACGCAGTAGAAGAGAAAAGGTGCACCCACATGTAGTAGAAGAGAAAAGCTGCAAGCACACGTAGTAGAAGAGAAACTGTGCACTCACACGTAGTAGAAGAGAAACTGTGCACTTACACGTAGTAAAAGAGAAACTGTGCACTCACACGTAGTAGAAGAGAAACTGTGCACTTACACGTAGTAAAAGAGAAACTGTGCACTCACACATAGTAGAAGAGAAACTGTGCACTCACACGTAGTATAAGAGAAAAGTTGCACCCACACGTAGTAGAAGAGAAAAGGTGCACCCACACGTAGTAGAAGAGAAACTGTTCACCCACACGTAGTAGAAGATAAAAGGTGCACCCACATGTAGTAGAAGAGAAAAGGTGCACCCACACGTAGTAGAAGAGAAAAGGTGCACCCTCACGTAGTAGAAGAGAAACTGTGCACCCACACGTAGTAGAAGAGAAAAGGTGCACCCACACGTAGTAGAAGAGTAGGAATCATTTATTCATGTATTGTTTCCGATAATGGATCAATGTGCACAGTTTTTACTTAATCCAAGAATAGAAAGTGGGAGAACTATTGTGTACAAGATTTGTACCAGACAGAGTCAACTTATATAACTTGATATAAGCTTTGTAATGAAAGAATATAGCGCTAAATTATTTTTATCAAAGAAAAATATCTTATATAAACTCTGTTCAAAGCTAGACAAGGGCGAATGGAATAGACCAGACGCACACCTCGGCGATACAAATACTTACCACGGAGAGATAGACCTAAGACTCAAGATTGAATGGTAAATATTGTGACGAAAGGAATACAAAAGTGTTAGAAAATAAATTCTACTTGCAGAATAATGTTGATGAAATGTATGGTGAGACTAGGCTGACAAAATAATACATAAGTAAAACAGTAGTCTTGATGGAGCCCGTTGGTAAAGGTTTGTAAGCTATATAAATGGTAAACATTAATTTAAAACAAAAAAAGAGAACATTTCGATTTCTAAATTTAAAAAAACGATATTTAAAAAAAGTTAAAAAAAATCTCTATAGGTAAAAACTAAAAGGTAAACAGTATGAACAAAGCAAAACTATAATTGCTGTTTAAGTCGAAGGTTTAGATAATAGTGAACAAATAGATGCTATCTTACTAGATTTTTCCAAGGCTTTTGACAAAGTTCACCACCATAGTTTGATTAAAAAATTAAAATATTTCGGCATTAATGGTCCACAGCATCAGTGGATTAAAGATTTTCTGATAGGGAGAGAACAAACTGTAATAATAAATGGCTCTAAATCAACACCAATAACAGTAAACTCAGGTGTACCTCAAGGAACAGTCTTGGGTCCACTACTATTTTTAATTTACATAAATGATTTACCAAATTGCATTAGTTCAGGAACAAAAGTCAGATTATTTGCAGACGATTGCATAATATATAAAACAATAAAAACAATACAAGACAAAGAAATTTTACAAAGAGAATTAGATGAATTACAGAAATGGAAATCAAATTGGATCATGTCTTTCCACCCAGAAAAATGTCAGTTGTTAAGAGTAACAAAAAAACTAAAACAAATTAATTCCACTTATCTTATTCATGGCAAACTAGTAACACAGACTAAAAACGCAAAATACCTAGGTGTTATAATAAATGAAAAACTGTCATGGAATCCACATATTGATGAAACTATAAAAAAATCAAACAAAGCATTAGGGTTTATTACAAGAAATTTCTATAAATCAAATAAGAACATAAAACTAAAATGTTATTTAACCTTGGTTAGGCCAATAATAGAATATGCATCCACCGTTTGGAACACCTCAACTCAAGAAAAAATTAAGAAACTGGAACAAACACAAAATAGAGCAGTGAGATTCATAACAAACGAATATTCACATTTGACTAGAGTAACACCATTAGTAAAATCACTAAATTTAGGAAGCCTTCAGGACAGAAGACTCAAAAGTAAAGTAGCAATTATACATAAAACACTGAACCATAATCTTCAAATACAAAAACAAAATTTAATAAAATACTCTGAAAGACACAAAGATAAAGGCACATTCCTCGTCCCATATGCTAGGACAAATTTGTACAAATACTCCTTCTTCCCTAGTGCTATTAGAGCATGGAATGGGTTGCCTGAGCTAGCCAGAAAAACCAGTGACTTGGCAGAATTTAGGTCATTGGTTAATATGCGTGACTAAATGCATGACGCGTAGGACGTAATCATCTTCTTTTTTGAAGTAACGTCTGTATTATATAAGATAAGAAGATAAGAGTGCCTAAAGTTGAGTGGCTCACTAAAAGAAATATTTCTGGCAGTAGCAATCTAAATGTATACATCTATATATAGATCTACATGGAAACGTCATGCGAAACAGCCTAATGTAATTCACCTCCTTTCATTAAAGTAAGCATGTATTGACCAGATTACAGCAAACTTTTGGGTACGTTCAAAAATCAAAGAAAGACAAATCTACAATTTACAATAAAATCCACAGACAAGATTTTGAAATGTTAATATTGATTTGCCCCCATAATGATCAACATTTTTTTAGATCCATCGATACCTTTTTAAAATATTTATCAACATGAACCAAATAGATACCCTAGAGAATATTCATATCACGTGATAAGCACGTTCCATTAATAGATCCTATTGGTAATTAAGAAAAAAAAAACTTCTGGAGGCTTACATATTGTTAACAACTTGTATAAAAAATTCAGGACAAGAAAAAAACAAATTAAAGAGAAACATACCTGCTTGCCCTAAAGAAAATGGTAACCATATTGCTACTGCGTTTAGTACTAACAAACAAGTACAATACATCTCTGAAAGTAACAAAAAATATAAAAACAACAATAAAACAACGAAACAATTGTTAAATGAAAACGAATCATTGACATGAAACTAAAAGCCCGTAATTTGCTATTAAAATTCATTTCTCTTTTGTTGAACGCTTTTAAAAATCTCTGTTCTCTACTACACCATATCTGAATATCTATTGATGTCAATTGTACAATACGAAGATGACCTACCTTGTTGTAGCCTATACTGAAAATATTTCTATCTGTTATGAATTGTCATCATAAAAAACACAACACATTTTTCTTTAGTCCTAAAGATTCATTTCGAGCTAGGGCTCGATGATGAATAATTACCTGGCTTTCAAAAAGACTATAGCCTCACTTGAGATTGTCTTAGGGCGTTCTATTTACACAACAACTGCTGCTCTACCGCATATCTTTTTAGTTCGAGGTCTTAAGAAGTTAACTTCTCAATGATGTAGGTCGACATTTGTCATAGGGAGAGAAAGGGAAAGTATAGAAAGAAGGACAATGAAAGTGACGAGGACAGAAAGAAAGAGAAACAAAGAGTGGAGATGCTGAAAGAGAGAGAGAATGAGAGAGAGAGAAAAAAAAAGATGGACAGAGATGTAAAGATAGAAAGAAAAGAAATAGTGAAACAAAAAGAGTCTAAGAGAAACCAAAAAAAGAAAAAAAAAGAAACAGTGGCAAAATACACAGACAGGGAAAGAGAGACACAGAGAGAGGTAGAGAGGAGAGAGAGACACAGAGAGAGGTAGAGAGGAGAGAGAGAGACACAGAGAGAGGTAGAGAGGAGAGAGAGACACAGAGAGAGGTAGAGAGGAGAGAGAGACACAGAGAGAGGTAGAGAGGAGAGAGAGACACAGAGAGAGGTAGAGAGGAGAGAGAGACGGAAAAAAGAGACAGAGTGACAGAGATGGAGAGAAAGGAGAGACAGAAAGAGAGACGGAGAGAGAGAGAGAGAGAGAGAGCGTTTAGAGGGCGTGAGTTAGGAGAGAAATGTGTTAGTTGCTGAAGCAGTACATATATAGATAATAGTAGTCTAGTATCAGGGGCGGACTGGCTATATGGGCAAACGGGCAAATGCCCGGTGGGTCGGCACCAAATGGGCCGGTCTGGTCGCGACCAAAGAAATTTCTTTTTTTCAATGCAGACAATTTAAACAAAAATTGAAGCAGCAAGACACGGATTAAATTAATTTTTTTTTTACAATTAATTTTGTTTGAAATTCAATAAGAATAAAAAAATATTCAAACTATACACTGTAGGTTGTCAGGGTTGTGTTAAGGCCTTAGCTCGTTTGTCCGGGCCCCTGACATTCAACCAGGCACCTTCGTGCTTGCAATAAATAAGTGACTCAGTGTTGACAATGTAAATGTTTAATGCTATGAATTTAAGTTATGATGAGCATTCTAATATTCTGGATCTATTAATTAAACAATAATTCTACACCTTGCTGTCCCACAACGTACACATTAATGTTCGAAACCACAACACATTGCTGTCTCTAGTCACCAGCGTAGACTTCCAATCCCATACTAGCTCCCCTAAACAGGGGAACACAGAAGAATCTCAAAGAAAACGTTTCACCAGCCAAATAACAAACAAACGCTCCAGCAAGGCAACAAAAAGAAAGTGCGTTAAAAAAAGAGCACTTAATACACATTGGTGCTAGAATTCCATAATCTACGCACCGACATAGGTGTTATCGTTTGCAAAACGTTAGACCGTACTTTTGCTATGTACGAGCGGCATTGACTGCTTTGATGTCTTCGAGGTTGTGTTTGGCCTAAACATTTTGCTGGTCGGCATGAACGTTTGATGGCACTCCCACTTGTTTTTGCTCCTTTCCTCTCCGATCTTTTATGGTTTCATTGACAATGTTGGGATGAGGAATGAGAAAGGTTAAGTTAGAAAACATTGATGTAACGCAGCAAAACAGGGGTGACAACTTTAACAATACTTAATAGAAATTAACTTAAACACACACAGGCGCGAAATTGGAAACCACACACCTTATTCATAGCTCAATATGGATAAAGAGTTTTTCTTTCTGCTATCTGGAAAGGAAATGTTTGCATTCTTTTTTTTGTTTATTTTTATAACTGATCTAAAAATACTACAGTTAAGCTTTCACAAAAAAAAAAATAATAATAATTATTGCGTGTATGTAAAAATTTTTTTTTTTTAGAATCTCTTACTAGAACTAGATCTAAATAATTTTTTTTTACTATTATTATTAATGTAAAGTTACGCATAGTGCGAACCAGAAGTCATTAATAACGGAAATTCTTTTAATAATTATCTGGTTTTATACAGCGCTGTCACATCCGATAATGAAAGGATATTTATATTTAGATTTAAAATAATTGGTCATGGGTTGCCTGAGTCAGACAGGAAAACCAACGACTTAGCATAGTTTAAGTCACAGAACAACATGCATGACTAGATTGTGACATGAAAAGCGTCGAACGTAAATATCGTATTTTTTGAAGTAACCTCTGTAATCTATAAAAATATATCAAAATGTTTCCAAAAACATTTAATAATTTATTCAATTCAAACTCATTAATGCTGATAGTGTATTGTATGCAGTTTTCAGACCACAAACATGTAAAAATAGAATACATTTCGTAATCCTACGCAAGCATACGTCAAGTTTTCGATACGCTATCAAACGATATATATATAATATAGAGAATTAGGCTTACACATATAACATGACATATGAAGTTTCAAACCATCAGATGCCTCAGACCTCATTGTCTGAAAGGGAAACTTTACCCTCTGCCCCAGTGCAACCAAGAAGGGGGGTTGAGCTTAAAATCCCCCATCCAGGAGATTTTAAGGCTAAAACTTCCTTTCAATTAAACAAAACAAAAATTAAGCAATCTACAGTCACCAAATTTCATGAGCGTAGCCAAACGGGTTTTTGTGATTACCCTCCCCCCCCCCCCCCCAATACAAAAACTAAAGCAAAACTATAGTTACGATTTTCTACCAGTCTCTAGACTTCACTAATTAAGTGCAGTGAATAGCAGATGTGGTTTTTGAATTTTTTAGCGGTAGAGACAGAGTAGCAGGCTAATGCACTGTAGATACCTTAGAATATGCATTTTTTAAAGCTTAAAATACCGGAAATAATGCTTAGATCAGGGGCTCAGCCCCGAGCCCCGCTGGGGGAGCTCACAGTGCTCCCCCAGACTCCATAGCTGTCAATGGCGGTGTGTACTGTCATTCCACTTACTAAAGGAAGAGCCTATTCTAGGGCACAAGAAAACGTCCGAAAGAATGAAACGTCAGTATCTAATAAAGATTAAATATATACACACACACACACTTATATATATATATATGCTGCGGGGGGGGGGAGATAAAAATCCCCACAACTCCCTGGCTACAACATATGACATACTATTTGTGGGCCGGTTTATATGGTAATGCCCGGGCCGATTTTGATACCCAGTCCGCCCCTGTCTAGTATACACTAACAAACATATATTCCTCGCCTGTCTAAATGTATAGACAAAAGTAGTCTAGTATACACTAGCAAACATATATTCCTCGCCTGTCTAAATGTATAGACAAAAGTAGTCTAGTATACACTAGCAAACATATATTCCTCGCCTGTCTAAATGTATAGACAAAAGTAGTCTAGTATACACTAGCAAACATATATTCCTCGCCTGTCTAAATGTATAGACAAAAGTAGTCTAGTATACACTAGCAAACATATATTCCTCGCCTGTCTAAATGTATAGACAAAAGTAGTCTAGTATACACTAGCAAACATATATTCCTCGCCTGTCTAAATGTATAGACAAAAGTAGTCTAGTATACACTAGCAAACATATATTCCTCGCCTGTCTAAATGTATAGACAAAAGTAGTCTAGTATACACTAGCAAACATATATTCCTCGCCTGTCTAAATGTATAGACAAAAGTAGTCTAGTATACACTAGCAAACATATATTCCTCGCCTGTCTAAATGTATAGACAAAAGTAGTCTAGTATACACTAACAAAAATATATCTCTTGCCTGTCTAAATTTACAGGCTTGGACTGGGCCGCCGGGACACCGGGAAATTTCCGGTGGGCCGGCGGCTGCCGACTGCCAAAAGAAAGTTATTATATTTTTTATTTTAACTGAAATTACCGTTGATTATATAATAGCTTCAAATAATAGTTTGTATTGAAAATAACCAAACTGAAACGGCGAAGTCATTACTTTACGTTACGAGGTTTTAACCCGACAGCGTCGCAGCGAGACACTATTTTACTTTTATCATTTATTCGTTCCGATTTATTCTGTTTCCGTTTCAGACATATTTGTTTTCAAGCCTATTTATCAAAGACTATCAGAACATGAAGGCAGTGCACTCCAGGCAGCCTGCACGGAATCCTATGTTTTAAAGAATCAATGCCGAAGAGGTTCAAAAGAATCGTTTAATTTTAGAAAGAATCATAGAAACTTTACAAGTGATAGGTAAGCGTGGACTTAGCTACAGAGGGGCAGAAGAGCCAGGGTTCACTTTGTTAGATGACAGGGTAGATCGCGGGAATTTTTTAGAAATTCTTTTGCTTGTTAGCAAATTTGATCCATTGTTGGAAGCGCATAAAGAAATATGTGGTTCGAAAAATCCAACCCCGTCATGATTCAGTTGGCGCAAAGGTCGTGTGGACTTGGTCGTGTGGACTTGGTCGTGTGGACTTGGTCACATTTCTGTCCAAAACGACTGTTCAGAAAGTAATTGATGCTATATCAACATCTTGAACAAACATGATGGTGGAAGAGATTAGAGGAGCCGCTATGTTTAGCGTTCATATTGATACCACACAAGATATTAATGTGCAGGATCAGTGTTCTATTGTGATCCGATATGTAACGGATACTGTACACGAACGTGTAATAGCTATAGTCAATTGCACATCAACGTAACGTCACTAAAAAGCGGTTGAAGTTGTTACTTTATTTGGGTTTTAAACAGATGGCTATCAAGAAACACAAGTTATCGATTTATTGTTTTTTTGTTCACATTGACATGCTACAAACATTTTATGATATTTCTACATTCAATAATGATTTCCAATACAGAGCAAAAGTTCTGTTAGATTCATTGACAAGTTTTGAATTTATTCTAACGCCACAATTATTTCTGAAAATATTTGAACACACAACGCCCTTATCTGAATATTTGCAAACAACTGGAATGGATATACCACGAGCCTATAAGATGGTTCAAGACAGTATCAATGAATTAAGCAAAGTAGATAGAAATTTTGATTCTATTTTTCAAGCAGCTACAAATTTCTCAACACTTGCAAAAAGTGAACTAGAAAAAAGAAAGCCCGACATTGAAGTGCAGACTGAAACTATAGAAAAATATATAAAAATTAAATTAAATTAAAAATAAGTAGTAATATTAAATTATTGAAAAAAATTACATGAAACTAATGAAGAAGTGGGCCGCCGCCATGACCAAATTTCCCGGGCCGGTTTTTTAAGCCAGTCCGACCCTGATTAACACGCATTCTCTTTGTTATGAAAGATGTTCAGTGGATATTCAAATATTTTAAGCACAGCATTTTGTTTGAAAATATAATCGTTTATACCAGTACTTTCCATAACAGATATTAACAGAACCACGTCCACTTTATACTTATTAATAGAAAAGTAGGTACTACGGTGTACTTCTTTTTACTATCCGACCAACTATCCTGCAGTGATACTTGGCTGGAGCCTGATATGTTCGGATTGTGATAAATGACCAAATATTTGGCCTGAGCTACTATCCATTACATCCCTAATATATATAAGGGATGTATGTATGCATGTATGTATGTATGTATGTATGTATGTATGTATGTATGTATGTATGTATGTGTCACGTACGCCTGTGGGATGTTTACATGTCAAAAGTGGTCCTCTGTCAAAGGTCAAACTGCCAGAGAAAAGAACTCCTGCAGGTAAGTTATCAGATAGCAGCACTTCTTTACCTACTCATGTATATATCACTTAGGGTCAAACTGACGTCACATCCTATAAGACTGATAAGACATTTGTAGTCATAGCTCTACATGATACGAAGAAAATTTGAGTTGGATTTGTGGAACTGTGACATTTTGTTACGGAGTTAGTTTAGAACTGTTTCTAACGAAACAAATCACTAAGCTCTCAACAACCTCCATTGTCACAACCAGTCAATACTTGATTTCCCTCCCTTGATCGAAATGGCTTTATCTTTCAATTTCTCACAGGTTGTTTTTAACTCTAAAGTGCGAAATCTGTTAATCTATAGACTACCAAGTTAATCTGCACATCAACTGATTTGATCCGTCGCGAAGTGGGCGACTGCTGTCAATCAAAACAAGAACGGAGCGGTACAAAAACTCGTTCGTACCTCACTCGGTCAGACTCTATCACCGCCACTTATTGATCAGGGAACATGAAATGCACCAAGATACCTGTGTTTAGTCGCTGAATGAACTGTTTATGTTGTCTGTTGTATTTGTGTGTATTTTTCTGTTGTGTTGTCTTTATATGAGAAAAGAGTCTTTGTAATCACAACACATTTCCGTAAGGATCAATAAAGCAGTCTTAGTCTTAGTCTTAGTCTTAGTCTTAATGTGCGAATGCACATTTCACGTAGGTTATGTCCACATCAACTGATTTGATTCATTAAAGCTAAATACTTCTTTGTTTGTTTATTTGGGTGGGGGGGGGGGGGGCTAATGTCTAGCTTTGTTTACCTTCACCTATCCCTTACTCCGGTCTGGTACCTCAAACCATCTCAGTTCCTCAGGCCAAATTAAGGGGCGTAACACATATGGGGAAAATGTTTTAAAATAGAATGAGTGTCAAATTAACAATATAAAATGTAGAACAATATTTATAAGTTTAAGTACATGAATTACAATTTATAACTGCTCTACTTATAAAATTTCTGCGTCGAGAGGTCCTGGTTTTCTTCACCACGAGCCCCTAAATGTAAAGGGCTTTGGGGTAGTTCTCACTATAGATAAATGGCTCGATGTACTAAGGGTATGATTCTTTGAGGGGCGTAATTTAATGCTCCAACTGTAGATCTTTACAAGCTTATACGTATTATAAAGTACACTCAACAAAGGAGTATAGAATCAATATTTATTTACAGCAAACAATGTGTTACACATATAATATGGAATACATAATCCTCAATAGTAAGAGTATCTAAAAGTGCCCAAATAAAATACTACAGGGCGCCTAAACTAAATGCAATAATAGATCACATTAAGGTATCATGACAAAACATAGTATTACCCCAAAATTACACACAATGCAAAAATAATATCTCCTTAATCTAGGCAACACCCTACTCAGACCAGTTCAGTTCTCTAACTAACTAGACTGAACACAGGAAAACCTTGTTATCCCCCTTTGAAAATTCCGTGCTAAAACTGTTCACCATAACAACTAATAAAATAAAAAAACACACTCACAATCTCACATCTTACACCCCCCCCCCCCCGCTCTTGACCAAAATCAGACTGCTACGCTCCCTAGTCACGGCCACATTTTTATATGCTTGTGACTCTTGGACAGCTTAGTGCAGAGCTAGAGAGGAGGATCCTAGCAATGGAATTGAGATGCTACAGAAGGATCCTAGGTATCACATTCTAAGACCACGAAACAACCAAGAGATAAGAAGCAGGGTAAGTGCAGCGATTTGACCCCACGATGACCTGCTAACTGTCGTAAAAAAGGCAAGCTGAAAATCTATGGACATATTACAATATATTGGGGCTCACAAAGACCTTCCTTTAGGGAACAGTACCAGAAAAAAAAAGAAGAAGAGGCAGACAGAAAGCGATGGGAGGACAACATACAAAAATAGATGGGCCTGCTATTGAAAGAGTTTCTAACTAAGAAAAAGTTAGAGGAATGGAGTAAGCCAGTCGACGGATCTTGCATGTTGCCCCAACGGTCTTACAGACTAAAGAATAGGTAAATGTAAAAGGTGCAGAAGCTTTTGACCGTTTTCCTGTCTTCTTATTTTGGTTCAACGTGGATTCATTGTCGTAAAGAATTTCGTGACAATCGAAAGTAACCGATTAAAAATGTGTGCTTGTTGAGATTTGCGGTTGTTACTTACTTTTATTATTATTCATTTTTTAAATTTTATTTTTAACAAACTTTATTCTCTCGATAAACTTTCATTTATTCAATTTTTTAAAACTTAAATATAATGCATTTATGTAGCTTTTTACCGTTGCGAATTTAAACTATATAAATGGTCTTTAGGTCCAAAGAGTTTGGGAACCACTGGTCTAGGGCATAGGCCACCAACCAGCGTCCTCCAGGAATCTCCTCTCTGGGCGAGTCTCTGCTCCATAAAGTATTATTGGCTTTACAGTTATGTTGAAGGTTCTGAATTGGTGGTAGTGCTTATTTCCTGGGATCCCCAGGTGTGCTTTAGCTGAAAGAAGGCCAATCGGACTTACCAAAGCGTGTTCTAACATCTTTATTTCTCCTCAGCAGTTGTCAATAGTTGAACATTTCTACCACTTCCAGCGCCTCGCCTTGGACTGTAATGGGTGTGTTGTTGGATACCTTTGTCTTGAACACCTTGCTCTTCCATCTGGTAAAACCCAGTCTAGCTGTATTGTCCTCAACGGTGCTTATCTTTTCCCTACACCTGTTGTTGTATGTGAGAGATAAACGCCAATTTATCTGCGAAGTCGATGTCGTCAAGCTGTTTCATCAGTGTCCACTGTATACAGTTCATCTTCTGGTCTATATTTTCTTTATGACCCAAGCTATGGCTAGCACAATGAAAAAGAGAGCGAGCAGCCATGTCTCACTTATATTTGGACTTCGAATGCTTCTTTCAACTGTATGCTAATTAGCTACAGTAAATCCTACTTAATTTAAACTGAATTTTACACTAACTAGAAACAATTATTTTTTCCCGTAAGTTTTTGTTGAACGCCATAATGTAATAATGGCTGCAGGACAGAGACGTTTTTGAAATTTCGAGTCCAAGTTCCACTCGTGACGAATGTGCAAATTGATAAAAGGAATTTTAAACTAGAGATTAAAATGCACAATGTGAGGTCAATGTGGGGTCAGTGTGGGGTCAATGTAAGGTCTATGTGAGGTTCGTATGAGATCTATATGAGGGTTATGTGAGGTCAATGTGAGAGTTATGTGAGGGCTATGTCATGGCGTCAGAGAATGAGAAGTCAATTAGATATGCAAAATGTCAATGTTGCTAGATTCAAAGATGTTACCATTTAAATACTAAAATTTATTTGTGCTACTAGTCGAATGGATTGTTAATTATTTTCTGATATGATACAAAAATGAACTAAAAATATGTCTTTAAAAAAATATTTGACTTATCGTAAACTCAGTATTATGTACTTCATTGGCCTCCTTCAGTCGTAGGACGACTATGATTCATCTCAGAGCACACTTCCTCATGTGGCTGTGGAGCCCTATTTTGGAGAGACACTCCCGTCCACAGATAGCGCAAGTTAGGGTCCCCTTGGCTTTTGCTTCGGTGGTAGAGGAGCTGGCCGTTTTTCGGTTTGTGCGTTTTTCTTCCTGGGCTGAGACCCATGTACTTTCACTGTCCATAGCTTTCTTTGTCACTGTCTCTCTCCACCTGTTGCGGTCTAGAGCTATGTCTTCCCAATTGTCAGTATTGATGTTCACGGATTTGAGGTCGCGTTTTATTACATCTATGTAACGGAGATGGGGGCGACCAGTTTTTCTTGTGCCAGTCGCGAGTTGACCATAGAGGATGACTTTCGGGATGCGCTTGTCCTCCATCCGGCGAACATGTCCAAGCCAGCGCAAACGGCGTTGTCTGAGGGCTGTAAAAATGCTGGGAATACCTGATCGCGCAAGGATCTCAGTATTGCACACTTTTGTTTTCCATGTGACATTCAAGATCCTACGGAGACATCTCAAATGGAATGAGTTTAGTTTTCTCTCTTGCTTTGCGTAGGTGGTCCATGATTCACTGCCATATAGCAGTGTACTCATAACGCATGCCTTGTAGACTTCCATTTTGGTCACCGTGGTTAGCTTATGGTTATCCCAAACTCTTAGTCTGAGTCTAGCGAATGTCGAGGCAGCCTTCCCTATGCGTTTTTTCATCTCCTCTTCTAGGGACAGGTCATCTGTAATTGTGGATCCAAGATAGCAGAATTCGTTTACGGCGTCCAGCTTGTTATCGTCAATGCGGATGGAGGGTGGTGCTGTAGTAGGTGGTCCCATAACATTTGTTTTCTTCGTGCTAATAGTCAAGCCATATTCTTTACAGGCCTGAGAGAAGCGGGACATTAGTGACTGAAGTTCCTCTTGTGTGTGTGCCACTACCGCTGCGTCATCCGCGAATAGCATATCTCTTACGAGGGTGGCTCTGATTTTAGTTTTGGCCCTCAGTCTGGCAATATTTAGGAGTTTGCCATCAAATCTGGAATGGAGATAGATGCCTTCAGTGGATTTGTCAAACGCGTTGTGGATTAGCAGTGAAAATAGTATTCCAAAGAGGGTTGGGGCCAGGACACATCCTTGTTTAACTCCGCTGTTTATACTGAAACTTTCAGAGCTGGCACCGTTGAATTGCACTGTGCCCATCATATTTTGGTGGAAAGATATGATTACATTTAGTAGCTTGGGTGGGCAGCCTATTAACTGTAAAATTTTAAAGAGGCCATCTCTGCTAACTAGATCGAAGGCCTTTGTCAGGTCAATAAACGCAATGTATAAAGGCATCCTTTGTTCTCTGCACTTTTCCTGGAGTTGGCGGATGGAGAAAATCATGTCAATCGTGGATCTCCCTGAGCGGAAGCCGCATTGTGATTCTGGGTAGACCCGATCAGCGAGTTTTTGTAGCCTGGGAAGTATCACTCGAGCAAAGACTTTGCCTACAATACTTAAGAGAGAGATTCCCCTGTCACCTTTGTTCTTATACAGTGTAATGATTTTAGCATCCCGCAGGTCTTGTGGCACAGCACCTTCTTGCCAACATTTACAAAGCAGTTCGTGTAGAGGTTGGATTAGAGTAGTTCTGCATTGTTTTAGAAGATCTGGGGGTATACCATCGCATCCGGGTGCTTTGCGGGCAGCAATGTTGTCTATGGCTTTGTTGAGCTCTGAAAGGGTGGGTGTTTCATCTAGCTCGTTCATTGTGGGTAGTTGTATGATGGCTTTAAGGGCTGAGTCAGAGACTGAGCTTGTTGTGGCCTAGAGCTCGGAGTAATGTTCCACCCATCTGTGCATTTGTTGGCACTTGTCTGTGATAATTTCCTCAGTGGTTGATTTCAGAGGTGCTGTCTTGTTTTGGGAGGGTCCGAGAGCCTTGTTGATTCCTTCGTACATCCCTCTTATGTTGCCCACTTGGGCTGCGAGCTGAATACTCTCACTGAGCTCTACCCAGTATTCATTGGCACAGATCCTTGCTGTCCTCTGTGCATTGGCTCTAGCTTCTTTCAGGTTTAGCAGGTTGTGTTGGGTAGGTTTTGCCTTGTAAGTAGCGAGTGCATCTCTCTTTGCTCTGATGACAGGTGCTAAAATAACTGCTTTAGAGTCGAACGAATCATTTTGTTTTGTAATTTTTCTTCCAAAGATTTCCAGGGAAGTCTTTTGTATGGTGGACTTGAGGTGTTCCCATTTTTCAGTTGCTGTATTCTCAGAGATATTTTTATACTCGCGTTCAAAAGATTCCGCAAACTGTATCTGGAGATCAGGTTGACACATCTTGCTTACATCCGATTGGGGTCTTCCAATCTGCTTGGTATGGTGGATTTTTTGGGGGAGGAGATTGATCTTACAACATACCAAGGAGTGATCTGTGTCGCAGTCTGCACTGTGGTAGGACCTGGTAAGCTTGACAAATTTTAAGCACTTTTGTCTTACCATGATTAGGTTTAGTTGGTGCCAGTGTTTGGAGCGAGGGTGCCGCCAAGATACTCTGTGCTGCGGTTTAGTCTTGAAATAGGTATTAGTGACGCAGAGGGAGTGTAGTGAGCAAACCTCGAGGAGCCTTTGTCCGTTTTCATTTACTTTTCCGACACCAAAACGCCCAATACAACTGTCCCATGCAGAGTTGTCAGATCCAACGCGTGCATTGAGGTCGCCGAGGATGATAACCTGTTCCGTGGTTGGGATCTCGCTAAGAGCAGACGAAAGGTTGTCATAAAACATATCTTTGGCCTCTAGTATTATGTACTACTGATAAAAAAAGGCAATGTATTTTTTTTCTCCGCTGGAACGAGCCTTATGGGTCCATTCATTGGTCTGCTGTTTGGTAAAAAAATGGAGGTAAAAAGGGCAGGTTTTGATTTTTTAGCACAAATATAACAAATTATGACAAACTATGTAGAAATCATAGTATTCTCTTCCCACCCATTCAAAAAGTATGTTTAATGCATCATTTTCCTCAATCTCTCAAATTCAAATGACAGGGTCTTGCTCTTCTGTATTATATTACACCAGAAATTAAAACCCTTATGAAATTGTTTCCGTTTTTTCAAAATCTCCAAAAGTTGTTATAGTTTTTGAAATCTAAACGCTATAAAGAAGAACAGACAGACAGACAGCCTCTTTTACAAATCTTAAAATAACTGAAACGAAAGAAAACAAATGGATGTTTCAAATCCAGAAGGAAACACAAACAGTTTTAACCTTATAAAACACACTTAAAACTAACAACAAATAATCGCTACAAACAATATTCACCAGAATAACAGAATCACCACTACACAATCAATCTTCAACTGAATACTAGCAAATACCATGATTCATAAATGAACACAATACAAACAAATACGATTTTTGTTTGGCATTTAAACTTTTTTAATTTTTTTTTAATGTTAAGGTTATTTAAAAAGAAAAAAAAATATTTACCACATTTCCGGTCGTCAGAGCCACAAGCTTTTCAATCCTATACAAATAGACTACGTAAAATTTCCCTTTAATAACATCCTCTATTCTCAGAACCTGATGCTGCTGTACGACCATCTGGACAACATCCATATCTAGTGTTTATACAGCCACCCACGTACGTTGGGGGTTTGGTGGTATAATCATATTGATTGGGCTGAGGTTTAGGAGAATAATCGTTCGAAGGATAACATCCTTTATTTCCATAGCCTGATGCTGCTGTACGACCATCTGGACAACATCCATATCTAGTGCTTATACAGCCACCCACGTACGTTGGGGGTTTGATGGTATAATCATATTGATTGGGCTGAGGTTTAGGAGAATAATCGTTAGAAGGATAACATCCTTCATTTCCATAGCCTGATGCTGCTGTACGACCATCTGGACAACATCCATATCTAGTGCTTTTACAGCCACCATCGTACGTTGGGGGTTTGGTGGTATAATCATATTGATTGGGCTGAGGTTTAGGAGAATAATCGTTAGAAGGATAACATCCTTTATTTCCATAGCCTGATGCTGCTGTACGACCATCTGGACAACATCCATATCTAGTGCTTATACAGCCACCCACGTACGTTGGGGGTTTGGTGGTATAATCATATTGATTGGGCTGAGGTTTAGGAGAATAATCGTTAGAAGGATAACATTCTTCATTTCCATAGCCTGATGCTGCTGTACGACCATCTGGACAACATCCATATCTAGTGCTTATACAGCCTCCCACGTACGTTGGGGGTTTGGTGGTATAATCATATTGATTGGGCTGAGGTTTAGGAGAATAATCGTTAGAAGGATAACATCCTTCATTTCCATAGCCTGATGCTGCTGTATGACCATCTGGACAACATCCATATCTAGTGCTTTTACAGCCACCCTCGTACGTTGGGGGTTTGGTGGTATAATCATATTGATTGGGCTGAGGTTTAGGAGAATAATCGTTCGAAGGAAAACATCCTTTATTTCCATAGCCTGATGCTGCTTTACGACCATCTGGACAACATCCATATCTAGTGCTTATACAACCACCCACGTACGTTGGGGGTTTGGTGGTATAATCATATTGATTGGGCTGAGGTTTAGGAGAATAATCGTTAGAAGGATAACATCCTTCATTTCCATAGCCTGATGCTGCTGTATGACCATCTGGACAACATCCATATCTAGTGCTTTTACAGCCACCCTCGTACGTTGGGGGTTTGGTGGTATAATCATATTGATTGGGCTGAGGTTTAGGAGAATAATCGTTCGAAGGATAACATCCTTTATTTACATAGCCTGATGCTGCTGTACGACCATCTGGACAACATCCATATCTAGTGCTTATACAACCACCCACGTACGTTGGGGGTTTGGTGGTATAATCATATTGATTGGGCTGAGGTTTAGGAGAATAATCGTTCGAAGGATAACATCCTTTATTTCCATAGCCTGATGCTGCTGTACGACCGTCTGGACAACATCCATATCTAGTGCTTATACAGCCACCCACGTACGTTGGGGGTTTGGTGGTATAATCATATTGATTGGGCTGAGGTTTAGGAGAATAATCGTTCGAAGGATAACATCCTTTATTTTCATAGCCTGATGCTGCTGTACGACCGTCTGGACAACATCCATATCTAGTGCTTATACAGCCACCCACGTACGTTGGGGGTTTGGTGGTATAATCATATTGATTGGGCTGAGGTTTAGGAGAATAATCGTTGGAAGGATAACATCCTTTATTTCCATAGCCTGATGCTGCTGTACGACCGTCTGGACAACATCCATATCTAGTGCTTTTACAGCCACCAACGTACATAGGAGGTTTGGTGGTATAATCATATTGATTGGGCTGAGGTTTAGGAGAATAATCGTTAAAAGGATAACATCCTTTATTTCCATAGCCTGATGCTGCTGTACGACCGTCTGGACAACATCCATATCTAGTGCTTTTACAGCCACCAACGTACATAGGAGGTTTTGTGGTATAATCATATTGATTGGGCTGAGGTTTAGGAGAATAATCGTTAGAAGGATAACATCCTTCATTTCCATAGCCTGATGCTGCTGTACGACCGTCTGGACAACATCCATATCTAGTGCTTATACAGCCACCCACGTACGTTGGGGGTTTGGTGGTATAATCATATTGATTGGGCTGAGGTTTAGGAGAATAATCGTTAGAAGGATAACATCCTTCATTTCCATAGCCTGATGCTGCTGTACGACCATCTGGACAACATCCATATCTAGTGCTTATACAACCACCCACGTACGTTGGGGGTTTGGTGGTATAATCATATTGATTGGGCTGAGGTTTAGGAGAATAATCGTTAGAAGGATAACATCCTTCATTTCCATAGCCTGATGCTGCTGTACGACCGTCTGGACAACATCCATATCTAGTGCTTATACAGCCACCCACGTACGTTGGGGGTTTGGTGGTATAATCATATTGATTGGGCTGAGGTTTAGGAGAATAATCGTTAGAAGGATAACATCCATTATTTCCATAGCCTGATGCTGCTGTACGACCATCTGGACAACATCCATATCTTGTGCTTATACAACCACCAACGTACGTAGGAGGTTTGGAGGTATAATCATATTGATTGGGCTGAGGTTTAGGAGAATAATCGTTAGATGGATAACATCCTTTATTGTTATAGCCTTCAGCAGGTGTTATGCCATCAGGACAGCAGCCATATGTAGAATAACTACAGCTACCTAAAATACAATTTGAAAACTTAATATTACATTGTATCAGTTTTAAACGACAAAAAGTCAAAATACATTTAACCTACTTATCTACATATGTTAACGTTGTCGATTTGATAGAGAAGACCCAAATCAATAGTTTAATTAATTTTAGCCAGTTGGGAACATTTAATTAATTAATGGTTCTATTGATTTTAAAACCTTTACATTAAATTAATCTAATCGTAGTAATAACGGAGAAACATAATTGTTTAATGAAATATATAGAAAATACAAACAGTGTCTAGTTATGTCGTTATGTACTAAATAGATTTACATATCCTTACAAAATTATATATAATGTTATCCTGTTTGTTGTTTGAATACAGACGTTTCTTCCAAATCAAAGGTAATTACGTCCTTGGTGGATCTATGTGTTCATTTAATATTGCTAGCTAGTAAGAGACTTATCCAATGATGAATTATTTTTTTACTAGCCAAGGAGAAGAAAAAACACTTGTACAAATTAGTTCTTACAAATGGAATAAAACATAATTGCTTTTATCTATTTGAGTATTTTGTTTCAAAGCTCATACAAAATCACTATGTTTGGTAAAAAGTTGGCGCATGTATTTTCTCCCACACTAAATCTTGGAGTAAGTTAAATTTAGTACAATTATTCAATGGCATAGAGAAGACATGAATCTATAAAAAAAAAATATAAGCAATTGGAGAATTAATTACTAGTATATTAATTATTTCACACACATAAAAAAAGAAAAACTTAATTGCATTCATGCTTTAGAAACTCTCTACAAAATATTTGACAAGCCAATTAATAAAATACAAATAATATAACCCAAAACATCCGATTCTAATAGGAAGAGCGTTTGTTGACATTTATAAGAAAGAAGTGCTACATTTCTATAATTACCTGCAATACGTTTAATTAAAACATACTTTTTTTTTCTTTTTGAAGGCAGCTTGTCTCCCATTCTAAAATAGTATTTAAAATGAATGAGATGGAGAGGTGTAGGTGGAGCCAGCTTGAAACCTGACCTCAGCTGTAATGTTTTACCAACTTGCTGCTTAGAGGTGCAGCCTTTGAGTTGTCCACCTGAAAATGCTGGAGGTGCATCCTTTGAGTTGTCCACCTGAAAATGCTGGAGGTGCATCCTTTGAGTTGTCCACCTGAAAATGCTGGAGGTGCAGCCTTTGAGTTGTCCACCTGAAAATGCTGGAGGTGCAGCCTTTGAGTTGTCCACCTGAAAATGCTGGAGGTGCAGCCTTTGAGTTGTCAACCTGAAAATGCTGGAGGTGCAGCCTTTGAGTTGTCTACCTGAAAATGCTGGAGGTGCAGCCTTGAGTTGTCCACCTGGAAATGCTGGAGGTGCAGCCTTTGAGTTGTCCACCTGAAAATGCTGGAGGTGCAGCCTTTGAGTTGTCCACCTGAAAATGCTTGAGGTGCAGCCTTGAGTTGTCCACCTGAAAATGCTGGAGGTGCAGCCTTTGAGTTGTCCACCTGAAAATGCTGGAGGTGCAGCCTTTGAGTTGTCCACCTGAAAATGCTGGAGGTGCAGCCTTTGAGTTGTCCACCTGAAAATGCTGGAGGTGCAGCCTTTGAGTTGTCCACCTGAAAATGCTGAAGGTGCAGCCTTTGAGTTGTCCACCTGAAAATGCTGGAGGTGCAGCCTTTGAGTTGTCCACCTGAAAATGCTGGAGGTGCAGCCTTGAGTTGTCCACCTGAAAATGCTGGATGTGCAGCCTTTGAGTTGTCCACCTGAAAATGCTGAAGGTGCAGCCTTTGAGTTGTCCACCTGAAAATGTTGGAGGTGCAGCCTTTGAGTTGTCCACCTGAAAATGCTGGAGGTGCTTCATTCTTTTCACTTTTACCTTGTCCTTGGCTACCAATCGGCCTAGTCAGAGTCTTGAATGTTGTTTTTAAATATTTGTTTCCGTTTATGACAAAATGTTCTGAGTTGTCTAAAAAAGAAACTGAACTGCTGCCAAAACATCCATCGCCAAAACGTCGCGTTCCGTGCAAAGATGACCTTAATCCTAAACCCTTTTTGTGAACTAGAAGTTTACGTTTTTTTTTCTCATTTCAATGTCTTGAGAAAACTTACTTTAGTATACATTAATTATTTGTATAATATTAATTCAAATTTCAAGTGTCAGTAGATTTATACATCAGAATCTCAGATATTTGAAATGCAACTTGAGTTCAGCTTTATGGTATTGGTCAAATGAAGATTTAAGTACCTGTTTGACTGAATGAAACCGTCCATAGCGTGCCTAAGATGCCAACTACTAAATGCCATTGATGAGTCATGCTGAAAGCTGAAAAATAAAACATTACTTTGAGCTCATGGAACTTTCTACTTTACGATTTACTTAAATTTTAAAACCTTTATTTAATTTAAAATTTCATGGAGGAACCTGGACGAGGATCTCAAAAAAGGCTCTAGCAATTTTCCTAGAAATGAAACAGTTGAGGTATATCGCAGAGAATAGAATTACTAGCTTGTTGGCCACAACGGAGAAACACTAGTTTTACCGTTATAACTTTTCAAAGTAAAAAAGAAATATATTTTAATTTCGCTGGAGCACTATATCCAAATCTAGATCAAACATTAGTTTTGAAAGGAAGTTCGCATTCTTAGGGAGTTTCCAAATGTAAGGCTTTATTGATGAAAGAGTTTAATAAAATAATGTTCAGAAAAATTGTGCGCATAGACTTCTAAGTCTAGATCTAAAGGCCCATCATCGGAATATTATTAACTGTAGTGCATCTATACATTCGGTTAATCAAAATTCTTTCTCAGGGGCAAAAGGGGGGGGGGGAAATGGGGCGGGGTAAAATGTCCCATTGTTTTTTTAATCTAACATTTATAAGTTCTTAAGAGAAAAACAAACGCTCTATAAATTACATTAAGAAGGTATTGTCCTTTTCAGTGACATTTTTAACTTAAACACACACGATTCTCTTACATCAAAGATAATGTACGTTTGCAAAGGTAATTGATTTAGCCTATTTCAATCTAAATAAACCGGAGTTGTCAGTTCTTTTGTTCTCTAAGTTTCAGTTTTTTTTCAGCGATAAACTTTTTATATCCTAAACCAAACCTTTTACAGAACTTCTTGGGAGGGCCGCGGGCAATGTTCGAACTCCTGATCATCGTGAAGAAAGCTGGAAGCGCAATTTTAACGACCATTGACCATCGTCGATTATATAGCTGTATGTAATCTTTCTTTTACTTATGTTTTAACTTAGCTCTCAGCTCATCTTTTGATTCGATTGTAATGATTAAATTTTATTCACATAGAACCCAACTAGCTGAGAGCAGAGGTAGCTAAAAAAAATATTTGTTTCATCAAGAACATACATCAATAAAAGGTATTCAGAGCATTCTTTAAATGATAAGGGACTCTATTTCCAGAACTTGGTTGATTTGAACCTTCTCGGAAAGTGCAATTAGTTGTGGAAACATGTGCACGTTGTCATGTAGCAGATTGTCTTTTGCTGTATATAAGAATTGGCACACTGTCAGTTGTTCTATGCTAGATTTAGAGCACTATACGTTGGTATATAGTAGATTTAGAGCTCTGTCAGTTGCCATATGCTAGATTTGGAGCA
This sequence comes from Biomphalaria sudanica, assembly GCA_036873155.1. Taxonomy (NCBI): domain Eukaryota; kingdom Metazoa; phylum Mollusca; class Gastropoda; family Planorbidae; genus Biomphalaria; species Biomphalaria sudanica. The sequence goes on along the minus strand of JAZGLO010002325.1, from coordinate 4,754,751 downwards.
CTATAAATTGGTATAAATTGGTATTTAGTAGATGTAGAGCTCAATCAGTTGCTATATTTTAGATTTAGCGCTCTAACTACCATTTTGTACTAAGAAGATGAAACTTAAACTTTTATATTAAGTTTCTTTCATTCGGTCTCAGAAACTTGCGGAATTTATGTTGCACGCTGAATATATAGTGATGAATATTGAATAACTGGTGTTGTATTTTAAATATTTTCTTTTGTTTTGCAAAATACCATATATTGTAAGCTAAAAATATTTTGTTATATGCTTAATATCCAGTTTTTTGTCTGCATCTGGTCAGGTGTATTAAATATATGGAGTTGTTTGCTATATATCTGGTATTGTTTATTGTACGTTTGGTTGCATGCTGATATGATGTTGCAATATGAATATATGGTGTAGTTTTATAAATATCAAGTATTGTATTTTAAATATTTTTTTTCTGAATATCTGGTGTTTTATTCTAAATACATGGGTAGTATTCTATATATCAAGTGTTATATTCTAATATCGGGTTCTGAATTCTAAATTTATAGTGTATTCAAATAATACGGTTAAGTATTCTAAATTCTAAAAGGTGACAAGTCTAACTGCTCCAACTATCGAGGCATTACACTGTTAATTTGATTAAAATATGAAATGAAGGACTATAATCAATATGTTAATATGTTTTATTTTAAAGCTATCTTTGCGAAGAGAAGTTCTATCTTCTTAGAGTGGAATTAGAGTTTTAGACCTAGGAATAGAGAGATGTGTAACATTTCGGGTAATGTCTAATAAAATAATGTTTGTCTGGAATTCTAAATTCGCAGACATTAAGAACGAATTTATGTAAAAATGCATTTGAGATACATATTTGGAGCTTAATTTTATTAAATAATGCAATCAATAGACTATATTTTGTATTTTCATGTGTCAAAGGAAAAAACTATCTGCGCAAAGTGTAGTTTCTAAAACTAGATCTAGATCTAGATCCTTTCGATCTTTTCATGCAAATATGGTAAACATAGCCTAGATCGATGAAGTTATAATGCTTTCATACAGTTGATCAGCTTTTTTTTTGAGGGTCTTAAGTTTGTTTTAGGGCTACAATATATACACTACGGTCTAAGTTAGTACCCAAGGAACATTTCTGCCAAGTTCTATCAAGATTGGTCAAACGGTTTTGATTTCTTTTCGTAACATACATTCGTACACACGCCTTACTTTCTACTTTATAATATAGATAACTATTGATACAATGTTATGAACTTGTCAAATAGAATAAAGTTGTGTTCACCAATCAAAGAATATAGGTAATTATATCAATGTACTATGATTCGAAAAAATGAGACTCTAACGAGTTTTTATTGGGAATCATTTTGCGGGAGAATAGATTAGAGAGGGTGACCCCCGAAGCTGACCGCACCGGATGACCTAAACCCTAGTGAAGCCATTGATAAGCTGTATGCTAATTATTTGATATTACAAGTTCTACTGTTTGTTTGGAACTAATTTATTTCTAATATCATCTTTTTGCGTTGTCTTTTAACTGTTTAGAATTCAAAATTATTTTTATTAACAAGAAACATACAAATAATGAATCTAATGACCTCTTGTAAGACCGATGACTTCGCTCTAAATGAGTGATACATACATACACAAAGAAATGAAATACCCACACACCTCAACTTTCAACCTTGGTTGTGCATTCATAAAAATGATTTTAGAAAACAAAACAAAAATCCTCTAGGTGAGGATTTTGTGAGTTTACCATCACAAAGGAGATACAAGACACCGATTACAGAGAACAACAGATACATAAACTCATATGTTCCTTTAGTACTTAGATCAATAAACACAATTATACTACCTTCAATAAAAATTTCACTTGTAACTTTTGAGTGAATTTGGTGTAAATGCATATTTTGTTATGTATAGTTATAATATTTGTTTCACTAATGCACAAATTGTAAGACCTATTTCCGTATGGATAATAAACATTATTATTATTATAATATTAAATATTATTATTATTATTATTATTAGCAGTAGTAGTAGTAGTAGTAGTAGTAGTAGTAGTAGTAGTAGTAGTAGTAGTAGTAATAGTAGTAGTAGTAGTATACAAAGTATAGAAAATTCTAGTTTGGTGATATAAATTCAGATTTTGAAAAAATATAAACACATTAGCCTAGTCTACAATACTGGATCTAGTTAGATATATAGTTTTTATATTGTGTATTAATGAATTGAATAAGTATTACATAAATATATATATAAATTGTCACCAATAAATTCTAGCTGTCCAGTAATTTAGTTTTTTACAATCTACATAAGATGAAATAATTCTGACCGTCTGTTTATGTCTTCAACTCTTCATTCAATACGTGTGTGGGGAATTCCCACTGAGGGAAGTTCCAAATGAAAAGACGTTTGCCAAATTTAATTTCAGAGTGGTTTTTTATTTTGAAATATTTTAACGGTCAAACAATTGGTATGCCTGTGTAACCGATTGGGTATAATTTTTATTCTTCTTAAAATGGACACAAATTGTCTAGGACAATTGTTAAGGCCTCTTTGAAAAGCGAGCCCAGGTTTTGGGTTTCACCCATGAAAAGTTTGCAATGAGAGGAATTTTAGATTTAGATCATTCAAAGTTCTGATGTAACGGCTAGTTTTTTATTTTCTAAAATCAATTATGTAAGCAGTTTATTCATAAAAATACACCATTTTTACAACTATTCACTATTAATAGTAACAAACACTTTATTTACCACTTTTGCACATTTATGCAAATGTTGTTGTTTTTTTTGGTCATAAAGAATTTTTTTTACAATTTTATTGCTAAGTTATGTAAGTTCTGTCATACTTAATACTGCATTAAAAAAAATGACAACTTTTTTTTAAAGAGAAAAATCTATTTACTACGCAAATAAGTTGGACATAATTTAAAACAACAATTAATAAGTAGTTTTTCACATTATCTCGTGAACTGCGAGACATATAAACTTCCATCGAACACAAAACTAAAGTAATTTTTTTATGTAAATGTTTTTTTCTTGAGGCTTTGAATAAGAGATTGACCCTTTACAAAACAATTAGATCAATTAGATGCTCATTATAAGACATCAGTAAGGCCAGGTTCACATCTAACTTCACATTCACTTTCACATATTCCTTGGTCTGCTGGACCTTTTGGGCACCAAACAGGACCAATCAATCTTCTTTCTCCATTCTTCTCTGTCATTTGCCTTTGATAGAATTTTATTCTGATATTCTTTCTGAAAATATTAAAACCTGCTTTTTTACCTGCCTGGGTGGACCACTTCTGATAGAATTTAATACCGATATTCTTCTGAAAATATTGAAACCTGAAATTGTTGTCCCATTAGCCAGTTGAATCAACAGATAGTATTCAGAAATCCTAACTCTACTTAATAGTTTCTGTCTGAACATATATAATAAAAAATTAAATATACATTATATAAAGCTACAAAAAAATCTTTAATCTATCAAGGCTTCAAAATTATTATTTTACAAGTAGATTTAAAATAGAAACATACCTACTTAATTGTAGTGCTGATTAATATATATATATATATATTGTTGAGTGTTTGATTAAATGGTTTAACAAATGCTTACCTGACTAGACTCCAGTAAAAAAAAAAAGACGTTTTACTTCTCCTAATGGACTGTTCAGTTTAACAGTAGACCTCTTATATGCAACCTAAACAATCGAAGATTTTCACTCGCCGATGTCCTAATTTGAATATTTCATTGCGTCGCCATTGGCTCGATTCAAACCTTAATTAATTAGAATGCAAGTAAATTTGGATTTTCTGGACATAGGCATAATTCAGAACCATGTCGTGCAAATGAGACAATCGATTACGTTTATATTCGACAAAGTCACTTCTTTGCATGTTAGTATATTTATTTACCTTTTTTTTTCTACATCCAAACGGTACGTCCTATCGTTCAGTGGACTCTCTTGAGGCCAACAATTAGGCACGCTGGAAGACGTCTTTCTTTCTGAAGGACGCCTGGATTAACCTACAGAGTTTCTGTAACCAAGATCTGGGAATTACAAAAACCCATTAAGCTTCTGCTTTCTTCCTGAAAAAAAATATGTTAAAGTCAAAAGTTAGTTTTAATACTCAATATGTATGCTTTTGACTGGAATGGGGATTTCTACTTGGTGTAACCAGGACACAAATTTAACTTGTGAAAATGTGTCTCGCTCCTACTAATAAGACAAAAATATTTTACTAATGCTATTAAGCGACTATGGATCAACTCATAGAGATGAATGCGTGAGCATTAGCTATGGTCGGAACGATGTCACCTATATGGTACTTACCCGCTCTCTCTCCACGCAGCTAATGAATCCAAATGAACAGAAAGTGACGATACAGTTTGTGATCAGGGCGTCACAGGCTTTGCCAGGCTTCTTCAAGTTGCCTTATAAAGGCATACAGGACCTAAAAGGAAAAGTCTAAAGGGTCGTCTAAATCTAAATTCTTCGCCAATAAAATTGAAGTAAAAGTATATATGTATATGTATGTAGATCTAGAATGCAATGAATATTAAACTCGTGGTCTTGTTTTGATTGATAAAAGTAAAAATAAGATAAAATAACCCAACTGTAATGGATGCCTGACATTAGCGAATGGTCGTTGTGCTGGCCACATGACACCCTGATCGTTAACCGTTAGCCAAAGAAACATATGACCTTAACATCATCTGCCCAATAGATTGAAAGGTGTGAAAGGAATACATTTTTTTGTAAATCCTAGATCTTTGAGAACAAGAACCACTGTGTATTCAAACTCTTGTCTATAAAAAATTGCTTGATGTGTACTTATAATTGTGTACTTGTCGATAAAGTCGATAATGAGACTCTAGATCCTCTGACAAGAAAATTCAAAAGTTAGTACAGGGATTTAGACAAAAACAACATTTTTCTTTAATTTTTTGTTTTTTTCATTTAAAAATCGATCGATCTATAAACCCATTATCGATAATGAGAATTCTTGGACTTTAAATTAATTAAATGCAACATAAGTCAGAAGAGCGATTTTACAGAATCATCTGGTGTTAGTTTTTGTCACTTGAAAACAAAATGCAAAACTATAATTTATAATGAGAATACTGTACAGACGAACAGACAGACTGACTAAAGTAAACTAATATCGAGACGTCAGACCTGTGACCTGACAACGAGCTATTGGTCTAAACTGTCCACAGGTTGCAACGTAGCTGGTCATTGTTCAGGCCTTCTATAACATTTGGTGTCAACCCATCTGACATTTCTTCCACTTGCGTCAATGACTTTGCTGAGGTTGCTACCTTCTTTCTACCCCAGATAAACGGAGGTCATGTTCCAGAAGTCTCCAAACGTAACTAGCTCAGCTCCAGAAACCAATGTGAAATGCAACCTCTTCAATGTCGAACAGTTCACCTCTTTGGGCAGCACAGAGTCCAATGAGGATTTCCTGCCTAGAAAAATAGACAACCGTCTAGCTAAGGCAATCTGACACTTAGTTCGCCCTGAATACAATTGTCTTCAACTTACACATAACTAGTTCCAATCGATAACCTATTTAAATTGTGTAAGACGACATCGACTTAAGGGTTGCTCGATATTTAAACCTTTATGTAGTGAACTTGTTCGAGTACGCTGAACTATCAGGAATGCAGCTAGTCTAAACATTGCTGATCTAAGAGAATATCCTTTAAAAAACAAACCAAACCCTCTGTTGTTAGTGACTTACAAAACCAAGTATAAAAGAGAAGAGTAGATGTTGTTGTTTTATTCACGATGAAGAGTACGAAGTTATGTTTTTCTTTTTTCCTTGACATTTCTATTGAAAATAGTGAAACTTTGAATCCAAAGTATAAACATCTTTTTTTTGTGTGTTTCTGTTATGATTAGCGTTGTATTCTATCTTATGAAATTGCATTTTAATTAATTAAAGCATTTTTTGTTATTACTCTGTTCATCGTGCTTACACTTTATCGACTCAAAAAAACAAAATAACAACCTGTGCGGCCACTGTTTTTGAAAACGGATCTAAGGATTTTCTTTGAAATTTAACAGTTGGAAAACAGGTCCTTGTATGGGGTTCTAGCACTGAGGCATACATTCGGACACATTTAAGGGTTGGAAAACAGGTCTTTGAGGGTTCAAGCTTTGAGGCATAGACTTGCGCACATGTAGGGAAAAGGGGTAAATCATACCACTGTTTAATTCATACCACCGACCATTTTCATATTTAGAAACGGTCTTAAAAATAAAAAAAAAACCTTTTCATATTGTCTCCTCAGTTTAGTCAGAATGAGAGTGAGAAAGGTCAAAATTGATATTGTTTCTTTCATATGCGAAGAAAATCTGAAAGAAGATGATACAATGTTTAATGTGTGCTTCTTGGGTGCATATTGTATGTGCGGGCTTGTGAAAATGTTGATACTTATACATGTGAGTTATATTTGTGTATTATCCTGCATTGTTATGTATATATTTACATTGATCCGATTTGCTACCTTTCACGATATTGTTTCGTAATCTCCGATGACGAATGCCCAAAGAAATATTAATCAGAAAGTTAATTCTTTTATTTGTGAGAACCTGAAGTTTGCTGAATTGGCTGAAAAAAACAACTCTAAGTAATAAAAAACAAGTTTACAAAGACAGTTTGTGTGGAAACACAAATTCGAAATCGGCCCCCGAAGTGTTCCACCCAGGCAGGTAAAAGGCAGCTTTCGGTATTTTCAGAAAGAACATCAGAATGAAATTCTATCAAACGCAAATGACAGAGACGAATGGAGAAAGTAGGTTAAGAGATTCTTAGGTCTTGAAGAGACTTCAGCTCAGCCCTTAGACTTCAACAAGGTAAAGAGATCTTGTATGGTGCCCAAACGGTCCAGAAGACCAAGAAATAGGTGAAAGTAAAGATAAAGTTTGATTGGTACCTGACCTAGCTGAAGTCATATTACGATTATCTAATTGATCTAACTGTTTTGTAAAGGGTCAATCTCTTATTCAAAGCTTCAAGAAAAAAAAACACCTTTTTTTTAGGATACCTCGGCTTCTTAGCGTTTGACTTGAGTTGTCAAGCTGTTTACATCCTAGGAATCCTTGGGCTTTTGCCTCTTTTTTTTTTTGGATATTGGCCTCTTTATTGGGCTTTTTTTTTAATAAATAAATACATATTTAATTAGTAAGCGTACAAATTAAATAGTTACATTTTAAATATAATGATTGCAAACATGGCATTACAAATAATTACATTACATATATTGTTTCTCTTTTAAAAAAAGTAAAAAATTATGTAAATGTAGTTAGTATGACAGAATTTAATTACCTTAGCAATACAATTGTAAATTAAAAAAAAAAATCTTAAACCGTTTGCATAAATGTGTTTAATACATGGTAAATAGTCATCTCCCTTACTAAATAGCCTCCCTTTTGGGTGCCGCAAATATTTATGTCCTGCAGCTTCCAGACATTCTTTTTCTTTTGGAAAACACACCATAATTTCTTTCAACCTCTTAGTACATCAAGATGTATGGATCTCATGCTGTTAGAGCATCATTCATTGATGACGTGAAACACCACAATATAAAGCACAATTTGCAAGTGTACTATAAACTATACTTTGCCTATTGGATTCAACAAGTGCCCATGGTGTGTTCTTGAACACAGTTGACAAAATCATTTAAGATCAAGTTTAAATTAAATAAAGCGCACAAACTGAAGCAATACCTGGAGGTCATTGTACTGTCCTCTCATAGTAGAATCATCATCCTAACCTTGAAATGGCAGTATATTTAAAGATAAACGTTGATAAATTTATTCATAATTTGAAGACAATTTTAATTATTAAAGCAATAGCTTATCTTCTGACAGCTTAGGAGTGCAGATTTATTTATTATGTAAACAATAGTATCACTTTAAGAAGTGAATCGGATACGAAAAGCATAGTACACCATTACCAAGTACCAAAAGGCCTACTATTCATGATCATAACATTGGTCTAGGTCTAGTAATTTTAAGATTAAAAGTGTAAAGTCATACGAGTTCAGGTCTAGACATAGTAGATTCTATATCACTTCTCTACACTTCACTGTACTTCTTTGCACTTCACTGTACTTTACTGCACTTCAGCGTACTACTCTGCACTTCACTGAGCTTCTCTGAAATTCGCTGCACTTTACTACTTATCTGCACTTCACTTTACCTCTCTGTACTTCTCTGCACTTCACTTTACCTCTCTGTACTTCTCTGTACTTATCTGTACTTCAGTGAACTTCTCTGAACTTCAGTGTTCTTCTCTGCACTTCAATGTACTTCTCTGAACTTCAGTGTTCTTCTCTGCACTTCACTGTACTTCTCGGCACTTTAGTGTACTTCTCTGAACTTCAGTGTTCTTCTCTGCACTTCACTGTACTTTTCTGCACTTCACTGTACTTCTCTACACTTTAGTGTACTTCTCTGCACTTTAGTATACTTCTCTGCACTTTAGTGTACTTTTCTGCACTTTAGTGTTCTTCTCTGCACTTCAGTGTATTTCTCTGCACTTCACTGTACTTCTCTGCACTTCACTTTACTTCTCTGCACTTTAGTGTACTTCTCTGCACTTCAGTATACTTCTCTGCACTTCACTGTACTTCTCTGCACTTCACTGTACTTCTCTTCACTTTAGTGTTCTTCTCTGCACTTCACTGTACTTCTCTGCACTTCACTTTACTTCTCTGCACTTTAGTGTACTTCTCTGCACTTCACTGTTCTTCTTTGCACTTCACTGTACTTCTCTGCACTTTAGTGTACTTCTGTGCACTTTAGTGTTCTTTTCTGCACTTCACTGTAATTTTTCTGCACTTCAGTGTATTTCTCTGCTTTTCAGTGTAATTTACTGTACGTCACTTCACTTATCTGTATTTATCTGCACTTCAGTGTACTTCTCTGGGCTTCACTTTTGTCAACTCCGTAATTCGCTCTACTTAACTGTTCCGAGTTGTACTTAATTCTACCGACACTCAACTGAACTGACTCTAGTCCAGCGGTTCTCAACCTGTGGTCGGCGGCCCACTAGTGGTCCGCGGACATTTGCCTGGTGGTCCGCGAGCAATACCCGAATTGCATGCTTTAAAAAAAATAAAAAATATGAAAAATAATAGAATTAAAGACATGAAAAAGAATATATGAAGTCAGTTTTAAAATTATTGACTTTAAATCGCTAGATGGCGATAGCGCAAAAGTGCGTTTCGATTTTATGTTTACTTTAAGTTTTAGTTACACGGAAATCAGATGGGCCCTGGCGTCTTCCCGTTTATATTGACATTCAAAAATACGCTTTTTTATTTGAAAACTAATCAAAATAATTAAATTGATTGAACACATGGATACATTTTTAATAAAGAAAGCAACCGAACATAAGGACAACGATGATGATTTCTCTGACTCATCTTCACAACCTGAGTGTGAATCAAATGCAGTTCCGGAGAAAAAAAGACGAACTCCCATACGACGGTATGATGAAAAGTATTTGTGCTTTGGGTTTATATGCGTCTTAGTAAATAATCAACCCAGACCACAGTGTGTAATATGTTCACAAATTCTTGCAAATGAAGCGATGAAACCTGCGTAACTCCGAAGACATCTTAAAACGAATCATACTGACTGCTCGGAGAAACCATTGGAATATTTTATGCGCAAGAAACATTCACTTGGTATTCAGAAGTCTTGCATACTCCAAGCAACTAAAGTCAATAAGAAGGATTTAAGAGCATCATTTTTAGTGGCTATCCGAGTTGCACAGACCAAAAAGCCTCACACAATTGCAGAAACTCTGATAATGCCTGCTGCTATAGATATGTGTCGAGAGATGTTTGGTGATGCCTTGGCAAGTAAACTGAAAACAATTTTACTTTCAAACGACACAATTCAACGACGTATAGCTTTGGTGGCAGCTGACGTTGAAGAACAGTTGATTTCAAGGCTGCAAGATTCTAAACAATTTGCTATTCAATTGGACGAATCAACGGATGTTTCCGGCCAGGCACAATTAATGGCTTATGTCAGATATATCTGGATGGATGAAGTTGAAGAAGATTTTTTGTTTTGTAAAGCTTGTCCAGGTCACACAACAAGTGCAGAACTTTTTGCTATCCTTGATAATTTTATGGCAGCCATTGGCATCGAATGGTCCTGGTGTATCGGAGTGTGCACGGATGGTGCTGCAGCAATGACTGGAAAACGAACAGGCTTGTGGGAACGTGTGCGTTCTAATGTGCCAACTGCCACATTTACGCACTGTATGATTCATCTGGAAAGTCTTGCGAGTAAAAGAATGAACGCGGATTTGAAATCTATTTTTGATCAGGCCATAAAAATTGTTAATTTCATCAAGGCTCATCCATTGAATTCTCGTTTCTTTGCTTCCTTATGTTCGAATATGGATTTTAATCATGAGCAGTTACTGATGCACACTGAAGTTCGCTGGTTATCAAGGGGAAAAGTGTTGAACAGACTGTTTGAATTACGTGATGCTGTGCGAGAGTTTCTTGTTAGGAAACATTCACAGCTTGTTGTTCATTGGAATGAAAATTCATGGGTCGCTGTTCTGGCTTACTTGGCCGACATTTTTGAACAGCTGAATAAACTCAATTCATCTCTGCAAGGGAAGCACACAAACTTAATTACCCTCAGTGATAAAGTGTCTGCTTTTACGAAAAAACTTGCTCTGTGGAAGACAAGATTATTTTAGGGTAACTTTGAAATGTTTGATCAATTGCATGAATTCACCGAGAAACCAGAAAATGATGAAATCAACAAGCCCGAGTTGGTGAAATTGATTTCTGAACATGTTCAATCATTGCTGGATCAATTAAACTTCTACTTTGGTGGTTTGAACGTTGAGAGTTTTTCGTGGGTTTCCAGTCCGTTTCTTGCACACATTGATTCATTAAATTTACCACCATCGGAATTAAACCAATTCATTGAACTGACCAGTGATACTACGTTGAAGATGATGCATCCAAGAGTGAGCTTGATGAAGTTTTGGACACAAGCTTCGCATGAGTATCCAGAACTGTCTCAGAAAGCTTTCAAATAATTTTACCCTTTGCAACATCATATCTTTGTGAATGTGGATTTTCTGTACTGGTTACAATTAAAACAAAATATCGTTCACGGCTTGAAGTCGAAGATGAACTCCGACTGAGTCTTTCAAGCATTACACCTCGTTTAGACAAGCTGTGCTCAAATTTGCAAGCTTAAGGCTCGCACTAAAATTAAATGTAGCATTGTTTCTAATCCGAACTATTGTTAGCAGTAAGACTGATATTTGTTCATTACAAAAGGATGAAAAGGTTGAAACATTTATTAAAATATATAATAAATGATTTTAAATATCAACTTTATATTTTTTTTATAAAACTATATGAATTTCTAGTGCGCCAGTAGCAAAATTTTTAGTAGTGGTCCGTGGCTGAGACACACATTTTTAAGTGGTCCTTGAATCTCAAAAGGTTGAGAACCGCTGCTCTAGTCCACTACAATGAGCTCTTCCTTTGTTAGCTTTGTGTCGTAAACATCTCTCTTCTACAGTCTTGTTCAGAAACAAACATTCAAAAACACGCTTATGTCAGTCACGTGTCACCATGGTCACATACATTGACCTCTTCCTGTGCAATAAGTACAATTTTTAACAATACCTTTACCAACTAAAGGCTTTGGGCTTGCAATCATTCAGACCTTATACCACAGAGATACACAGCTTGCAAAAAAACAACAACCCAGCAATGCGAGTGTATTTTAATAAATAGATTTGACAGTAAAGCCGTAGGCTGAAGGAGGTAACTGTATTATAAAAGAGAATCTTACTGAAATGACTGTAAGCCCGATCAGAGACGTTGTAGTCATTGCTTATAACAGTTATAGGCAAAATTTTTAGGAGTAAGCGAATTCGTAAAGAAATCTTTGGCAGGTTATATTTGTGGGTGTATTTTTAAATGAAACAAATTAGAATGCTATTTAATGATGTCAATATTAAAATTAATATTGGATGTATGGGATATCTAGGAAGGGTAGCATTTCTATTGGGCAACCGGTTGTACACCTTACTGAGGGTAGCATGGCTCACTCTTGGTCCTCACTAGGTACCCGAATTTCACTTGTGACTTCCAGTATCTGTTGCATGCGCAGCGGCAACACCCCGGTAAGAGCTTTTACTGACTGGCTAAACTAGGTAGAGGGTATTTAACTTGTCCACGACTCTAGGGACGCTGAGGTTCTGTCAATCCTAGCATGTGAAATCTAGATTGGACGGCCTGTGCGAGACGTCACCATAACTAGACAAATCGGACAGAAATGGAATTACCAGCACAGCGATGCAGAGCTCTTTAGAGCAGGAAAAGACACAAAAGAACTCTTTGGTCATCCACAGTACCCAACCTCATCTTCAGACGTCTTCAAACAAACTAGACTCTGGAAAACGATGAGCTTAAGGGCAAGAGATTGAGGTGGACGTGTGGCGCGGACGCTCCTCACTTACATAAAACTGTGCTGCATGATGCTGTGAGAGTGTTGACACTAAGTCATGAACAGTTTCAGTTGGGGATTACCGTGTGACTCAATGATGGCAGGTGGTGTCTGGCACACCTTCTTCTACGTTTCCTTACTGAAACAGCTGCTCTCATTTATATAGGAACATGCAAATAAGTACATTACATTACATTTGAAAAAAAAAGCATTTCGACTAGCCCCCTGTAGGTATTTCAATTTTCAAAGATTTATTAATATTTGAGCTGATTATAAAGTAGCAGTCTGGCTTCAATACTTCACAATCAACATTTAAACACAAACTGAAAATATCTAAATCTTTTAAATGGGACAAATATCTTATCTCCTCCTGCAGTAAATAGATTTGCCTCGCCTATCAGCAAATTAACAAATTGTTGTTTTGTCCTTGATACTGAATTTCATGTTAACAATATGTATCATACTTCGTTTAGAAAATTCCTTATCATAACGTTTTCTATTACGAGTATTACTATTACAAGTGTGCTCGATCAGAATATCTTCATCCGCCTTTGACTGGGCTGGTAACAGCGGTGTTCCCGAGAAATACAGGAGAGCAGGTGTTAGCAAATGGCTAGCTCTGAAGATAGGCGAGGACTGCAAAAACGAGCAGGATAATTCTAAATTTTCGATAAATGTAATTTGTAAAGAATAAGAACAGATTATCCCCCTTCACGACCGAAATATTCCTATTGATTTAAGACTTAAACAAGGCCGGCCTTAGATCATTGGAGCCTAGGCAATTGAAAAAGAAAAAAAAAACGTAGACACAAAATAGACTCAATATATTTAAAAACGTGAAGTATTCAAATACTCTATGGGGACACGTTTCACAATTTCTACCAAAAATATGTTTTGAGTCCTTTCTGAGACCTCTATTTATCGGAGGCCTTAGGCGGCTTCCTAGTTTGCATATGCATAAGGCCAGTCCTGACTTAGGGTTTAATAAATATTTTGACTCAATGTTTAAATTAGTTATTGATAAACCATCACATTTTGGTTTCCATAGATCAACAAAAGTTACATGTAAGCAGCTTAAAGACAGCCTAGCATTAACGAAGTAGATCTTGTGCTGTGTGCGCGACCTCAGAGTACAAGCCGTACACATATCACTCACTATAGTGTTTGAAGGTGATTTAAATGTACCGGTATGCTAGTTAGCGCTACCTAAAAAAAAAAGACGTTATTAGTTTTATGTGGTCTGTCTGTCCATCCGTCCGTCCGTCGGTCCCGTTTACATCTCGTAAACTAGAAATGTTATTGAAAAACCGACATCATGACATTTTAGACCTTTCTGATGCAACGGCTACTTTTTTTCTTTTCTTAAAGCGAAAAATTTAATTTTTTTATTTTTTTCTTAAAAATATACCAATTTTACAACTATTCCATATTAATAGTAAGAAACATAGAAGGCTAATCAGTAAGGGAGACAACACTTTACCATATTTTTAACACATTGATATAAACGGTTTTATATTTATTTATTTTTTACAATTGTATTGCTAAGTTATGTAAGTTCTGTCATGCTAACTACTATATTTACAAAAAAATTTTTTTACTTTTCTTTTTTAAAGAATAAAATCTATTTAATAAACATATAAGTGGAACATAATTTTAAACAACAATAAATACCTAGTTTTTTATATTATCACTTTAACTGCAGCGGGGTGCTACAGCCTTAGTACACTGAACGAAATATTGTTTTATTTTTTTTAAGGAATTTTTTTTTATACTTTCAAAACAATTAGATCAATTAGATAATCATTATATGACATTAGTAGGCCAGGATCACATCTAACCGTTGGGGCACCACACAAGATCTGTCACCCTTTTTTGTACATTTCTCTGTCCTGTACATTCGATAGAATTTCATCCTAATATTCATTCTCAAAATATTGAAACCTGCCTATATACCTTTATGTCTTTGTAAGCTTGTTTTATCATGACTTATAGCGGCCCTTGAAGTGGCTAAACCGCTAAATCTTTTTGTGGTCTTTTTGTCCATCCGACTGTTGTGTTGACAAAACTAGAAAAAAAAGTATTTTTGTGTTTAAAATTAAAATTCATGATATTCAATTTTATTCAATTCAATACAATTTTAAGATTTAACGGCTTATTTTTTCTTCTGAAAGTAAATGGTTTTATTTTGCAATTGAATATAAATGCCTTTTTTGTCCTAAAACTAGACCATTTTCAAACTCAATACTATTATTAGTAACGGAAGAGAAGACCAATAGTACAAACAGGGAGAAGTCGTTTTACAATTTTTACTTTTATCGGCCCCGTAAGAGGAAAAGACGCTATTTGGTTTGTACTAACTGCCCATCTGTCCGTCTGTCCATTTGTCATTTTCAGATCTAAAAATTAGAAGAGAAATTAAATATTTTTTCACCATGCGTTGTGGCTTGCAAGGTTTAGGTGAAAAATTAAACCGTTTAGTTTATAAAATTAATTATTCAAGCGATTTTTCATAAAAATAATATTGTTAAGCAACACATACATGTAAGGGGAGACTATGTTTACAATATGTTAAAAAATAAAGATATTTTTTTGTGTGTACTTTTATTATCAATAAGTCAAATAGATTGTTATAACCCTGTCATGCACACCGCCATCCAAGATAGTGCAGGAGGTGCGCACTGCCAGAAACCAGACTGAGAAGGATGTCAACATTGGGAAGAGGAGAACGAGTTCCGCCCAAGCTAGTGCTAGAGCCGATATGAAGAGATTGTTATAAAGGAAGATGTTGTTTTATGGATTTGTGATGTCCCGTGAATATACATCGTTGATTCGTTGAGTTGCCTCCCTTGGGTTACTATGTGACAATTATGGTGTTCAAGAAATGTTTATAACAAATACAAATATTAGTTCTGTGTTTTTTTTCTGGTGAACAATCTGCTAAAATTAAAAGAAAACATTTTTGTTTGTTTATAAAAGCTAAGAGTATACTTTGTATGTAAATATCACGCACATTTTTAAAAATATACTTTTTATGCAGTGACTTTCGTGCAGTAGTGTGACGGCCGTTGCAAACCATAGTGCTTTACTAGTTCCCCCCTAAAAAAAAAATAATCTTCAGATTTTATTTACTTTTCATTTAGTGCCCCCATCAGGATAAAAAAAACGCTTACTTTTGTGCGTTTTGTCTGTTGGTCAGTCTGTCCGTCAGTTTAAGATAAAAAAAAAATATAAAAGCCATTTAAAATCTGATTTAACCTTTAATGTTCCTTCCGAAACATCGGAATATTAAGTATCCATAATAGATTGTTCCCGATGTTTTTGTGAAAAACAAATCAATGTCAACAAACGTTTGTTTGCTCTTCAAACTTATATTACATGATAACTTATATTACATGAGAACTTATATTTCCTCCTTTAAACGTTGTAAAAACTCATGATGAATAATATTTTGTTCCTGTGCCTTGTCCTGCAGTTAGCAGACATATATTACCAGACATATATTACCCGCGGCCCGCGGGTCTAAATTTGTTTACCACTGTCAATATAGTTACTGAGAGTGTTTTGGAAACAATTAGACGAAATAATAATGCTATAAGAAAGCGAATGGGTAAATTTAAAAAATAGTATGAATGGAGCAATCAAAATAGTTATTCAACCTAAATCCATTTTTTAAAATAAAAACATTTGCTTGTTGGTCAACATATATTTAGATCTAGATCTAGAGTCTAGATACTATTATTATAGATGAAGACATACTATTATAAGAGTGAATTCAATGGCTCAAGAAGCTTATTAATTATTGTATGTTAGTATATTGAATATCCCCCCATATAGAGCCTCATGTTGCCTGTCCAATCATAGTGTGAAAAATGCTTTAGAAACACACAATTGGAAGGTTAATTTAATTAAAATATGAAATGAATGAATTTTATTTTGTATGTTAATGTGTTAAAGTATAAATTAGATCTTTCCACTTTGAATTAGATCTAGAATTAGAGTTAGATTTAGACTATATAGAGTCTAGACTTAGATGTCGGTTTTGATAAATGAATGGGATTATAAAATACGTCAGGACTTCTAAATTCGCAGATATAAGGAACGAATTTATGTAAAAATGCTTTTGAAAAACAAAACTTTGAAGCTTAGTTTTATTAAATAATAAAATCAATAGACTATATTTTGTAATTTTCATGTGTCAAAGTAAAAACTATCTTTGCAAAATATAGTTCTTAAAATTAGATCTAGATATGGATCAATTCGATCTTTTCTCATGTAAACATGGTAGACAATATCAATATTGGCCTAGATTTATATGATACTAATACTTTCATAGAGTTGGGCAACTTTGTTTTTGAGGGTCTTAAGTTTATTTTAAGGCCACTATACAAAAGTTTTCCTCTTCTGAGAACACGTTCTAGTGTTTCCTATTCCTTTTAATTTATTATGGACAGACCTTTTTTTTTCACCATCCCAATCAACAATAATACTTAGTAATACTAAATAGGATACTACAATTCACTTAGAATAAATAAGTACTTCTTAAACTCAGTTACAGCCAACAATCAGTAAAGACACTATTACATATTTTTTTTATGGCTTTTTATATAGCGCTACTTTCATGTTTATTGCATGCTCAGAGCGCTTTGGTCCAATCTCAGTTGTAGACCTGTAAGGGGGGAGGGGGTGTTTGTCTAGGAGAAGGTTTTTCCGTCAGGCGCTGATATTGAATTTCACAGAAATGTATTTAGGAGTTGTTTTATGTTATTGTTAAGAGGGATAGGGTCACGTTAGTATCTAGCATCCCATTCAAGTTTGGCTTGGTGGTCATATAGACAATTCATCATCGACTACTTGGCGCGACATGGCCCCTATAATTGTTTGCCATGTTTCTTCAGAATTGATGATTACTTCCTTTCACAAACAATTTGGTGGGGCATGAGGGCGGGCAGAGTTTGAACCAGGGAACATCGAGACGACAGCCCCGAGTGCATACCACACGATGTGCCATAATACATATATATATTAAATTCATATACCAATTGATTTTAATTCTGTTCCCCTTTTAATTGAAGAGTTTTTTTAGATATGTGGCGGCAAAACTATAAATAGCTAGCTTTCGAGTGTAGCCAGTGTACAAAATTATAAATAGCTAGCTTTTGAGTGTAGTGTGGTCTGTTGCCAAATTAAAATTTATTTAATTTTGACAAATAATAACGGTTAAACGAGTTGTTCCCCATGTGGCCAACGAGCTAGTAAATCTTTTCTCAGCGATATATATCAACTGTTACATTTCTAGCGAAAAAATCGTTAGAGCCGTTTTTGAGATCAGTGTGCAAGTTCCTCCGCCTTTATTAAAGTTCTGTCTTGAAAAGAGGTAGTGTAAAAAATATTTAAAAAAACAACACAATACCTCATTTATACAACTATAGCGATATAGCGATCATTTTGCTCTCAATAAACAATGAATGTTAATTTTACAAATAAATGATAATTTTTTGTATCCCCACCTCCGCCATCCGGAGAAGGAATTCAAGGTCGTTCAATGTATAGATCTACTCTTCCAATGATAGATCTTTTGATCTTGACGAAGAAGAGAGTGCGCACCATTTATTCAACTCTTTAATGACTAGGGCCTACATGCGGAGTTACCCGAAGACGTAGTTTGTTCAAGATAACTATTGTCTAGTTCTCTAGCGAAATGTTAATGTATTTCTTTTAATTCTTTGAAAATGATAACGATCAAATTAGAGTTTTCCCCTATGTCCCCAACGGTAACCATCAACTGTCAAATTTTTACGAAAATCGTTTTGAGATGTGTATCTAAATTTTTCACACCCTCTTGTCTCAGATATAGTTCCATGAAGGTACGAAATGAATAGCGGTATTATAAAAAATTGATATCTTAGTAGTGAATTGAGATTTTATACGTTTTAAAAAATATAGATCTATATTTTTTTCCCTCCTTGACATTGTTTAGTTTATCGCAAACTCTAGGCATAAATCTATATAAAAAATCTGTAGGAAAATTTAAAAAGTAAACGAGAGTATAACTTTTTTCAATTCTCTATATTTAGTGTTCGGGAAAATCCTGAGCCATCTTTTGCCACTCTAGTAAGTCGCTAGATGATGATGTCACAAAACATCAAACATTGAAAACATTAAACATATCTTGGGTTCTACATTCATACAATACTACATTTAAAATTCATGAATATTTGAAATTAAATAAATTATTTTACAACCATTTTTCTTTTTAAGTTGTAACAGGTGGATGTGGTGGTACAAGATACGGCTGTTGTCCAGACGGAGAAACCAGCGCTCTTGGAGAAGACAGCGAGGGTTGTGACGATGTTCCTTTGGTTGGTGGATGTGCTGGTACAAGATACGGCTGTTGTCCAGACGGAGAGACTAGCGCTCTTGGAGAAGACAGCGAGGGTTGTGACGATGTTCATTTGGTTGGTGGATGTGCTGGTACAAGATACGGCTGTTGTCCAGACGGAGAAACCAGCGCTCTTGGAGAAGACAGCGAGGGTTGTGACGATGTTCCTTTGGTTGGTGGATGTGCTGGTACAAGATACGGCTGTTGTCCAGACGGAGAGACTAGCGCTCTTGGAGAAGACAGCGAGGGTTGTGACGATGTTCATTTGGTTGGTGGATGTGCTGGTACAAGATACGGCTGTTGTCCAGACGGAGAAACCAGCGCTCTTGGAGAAGACAGCGAGGGTTGTGACGATGTTCCTTTGGTTGGTGGATGTGCTGGTACAAGATACGGCTGTTGTCCAGACGGAGAGACTAGCGCTCTTGGAGAAGACAGCGAGGGTTGTGACGATGTTCCTTTGGTTGGTGGATGTGCTGGTACAAGATACGGCTGTTGTCCAGACGGAGAGACTAGCGCTCTTGGAGAAGACAGCGAGGGTTGTGACGATGTTCCTTTGGTTGGTGGATGTGCTGGTACAAGATACGGCTGTTGTCCAGATGGCGAAAGTTATGCTCAAGGTGATGAATACGAAGGATGCATCGAGAACCAATCTTTAGATAAGTAAGATTGACGCTGTGCTAGAAGAAAGAAGCTAGAGACGGGGTGAGGGTTTTATGGAATCTCATATGGTAAAAAAAAAATTATAAATAAACAGTTTATTATATTTGAAACAATAAGTTGTGTACATTAAACATATATTCTTTGATATTTTTTTTCCCTAAATAAACCGTATGGTTTGGAATTTAAACTATAAGTTGTATTCTTTTTCATTTTCGTCTCAATCAATGTTACCACTGACTGACTGACTAATTGATCAGGAGTTCTTATTAGCTGTTGAAAGAATGTGCACGAAAATTCTAACACGAATTCCTTTTACCTCCTAGGAACTCACCAAGAACCGGTTTTGACTCATTCCCAACCCGACCATCGCTAATTTGCGAAAAGCCTCAAGCTTTCTATCAAACCTTTGTATTAATTTTCGGCATTTCCCTTAAACTCCAAAGTATCTACATAAAAATGAAAACAAACAAAAAATCTCTCTAATTCTGCATTTTAAGGACATTTCAGATACACTAGTTAACGGGCTTAAAAGTACAATGTTACAAAGACAGTTTGTGTGGAAATACAAACCCACAAAGTGGTCCTCCCCGTCAGGTAAAAAAGCAGGTTGTATTATTTTTGAGAAAGAACATCAGAATGTAATTCTATCAAAGGCAAATGACAGAGAAGAATCGAGAAAGAAGGTGGACAGATCTTGTGTGGTGCCCCAGTGGTCTAGTAGACCAAAGGACTACTGGTGTTTTGGGTGGACTACTTGTGTTTTGGGTGGACTACTGGTGTTTTGGGTCGACTATTGGTTTTTTGGGTGGACTACTGGTCTTTTGGGTGGACTACTGGCGTTTTGAGTGGACTATTGCCGTTTTGTGTCGACTATTGTCGTTTTGGGTGGACTATTCTTGTTTTGGGTGGACTACTGGCGTTTTGGGTGGACTACTGGTGTTTTGGGTGGACTATTGGCGTTTTGGGTCGACTATTGATGTTTTGGGTCGACTATTGATTTTTTGGAAGGACTACTGGCGTTTTGGGTGGACTACTGGTGTTTTGGGTGGACTATTGGCGTTTTAGGTGGACTACTGGTGTTTTGGGTGGACTACTGGCGTTTTGTGTGGACTATTGTGTTTTGGATGGACTATTGTTCTTTTGGGTCGAATATTGGCGTTTTGGGTCCACTATTGGTGTTTTGGGTGGACTATTGGCGTTTTGGGTCGACTATTGATGTTTTGGGTCGACTATTGATTTTTTGGAAGGACTACTGGCGTTTTGGGTGGACTACTGGTGTTTTGGGTGGACTACTGGCGTTTTGGGTGGACTATTGTGTTTTGGATGGACTATTGTTCTTTTGGGTCGAATATTGGCGTTTTGGGTCGACTATTGGTGTTTTGGGTGGACTACTGGCGTTTTGTGTCGACTATTGGTTTTTTGGGTCGACTATCGGTGTTTTGGGTGGACTATTGTTGTTTTGGGTCGACTATTGGTGTTTTGGGTCAACTGTTGTTGTTTTGGGTGGACTTCTGGCGTTTTGGGTGGACTACTGGCGTTTTGGGTGGCATATTGGCGTTTTGGGTCGACTATTGGTGTTTTGGGTGGACTACTGGCGTTTTGGGTGGCATATTGGCGTTTTCTGTCGACTATTGGTGTTTTGGGTGGACTACTGGCGTTTTGGGTCGACTATTGGTGTTTTGGGTGGACTACTGGCGTTTTGTGTGGACTATTGGCGTTTTTGGTCGACTATTGGCGTTTTGGGTCGACTATTGGCGTTTTGATTTCTCTCGTGTCCAGTCTTGGATTTGTAGAAAGCCATGTCACAAACTGTAGAAGAAGATGCATGCGCCAAGGAAGTAGGCCCTAAGGCTTCAGAGCAACAGCAACAAAGGATGAAAGTACCGGACCATCTTCCGAAAGTATCGGATCTTCATCTCCTCTGCTTGGAGAAAGATATGGTAGTACCAACTTAAATATTAATGCCGTTTTCTTCGTTTTAAAAATAGCCTACTATAATGACGTAGCTATAGAGTTGAAGCTGGGTGCTGAAACAAATGTGATACATACTTATCTAAATGACGTAGAGATTGTTGACAACACCATTGCTTGGCAACGCCTGAGAAGAGAATGCATTTTTACACTCTTCTAGTATCTGGTCAACTTAATTAGTGTATCGTATGATTTAATTAAGCCTTAGGCGCCTAATGCATTTCAGTTGCTTCCTTTGCTTGTTGCATAATAAATGTTGCTATCATGCTCTAATTAATAGTAAGAGTTATTACGGTAAAAAAATAAAAAAATTGAAAAAAGGCCTAGCAAGCTTCTACTAAATTGAGTCCCGCAATTTGTAAGGCCGGCCCTGTTTGACCAAGGGAATATTATATTTACTATAAAACTCGTATTATCTTCATATTTCATAACTCTATAGAACCTGATTAGATTAGAAAAGTGAACAATGCTATATTCCTAGTGTTAATAAAGAAAGTAAAACCTGTTCCATTCGTCAATATTTGTTTTCTCCAGAAGTTGAGTAGATTACGAGCCCATCTGGCGGCTAGAAGATTTTTTGACCCCTTAACCTTTTTTGAAATTATTTCATTATTTTGTAAATCAATTCGCCTGTAAACATGAACCAAATAAATGGATCTTAATTGACAAGTCCTGTATCCAGTTCAGAATAAAGTTCTCGCTGACATTAGCAACAGCAGCAGATCTTAAAGTCAATACGTGTGGAGGCGTAACTTAACGTTATTGACATATAGAGCGGCTGTTCAAGGTGTAAGCTTCATTACTTTAATACAATAGTAACTAAAGCTGCTTTGTTATTCTTTTTGTTGAAACCTGGAGATGAAAATGTAGATTTGTTTTTTAATTTTAATTGGTATACATTATAATCCTTAAAAGAACAATGATCCTATTTTTGACAAAACGTCTTTTCAAGTCAGAACTACATAGGGATAAAGTGGGCGTAGGGAGAAATTGGACGCTAATCTTGAAGAGAGCTTTAACGATTTTCCTAGACATGTAACAGTTGATGTATATCACTGAGAAATAAATTGCTTGTTCGTTGGCCACACGAAGAAAACTCTGGTTTGACCTTAGCCTTTTTCACAGTAAAAAAAATAATTTAAAATTTGTCTATAAATATGATTTTTTTTTTTAATGGCGTATTCAGCCATTGTGTACCGATAACAAAGTTGTTTATTAAATTTAAAGCTGCTGTAAGTTTATTGATATACTATTTAAGTTTTGCTTATATATTTACGTTTCTCTAATATAGATTGCATCTAGATCTAGGCCTTTAGATCTATCTTAGGAGAAGGTGCCCAAAATTTTCCTAAATATTTATGTATTTCATTCATGAAAGAATTTGGTCTACATGCGGAAAAACCCGAAGATGTAATTTGTTCAAGATAAAGATCTTCTAGTTCTCAATTCAATTTAATTTTTTTATACTAAGAAAAATTATGACGGCCAAAGTAGAGGTTTGCCAGTGTGGCCATATAGCTAGTCAATCTTTTCCCAAAGATATAAATTATAAATCAACCGTCAAATATCTAGGAAAACCGTTAAAGTTGTTTTCAAGAACAGGGTCAAGGTTCCATTTGTTTCTAGGATCCATGATACATTTTGTTATAACTAGAATAAAATCTAAGATAGACAAATAGGGAGTGATTTCTTCATAAATAAACAAAATTAACAATGTCGAAGACCATATATCAAAAGATCATTGTTAACATTTAACAATACAAATTAACTAAGTACTACAAAGTACTACTAAAAAAAAGCTTGAGCGTTTGATTCTTTAGTGCTAAAAACATTATGTGGTTTACTAAAACACTTTTACACTTCGGTTATCAATTACTTCAGTATTTTAGTCTCCACGTTCACACAGGAGGTCTCAGTCTCCACGTTCACACAGGAGGTCTCAGTCTCCACTTTCACACAGGTCTCAGTCTCCAATTTCACATAGGAGGTCTCAGTCTCCACTTTCACACAGGTCTCAGTCTCCACTTTCACACAGGTCTCAGTCTCCACTTTCCCACAGGTCTCAGTCTCCACTTTCCCACAGGTCTCAGTCTCCACTTTCCCACAGGTCTCAGTCTCCACTTTCACACAGGTCTCAGTCTCCACTTTCACATAGGTCTCAGTCTTCACTTTCACACAGGTCTCAGTCTCCACTTTCACACATGTCTCAGTCTCCACTTTCACACAGGAGGTCTCAGTCTCCACTTTCAAACAGCAGGTCTCAGTCTCCACTTTCACACAGGTCTTAGTCTCCACGTTCACACAGGAGGTCTCAGTCTCCACTTTCACACAGGTTTTAGTCTCCACGTTCACACAGGAGGTCTCAGTCTCCACTTTCACACAGGAAGTCTCAGTCTCCACTTTCACACAGGTCTCAGTCTCCACTTTCACACAGGTCTCAGTCTCCACTTTCACACAGGTCTCAGTCTCCACTTTCCCACAGGTCTCAGTCTCCACTTTCCCACAGGTCTCAGTCTCCACTTTCCCACAGGTCTCAGTCTCCACTTTCACACAGGTCTCAGTCTCAACTTTCACACAGGTCTCAGTCTCCACTTTCACACAGGTCTCAGTCTTCACTTTCACACAGGAGGTCTCAGTCTCCACTTTCACACAGGTCTCAGTCTCCACTTTCACACAGGTCTCAGTCTCCACTTTCACACAGGAGGTCTCAGTCTCCACTTTCACACAGGTCTCAGTCTCCACTTTCACACAGGTCTCAGTCTCCCCTTTCACACAGGTCTCAGTCTCCACTTTCACACAGGTCTCAGTCTCCACTTTCACACAGGTCTCAGTCTCCACTTTCACACAGGTCTCAGTCTCCACTTTCACACAGGTCTCAGTCTCAACTTTCACACAGGTCTTAGTCTCAACTTTCACACAGGTCTCAGTCTCCACTTTCACAAAGGTCTCAGTCTTTACTTTCACACAGGAGGTCTCAGTCTCCAATTTCACACAGGTCTCAGTCTCAACTTTCACACAGGTCTCAGTCTCAACTTTCACATGTAATTCATACACGGCAAACAATGACGTGGTCGGGAGGCCAAGTACACGCTTGAACTTGGCTTGGCTTGACTAACTATGAAGGGAGCTCGAGGTTCGACATCCCACTCGAGCAGAGTTGTGTTTAATGGGTGCCTAAAGGCAGCACAGAAAACCTTCTCCCAGATACCCCCTCCCCCCACTGGTTCACAAATGAGATTGGTCCATAGTGCTCTGACCATGCTATAAGCATGTAAGTAGCGTTATATAAAATCTATAAATATTATCAATACTTACACTTTCTATACATACATACAGAATTGGCTTTGCAAAGTACAGAGCCAATAATTAAATCTGGTTTTTCTTCAGAAAAGTTAACTACACCTACTTGCTCCTTGATCTTTTTTTTAATTTAAATCAAAATGATATGTTTTGTGCCAAAACGGAAATGTCTCTGATAGATTTTTTTTCTCTTACAAAGTTTATTTCCTATTAGTCTGTCTTTTTGTCTGTCTGTCTTTTTGTCTGTCTGGTACAAATCGCGCACACATTATTTCTCCCACTTCCCATTCTCTATTAATCTAAAACTTTGCACAATTATTTATTGTCAATGACAACTCACGAATCAATAGTGATAATTAATTAATTAACTCTCTTTGATATAAAAAACGGTATATTAATTTTACAATATTTAGAGAGATATGGCAGTAAACAGGTATTTGTTTAAATATTTTGCTTCTTTTGTTTTGTTTTTCCTAAGGACAAGCTGACATGGATGGTTGACCTAGGTCATATTCTGAGCGGCAAAAAGAAAGAAAAAAAAGACTAAACCAGCTCATCACTACTTCTGTTACTGTATTTTGTAAGTTTACATTGATTGTCAGCTAGGCTCACTCACCGCCACACATACATACACTCTCGATGGCAAGCGTGATCGGACGGAGGATTTCGCTAAACGGTGCTAGTTATGAGATAATTGTATAACAGGAACTTACTAATTGCTACATTTGACGAGAAATACATTCATTAACTCTGGATTGACTCAGTTTGTACCGTCTACAGTACACAGCCATAGCCTCTGTTCAGCTGGACTAGTTATGAGAATACAATGACGAACTTGTAGATTATATTGCCGAGTAATTAATTCTGTCACAGCTGATGGTAAATCTACATATGACAATGGTATACATAGAGAGATAGTTTCTAGTTTGAATGCGCTCTGTTTGTCTTGTTTGTCCCCCTTGTCTACATGTTGACACGCTATGTCCTTCATTTACTCGGGAAAAAAGTAATATCTCAAAGAAATGGCAACAGACTTAATCCTAGATCATTAGTAATGGGAACAACATTTAGGTTCTAAAATCAAATTTCCTAAGCAAATACGACTCCGAAGCAACCTTCTCTGAACCAAGACAATGCTGTTGTTAATGTTGGTTTGGACGACGCCAACGGGAAGAAAAAACACTCCAAGGAAAATTTCCGGCTCATTAGACGGGGACAACATTGACTGCTTCCTTAACATGGTTCAAAGCAGGTCATCTCTACCCTGAAACAGAAGGCCTTGTTACAGCAATACAGGACAAAATAATTAGGACACAAAATTACGAAAAGCATATCCTAAAACTCAATATTGTTGACCAATACCGAAAATGTGGAAATGTTGGTGAGTCAATGGAACACAGAATTTCAGGATATTCAGCCTTATCAAAATCTGCCTACCTAGGTCGCAAACAAGTTTTAAAGTTCATACACCAACAGTTAGCTTTGGCACATAATTTGATCAGTAAGGATTCTCCTCCTTATTACAAATACTCGCCACAAGAGGTTTTGGAGTCTACTGATCACTTATTGTTCTGGGATAGGCCTATTTTAACTGACAAAACGGTAGACTTTAATCGCCCTGATCTGCTGTTTATAGTTTAAAAAAACGCTACCTTTATTGACATCGCCGAAAAACTGTCTCATAATATAAGATAACCTGAAATGCAAAACAATGAAAATATGGGAACCTAGGTTTGGAGATTAAACATTTTTGGAAGTTGTCTGAAATAACATTATACCCCATTGCTATATCCATCAAGGAGATGATGACAGCTGACCTCACAAATACCTTTAAGGCCCTTAACATTCCTAAGAAAATTCCATTTGCCTGTCAGAGGGCGGTACCGCTGCAGACATGCCATATCGCCAGAAAAAAATCCTTAGTGGACACTGATAAAGGGACTATAATGATTTTTTTTCTCTGTAACGAAACTCGACCCTGGCAGTGCCAGAGAGTGAATACTCACTCGTATCTAACACTAGACATATTTTCCCCTCGACCCGCGGGTCTTTATTTGCCTATCACTGTCGATATAGTCACTGAGAATGTTTTTTAAACAATTAAACGAAATAATTTTTAGTACGCGATTCATGAAAGAATATAGGCCTATCTCAACACGGCTTCGCAGCTTTCGTCATCATCATCATCATCAAACTCCGTTAGAGTGAGGGCTTGAGAGGCTCAAATCCTCTCTTGCAAAAGCCCTGGACAGAAACCCTGCTGTCTTGCGTAGTGCATAAATGTCGCCATACAGGTCGAGAATTTTTGGTTTCTCAGACCTGTCGAGACGGAGATCAGCAAGTCTGGGGCAGTCAAACAGAATATGAGGCACGGTTTCCTCTTCTTCCCCGCAGGGAGGGCACCGTGAATCAAAATTTGGCCATAGCCGCGAGAAATATGAGCCAACAGCACAGTGGCCTGTCCTGCACTGTGCTATAATAGCTTGCTCAGGCCTGGACAGCCTTACCACGGGGAAGTGCAGTCAGGGCGCCTCATGCGCAGCTTTCGTAAACGAATGTATTAAAAATGCTTTAGAAAACCAAATTTAAATGTTAATTTGATCAAAATATGAAATGAATGGACTATAATTAGTATGTTCATGTGTTAAAGTATAAAACTATCTGTGCAAAGAGAAGTTATATCATCTTAGAGTTGAATTAGAGTTTTAGACCTAGGAATGAAAAGATGTGTAACATTACGTATTGTCTAATGAAAGAGTGTTCGTCAGAAAATCTGTAGTCACAGATATAAGGAACTAATTTATGTAAAAAAATGCTTTTGAAACACAAATTTGAAGGTTAATTTTATTATATAATGAAATCAATGGACCTTCTATTGTATTTGCATGTGTCAAAGTAAAAAACTATGTGCGCAAAGTGTATTTCTTAAAAATATATCTAAATCTTCATCCTTTCGATCTTTTCTCATGTCAACATTGTAAACAAAGCCTAGATCCAGAAATACTATAGCTTTAATAGAGTCGGACAACTTTATTTTTTTTTGAGGGTCTTAATTTTGTTCTAGGGCCACAAAACATACACTACGGTCTAAGTTAGTACCCAAGGAACCTTTATGCCAAGTTTTATCAAGATTGGTGAAACGGTTTTGATTTCTATACGGGGACATACATACATACATACGCCTCACATTCTACTTTATATATTAGATAACAATAATAATAATAATAATAATAATAATTATACAAATAATAATAATAATTATTATTATTATTTTTATTATTATTTATGCGCTGTACATTGATAATTTTGTCAACACACTTGCAGGCAAAAACGAGGAACTCCTCAATACCGTGAAAAGACGAACATGGACTTGTTCGGTCGTAGATAAGACAGGACTCACTTTCAAAAGTCCTCCTTCAAGGATCAGTGGAAGAATTACATGAAATAACTGAGAGACCTCACTCTTGATACTATTCTAAAACATCTGTCGACCAGAGAGAGGGTGGGATTTTGTCACGTGAATTGTCACATGACTAGTATTACGAAAGTGAAAAGTCGGATGAGGATGATGATAATCATGGTGATGATGATGAACGTGATACATATCTTTAAAAAATGAATACTTTACTTTTTGACAATACTTCTGTAAAACAAATGCTAGTAATACCAACCCTTTTTTGGTGCTGGATGTTAGCACCACAAACAGCCGTTAAATAAAAGTAAAGGGGGCACTTTGCCCTAAGTCACATTTCCCTTTCAGACCTTGCGATCAAAGGACCGAAATGACGAGGCAGCTGATAGCACCGCGTAAAGGGCCGGCTATTGCCCTCGTGCCATAGGTTGAGCATAACTGGATGAAAAGGTATTTCATGCTTTATGCAATAGTCACGTGCTTGGAGAATGTTAATTTGACTCTCGGAATGACCTGCGTGTTGCAGTAATGAGCTTAGTGTCAATGGCGTAGCGTGTTGTGGACAAAGGTGTGTATTACCCAGCTGAATGTCACCCAACGCTTCCACCACTGATTTTTTGTACCGACCTCTTTTTCTGGCTTTGAGCTTTGTTGGCAAGTATTTGAAATATAAGTAAGTAATGCCATACAAAGATCCTACGTATCACATACAAAGAGATTAGAGACAGGATTAGTACAGTGCTTGAACCCCACGATAACATGCTAACTATAGTCAGATAAACGCAAACTAAAAGCCTTTTGCCACATAACAAGGTCTTCAGGGCACGCAAAGACCTTCCTTCAGGGAACAGTACCAGGAATAAGTAGAAAAGGTAGACAGAGAAAGCGATGGGAAGACAACATAAAGGAATCGACGGGCAGTCGGGCATGCCATTTAGGGAGAGGAATGGTAAAGGACATTTAGCGGATCTTGAGTGGTGCCCCAACGGTCCAACAGCCTAAGGGATGGATGAAGGTTTATGTGAATGGGTCTTTATGCAAATATTTTAGTCTGTATGCTTTACCGTGCAAGTGTTTCTCTAGACGACCCTCTCATTGAGAAGTTCTGGATACGCCTTTGCTATTACATGTGTACGTGTTTTTAGGAGAGGATAATGCTGACCAATCAAGTGTCAAACTTTGTGCGCCAGTTATGTTAGCTATGCCAATGCCAGGAATCATAACATTTACATTAATTGATTTGACATGATATTAGGTGTTGACATTTGTTAATAATGTTTAATGTTATGTTAAAACTTGTCTATAATATTTATCCATGAATAAGCAAGAAGTATTCTGATGGAGGAAATTATTTCTGTGGTACTTTAGATACTTTGTAATTAGTTTTATCATAATAATAAGGTGAAGTACACATTTAGAAAATTGCTGTATTGCAACAGGTTTAAATATGATTAACTCGCAGAGGCCAATCTATATTACCTTGATGGGCTGTAAAACCAAACCCCTTCTTATTCTTATATACATATATATATATATATACTATAAAGTATATATACTATAAAGAATGAATTAAGGCGTATGTAATTAGTAAACACAAACTTAGACCCGCAGGCCGCGGGCAATGCCAGGCTAGTATATATATATTTATATAGTTAGGGTTAGGGCTATCAGGTTAATCAGGGCCGCCGCGAGGGTTGTGGCCGCCTGCGTGCTAAATTTTAAAATGTCGCCCCCTTCTTTTTTTTTTCTACCAAAAGAAATGTATTACAATTAAGCTGGACCAAAAGCACCCGTTGATTTAAATCCATTTTCAATAGAGCTTTCCATCTTTTTCTCCTTTCCTATTCACACCGTAGTCGTATTCCTCAAGTTTGAGTTTCCAATTTTTTTTTTCTATCGCGACGTTATTAAGGTCTTCTCCAGTTGTATCAGTAATTTGGCGAAACCCCAGAAAATGTTCATGTATTTCTACATGTGATGTATAAGAACCAGAAGAAATAATAATAGTGATTAGTTCGGTAGGAGACATTACTGGTGTAGAATCAAATTTTTTTAAAAAGTAGGCCTATTTGTGTGCTAATACATTTTGAAGGATTTTATTGTCTATTTCACTGAAATTTTGAAAAAGCCTGTATTAATTGATACAAATACCATTTTGTGTGTGTCCAATGAACTATTTGTGGATCCTTTAAAAACGAGACACTGCTGATAATATAATATCAAGGATTGCTTAGGCTACTTTTCAAAATCATGGATTCTTTAATGCGTTGCATCTGTCGTTTTCTTTTCAAAAGAATATTTTTTTTTACATATTTACAGATTATCTGGATTGTATTTTGAACAGATGTGCATTGTAAATTATCCAACACATCACTAGCTCAAAATGAAGCAACTCAGCGCTGAATATATTTCTTAAACCGATATAAAATAAATACTTCTAATTCAATAACTTGAAATAAAACATATTAAGGCAGTGTTTCTTAAACATTTCGGGGTGGCGACCCCCTACAGAAAAATATTTTGCGTTCCAGCCCCCTCGAGAAGCTGGGGACCGAGAGAAGTGATATAAAACGAGCCCGTTGGAACTAGTGTTGCCTATTTCATTTATAAGCGTTGTAAAAAGTTCTTTCTGGAGATAGAATTCAACAATAGACGGGTTTCCTTTCAAGTCGGTCTGATTTCGGGGCCGGCCCCCTGCGCTGAACGTATTCTGGGTTTTTAGCTTCAGAAATTCTTTCTCCAAGCATTTACACCTTTTTTCTCGTGCTAAGAAGAAAGAATATAAAAAGGCCAATGTGAATAAGTTTTTTTAGAACGCACTATTCATCATAGTACAAAAAATCTGGTAATGGTAGTAATAGTAATCTAATTTAGTAATAAAGAGGCAGCCCTAGTCAATAGAATTATTCGACATATAAATATATACAGCACACGGACGTCTGTAATGGGCGTGATCTTTTTTTAAGATAATCTTCTTCACAAGCACACACAAAAATTGTCCTATAAATGAAGTGCAATAGTCGCTAAAAATTCGACCAATCTCAGGAAAATCCAGAAGAATCACACTAGCGGTGATGTTTCGAAATATTTTCTTCAAAAAGTTTTAACTCATATTGATCCATATGCCTGTCGCGAAAACGGTCTACATTTGATAAGGTATTATTAAAAGATGAAACAAAGTCTTTTACTTAAGATATTTTAATTATAAACATTATACAAAAAATTGACGCCCTCCCCCCCCCCTTATTGTTGGTCGGTCGTTAGGTTACAACTATGATGACCAAAAAATTTTCTACAGCCATGTAAAATAAAAGTGAAAATGTTTTTAACCTTAAATTTTTATTTACAAGATCTACTTACAGCGCGGGGTATTGATTGAAAAACAATATTTATATGTAGTAAGTAGATAGGCCTACTAAGAAGAAAAAAATGTTTTGACTGATCTGCTTCTGTAAGCGTCATCCGAAACAAATCTATATCACAGATAACCCGCGAAAATTCAATCAGAAATCTGAAGGCGATTATGGAAAAACCCTTGGGGAATTCCTCGCGCGCCACTCCATTTTTCTTATTAAATGTTTCCAAAATAGCTTTTTATTTACGAATATCGTTTTTTTTTTTTTTTTTTTTTAAATATTTATCTTCAGGATATTGGAATAATTAGAATTTCTGTAAAATTTTAAAATATTTTAGTAAATGTTTTTTTTTTTTTTGGTATTAAACTAGAAATAAAAAAAAATAAAGGTAACATTGGAATGATGATTTGGACGCTCGTAACATTCGGCCTCCTGCGTGCAATACAAACATTGCACAATAAATAGCGGCGGCCCTGGTAGTAATACATAAAGCACTAAACAATAATTTGCAAAAACATAATGGAAAATTAATAAATTACCAGGACAAATTCATATAAGGGCTCCTTCTTCCATAGTGAAGTTAAAATATGGAATGGTTTGCCTTAATAAGCCAAGAAAACCAACGCCTTAGCAGAGTTTAAGTCACTGATTAACATGCATGACCAGATTGACACATACAAATTATAACATTTGTAGGACGTATTTATGCATTCTTTTGAAGTCACGCCGGTAATTTCAATGGCGTAGCTAGCGTTTATGATGCCTGGTGCGGTACCTCATCTTGATGCCCCCCCCCCAAAAAAAAAAATAAATAGTTAACTTAATAATAACATTGCAAAACCTTACTTTTTTGTTCAAAATAATATGTATTCATTAATCAAATATTATTAATTCAAAAAATCACTTTTACATAAACATACTACAAGTGAATTTTACGCGCTTTCTTGCTGGTAAAAGTATCAATAATTTTATCGAAATAAATTTTTTTCCACCAGCTCTTGTTCAATGGACAAATGGCCAAATTAGTGAGTCGTAAATTTGTCATCGTTGATTGCAAGTAATTCTTGATCAGTTTCAGTTTGGAAAATCTTCTCTCACATGTAGCGACGTTTATAGCAATAGTCAAAACTATGCGAATCATGATGACGATATTCGGGACTGAATCATCTAGCTGATATTTTTTTTATAAAATTCAAGAGCTCAACAGGTCCTTGTTTTGGAAGTGCGGAGGCTTCTGATGAAACTGTGACAAACCGTTGAAGCCTCTTTCGCTCCAACAGAAATTCGTTTTTTATCAATGTCGCTAGGAGTGCTATCGAGATTGATTTCGACCTGAGGATTTAATAGCTGGGAAGGCGACAAAAATTCATATCTATCTGCTACATTATGAAGTTGCTCGAACCGGGTGATTATTTCTTGAACAATCCTGTCCAAGGTGGAATAAATTTCCCTTCGTAGCTCTTCTTTGTGTGTAAGTACAGAGTAGTCACTTTTCTCACCAGGCATCTTTTTCTAATGGCCAATACGTTTTTGAGGTTCTGTACTGATTCTCAGATCTGAGCACAAGCTTTCGGCAAAGGTAATGCTGGCTTCAGCGATGTCCTCTCGATTACTACTTAAAAATGTCTCTAATATTTTAGTTTGAGTGAGCAGTCTTGAATAGACAATCTTTGTTTTTGAAGGTAGACTTGCGAATCATTAATTTCAGTTAATACCGGAGCCCAAAATCCAAGATAGGTGAGAAAACGAAAAGACTGAATAGCAACTAATAATCCAACTGCTTCTAATCTAGTCGATGAATTTTTATCTCTGCTATTTAATGTCTCCAGAGTTTCTATAATTTCAGAAAATTTATCCCTAACCATCTTGACGGCTTTTCCTCTGGCGCTCCAGCGGGTCTCAACTAAACGTTTAAGGCTAGTTCCGGTTATTTTGATGAGGATATCCCAGCGGTGTGTTGAAGTTGAGAAAAAGGCGTGTAAACGGTCCAGTGTACCAAAAAATGTTACCGAATCGACTTCAGCTTCAGCAGCTCGAATTCCTGCTAAATTAAGAGAATGGTTTGAGCAGGCAATGAATAGTGCTTTGGGATTGACTTCTAGAATACGTTATTGGACACCGTAGTTTTAACCTTTCATGACCGCAGCATTATCATAGCCTTGACCCCTGCAGTCCATTGTATCGAAGCCACCCGAACGCAGTTTCTCTAGAATCATCTCAGCGATTCCAGCAGCATGCTTGTCCTTTGTGTCGATGAAGTCAACAAAAGACTCACGAACCTGCACCCCCGTCATTCTCCATGACAACGTACCGTAAAATTTAGGAAGTTTGATCCAGCTTTGAGATGTCAGGTGTACTGTTAAAAATAATAGAGAAATATTTGGCTTGTTTTACTTGCTGTATGGTTTGTTTTTTAACGTGATCCCCCAATATTGTAATAAATTCATTTAGTATTTGTGGAGACATGTATGTATTCGGTCTGGAACAAAGCTTAGTTCGAAGCACATGCTCCCTCAAGAGAGGATCGTACTTCGATAGTAATTTTACTAACGCCATGAAATTGCCTTGATTTTGCCCTTTCAACACTTCTTCAGCTCGCTCGCGATGCCCACGTAGTGCCAGATTTTGCTTTAGAGAAAACGAATGATGTCCACGATTCTCTTCAGGTAGTCTCTCCAGGTTTTCGTCTCTTGTATAATCAAATTTTAGGCCTTGTTGTCAATACTGTTCCCTACTCTCAGGTGAAGTTCCCTCCAAGCAAGCGATGACTGAATGTGAGCTCTGCTGGTCTCACGTTTTTCTATTTTTTGGGATAACCTCAACCAATCATTAAATTCAATTTTGGATTTAAATGAAGATTTGGTACTTGATCTTGTTCAGAAGAGTATGCAGGGGAAGCAAAATAAGGATTCTTTTTTTGGCGAATAACACATCTACTTTCTACTTTCTCGCCGTTTGACATTTGCCGGAAAAAACAAGCCTTTGAAAGCTTTCTTTCCTTTAGCTGACTCTTGATATGTAACAGAGTTTCTCCCTCTAGACTCTTTGATCCATGCCGTCAGCCGTTTCAATCAGAGATGCCGATTTCTCCGTCTAGGCTTAAAATGGTTTTGAGGCGTCAGCCAGACTAGTCAGTCTTGAGCACTGTTCATCATTTTGTTTACGTTACAGTATTACAATTAACAAGTTAGTTAAAAAAATCGTAGAAAACAAAGATTAGCTTATTTAAAAATATTGACATTACAATAGAATTATTTCCAAAATTAAACTATAAAGAATCATAAAGAAATGAATAAACTAAGACAATTGTTTAGAGCTAGAGTTTAGAAATATATTTGTAAACTCAATATCTAGATTAAACCAATGGACTAAACAATGAAGTTAAAAAAAGGTTGGTCTATCTTCTTCTTCTTTATAGTACAGAGCATTGATCAGTGTAGTAACAACATGTACCGTGTGTCCGAAAAAAATCTAGTAAATTAGATTCAAACTGTTCTATAGCTTACATTGTATGGAAAAAATAGTCAAAGAGATGAAACCAAATAACGACATGACTAGTTTATAAATCGTTAGTTCATGTTTAGAATACAGTAGTTTATGTTTGTTCGTGTCCATACAATTAGTCATTTTTACTGAAAAGCTCAGGGACATAGGAAGTTAATACACGCTGGGGGAATTTAGGTGCCCCTCTCCACCTGGTGCCCTGTGCTACTCGCACCACCCGCACATTGGTAGCTACGCCACTGGGTAATTTATAAGATAATTTAAGAAGAACTTGAATACACTGTTTCCAAATGTATCCAGTTGATAATTAAGTATATAATTTCTTCCGTATATTAATTATTTAGTCTCTTTAAAAGTTCCTAACGTGCCAGTTAAGTGTTTTAACTTTCTGTGTAGACTTTATGATTTAAAATTCTCAATAAACACAGTGAACAGTCTAGCACCATTCCTTATGCTTCATTATTGTGATATGAAACCATATCGTAACGAGTTCTACTCAACTAAAAAGAGAAAGAACTACCTAGCAATAGCAGACTCAAGTAGAAAGGCAGAGAAGAGAAATAACTATCTTATCTTCTTATCTTATATAATACAGACGTTACTTCAAAAAAGAAGATGATTACGTCCTACGCGTCATGCATTTATTCATGCATATTAACCAATGACCTAAATTCTGCCAAGTCACTGGTTTTCCTGGCTAGCTCAGGCAACCCATTCCATGCTCTAATAGCACTAGGGAAGAAGGAGTATTTGTACAAATTTGTCCTAGGATATGGGATGAGGAATGTACCTTTATCTTTGTGTCTTTCAGAGTATTTTATTAAATTTTGTTTTTGTATTTGAAGATTATGGTTTAGTGTTTTATGTATAATTGCTACTTTACTTTTAAGTCTTCTGTCCTGAAGGCTTTCTAAATTTAGTGATTTTACTATAGGTCTCTAGTCAAATGTGAATATTCGTTTGTTATGAATCTCACTGCTCTATTTTGTGTCTGTTCCATTTTCTTAATGTTTTCTTGAGTTGAGGGGTCCCAAACAAAGGATGCATATTCTATTATTGGCCTAACCAAGGTTAAATAGCATTTTAGTTTTATGTTCTTATTTGATTTATAGAAATTTCTTTTAACTACCTAGCAATGGCAGACCTCTATTTGTGTGTTTTTTTTAATCAATTTTTTATTTTTTTCTACTGTGTACACTAATATCTTTCTGTTTGAGTTTCTATCAACTATAAGCAAGTTACATTTGTGAAGCATCAATGTATATATAATTTTTAAGTGTTGTTGGTATACATATCAATAAAAAGAACTATGTATCGGTTATATTGTTACAATAATGTTTATATTAACTATTATTTATTCCCTACAAAGGCATTTCTAACAAATTAATACCTAAATAAAAATATTGGTCAACATCTACATGACACACTTGGAAGATCTGTCAATTTTGGTGGAAACAGCTTTGAGTGCTAACGTTAACAAAGTCCACAAACTTTTGCTTCATTGTTCAATTGTCAATGTATTGAATGTTTAAAATTATTAGATGTTGAATTAAAATATTAAATGTCCACCTCTTTTTAAGGCGGCCTTATATAGTGTAAAGATAACAGTAGATCACTCTAAAATATATGTGTAGATATAAAATCAAAGACGAACAATATAAAATGTATAACCCAAGAATTACAAATCATAACATTTTTATTGACATTTCTGCTGTCTGCAGTATTTCTGATTAAACTTTAGGGCAGCCTTTGTTATTCTGACCCTTAGCGCTGGTTTTACCGTCAGGACAACAACCATACTGCGTCCCACGACAACCTCCTACAATCAAAGTTGGGCAGCCCTCATTGTTAGGACCAGAGGCAGAGGTGGCACCGTCTGAGCAACAGCCGTACCTTGTACCTTTGCAGCCTCCTACCACATTTACTGGGCAGCCGGCTTCGTTAGGTCCTCTAGCGGAAGAGATGCCGTCGGAACAGCATCCCCATCGTGTGCCCTTACATCCCCCGGGTGGAGGCTCGCAGCCTGCAAAGTTGGCGCCTTTCGCTACTTTAACTCCGTCAGGACAGCATCCCCATCGAGTTCCTTTGCAGCCACCTAATTTGACTCCTGTATGGAAGAAAGCTTAAATTACTTAAAACAGTGTGAACTGAAAAAAAAAAGTTTTGCATGATTATCTTATAGTGATAGCTAAAAGGTTGCTGATAGAATAAGATAAGATAAAAAAGATAATTTTTTTGGTTTCAAAAAATAAGAATTCAATTTGACTACAAATAGACGACCCCAGCATTACTACTATGACAATAATGATATAGATGTGCACTTACAAACAATATCACACATACAACCCGGGCCACTTCAGGAACACAAAGGCGATGATAACAAACAAAAAAAAGAATGAAACAGAAAGAAAGGGAACAAACTCATGTTATACTTATGTGGATAGAATACTTCATCAGCAACGAAAAAAAACAACAAACAACACCTATAGTATAAAAAACATACAAACGTAGAATAATCCCAAACTTAATGCTATTTCAAACAATGTATTTAAATAGAAATACAAACTAACCAACAAATGTTTTGCATTCACGAACTAAAAGAATAAAAACAAGATAAAGTTGTTTTTTATTGTGGTAAACAAACCTTTTTATCGGAAAGAACCTCAATTATTGGCATATATCAATACTGCAAGATTTAACTCACATTTTTTGATACAAAAATTTTGTATTGATTCATGAGCTGTCATAATAAATGTGTCAAAGTTTGAACTTGATCCGAGACTGGGAAGTGGAAGAAATAACGTGTACAAGATTTGTAGCAAACAGACAGACAGACAGACAGACAGACAAACAGACAGACAGAAAGACAGACAGAGAGAGTTGATATAACTTTGTTATAAACAGCTCCCTAGGTTTTCTGGATTTATCTAATCCTTTTAAATATAGAACAATAAAAGTAAATGTCCCCTTTCAGACCTTGCGATAAATAAACAGATGTAAAGATCATCTGTTTTTGTTGCCCACAGTTACCGACGAGTGTGTCCATTCCAGTCTTCACAAGGATTCGACCCTGGGACCCTCGTTTCGGAAGCCAATCGCTTTACTACTCAGTCTCCACGCACAGAGTAATACACTTTTTAATGAATGAAAAGTTAATGATTCTAATAGAGATTCTTTTAATTATAATAATGTTTCAAGAGCTTATAATTGATGAAAACCCTAACTGAAGCTGTGACAATATACTTACCTTCTGATGCTACCATTAGTACTGTAGCCGCTGGCAGAAGTAGAAGTATGGCTAACATTGTCTTCATGATGCCACACAAAGTTTGGTCTCAGACCCACTGAAATAGAAAACATTGAAACTTGCCTAGAACATGGAACTGGAACTGTGTAACATTCTACATTAGAATGGTTTTTACCCGCTAAATGATTCTCTGATTGTGATACTAATTACTCAGTACAAATTAGTTATAGATATTCTCATTCACGCTACAAGCTCCCTCGGGTTCCTCCTCGTCTAATTTAGAAATACGAATTCGC
Source organism: Biomphalaria sudanica (assembly GCA_036873155.1). NCBI lineage: Eukaryota > Metazoa > Mollusca > Gastropoda > Planorbidae > Biomphalaria > Biomphalaria sudanica. Next base: position 4,716,097 of record JAZGLO010002325.1, on the reverse strand, counting down.
TATACTGCCTACTATCTTCTAACATTGAAAAGATCTGAAATATATCTTGATAGTAACACATTTATTGCTTATCAATTTCTTTATAGCTAATTTTACTAATTTCATCTCTCCATTGTTTGGATGTTCCGACTATATATATATTTAAACATGCCATTCGTGCTCAAAACATACAAGCATTACAAAAGGAAATGCAAAATATTTGGATACCTTACATAAAATATCTTAATAATTTAGCATTCTGGTACGTCGCTCGCATTGGTGGCGGCCTTCACGTGCGTAATGGCTACATTATCTATCCCTAGTTTTTTGTCCTAGTGGTGCTGTAATAGTTCGTATAACCAAAGCCCTCCCCTCTGTACAGCCAGTAGCTTTTCTTAGCAGAATATGAAGGCGAGAAGCCGGGTCATATTTTCAGCCCGATTTTCTATTTGGATGACCTTTTCTTTGTACTGCTTAAGATGTACCTTAAAGGCTGACCTCTGAGTCACCTCTACATTTTATCCAATCTCATCCATATCAGTTGCTAACCTTAGAATTAAAATAGACGTCCATTTAAGGCCTCGCTACTGCATGGGAAACTCCAAGCACTGGTCAAATGAGCCGAGACAGCACAATACGGATGTTATGAGTTAATGGAGGCTTTTTGAAAATAGGAGTTTGAGCATTGCCAATGTCTTGTTTCTGGAATCTTGAGGAAATCCGAATCAAGTGTCTCACATATGTTCATACATCATTGTGATGGATAAGTTGAATCAAGAATCAATGTTTACTAATTTAAAAAATGTGGTGTATAATTATGTGCATAAAATAAATATTTTTAGTATAATGTTTTTACATCCAATTTTAAAGTTAACAGGTAATAGTTAATTACACGAGGAAAAAAAACAAATATTAATTAATTACTAGCATTTTATTGTATAATTTTTTGACATATAACAGAAATTTTATTTATAAAAATAAAATTCTGATTCTAAGTTGCTATCATGAAGTGCTACACTAAGAATTGTGCATTTTTATATAAAAAAAGAACTGAACAAAAACTAAGCAAGCTACAAAATGTCATGAAATTAAATTTTCTAGTTTTTTTTTTTTACATCTAATCGTGACAGACGGACACACAGACAACACAAAAATAATAGCAGCGTTTGTATTTCGGCTGCCCCTGAAAAGGAACAATTATCATGACACCAACATTACCTGCTAAGTGACAGAATCAAACAGAGGGTGCAAGTGTTTGGAGTTGGCTAAATGAGTGGCTTTTATAAGAAACACTGGCTAGTAATTTAGTTTTAATGATATCTATTTCGACTTTTAGTACTAAACTACGATATTTGTGTGCGGTACTCTTCCAGCTAGTGTAACGTTTAATTGACTAGTTGCTTGTGGACATCTTCAGCGTTCTGCTGGTAGCATTACAATTACTAATGGTACAATGACTTGACCTTTCCGAACCATTCCAATGTTAGAAGTCTGAGTTGTCAAGCTTGCAACATCACATGTCACCATAAACAACAACATCTGTGAATTTACTTGGTGGAAAAACAATTCATGCATAATTAAAGACTAGATATTGATTCCTACATTTGCTGAAGTGGGAAAACTATATGAACTATTAAGTCTACACATTTTCACGTGTCAATTAGTATGTTAAGTTTTTAAAGATTATTTCTTGTGTGTGTGAGTGAGTGTGTATGCACAGAATGTATCTAGTATTAGTCACTAATAGATTTGTTGTTCAACCTTTATGTACGACCTCTATGTCTGCTAAGCGTAAGTGATAGTTAAGACGATAATTGTATTGTGGAGGTGGATTTTGGTCTCCATCCAAACAGACTGACTTGTTTGCCCAGATAGGCGTAATTTTTTCAAGAGAAACTACATGTTACTCAGCAGAGATGGCTGAGAATGATCCTAGTAATAGTATACCGAGATAATGACACTATTAGAAAAGTCCTTCATGGCTCAGATACTCTTCCATTGGATGAAATGGTAACCAAACGTCGTACGGTATTCACGAGACATATATACACATTTACAAAAGTTAGTCATAACCTTACCTTTACCTATCCCTTAGTCTGTGGGACGTTGGGGCATCAAGCAAGACTTGTCGAACGCCTTTCTCCATTCCTCCACATTTGTCTAGTTTAGAACCTCTGTCAATGGCAGGCCCGTCCATTCTTTTACGTTGTCCTCCCATCGCTTTCTCTGTCTGCCTCTTCTTTTTTTCTGGTACTGTTCCCTGAAGGAAGGTCTTTGCGAGCCACGAAGATATTGTAATATGGCCATAGATTTTAAGCTTGCGTTTTTTTTTACAATAGTTAGCAGGTCATCATGGGGTCTGATCGCTGCTGTAACCCTGTCTCTTATTCTCTTGGTAAGTGATGCGGTATTTCAACGTGACACCTAGGATCCTTCTGTAGCATCTCAATTCCATTGCGTCCAAGACTCACAAGCATAAAAAAATGTGGCCATGACCAGGGAGCGCATCAGTCTGATTTTGGCGCCGAGGGCTTAGCCGTTGTCTTTCCAGTTTTTAAAAGGACTGCTGTGGACTGTGATATTCGGCCCAATAGTTCGGGTTTTGTTCCCTCATCTGAGATAATAGCTCCGAGGTATTTGAAGCTGTTAACACTAGTCAGCTTTTCACCTCCAATATTCATACCTCTTTTAAAGCCCTTCTTGGCTATTGGTCATAATTTGTTTTTTTTTTCGGCATTTATTTGCATGCAATATGCTGCGGAAGTCTTGTCAATTCGCTTCACCAGGTCAGCTAAATCTTCTTCTGTCCCTGCTATGCCATCAATGTCATCTGCGAAGCGCAAGTGTGTAATTCTTCTTCCTCCAATGCTTACAGTACCTTCATAGCCCTCGAGAGCATCTTCCATTATCCTTTCATGGAAGATATTGAAATGCGTTGGTGAAAGTGGGCAGCCTTGTCTTAGTCTAGTTCTAAAGGCCTATAAATGGAATATTCTAAAATTTAGTAGATCTCTACATGCAATTAACCAGGATTTTTTTCTTGGAGGGAGTGGACAGGGGTTTAAATGTTTCATTGTATTCACAAAACTTATATCATCTCACTCTGTCAGTCTGGTAAAAAGTTTGTACACGTTATTTCTATACAGATGTACGGCCAAGGAACACAAGACGCTGCGATTTGCAAGAAGACGCCAAGCAGATTAGTAATACGTGGGGACAGTTCGAGAGATTCGCTCAGAACCAAGACGCCTAGAAGAAGCTGGTTGGTGGCCCATGTCCCCAAAAAGGACCAAAGGCATAGATGAGATAATACCCAATCTCTGATCAAACAGAAATTTTGAGCAATTCTTTTACCTGACAACATAAGAATTTATAAGGAATTAAAACCATTACTTAATTAAATAATGGTAACTAAATATTTTGTTTGGTATTTCGATGAAGGGAGAGAAATTGTACTTGACTGAAGTGAGGATATAAGCTGACTTGGTCCCATTTGTAGTTCGCCGCTTTAGAGTAGGTTTGAAACAAAAAATACAGAGCTATGCAATCTTCTATAGTCATAAGCACCTTACCAGCATAGTGGTTAGTATAAAGGCTTGAGGATTCGTGAGTCATGTGTTAGAATTCGAATTTATTGTAAATGCTTTTAAAAACCGATTACGGTAAAATTCAACCAAATATCTTTTTCTTCTCCCCTACCCCTCTCGCGCATTTTCCCAACTGTTCCAGATAAGTGATAGGATCATAGCATAGTGAGAAAGTGATAGGATCATAGCATAGTGAGAAAGTGATAGGATCATAGCATATTGAGAAAGTGATAGGATCATAGCATAGTGAGAAAGTGATAGGATCATAGCATAGTGAGAAAGTGATAGGATCATAGCATATTGAGAAAGTGATAGGATCATAGCATAGTGAGAAAGTGATAGGATCATAGCATAGTGAGAAAGTGATAGGATCATAGCATAGTGAGAAAGTGATAGGATCATAGCATAGTGAGAAAGTGATAGGATCATAGCATGGTGAGAAAGTGATAGGATCATAGCATAGTGAGAAAGTGATAGGATCATAGCATAGTGAGAAAGTGATAGGATCATGGCATAGTGAGAAAGTGATAGGATCATAGCATAGTGAGAAAGTGATAGGATCATAGCATAGTGAGAAAGTGATAGGATCATAGCATAGTGAGAAAGTGATAGGATCATAGCGTTGTGAGAAAGTGATAGGATCATAGCGTTGTGAGAAAGTGATAGGATCATAGCGTATTGAGAAAGTGATAGGATCATAGCATAGTGAGAAAGTGATAGGATCATAGCTTAGTGAGAAAGTGATAGGATCATAGCATAGTGAGAAAGTGATAGGATCATAGCATAGTGAGAAAGTGATAGGATCATAGCATAGTGAGAAAGTGATAGGATCATAGCATAGTGAGAAAGTGATAGGATCATAGCATAGTGAGAAAGTGATAGGATCATAGCATAGTGAGAAAGTGATAGGATCATAGCATAGCGAGAAAGTGATAGGATCATAGCATAGTGAGAAAGTGATAGGAACATAGCGTAGTGAGAAAGTGATAGGATCATAGCATAGTGAGAAAGTTATAGGATCATAGCTTAGTGAGAAAGTGATAGGATCATAGCATAGTGAGAAAGTGATAGGATCATAGCATAGTGAGAAAGTGATAGGATCATAGCATAGTGAGAAAGTGATAGGATCATAGCATAGTGAGAAAGTGATAGGATCATAGCATAGTGAGAAAGTGATAGGATCATAGCATAGTGAGAAAGTGATAGGATCATAGCATAGTGAGAAAGTGATAGGATCATAGCATAGTGAGAAAGTGATAGGAACATAGCGTAGTAAGAAAGTGATAAGATCATAGCGTAGTGAGAAAGTGATATGATCATAGCGTAGTGAGAAAGTGATAAGATCATAGCGTAGTGAGAAAGTGATAGGATCATAGCGTAGTGAGAAAGTTAATAGCATTAAATAGCGCCAAACAAAAACAATTGCTAAAAATATTTCTAAAAGCACATATTTATTTTTGTTGGTCTAGATCTATTACAAATTTAATTATATGACTGATCCAAACTAATTACTTCAATTAATTTTATTTCTAAAACTACTTTAATGATTTTCTTTAAAATTTCAAGAAATATGTATATTAATGAGAAAACAAAAATTCTCAACTCATTGGCCACGCTGTGAAAACTCCAGTTTGACCGTTACATTCTTTCCTTATACTTTAAAATTAATTTTGGCTACACATATTTTATAAAAATTTAAATAATGTCACAAGAAAAACAAACTTGACACCGCCTACGCAACTAGCAGCAGTACACTAAAACATTTCTTGCTAACTAGAACAACTTTCAATGAATCATTTGCGCGCTAACTTATTGTATGCTCTATTAGCCTAGTCGCAATTAAAGTGTTAACAATTTTTTAATCACGTTTTTTTAACACAATAACTATTAACAGACCTATACACATTTTATTTCATTTTTTCTACATATGTGTTTGCAATAGTGATGCATGTTTAATAGAAACAAAATTAAAATGCTTTTATATTTATCAAGATCGAATAAAAAAACTAAAGGTAAAAAGATATACCGTCAGACTCTGGAAGAGCAATTCAAATTTTTTTAAGGCATTATTTAAGTGCAAATTAAAATCGATTATTATTTATAAATCACTTTTTAACACAAATATCCTGACTACTTTTTTATAGCCCAACTTTCATGCTTTTAGCATGCTCAGGGCGTTCTTGTCCAATTTCCTACGTGAATCATTGGAGGGAGGGGGTATGTGGGAGGTTTACCGTGCCGCCTTAAGGCACTCAGCAAACACGACTCTGCTCGAGTAGGCAGTAGAGCTCAAGGCCAATTGATGGGTAGCCAAGAGACTCATGCCACACTGCGACACATAATAGACCGTATACCTTATAGTAGAAAAACGCATAAAATGTTTTTAAGTATCAAAGGGAAAATGTCGCCACATTGTTACACAGTCCATGTTCTATCATATAACATTGAGATTTTGTATCACTTCATGTTTTGTACTAAACCATAATAAATATACTAACAACACTATTCAATGCCAGAGCATAATCATTTTTTGGAAGTCACACTGCACACAATTTCTCCAAGCCAATAATAGGCCAGCCAATCGTTTTACGTAAAAGATGCTATGTAAATCGACACGATGTAAGCTGTAGTTTTTCTAGACTACAAAATGACATTTAGAGGTATCAGAATACAAAATCCACTCTTGGGATCGTTTCCAGAGCACTCAGTTTCCTCCTTGCAAAAATGTTTCCAAAAAGAGGTCGGGTAAATATCTTAACTAAATCAATTCACACGAGCGAGGCCCGTTCACCTAGTACTATCTTAACTAAATCAATCCATCCGAGCGAGGCCCGTTCACCTGGTACTCTTAACTAAATCAATTCATCCGAGCGAGGCCTATTCAACTGGTACTATCTTACCTAAATCAATTCATCCGAGCGAGGCCCGTTCACCTGGTACTATCTTACCTAAATCAATTCATCCGAGCGAGGCCCGTTCACCTAGTACTATCTTAACTAAATCAATTCATCCGAGCGAGGCCCGTTCACCTGATACTATCTTAACTAAATCAATTCACCAGAGCGAGGCCCGTTCACCTGGTACTATCTTAACTAAATCAATTCACCAGAGCGAGGCCCGTTCACCTGGTACTATCTTAACTAAATCAATTCACCAGAGCGAGGCCCGTTCACCTGGTACTATCTAAACTAAATCAATTCACCAGAGCGAGGCTCGTTCACCTGGTACTATCTTAACTAAATCAATTCACCAGAGCGAGGCCCGTTCTTCTGGTACTATCTTAACTAAATCAATTCCCCAGAACGAGGCCCGTTCACCTGGTACTATATTAACTAAATCAATTCACCAGAGCGAGGCCCGTTCACCTGGTACTATCTAAACTAAATCAATTCACCAGAGCGAGGCCCGTTCACCTGGTACTATCTAAACTAAATCAATTCACCAGAGCGAGGCTCGTTCACCTGGTACTATCTAAACTAAATCAATTCACCAGAGCGAGGCTCGTTCACCTGGTACTATCTAAACTAAATCAATTCACCAGAGCGAGGCTCGTTCACCTGGTACTATCTAAACTAAATCAATTCACCAGAGCGAGGCTCGTTCACCTGGTACTATCTAAACTAAATCAATTCACCAGAGCGAGGCTCGTTCACCTGGTACTATCTAAACTAAATCAATTCACCAGAGCGAGGCTCGTTCACCTGGTACTTAACGTATATTTCCAAAATAAGTTCGGGTAATTATCCTTCCAGAACTGATTATTCCACTCTGCGAGGCTCACTTGTCATTAAAGCGCGCCAAGTTTTGAATTCACCTAATGTTTGAGATGGTAACAGACGCAACAACACCTGGATTCCGTGATATTTCTAGAATGAACGTAACCAAAATTGTCACCGCGACAAGAAAAAAGTAATTCATTATAGATGTGTTCATTTATTACAATATCACTATTTAACTGGAATTTTCGTGACAAGTGGGCTCCAAAACCTTGGCACTCATATCGAAAAAAGATCAAAAGATTTTCCTAGAAGTTTGTAAATTGTATATATTGTTGATAAAAGAATTACTAGCTTGTTAAGCACATATGGAAAACTCTAGCTTGACTGTAATTATTTTTGAAAGTAAAAAAAAATCAAATTAACTAGACACCTATTTATCTTGATCAGTTTTTACATCTTCGGGTATTTAGGCATTCCGTGAAGAGTTAAATAAATTAATATTCATGAAAATTGTGCGCATCGGCTTCCAAGTCTAGATCTAAAGGCCTACCCATAGACTTATATATACTACTCTAGACTGGACAGGGAGATTTTTTAACACTTCAAAAAATGTCTTGAAAATTTTTTTTAGAAAGTTGGATCAAGGCTTTGTTTTATAAAGTAGTTCAAAGAAGTAAAGGCTATTTTTTCCAACCCTAACCTATGTAACATATAATTTAATTTTTAGATCTAGATCTAGTCATTGAACATCAAAAATAAGAGTACTCTCGTCTCATAATTATTATTTTGTAATTTTTAGATACATAATCTAGAAAGATCTAGGTAATCAATCTAGTTAAATGTTACATAAGGGATGATTTAAATCAACATGAATTATTTCGATCTTTGAAACATTATCTCAATGGAAACAAACAGGAATGGTTTTGTTTCATATATTTGCGTGAATATCCTAGAAATGATTTTGCATTATTTCTAAACTTTGAAAACTAAAGATCATTACTTTTATAAGACAGAAAAGATTGATTGGGGCGACTCCCCTTGGAGCTTAAAAAAGAGTTTACGTACATAAAAATCTCGAAATATTTAGGTCTGTGAATCAATCAATCGCTGATGAGAATTTATTTCCGGTTTCCAGTCTAGAAATAATATACATGTCTATGGGCCTACCATTGGACTATTATAAAGTGTAGTAGATCTATATAGTCGTTAATCCAGGTTTCTTTCTCGAGGTAGAATAGGGCGGAATAAATGTATTGGATTGTTTATAACCTAACATTCATTAAGTATTTTTAAAAATCGCTCTATAATTTGTATAAAGGAGGTATTTTCTTAACCCAAAAAAAAAATCTGTTTTCTTGTTTTCTGAAATCCGGATGGATTTACCGTCTTTACAAATTAACTATTTCATTGGAGTAGTTGAGATCAACACATAACAAGAGAGTCTAAGTTTGAGTCTGTTTATTTCAGTATGAGAGATTTTTACTTTTTATACAAAACCCCTTGAAACACCAGGGGACATAATCCTTTCAATGCGCTGTAAAGACAAGAAAATAACACTTATTTATTCAATCAAATAAAACTCATTTAAAAATGCAACAATAAATATGAAATGTTGCGAAGAGAACATTAAGACGGGCGCATAATTTTTTAAATAGAGACATAGATTCTATTTTAGTGCATAAAATTTTATCTAATATCTATATATATCATGTGAATAAAAATGTCATCAAAATGAATCTGAGTCATAACTGATTTTTGTAGCTCAAATTTCCTAGATTAAGCAGTACATTCTAAGGATACCCTGAGCACTTCATACTGTAGAGCAGAATTTAAGTCTTCAGCAGTTTTTTTTTCTATGATCTCTTTCGAATTGTTCATTTCTAAACAAAAACATTGGAACGAAATCTTTCATTAAAAATGAATATAAAATGTTTCTAAAAGCATGTCATTTAATTTGTATTTAGAGTACCTCTCTGCAACCTTTGCGGAAACTAAACCATTCATGGTGGGTGGGCTAAAAACCTGGCTTGACACGATCTAACGACTTTCCTAGAAATCAGACAGTTGATGTATATCGTTGGGAAAAGAATTATTAGCTCGTTGGTCGCACTGGGAAAACTCTAGTTTCACAGTTATAACTTTCCAGGTACAAAAAGAAATAAATTTAAACTTGGACTATAGAACTAGACAATATTTATCTTGAATGAGCTGTCTTCTGGTATTTCCGCATTCATTCAAGAGTTTATTAAATTAATGTTTAGGAAATTCTGCGCATCGTTTTCTATATCTAGATATAATGGCCTATCTGTGGAATATTAAAAAGTCTGGTTTATCTATAGATTTGCTTAGCCATGATTCTATTTAGGGTGGCGGGTTAAACAATTTTCATTTTTTATATCTAACATTCAATTATTATTAAGAGAAAACAAATTGTTCCATAAGTTGTATAAAGGAGCGATTGTTTTAAAAAAAAAATATTCGTCAATGTTTTTCTTGTTTTGTTTTTGCGTTGAACATTTAATCCTTATTTTTGTGGTGGTGGCAAGGGCTGCACTGACGTAAATCCAGCCCTTTTCACTCCCATTCATGACTGAGCTACACAATTCTAATAATCACAATTTTCTCCAAGAGTTAAGTACATGTTAAAGACTGCCTGCAAAGGAGAAGAAATGTGTCCGCCATCAAAAGGTTGGCACATTCAGTATAGAATCAGCTTTGCAACAATTGAAAACAATTTTCTAAGAAGTCTAATTGTTATGAAAATTATATGCTGTATCGGTTATGTTTACATGTGCTTGTAACTCGTCCGCAAGAATGTGTTCACGAAATGTGTGTTGTGTAGTCATTCAGTGTATTAAAGCCTTTCTAAGCGGACATGGTTTTCGACTCTGTTATCATTATGTTCATAACACTACTAGAAACGTCTTTTCGTGACTTTCTGGTGCACTAGGTTACACCTTCATCTTCACCTATTCATTAGTCAGTTGGGGCACCACACAAGAACTGTCAACCGTCTTTCTCCATTCATCTCTGTCCTTTGCCTTGGATAGAATTTCGTTCACTGACAGGCCCGTCCATTCTTGGATATTGTCTTCCCATCACTTTCTCTGACCTTCCTCTGACCTTCCTTTTAGTTTTCTGTTTGGGAAGGAAGGTCATTGCGAGCCCTGAGGAAATTGTGATGTGGCCATAGAGTTTGACTTGATGTTTGTTCACACTAGTTAGCAGGTCATCGTGGGGTCCAATAGCTGTATTAATCCTGTTTCTTGTTTCTTCATTCGTGATGCGGTCTTTGTAATTGACACCTAGAATCTTTCTGTATCATCTTAGTTCCATTGCTAGATTTAGTAACTATAAATAAGGTGTACAAATGGTTAACTTACGAATACAAGCTCTATCTGTTACTTTGTCTGTTATATACGTCAGATCATCAAAGGATTTACACATAAACACATCTTGTGAGGAAGACGCCATGTGTCGTAGCTCTTCTTCTAGAGCATCCGCTATACCAACGGCTATGATGTCTATATTACTGTCTTTCACTTGCTGTGCAGCTTGCAAAGCTAAATGGAGATACAATCATTTGTTTTATTATATTAGTAAATAGTTTCTTATAATAGCATACATTTCATAGCGTTTAGTTTTGACACTTTTTTTTATTGTAATTCTGTCGTCTATGTATTCGTAGACAAGACATAAGAACTGACATTTTTTCATGAAAACAAATCTGAAAGGTAATCAGCGTGTAGGTATGTGTGAGCAGGTCAGGCAGGCGCGAGTGGGAGATACCTATTCTCTTCTGCTCAACATTAAAATTTACCAACAGTAGGCAGATGTTAGCACTACTGGGTGGGCTCAATCTGTGCACCTCGGTATGGTGACCAAGGGGCTAGAGTCGCCTAAGTAACCAGACAACTAGCTATAACTAACCTAAACTAAAGGAAAGCAAGATAACGAAACTTTAGTTAGGATAAATAAACAAACGAAACTTTATTTACATATGCAAAAATAAATCAATAATAAAATATAATATATACACTAAAATGACTAACCACTACTACTAAAATGACTAACCACTACAACTGAACCCATCAACTAACTAAAACCCTCTAAATCTACACCACTACAAACACTAACAAACTAACCAACTATCTAACACAAACTGATCAACCCAACTATCTAAATCACTACAACTACTACACTAGTCTAGACCGAGATCTACACTAACAAACTACAATAAACTAGTCTAGATCTACAATATTCTACTACTACAGCCAACTCATAACTAAAACTACAACAAGAACACCTTAGTTAGTACCTTACTATAGTATTAGTAGATCTATTCACTAACAACAGAAACAGACTATAACTAAGTTTACTAATAGAACTCTAAGGCAACACTACACTAGTTACCTACAGAAACAAAATAAATCTACAACAGCAGCTTAGAACAGTTAAAATCAACAGTTAAAACAGCAGTTACTTTCAGCAGCTAAAAGCAGTAACACAGCAGTAACAATAGCAAACTTACAGGCCGTCCCAGGTACAGGAATAAAAATAAGTACACGACAGACCACAAAGATCTTCGGCTGTCACACAGACATACTATACTGACACTGGTCAACTGTACACTGAACTGTTTTTAAAACAGCGTGGCACACTTTTTATACACCCCACCCTAACTTACACAAAAGCGGAAGTACAAATAATACATTTGGCACTAGCCTATAAAAAAATAGAATACACAAAAATATAGCTCTGGGAGCGCAAGCTCACATATGTATGAAAGTTTTCGAGCAACTGATCTCCACTGACCACAGGTTGTAATGTCACATGTCAGTGTTTAGGCCGAATGTGACCATTGGTCTCGCCCAATATAAACTTTCTAATCAACAGGAAGCTGATTTTCCATTTAAAAAATGTTTGGAGTTCTTGCAAGTGTTAAATTTGGCCTACTCTTGATTCATGAATTAGGGTTTTTCGAAAAATGCATTGCTATCTGTAAGTCAACAGGAGGGTTGCATGCATGGGGGATAGCTATCAATTTTAAAAGCATACATTTTTTTAAAGCATGAACTAATTATAAGATATACTGGATTCTTCTAACAATAGCTTAAAGTGGCATCTTTTCTGTTTTGTTGTATTTAGTAAACTTCAAGGAAAATCGACATTTGAACCCATCCTTTAGTTCCCTGTAAATAGTTTAAAGATTCAGACTTCAGCTTTGCTTTATTTCATACTTTGTATAGGGAAGTCTGTTTTATTTCCTACTTTGTCTAGGGAAGTCTGTTTTATTTCCTACTTTGTCTAATGAAGTCTGTTTTATTTCCTACTTTGTCTAATGAAGTCTGTTTTATTTCCTACTTTGTCTAATGAAGTCTGTTTTATTTTCTACTTTGTCTAATGAAGTCTGTTTTATTTCCTACTTTGTCTAATGAAGTGTGTTTTATTTTCTACTTTGTCTAATGAAGTGTGTTTTATTTTCTACTTTGTCTAATGAAGTGTGTTTTATTTTCTACTTTGTCTAATGAAGTCTGTTTTATTTCCTACTTTGTCTAATGAAGTGTGTTTTATTTTCTACTTTGTCTAATGAAGTCTGTTTTATTTTCTACTTTGTCTAATGAAGTCTGTTTTATTTTCTACTTTGTCTAATGAAGTCTGTTTTATTTCCTACTTTGTCCAATGAAGTCTGTTTTATTTCCTACTTTGTCCAATGAAGTCTGTTTTATTTCCTACTTACTTTGTCGAGGTAAGTCTGTTTTATTTCCTACTTACTTTGTCGAGGTAAGTCTGTTTTATTTCCTACTTACTTTGTCGAGGTAAGTCTGTTTTATTTCCTACTTACTTTGTCGAGGTAAGTCTGACACTCCGTCGGTCATGAGTAAAATAATTTTTCTGGCTTTGGGTCTGGCGCCGGAACTCTCTTTAAAGATTGTACTGTTGAGTACATAGGTCAGTGCTCTGTCAGTTCTTGTGGACTGTTTCAGGTAAGGTGTAGCAAGGATAGCCTAAAAGTAAAAAAAAGAAAGAAAAACGCTTTTGTTAAAAGAGGCCTATGTCTTCTCTCTTTCTTTTTTTAATACTGATTTTTATGTTAAGAAAACCATTTTAATTAGTTCGTGATTTAATAATTTATTGTATTTACTTTTCAAACTACATTATTCTATAAATACTGATTTAATTTTGACAGAAGCTATGAGAACATTTCATAAATGATTGGATGGTCAAAACTCTAAATAAGCTAAAGAGGTCAGTCCTCATGTTGCTCTTAAATAAGTTAAACAGGTCAGTCCTCATGTTACTCATAAATAAGTTAAACAGGTCAGTCCTCTTGTTACTCTTAAATAATTTAAACAGGTCAGTCCTCATTGTACTCTTGAATAAGTTAAACAGGTCAGTCCTCATGTTACTCTTAAATAAGCTAAACAGGTCAGTCCTCATGTTACTCTTAAATAAGCTAAACAGGTCAGTTCTTATGTTACTCTTAAATAAGTTAAACAGGTCAGTCCTCATGTTGCTCTTAAATAAGTTAAACAGGTCAGTCCTCATGTTACTCTTAAATAAGCTAAACAGGTCAGTCCTCATGTTGCTCTTAAATAAGTTAAACAAGTCAGTCCTTATGTTGCTCTTAAATAAGTTAAACAGGTCAGTTCTCATGTTGCCCTTAAATAAGTTAAGCAGGCCAGTTCTCATGTTGCTCTTAAATAAGTTAAACAGGTCAGTCCTCATGTTGCTCTTAAATAAGCTAAACAGGTCAGTCCTGATGTTGCTCTTAAATAAGCTAATTAGGTCAGTCCTCATGTTGCTTTTAAAAAAGTTAAACAGGTCAGTCCTCATGTTACTCTTAAATAAGTTAAACAGGTCAGTTCTCATGTTGCTCTTAAATAAGTTAAACAGGTCAGTCCTCATGTTGCTCTTCAATAAGTTAAACAAGTCAGTCCTTATGTTGCTCTTAAATAAGTTAAACAGGTCAGTCCTCATGTTATTCTTAAATAAGTTAAACAGGTCAGTTCTCATGTTGCTCTTAAATAAGTTAAACAGGTCAGTCCCCATTGTACTTCTCGTTTAGCGTTACTACAATTAGCTGATGCACTTTTGTAAAAAGATTATATCATCTCATTCTGTCTGTCTGCATAGATAACGAGAATCTTACATGTACATAAGCTCTTCGCAAGCAGTGTGCTTATCATGTTGGCTTGAGAAGCATGAGAAGGCTTGAGCCATGTGTTTACATTCAGGCTGTTCCATTTTTTAAAAAATGTTATATGTTTTATTGTTAGTCTAAGATCTATTACAAATGTTATTACCTAACTGATCCAAACTAATTGAAACAAGTACTCTTAATATAAGCTTTTCTTATTGTTTTATTATTTTTTGTTGGTGCTGGCTGTTAGCATATACTTAACTGAATGTGTTAGAGAACTGGGCAATCATACAGTTTTCTCAATTTTACGCAGTTGCGGGTCCAATTTCTTTTTTCTCTTTGGACTCCAATTATGTTTTTCGGCCCTGCTTTCTGTTGCAAAACTAACCTTGTTCCTTATTGAATAAATATTGAACTAATCCAGCTATCAGATTTTAGTCTATAATTTTGAATATTGTAATTACAAGATCATACCGTTCATTTTCCAGTTATACATTGCGTTTACTAAATTGAATAGATTTAATTATCTTATTTTCTTATATCTTAAAAAGTCAATACACAACACTTATCAATTACAGACTTTCCTTCTCAACAGTAGACAATTACGTATTCACCTTTCAATCAAATGTGTGACTTAGTTGTCTGCCAACATAGCGTCGTTAGCAGTGTTTAGTTTCTCGATTTATTTCCAAATTTCTCAAAATTTTTTTACTTTGTTTTTTTTCTTCTAATCTTTTTTTCTCTGATTTTCATTATATCAGGGACTGCGGTGGCCGAGTGGTAAAGCGCTTGGCTTTCGAACCAAAGGGCCTCGGGTTTGATCTTTTAATTTTTTTAGCACGCCCCGCTCAAATAGTATACGCTAGATTGGGAAAGTAAAGACAGCTGATGATGGCAACTGATGACTTTTACGTCATCCGATCTATAGATGTCAGTGTCAGAATGGGTTACTTTACTAGTTTACTTCTATTGTATTAACATAATATTTCTTCAAAGTGTTACACATGAACAGTGATTGATAGAGGTCAACGTATGACCCCGGCGAGATAACACAGCAGCGAGTGTTCTCTGGAATCTACGCGTATAAACAAAGACAGGATGTGACGTGTCCTCACGTGTTGTTCCAGGGGACAAACAGATCTAAGATGGGGGCAGTTATTAATGAACAGTGACAGATAGAGGTCAGTACGTGTGACCCCGGCTTGATGACACTGCAGCAGGTGTTCTCTGGAATCTACATGTAAAAACTTAGACATGATGTGACGTTTCCTCACGTATTGTTTCAGATAATACTAGCAGTGTTTGTGCAACTTTGGAGGAGCGATTAGGGACTCTATATAAGCCAGAGAGTTAATGTGAAAGTCAGTCGTGAGTGAGCCGTTACAGTCGATACAGACGATGTAAGACGTGTGCGACTCTAGTGGAAGAGAAATGTGTACGACTCGATGCAAGTTAACTAGAGTAGAGTTAACTGGAGTGGACTACTGTCGTTAAAGTCTATACAGCGAACTACAGTGGACTTGAGCCGTTACAGTCGATACAGTCAATGTAAGACGTGTGCGGCTCTGATTCGGTAGACTTGAGTACGACTTGGTTCAGCTTTGGGAGACCTGGAGCGACACTGGGAAGTGTGTCGTTGGTCTGTTCTGTGGAATACGGCTCGATGCAAGTTGAGAAGAGATGAATTGCAACGAAGTGAAGAGATGAATTGCAACGAAGTATAGCTAACTGTAAACTGACAGATATTGTACCGTCTTCTACTCTACATGTTACAGTAACAAATTGTTAGAGTTAATAGTCAATAAAGTTATATGAAGCTGAAAGTTTAGTCGTCAAGTTCTTTACAGTGTTTTTATTTGTGTGCCTACTAGAACATTTAGCCAGAAGATTCAGAAATACGTAACAATATCCTTTTGGCTTTTGATTTCTCTAACTGCAGATTATTTCATTATGAAATTTTCGGATAGTGACCTACCAGAGAGTAGAAAACTGTAATTAACCTTAATTGTGAAAATCTTCAATACATAAAAACTAACAAGAATATGAATAATGATATTATTACATTACAATGTAGATACAATAAAGACATAATTTTACCATTTTTATTACTAACCTTTTGAAGACTTGCAAATGTCTTGTGTGTGTTGAAGTCAAATTTCTTGTAAGCGTTGGCACCAAAGATGACCTGAGCAAATTGAACATCTTCAGTACCGAGAGTAAATCTCTCTGTGATGCTCACGGCAAACTCTAGCATCTGTTTGTAGTTGGCAGCACCAATACTTCCGGAAGAGTCCATTACGAGCACAATGTCAGCATAGGCTTTGCACACTATAGAGATACAAAATATCGTTTAGTTCTCAGTACAAAATAGTATGGGGTCTTTTCATGCAATTAAAAATTTTAAACTGTCATCATTAAAATCAAGAAAAACATTAGAATATATATTAAAAATAAAAAGCTTATTTTAAGTGTGAGTGTATTAAATAGTTTAGATCAGCCATGTCATTAGAATTAGAAGATAGACAGACAGAATTAGAAAGACGTAGACATAATATATCTGTGCCATCTGAAATAGTTTTATCAAATGTTTTCTTTTAGCTTCCTCAATGTGTTACGTTCCTATCACTTGCTCAATGTGTTACGTTCCTATCACTTCCTCAATGTGTTACGTTCCTATCACTTGCTCAATGCGTTACGTTCCTATCACTTGCTCAATGTGTTACGTTCCTATCACTTGCTCAATGCGTTACGTTCCTATCACTTGCTCAATGTGTTACGTTCCTATCACTTGCTCAATGCGTTACGTTCCTATCACTTGCTCAATGCGTTACGTTCCTATCACTTGCTCAATGTGTTACGTTCCTATCACTTGCTGAATGCGTTACGTTCCTATCACTTGCTGAATGCGTTACGTTCCTATCACTTGCTCAATGCGTTACGTTCCTATCACTTGCTAAATGCGTTACGTTCCTATTACTTCCTTAATGCGTTACGTTCCTATCACTTGCTCAATGCGTTACGTTCCTATCACTTGCTCAATGTGTAACGTTCCTATCACTTGCTCAATGTGTTACGTTCCTATCACTTGCTCAATGCGTTACGTTCCTATCACTTGCTCAATGCGTTACGTTCCTATCACTTGCTGAATGCGTTACGTTCCTATCACTTCCTCAATGCGTTACGTTCCTATCACTTGCTCAATGCGTTACTTTCCTATCACTTGCTCAATGTGTTACGTTCCTATCACTTGCTCAATGCGTTATGCTCCTATCACTTGCTCAATGCGTTACGTTCCTATCACTTGCTCAATGCGTTACGTTCCTATCACTTGCACAATGTGTTACGTTCCTATCACTTGCTCAATGTGTTACGTTCCTATCACTTGCTCAATGCGTTACGTTCCTATCACTTCCTCAATGCGTTACGTTCCTATCACTTCCTCAATGTGTTACGTTCCTATCACTTGCTCAATGCGTTACGTTCCTATCACTTGCTCAATGCGTTACGTTCCTATCACTTGCACAATGTGTTACGTTCCTATCACTTCCTCAATGTGTTACGTTCCTATCTCTCTTGTCTGGATCAGTTGTGAAATGGAGAAAGCAGTCAGGGAGTATCATGATCGTTTTTATGACATCGTTATGACGTATAACAAACATTTCACATACGGCTTAAGAGTCATCAAGGGGACTTATTCAACTTATACCACTACATCTTTCAAGTACGCTTTCTCTCCCTTGTTCAAGATACAATACAAAATAATTAAATACCAATAGTTAATTACTTAATTTTTTTAAAAATTGATTCTTGTGTTGTCAGGTAAAAAGAATTGTGAAAAATTTCATCTAACTCCGAGATTGAGTGTGTGAGAAAAAATGTGTACACATTTATTGCCAGACAGACAGAGTGAGCTGATATAAGACAGACAGTGAGTTGATATAAGACAGACAGAGTGAGTTGATAGAAGACAGAGTGAGTTGATATAAGACAGACAGTTGATATAAGACAGACAGAGTGAGTTGATATAAGACAGACAGAGTGAGTTGATATAAGACAAACATAGTGAGTTGATAGAAGACAGACAGTTGAGATAAGACAGACAGAGTGAGCTGATAGAAAATAGACAGAGTGAGTTGATAGAAGACAGACAGTTAAGATAAGACAGACAGAGTGAGCTGATAGAAAATAAACAGAGTGAGTTGATAGAAGACAGACAGAGTGAGTTGATATAAGACAGACAGTTGATATAAGACAGACAGAGTGAGTTGATATAAGACAGACAGAGTGAGTTGATATAAGACAAACATAGTGAGTTGATAGAAGACAGACAGTTGAGATAAGACAGACAGAGTGAGCTGATAGAAAATAGACAGAGTGAGTTGATAGAAGACAGACAGTTGAGATAAGACAGACAGAGTGAGCTGATAGAAAATAAACAGAGTGAGTTGATAGAAGACAGACAGAGTGAGTTGATATAAGACAGACAGAGTGAGTTGATATAAGACAGACAGAGTGAGTTAATATAACACAAACAGAGTGAGTTGATATAAGACAGACAGAGTGAGTTGATATAAGACAGACAGAGTGAGTTGATATAAGACAGACAGAGTGAGTTAATATAAGACAGACAGAGTGAGTTGATATAAGACAGACAGAGTGAGTTGGTATAAGACAGACAGAGTTGATGTTAGCTTTGTAAAAAAAAAAAGAAAGTAGACGAGTCTATAACAAATCGAGCACTGCACTAGGTAGACATATCTTATGAACAGATAACGGCAGATAAACATATAATGGAGTAGCCAACATGTCTTGCTGGAAGAGAGGTGTTGAAAAAAAAAACAACGCAGATTTCGAAAACTTAAAAAAAAAATGGAAAAAATTAATGGCAAAGAAAGAGGCTGAGAGAAAATCTTTCTGTACATAATTACTCTTAATTTAGTTTGTTGATACACCTTAGCAATCATGTGTGTGTGGCTTATTGTACTTTATATGGCAACTTTATGCCAGAGAAAACTCTTTTCTAACATAAATCTGTAGCCCATATTTGATTATTCTGTTTTAACAGTGCTGATTTAGGCAAATGGGGGGAGAGGGCGGTAGAGTGAAAACTATTAATCCCCTAAGAGTCCTCTACCATTTTATAATTATCGCTAAAGATCGCAATGGACATTAGAGAGTAAGGGGTGGGACGACTTGAAAAAAAGAATTTCATATTATTATAGCTCATATAACTTGTATTGGTGCCGGGTTTTTTTTCAAAATTTTTTGTAATTTCTTCATTAAAATACGTAAGAAAAAGTAATGGGGGGAGGTGGGGCGGGAGTAGGAGGTGCATCTATCACCCCCCCTTCAACAGTCCCAGGGCAGAATATATGAAATAACCCCCATACCCACTAAATCGGCCGAGATACTAGAGAAAAGAGCGACATAATCTAAAACTATGTTAAATTAATAATAAATATATATTTTTAACATAAGAATTCATTTTTAAATTGTGTGACTTCTCTACTATAATTCACCCGCATACTCCCTTCCAAGGTGGGGCGGTGTAGTGGGGAATGTGGTCGTCCCTACTTTCCCCTTCCCCAGAATCTGCAGGCGCTTAACATTAGGGCATTAAGTGTAGTTCCTCATTATTTGGTCAAACTAACCTTTATGATCTGTAGATATCTCCAAAGTGGTGGTTTCAGTAGTGGAAATTTCTGCTTTAGTAGTACTAGGAGAAGTGGTTGTTTCTGGAGAAGTTGTGGTGGATGATTTCGTACTGGTTTTCAAAGTTGTTTCTATTGAGATGGTTGATGGTGTGGTTGATGGAGTGGTTGATGGAGTGGTTGTATCCTGTGTAGATGTCTCAGTAGTTAATTCTGTTGTGGTTGTTTCTGTAGTTTTTTCCGCAGTGGTTGATTCAAAAGTGGTTGTCGATGTTGTAGTTTTAGTTGACATCTCTTGAGGGGTAGATTTTTCTGCAGATGTTGTTTCATGAGTCGTTGTTTCATGACTGGTACTTTCATGAGTGGTTGTTTCATGACTGGTACTTTCATGAGTTGTTGTTTCAAGAGTGGTTGTTTCATGAGTGTTTATTTCTGCCTCGGATGTTTTAGGAGTAGTATTGAAGAGCATTGTTGTTTCTTCTGTTTCTACCGTATTTGTTTCTAATGGTATTATTTCGGGACAGGTTGTTTCAATGCCTTCTTTGCAGTAGGTTGGGTCATAAGTGATGGAGTCTGTAGCATCTCTTTCATTAGTCATTTCAGTAACAACTGTTTCTGTTGTAGTTGCTTTTGAATTGCTTTTATCTATTGTTGTTGTTTCAAAAGTAGTTGATTCTAATGTCGTGGTGTCGGAAGTGCTTAATTCTAATGTTGTTTCTTTATAAGTATTTTCTAGGGTTGTGGTTTGGTTAGTGATTTCAGACAGATGTTTTACTGTAGTGGCTACTTCTGAAGCATCTGAAGTGGTCATATCTGGAATATCAGTTTCCATAGAAATTGTGTCAAACGAAATTGTCTCCAGACTTGTTAAATCTGTAGTTTTTATTTCTGAAGTCGTTGTTGGGGTGATAGTTTCTAAAGTGGTTGTTTCTGGGGTGCTTGATTCTGAAGTGGTTGTTTCTGGGGTGCTTGATTCTGAAGTGGTTGTTTCTGGATTGCTTGTTTCTGCTGTGATTGCTTCTGTGGTGGTTATTTCTTGAGTGC
The DNA here is from genome assembly GCA_036873155.1 of Biomphalaria sudanica. Taxonomy (NCBI): domain Eukaryota; kingdom Metazoa; phylum Mollusca; class Gastropoda; family Planorbidae; genus Biomphalaria; species Biomphalaria sudanica. Next base: position 4,694,973 of record JAZGLO010002325.1, on the reverse strand, counting down.
GTGTTCCTGGATTGGTTGTTTCAACATGTTTTTCAGAAATTGCTGTGTCTTGAGAGGTCATCTCTGTCAAGCTTTCTGATGTAAATTTTATGGCTAGTGTATTTATTTCCTTAGTGATTTCTTCAGTGCTTGTATCTGTGTTTGTTAACCCTTGAGTGGATGTTTCCTCAACCATTGTCTCCTGAGTAGTTTGATGCGTACTTTCTTCAGACGTCGCTGTAGCCCCTAAAGATAAAGCGAATATAAACGTTCTAGAAATAAATGACGTCCAATATCAATCAGTAATTACAACAACAAGGATGTAAACAAATGTTTGCTTATCACAAACAAATATATATATTATGCATTGTAGTATTCTAAATTAAAACGCTAGATAGTCACGTGCTAATTCTGGTGTATTGTGCTCACCTTAAGATCTCTGGAGATCTAAATATTTTAAGAACTTTAACCATTATTTAAAGATAGTGTTACCTTATTCTTCTTGTCCGATACTATATATATACATGGGCGTAGCCAGGTGGCAGTTTTTGGGGTTGAAACCTCCCCCCCCCCTAGGGATCGGAATTTAGTGACTGATTTTTTGCTTTGATTTTGTTTATTTTAGTTGTGATTTTAATACTAAACCATCACTTGCCCCTGCACAGCCAAGAGGGTTTTGAGTTTAAAACCCCCTACCAAGGTTGTTTGAAGTTAAATCCCCCTCTTCTATAAAACAAAAAAATGCAATCGACTATCCCCAAATTCGAAGAGTACAGTTAAGGATGATTTTGATTTTAAAACCCCCTCCAAAATTTACGATAAACCTCCTCTTCAATATAAAAAAAAAACAAATTACACACTCAAAATTCTATGAGGGTAGCCAAAGGGATTTTGAGTTTACCCCCCTTCTTCAGTAGGGTTTGAAGCTAACATTTATGGGCGTAGCTAAATGGGTTTGGACTCAGTTTTGAGTTATAACCCCATTTCAGCGGGGTTTGAATGTAAAAAATACCTATTTAATATTAAAAACAAAGCAAATTACACACTCTAAAAACAATGAGCGTAGCCAAAGGTGTTTTGAGTTTAATTCCCCCGCCACCGGGGTTTGAAGCTAAAAAATACATCTTCAATGTAATTACACACTCAAAATGTTATGTGGGTGTTTTGAGTTTAAACCCCCCTTCAGAGGAGTTTGATGCTAAAAAATACGGCTTTAAAGTAAAACAGCAAATTATACACTAAATTTATTTGAGCTTAGCCAAGCCAATTAGGCTTTTAAAAAAAAGTTTAACCCCCCCCCCCCCCAGATGGTTTTGAGTTTAAAATCCCCCTACAGAGCGTTTTGAAGTGGAAAATCTCTATCTTCAATATTATTCTAAAGCAAAGTACAGTTACCAAATTCTATGACCGTAGCTAAATAGGATTTTGAACTTAAAAAAATATAACTCTAGAGATTTTTTTAGTTTAAAACCCCCAACAGTTTTTTTTTGACGATAAAACTTCCGTTTTCGATATAAATTTTACAGCAAACTACAGTCACCTAATTCTAAGAGCGTATTCAAGAGAGGTTACACATTTATACCTGTGGCGGGGCTCCATTAATTAAGTGCAGTGAATAGTCATCTGCCGAAATTGAAAAAAAACACTAAATGTAGCTCAACAAAGATGACTAAGACAGATTTTAGGAGTCAGTTAAAGAGATCGGGTCTCAATCAAGGAAATCCTATGCCGATTGGGAGTCGACCCCTTAGTAAGATTGAGACAGAGCGTTGCATAAGGTTTGCGGGATGTTTTTCGACAAAATAAATTACGCATTTTAAGAGTTGCCATGACATCCTAGTACAACTTGGCGCCACACATTCATGGAGGTCCTCAAAGCAGGTGGAAAGAGGCTTCAGATTTACCAGTGACAGATTTTTGTGGAAACAGCTTGACGGCAAATTCGCCGAACGGCGCGGGAGGGTCTAAATAAGTAAGAATAGTACATTAGGTTTTTGAAAAAAAACTTTTTAATAGCAGGAAAATACTCTGTAGATACCTCAGAATATGCATTTGGTTAGCTTTTAATAACAGAAATAACGCTTGACGGAGGGGCTCCGCCCCGCGCTGGGGGAGCACTAGGACCCCCTTGCTGGCAATAGCGGGGACTCTACAATTTTTCCACTAACTCCAGGAAGAACCTATTCTAGGGCACAATAATCGTCTTACGAAAGAATGAAGGGTCAGAATGTAAAAAAGATTATGTACACACACACATGCATACATAAAAAAAAATGGCGGGGGGGGGCGGAAAAATCCCCTCCCCGAAAAAAATCCTGGCTACGCTCATGAAATATATATATATATTGTAGCGAATACTCAATATTCAGGCTCTCTGCAAACCACACGACACCACCAACTGAAAGAACTTGACAACTTAGGGCTCCATATAACGTAACACCCTAATGTCAATAAATAACAGCCAATACTGTACAATTGGTAGCACGTAACACAAGACTGTACAAATATCTCTCCGATAACAGCTGTACCGCCGTATCAACTCTTGCACTGGCCTCTCCGTCCCGTCTCGTCCCGGACTTGTACTGAGCCGTCATACTGAGCCGTGTTGACTGTGACACCTCCGCCCATTAGATAGGGTCCATAGTGGCCTTCTAGAACCGGACGGAACATCGCTCGACGCTTCTGGTTAATAACATAACCACATTCCTCGTGACGTTTCTGAGCTCTATTCACTCTAGATGTTTCTACAAACTTCGCCAGTCATCGCAGTTGACCGTCTTGGCTGACCGTTGAAACTCGTCACACGGTTGATCGCTGGCCCGATTTGTGTCGGCTGTCTACACACACCACTACCCCGCTCTGTGTCACCACCAGGTTTATATATATATATATATCCCGCTGTTATATCCATTTTCAGATTTCGAGGTGATTTACATTTTCTTCAAACTATAGAATCTATTGTTCATTTCATTTTACACGTAGATTGTAAAAGTGTTCTTTTCAAATCGAAAAGATTAAAGAAGATTGGATATAAAGAGGGATAAATGTGCAAAGTTTCGTTAAAAGATTGCTTTAGGAAATATAAATCATGTGAAACATAACTAATAGGACTAATTGATGATTTTTCAAAAGGTTTAAATAATAGTGAGCAAATAGATGCTATCTTATTAGATTTTTCCCAAGCTTTTGACAAAGTTTACCACCATATCTTTAAAAATTAAAATATTTCGGCATTAATGGTCCACTGCATCAGTGGATTAAAGATTTTCTGATAGGGAGAAAACAAACTGTAATAATAAATGGCACTAAATCAAACTAACACCAATAACCAAAAACTCAGGTGTACCTCAAGGAACAGTCTTAGGTCCGTACTATTTTTAATTTACATAAATGATTTACCAAATTGCATTAGTGCCGAAACGAGAGTCAGATTATTTGCAGACGACTGCATAAAATATATAACAATAAAACAACACAAGATACAGAAAAAAACTAAAAGAAATAAATTCCACTTATCCTTATTCATGGCAAACCAGTAACACAAACTAAAAACGCAAAATACCTAGGTGTTATAATAAATGAAAAACTGTCATGGAAACACATATTGATGAAACTTTAAAAAAACAAAAACATTATGGTTTATTATAGAAGTTTCTATAAATCAAATAAGAACATAAAACTAAAATGTTTTTTAACCTTGGTTAGGCCAATAGTAGAATATGCAACTTCAGTTTGGGACCCCTCAACTCAAGAAAACATTAAGAAACTGGAACAGACATAAAATAGAGCAGTGAGATTCATAACAAACGAATATTAACATTTGAGTAGAGAAACACCTTTAGAAAAATCACTAAATTTAGAAAGCCTTTAGGATAGGTCAACAGGGCCGCAAAGTTTACAAAACTCTAAATATTAATGATAGTGAAGAGGGAGATCCGCAATTGCAATTAAAGAAAATAGAAGACTATATAAGCCCAAGACAAAATAAAAGAGTGTCTAGATTTAGAGCACATCAGAGAAAGCAGGTAGAAGGAGAAAGTTTTGATAACTTTGTTAAAGACATAAAGCTTCTCATTATGGACTGTGAGTATGACTATCCAGATGATATGTTAATTGATTTGATTGTTAGTGGTGTCATACACGACAAGGTACAATTAAGACTACTTGATCAGGGACAGAAGTTGACCCTTAGCAAGGCTATAGAAATTGGACAACAATATGAGATGTCGCAAAGCCAAGTGAAAATGTTTAGGGACCAAGAAGTTCTAGCAATCAAGAGAGAGTCACACAATGTACTCAAGCAGAAGTCTAAAGACAACTCAGATAAATTGTGTAGTAAATGCGGCAAGAACCACGAAAAGGGAAAATGTCTAGCAAAAGGAACCACATGCAATTTCTGCAAAAAGAAAAACCACTGGTTTTAAATGTACACAAAAAGACGCAACGTCAATTTGGTAGAAGATGACAGCCACAGTGATAAAAATATTGTACTTATTAGCACTGCAAGTAGCCAGTATAAAAAGGGTAAAATTGAAAACGTCTACAAGTGGACTGTAAAACTAGTCGTGCATGGCAAGACATTAATTTTCCGAATTGACACTGGTGCAAGATGTAACATTCTTGTCAAGTTAGAATTTAAAAAGCTCAAAAACAAAGTACAACTTATTTAGCAAAGTCACTCAAGTCTTACAGTAATCACGTCATTAAGACTTTATGAGCAGTGGTGCTACCTTTGAAGAATAATACACAAGAGGTGAAAGCAAGGTTTGAGGTAGTAGACCTTAGTCAAGAAAACATTTTGAGTGGGGACATAGCAGAATGCTTAGGATTACTACATCGAACTGCTACGCTGAGATGTGAATTTACAGATGATTCAGTGCATATGATCTCTGTAAGTGATGCGAAATACAGTGCAATTCAAGACTGTACAAGCAAAGAACTTTCAATGCATCGGGAAGTAATTATGACTGGTTGGCCAGACACAATAAGCTAGACTCCAATTGAAGTCAGGTCATATTGGGATTCAAGAGACCAGTTATCAACTTCGAATGGTATTAAATACAAAGGTCTGAGAATAGTCATGCCACCAAGCTTACGTAAATACATGCTAAATCTGTTTCACAAGTCTCACTTAGGAATAGTCAAGTGTAAGCAGAGAGCCAGAGAAATCATGTTTTGGCCAGGCATGAATGCAAACATTGAAGTGACAGTTAGGGATTTTAGCAGGTGTGCTGAACATCAGAATCAAAATGTGTCAGAACCGCTAATACCTACCAAGACACCAGACCTTCCATACAGCATGGTTGGGTGTGATCTGTTTAACCTTGAGGGGAAAAGTATGTGCTTCTAGTTGACTACTTCTCAAAGTTTATGGATGTCATAGAGCTGTCACACGAAACTACATCAGACATGATTGAAGCAATGAAGAGTACTCCATGGAATACCTAGAGGGTTAAGGTCTGATAGCGGGCCACAGTTAGCTTCAAGAGAATTCATTAACTTCTGTGAATCATACGGAATACAGCATGAAATGTCGAGTCCTCATTTTCAGAGTTTTAATGGCGAGACTGAAAGAGCTCTACAGACAGTAAAGAAACTGGAATAAAAGCGAAAACCAATATCTGTCGCTATTAGACTACAGAACTACTCCACATGGGACGCCGAACGAGAAAATCTGTTACCTTCGAAATACTCAAACCTAAGACATCCGATCTCAAGGTGGTGAAGAAATAATTTGACTCCGAGAAACAGTCTCAGTCATATTATTATGACAAGAGGAAAGGAGTTAATAGTCATAGTCCACTACAAGACGGTACGGCAGTCAGAATGCAAACTTAATTCTAAGTGGAAACCAGAAACAATAGTTTCGAAAGAAAAGAGAATCGCAGTTTAACGTCATGTCTCGGGATGCAGGTATACAATGTCATTGATGCTAAGTAAATCTTTAATATTGTCAACATAAATTAAAACTAAAAAAGAAAAGCTTTGTACATTTGATTCTGTTTAGCTAAAAAGTGCAAAAAACAAATCATTTATAATTTTAAAACATGATTGTTATAATACATGCAATAATGATAAAAGTAATACTTGTAATAATAATAATAATAATAATAACAATAATAATAACAATAACAATGAATGTTTTTTTGCTAGAGAATAAATACTTGTTTGTTTCTAGCCTAATAATTAAATAGTCTTAATAATATTATATTATTATTATATTAATTTTAACAGAGGGAATTTATGACTGTTTTGTTTGTTAACTTGTCAATGTGTTAACATAATTGTACGATTACAATATCAAATGAATGAACATTAGACTTACTTGTACTGGGTGATGAGATATCAGGACCTGTTGGAAACACAAGTAGACCTAACAAATGTTAATATTAAAGGTCAATAAATTGTAAATTTGTTTTGTAAAATGATACCAATTCTCTCTCTCTCTCTCTCTCTCTCTCTCTCTATCTATTTATCAATCCATCCATCCATTCATCTATCCATCCTTCCATCTATCTATCTATCTATCCAAAATAAAAATTAAATTATTCGTTACATCCGTTATAGTTGTCGCCTTCAGCTGGGGTCATTGCATCTGGACAACATCCATATCTAGTTCCTTCACAGCCACCAGTCCTGGGAGTTGTTTCAAAGCATCCTTCATTGTTGTTGCCAAGAGCTTTGGTCTTTTCATCTGGGCAGCATCCAAATAAACTAAAATAGCATTCAGTATCTGTGGTGCCAGGGCATCCTTCAAAGTTTTTTCCTTGTGCACTGGTCACGCCATCTGGACAACATCCATACGTTGAACCTGTACACCTAGGCACATCTGATTTTAAACAAACATTTATACCAATTAAAACAAAACGTAGTTATTATTATTTTAATGTGAAATGTAGGGACACATTAAAATATAAAGCGATTAAAATGTATAAAAGATATTTACCTGTAGTACTGCTAGATGTTGATGTTGTGTCAGGACCTGGAAGTCAAATTTAGACATGAAATAAAAAAGTGTCTGCGGATAAAATAAAGTTTCAATAGTTTCGAAAGATTGTCTGTTCCTTAATTTCATTTAGAAACATTTAATACGAATATACTCTTACAAGTCTGATATGCACATTTTCTTAAATATCCCATTCTACTTGAATTGCTGTTTTATTTATTTCATTAAGGTTACACGAACGTCGCATAATACATTATTTTCAATCTTTAAGAAGGAGCTAAATTAGTCACGTGATGTCGGGCTATCCGGTCTTTTACAATTGTTATTACAAGGTGTGAAGAAGAGGCCGAGGGTCGGTGTCATTAAACGCAATGCTCTTTGGGCAGCTCTACGGCCGTCATGTATTGAACATGTACTAGTCCCTTAGGTCGGACACAAAGATTGGGCGGAATTCAAATAAACTAAAGACTGCAGAATAGAGAGACAAAATAAACATAACATAAATAAACAAGTAAAAAAAATACAATATTTAGTACTTAAATAAATATTTGGTCTTATTTCTTCAACTTATGCAGGACTGTCAGTGAGAATGATGTAAACGCTTTACCGCCAGGAGAAACTTAAACAGCACAAAAAGGACATATATATATATAGATGTAATATACGAAAAGAAAGTCTACGTAATGGAAAGTTCCCTAAACAGATTTCAGAACGTGATGCATTATAATGACAATAATAATGATAATAATAATAATGAAGTAGTAATTATTTTGTATTAAAGGAAGATTATGCGTAAAATTACAACCATTAAGTTAAATTAAAAAAAAAAACAATTAAAATTTAATTTAACAAAATGATTTCATAATTGTACTGTTAATTAGACTTGTATGTGTATTTATTTACATTGTAAAATAATTACATCATTACATTATCAATCGATGGGACATTAGACTTACTTGTACTTGTACTGGGTGATGAGATATCAGGACCTGTTGGAAACAAAAAAGCACAAAAGTAGACCTAACAAATGTTAATATTAAAGGTCAATAAATTGTAAATTTGTTTTGTAAAATGATACCAATTCTCTCTCTCTCTCTCTCTCTATCTATCTATCTATCTATCTATCTATCTATCTATCTATCTATCTATCTATCTATCTATCTATCTATCTATCTATCTATATCTATCTATCTATCTACCTATCTATCTATCTATCTATCTATCTATCTATCTATCTATCTATCTATCTATCTATCTATCTATATCTATCTATCTATCTATCTATCTATCTATCTATCTATCTATCTATCTATCTATCTATCTATCTATCTATCTATCTATCTATATCTATATCTATATCTATCTATCTATCTATCTATCTATCTATCTATCTATCTATCTATCTATCTATCTATCTATCTATCTATATCTATCTATCTATCTATCTATCTATCTATATCTATATCTATATCTATATCTATCTATCTATCTATCTATCTATCTATCTATATCTATCTATATCTATCTATCTATATCTATCTATCTATCTATCTATCTATCTATCTATCTATCTATCTATCTATCTATCTATCTATCTATCTATATCTATATCTATCTATCTATCTATATCTATATCTATCTGTCTATCTATATCTATATCTATATCTATCTATCTATCTATCTATCTATATCTATCTATCTATACAAAATAAAAATTAAATTATTCGTTACATCCGTTATAGTTGTCGCCTTCAGCTGGGGTCATTGCATCCGCACAACATCCATATCTAGTTCCTTCACAGCCACCAGTCCTGGGAGTTGTTTCAAAGCATCCTTCATTGTTGTTGCCAAGAGCTTTGGTCTTTTCATCTGGGCAGCATCCAAATAAACTAAAATAGCATTCAGTATCTGTCGTGCCAGAACATCCTTCAAAGTTTTTTCCTTGAGCACTGGTCACGCCATCTGGACAACATCCATGCGTTGACACTGAACACGTAGGCACATCTGATTTCAAACAAACATTTATACAAATAAAAACATAATATATTTATTATCATTTTAGGGCCAAATGAAAGACGCATAAAAATATATAAAAGATATTTACCTGTAGTACTGGTAGATGTTGATGTTGTTTCAGGACCTAGAAGTCAAATTTAGACATGAAATAGAAATGTGACAACAGATAAAATAAAGTTTTAATAGTTTTGCAAGGTTCTCTGTTCCCTAATTTCGTTTAGAAGCCTTTAACACGAAGTCAGTATTAAAAGTCTTTGGTATAATGTTCTTTAATCTCCCATTCTATTTGATGAGCTGTTGTATTTATTTCATTCAGATTACACAAAGGACGCATAACTTATGATTCTCAATCTGTTAAGCGGGGCTTTCTATTCTCTCCAATTCTTTTGAACAAGATGAAAAGAAGAGGCCGATGGTCAGTATCATTTAACTCAATGCTCTTTGAGCACGGCCTCACGTACTTAACATTTATTAGTGCCCTAGGTCGAAACGAAGTTTGGGATTAATTGAGATAAACTAAAGATCGCAGGATGTAAAGAAATGAGTAAAAAATAAGAAAAAATACACTATTTTGTACTTAAATAAATATTCGGTATAATTTTGTTTACTCATGCAGAGCTCACAGTGAGCATGGTCTAAAATCTATACCACCAGGGAGAAACTTAAACAACAACAACAAAAAAGACATGCATATAGATGTAATATAGGAAAACAAAGTCTACTTACAGTAGAACGTCGTTTATCCGACTCAATTGGGACCGGACACCGTTCGGATACGCGATTGTTCGGATAACCGAAAACCGAAGCGATCCATGCAGTATATGCAACCGGACACTATACGAATATTGAAAATCATCACATGCGGGACACGTGCGTGAAGAACGAGCAAAATAGGTGACAAATGTCGCAATTTTACCTTTATTGTGGAAAATAATCACTTATTTTTCGTATTCATACAGTATATGTGCATCACAGTACATGTGGTTGATAAAAAAAAAAAAAAAAAAACTGGTCCGGATATTTGACGCTCCGGATAATAAACGTTCGGATAAACGACGTTCTACTGTAATAGGAAGTTCACCACTACAGTTTTAAGAACTGGTGATGTATGATATTAATAATAGTAATAATAATAGTAGTAATAAAGTAGTAATAATTTGGTATTGAAGGCACAGTATGCGTAAAATTATACCTTTAATTTATATCAAAACACAATTAAAGTTACAAATAGCAAATGGGATTTCATAACTTTTGCTAGTTAAACTTGTACATCTATTTATTAACACTTTAACATAATTACATGAATACATTATCAATAGATGGCGCATTAGACTTACTTGTATTGATACTTTGCGTTGCCATATTAGGACCTATTCAAAACAAAAAATGCATTAATAAACTCAATATTGTTTGTCATTAACTTGTATGTTCCTTTTTTAAAATAATATCAAACTATTTCTTTCCCTCTCATATGTATCTATCTATCTATCTATCTATCTATCTATCTATCTATCTATCTATCTATCTATCTATCTATCTATCTATCTATCTATCTATCTATCTATCTAACTATCGACTATATTTTTCTACAAACTCATAAAATATCTAATTATTCATTACATCCGTCATAGTTGTCTCCTTGAGCAGGAGTCACTGCATCTGGACAACATCCATATCTAGTTCCTTCACAGCCACCAATCCTGGGAGTTGTTTCAAAGCATCCTTCATTGTTGTTGCTAAGAGCTTTGGTCTTTTCATCTGGGCAGCATCCAAATAAACTAAAATAGCATTCAGTATCTGTGGTGCCAGGACATCCTTCAAAGTTTTTTCCTTGTGCACTGGTCACGCCATCTGTACAACATCCATACGTTGACCCTGTACACCTAGGCACATCTGGTATAAACAAACATTTATACCAATTAAAACAAAACTTATTTTTTATTATTATTTTAGTGCCAAAATGAAAGACGCATTAAAATATATCAAATATATTTACCCGCAGTACTGCTAGATGTTGTGTCAGAACCTGGAAGTGAAATTTACCATGAAACAGAAATGTGACTACAGATAAACTAAAATTTCAAGAGTTGAGCAAGATTTTTTGTTCCCTTGTTGTGGAGCGTATGTCTGTTTCTGTAGTGATGGTCGGAAGTTTTAGAGATTGGTTGTGAATGATGCAAGCTAGGTGGAATTGTCCTCATTTTTCTTAGTTAGATAGACAAGTCCAGAACGCCAGACTGAAAGGTGGTGTTATTATAGTGTTATTTCGTTTAAAAATAATACTACTAAATTTTAGTGCATTTAGTGTATCAACTTGATTTTGTCTTATAAAAAGTTTTATTTAGAATTTGCTCACAAAGAAGTTACTCAATTTAATGGAAGTTTTATTAGTTAACTGTAATTACAGAGGTTTAGTTGTCTACCAGAGCATTTAGTTGTCTACCAGAGCATTTAGTTGTCTACCAGAGCATTTAGTTGTCTACCAGAGCATTTAGTTGTCTACCAGAGCATTTAGTTGTCTACCAGAGCATTTAGTTGTCTACCAGAGCATTTAGTTGTCTACCAGAGCATTTAGTTGTCTACCAGAGCATTTAGTTGTCTACCAGAGCATTTAGTTGTCTACCAGAGCATTTAGTCGTCTACCAGAGCATTTAGTTGTCTACCAGAGCATTCAGTTGTTACACGTGATCAACATTTCTGACTTCGTTTTAAAACATTCAACACTACTTTAGTATAAAAAGACGTTGATACAATCTCTCTCTCTATATCCCATTCTTCTTGTATTGCTCTTTTATTGCTGTCCCTGACGATTGACGTTATAACAATAAACTATATGTCATATGTTTTACATAATTCGGATGTTACTTCCGAGTTGAAGATACTCTACCTCCTAGCCAAAGCCTCCCGCTGGTCAACGAGGAATGGCAGCGGGCAGGGTATAAACACAAGACCAATGAGACGAGCGCAACCACACCAGCGTGCATACCGCACGACTACACTAATCACCTAAAACTAGTGATTCTCTCACTAAGACCAGGTTCGTCCCATTAAACAAGGCTATCAAGCTTTTCGAACATTTGTGTTATGAGTAATAAAGCTGAAGATGGGTCAATGTTATCCGACTCGATATTTTTGTTTGTTTATTTAGCAGTGATGCGGCTTCACGTGATGTCACCTAGGCCGAAAGAAAGATTAAGCAGAATTGAAATAAACTAAAGATGTAGGGAAATAAAAGAAAAAACATAAAAAACAAATAAAATAAAAAAATGCTTAAAAAAACAAAGCTTACAGTGAGTAAATTTCTATAAATTATTTCAAATCAACCATGCAATTAATCGATAATATAAGTGCAAAATACCACCGACTGAAGGATTGACGAGCTCTAAACAACTGTTGTAAGGATTCGCAAAAAATTTCTTAGACATGTTCCTTTTATCTCATGCTATCACTTAGAAAAACAGGCTAGGACAGAATCGTTACCTGAGCACCGCAATTCGCAAGAAAAAAATCTAATTGTCAATCAATTTCTGTTCCTTTTTGGTATTTCCCAATGAGCCGCATTCTACATTTACAGTTCACATAGCACGACAAATCTCCAACCTTAGTTATAAATACACATTGAAATCAGAAGATTGAAACAATTCAAATGATAATAATCCTCAAAAAAAACATTTCAAAGCGCTGTTAACAAACAAATGCAGGATCAAGGCGTTGTGATAACCATACAAACACAAACACAAGAGCTAAAATGGCAAACTAAGCTAAAAAAAATTAAACAGGTTGCTCTTAATGTTCTTCTTGAAAGTGGTGTAGCATGTTGTCTGTCTGAGATCAATGGGGAGTGAGTTCCAAACCTTTGGTCCGTGCACTGAAAAAGCCCGCAGACCGTAGCGTTTGAGGGAAAACGTGGCACCACTAAAAGCGTTGAGTCCATTGAGCGCAGGGCTCTCTGGGGGACATATGGAGTAATCAGTTCGCTAAGGTACAAGGGCATCTCATTGTTATATATACACTGATGACAAAGTGTGGCGACCTTGTAATCTTGTCTTGTTTTTCTAAGTACGTACTATTCGTGCGGAGTTGTTCTGTATACGTTGCAGTTTGGCTATTTTGTCATCAGGTATACCTGCTAGCACGGCGTTACAGTAGTCAAGGCGGGAGAGTATGAATGCCACAGCTAGCGTTTTTGTTGACTCTATTGTTAAATATCGTCGGATCTGGCCTAATCAGCGCAGCTGCAGATAAAGACCCTTGCAGAGCTGACTTATGTGTGGGTCGAAAGATAGTGTTGAGTTGAAGAAAACTCCAAGATTCCGCACTACATGGACATAAGGAAGCTGGCAGTTCGTGATAAAGAGAGAATCTGTGCTTTCAACTTTTGAGACGTTGTTCCGAGTGCCAATCTAAATTGTTATTATATGAATATTTCACACAATGAGGTCAAATAAGAATTTTAATATCTTTGATATATTATAATATCTTAATATCTTTGAATACTAAATTAAAATAAATATTTTTTCCCTTTAGCCCTTGTGATGTATTTTTCGTAAACCTGAAGTTGACAATTTAGTTAGTTTAAAGCATGCTAATTAACTGTGAAAGGTATACTATAGGACAATCTAACTTATGACACATACAGTATTTATAGTTAGATTCTTGAGCACTGGTTACCAAATCTGGACATTTTTAAAAGTTACTTTTGGAATGGAACATGTCTTGTAAATAATGTTATTTCAAGTACACCATGCGTTGACATGCGCTAATGTTAAATGAAACACATAATGTAACTCTATAGCACTTACTTGATGTAGTAGTTAAAGTGGTCAATCCTGGACCTAATAATGACCAAAATAAAAGATGTTAAAAGCATAAACAATTGTGTTATGTTTTTTTAAATAGGGGAAACAAAGTTGTTCATTACTCGGGTTCGAAATTTACAAGCAGCATATAGAAACACATAGACATTAGTGATTATGTCGGAAAGATGTCACATTTAGAATGACATATTATCATCAAAAATGACCTTTTTGTTTTTGTTTAACATACTTGAATGTTCCTTCAGAATTGAAGATTGTTACATTGTAGCCCGACGCTTTTGCACTTCTAATGAGTGGCAGCCTGCAGGGTTTGAACCAGGGGACTATTCAAATAACATTCCAAGTTATGAGTTTAGAAATTCAACATTATTTTTATATAAATATATTATTTTTGTTGAAGACGAATGCCAAACCAACACAGAAATAATACAAAATAAATACAAAATTACTTCTGTATTTAAACTTACTCAGAATTCTTATAGATACCAACTTTCTAGTGGATCAAACTAAATTATCATGATAGTATCAAGGATAACATTTGTCTAGGTCTTATAGTTTTATCACTAAAAGATGTGTTTTGGTCAAAAGACCAGAGTTGACAAAAAATTAAAACATAAAATATTATATATAAAGTATTAGGTTTAATATAAATATATTTACATCCTTCATAGTTCTCTCCAAGGGCACTGGTCACTCCGTCTGGACAACAGCCGTAACGACTTTTCGGACAGTCGTCAAAGACATAAGTTGTTTCTGTTGGACATCCTTTATAATTATTTCCCTCGGCTACAGAAACTCCATCTTGGCAGCAACCAAATGGAGTGTAAGCACAGTCATGTTGAGCTGGTGGACATCCTTCGTAGTTAGGTCCCACTGCAGAAGACACTCCATCGAGGCAGCATCCATAGTCTGAGGTTTGACATCCATACGTTTCTTTACAAAAAAGTAACAAAGACATTAAAATGATATTTAACTATAAATCATAATAATTTCTTTTAAAGATATATCGTGCTACATAATTTTTTTTAAAGGCAATACCCAATGTACAGCCTTAGTTCTAGAACTCTTGGATAACAAACATTACTAGATATGACTGTCCATTTAAATTACAAGCAAGCAAAGTTTCTCTTTCAGACCTTGCCATGTATGAGGCAGATGATTTAAAAAGTTATATTAACTCACTCCATCTGTCCGTCTGTCTGTCTGTACGATTTTTTAGAAGTATTTTTCGTTCTCGGATAAAATCAAATTATGCAAAATTATTCATAGTCGAAAACAATACATGATTTAATAAACTTAAAACAATTAGTGAATCAATTAGCGGTAATTATTCAACTTCTTTTGATAGAGAAAAAGTATGGTAGTGATTGTGCGTTATTTCCCTATTATAAACTTTAAAAAAAAAGTTATTGTTTCTATTTTGATTGTTTTAATGTCAAATCGACAAAAAAAAAAAAAGTTTTCAGAGCATAACAAGCTGTAGAACTGCAAAGCTGAAAATAAATAAAGTTGCACCATAATTATGTTTAAATTTAAATAGTTTTAAAAATAGTAAAATACCCCTATCAGACGTTGCAATCTACAGGGCAGATGATGTCAAGGTCATCTTTTTCTGTGGCCAACGGTTCACGAGAGTGTCAACACACCCCGCCTATACGTTCTCAAAGTCATATTAGATAACTATGTGGGAGTTTGGTGAAACCAGTTATCAGCGACATTAGAACCCTAGACCTATCGGTTCGAAATACAGGCGCTTTAAAACTCTCCTACCAACCCTACATTTCGTTTAATATTTAAATATATATATATATATATTATAATTTAATTATTAACAATTCATATTGAAGTTTTAGTAACAAAACATACTGAAGTTTAAGTAACAAAACATACTGAAGTTTAAGTAACAAAACATACTAAAGTTTAAGTAACAAAACATACTGTGGTTTAAGTAACAAAACATACTGAAGTTTAAGTAACAAAACATACTGAAGTTTAAGTAACAAAACATACTGAAGTTTAAGTAACAAAACATACTGAAGTTTTAGTAACAAAACATACTGAAGTTTAAGTAACAAAACATACTGAAGTTTAAGTAACAAAACATACTGAAGTTTAAGTAACAAAACATACTGAAGTTTAAGTAACAAAACATACTGAAGTTTAAGTAACAAAACATACTGAAGTTTAAGTAACAAAACATACTGAAGTTTAAGTAACAAAACATACTGAAGTTTAAGTAACAAAACATACTGAAGTTTAAGTAACAAAACATACTAAAGTTTAAGTAACAAAACATACTGAAGTTTAAGTAACAAAACATACTGAAGTTTAAGTAACAAAACATACTGAAGTTTAAGTAACAAAACATACTGAAGTTTAAGTAACAAAACATACTAAAGTTTAACTAACAAAACATACTGAAGTTTAAGTAACAAAACATACTGAAGTTTTAGTAACAAAACATACTTTTTAAAATAATTTTTGATTTAATTACAAATTTAATTGAACGAGGAAACTTTCGTTTGAAAAAAATCTTCTCCATAATTTGTGTTGCTTTTTGTTGAGATATTTGTTTAGATTGTTGTTGAGGTTCAGCTTTTTTTTTTGTTTTAAATTTCAGAATAAAATCTAAAAATAAATAGGCTGCAAGGCTGTTTATAAGTTTTAGCTCGATGAATAGTTGAAAAAGTCGAATACCATCACAATGTTACAAATAATAAATGAAAAAAAAAAGAGAAAGTAAACGTTCCCTGCAGTTCTCACACATTACTAGAAAACTTACGTGCAGGAGTTGTAGTAGTGAATGTAATATTTGGACCTAAAGGAAGAGAAGTTCAAACAAATACAATAAGTTGTTCATTGAAGTAGTGGTCATCAAAAATGTAGTACACATTCAATCAAACAAATACAAATATAAGAAATAGAAAAGTAAATCACTGAAAACAAAATCACGTTGAAATAGTGGATGTAATATCAGACGAAAGGGTTCTCAAAGCGTATACATGGATCAGAATGTTTAAAAAGACAGGGATATACATTTTGGGAAGACATATTAAAAAAAATATCTTGAAAGACATAGATCTAAATGTTTTGGAAGACATTGATATAAATGTTTGGGAAGATATACATTTTGGGCTCAGTGTGGCTCAGATTATGAGTCAGGCGGAACTGTTCTCACTAACAGGAGAATGGACACAGTCGAGTAACCGGCGCCTAAACCAGTAAGCTTCGGGCAGGAGCCATGGCTGGATACCCACCTGGGAGAAGGAAAACTCTGAATTCAAACCTTCGCTGCCTTGCAGCTATACCCAATTATGGGAAAGGCTTCGGGAGTCAACCCTGAGGAAAAATCAGGAGCTGGCGACACTAAGGCAGTTTGCAGCAGCCAGTGCTACACCCTGGCAGAACCTGCTGACCCCAAATAGTATCGGCACTGCCGTTCCTTTGGATAATGTACATGCATTCATCCCATTTCCATGAGATCATCCATAGTCGCTTCGCGAAAGAAGGAGGCCATAGAGATAGACATTTTGATAAGATATAGCTCTAGACCGCAGAGACATGGCAGCGAGCCAGGGCTAGCTTGGAAAAGACACACATGATGGAAGGGGCACTCAGCGACGCAGGTAAATTGGAGCTGTCGTTCTTATGCAGGGGGCGCCATAGCATTGTGGCGTAGGGGTCAATGACGCAGCTAATGCTCTAGCTCGGGAAGGAGCGCTGACCGTTCCAACTTTCAAGACCCAAAGTACATTTCTATAGGCTACGACTGCCAAACGAGAGTGGGTACATGAGAAGTGGTTTAAATCCTGGCATGAGTCCGATAAAGACAGGGGAGTCTGGCATACAATCCGTGGTGGAGGCTAAAAAGGTCGGAACAATCGATAATAGCGCAGTGGCGTACGGGACACTGCCTCATAAGTGCATACTTTGCCCGCTTCTGGACAAATGTTGAAGCCTATGGCCGACACGGCGTGAGTCAGTGTAGTCGGTGGTGCACGTCTTGCAAGATTGTCCGCAGAGGGGAGACGTATTGTAAAGGTCATTCGAACTATATGAGAGCTATACGGCACTACGCCAAAAAAACAGATATCCTAACCAGGGCATTACGGGACTTTTAGATCTTACTGCCTCACCACCAATCGGAGTTTTCATCTCAGATAGCGAGACAGCAACGTGAACACAGAAAGACGGGCTCCACCAATATACAGTGGGATTCTAATTTCACGTCCAATAAAATAGAATGACTTTCTGTAAAACAAGAAGTTTCTACAAGATGAGCCTTAGTCTTTTAAAGCCGGCTAAAGTAACTCAACGTTCATTCTAAAATTTAACAAATTACGTACATCCTTCATAGTTGAACCCATGAGCAGGGGTCACGGCATCAGGGCAACATCCATATCTGGTTCCTCGGCATCCACCAATCACAGTCGTCTTTGTTTCAAAGCATCCTTCATTGTTAAATCCTAGAGCTTTGGTCTTTTCATCAGGGCAGCATCCGTAATAGCTATAAGAGCATTCATTAGGTATAGTGCCTGGGCATCCCTCGAACTTAAACCCTTTAGCTTTGGTCTTTCCATCAGGGCAGCATCCGTAATAGTTATAAGAGCATTCATTGGGTAGAGTGCCTGGGCATCCCTGGAAATTAAACCCTTGGGCACGGGTCACCCCATCCTGACAACATCCATATTTTGATCCCAAACACCCGATCGCATCTGTATAGGAGAAAGAAAGTATTGAGAGACATCTCATATTCTCATATCCGTATTTACAACGACGTAAAGAGTATAAATAGCGTAAGTCATTTCTCACAAGACAAATACACAATAATAATAATTATAATGAAAATGTATACGAATATATGATAATTATGGTCAGTAACGGTCGAATTTCGCAAAAAATTACATATCTATCAATCTTTTCAAAATAAATACAAATCCGAAAGGATACTCTTTTTTTTTACAATACCACTATTTAAGCCACTCCTTCATGGAGAAACCTGGGTGGGTGGCCGGACACTGATTTCCAAAACGGCTCTAACGATTTTCCTAGAAATCGAACAATTGATGTCTATCGCTGAGAAAATAATTACTAGCACGTTGGCCACATGGGGAAAACTCTAGTTTGATATTTATAATTTTTCATATAAAAATATATAAATGTAAAAAAAAAAAACATGACCTAGACAGCCATATTGTATCTAAATTATACGATAACAGGGTACATTTAATGTTCCTTCACTTTTAATGAAAAAATATTTAACCTTTACTAATCTTATTTTTACGTACATCTAATATAAATTACACATAGTTTTCTAGATCTAGAAGTAGATCTATCTATCTAAGCTCGATCCAGTAGCGTCAGTAGGGCGGTGTCACCCGATGAGGTTAGCTAAGGGTGGTCCCCAGCCCCGCAGCTCTTAAACATTCTACAAAACATTTCCCAATAAACACTAGTTTTAATTTTTTCTTTTTGTTGAACCAATACAGTGAGCTAATGACCTACTTTCATTGATTGTTACACACATTTAAAATCAGTGTCATTTCTGTGATAAAATCCCATTGCTTATGACATTTATTCAATAGTTATTGTATATTTTACAATGCAAGTTTATCAGAAACAGACTTTTAACATCACGTAAACATGTATCTTTTGTCTTCTAAACTGAAACACTATAACATCATGCTTATAACATCATGCTTATAACATCATGCTTATAACATCATGCTTATAACATCATGCTTATAACATCATGCTTATAACATCATGCTTATAACATCATGCTTATAACATCATGCTTATAACATCATGCTTATAACATCATGCTTATAACATCATGATTTGTTGTTAAAACTAAAAATGTCATCTGACTACTAAAGGAATTATTACCGGTCTAACTCAGCGATTGGTTTGGGGCTGCGCCTGAAGTTACCGCATTGTAGTTCGGGGAGTATCCTTGGGCGCCAGGCGCTTTTCAGCATTTCTTAGCTTCAAAAACTCATTTTACTCTTTCAGTCTATCGTATACCTTTTCTCTTAGTAAGAAGATTGCAGGTCACAGAAAATTAAATTACGGCTGGACTGGGCGTATCTGAAGTGTGAGAGGCATCAGACTTCATCGAGGCTATAAGCAGTGTTTTTCGATTTTTTACCACTGGCACCCCGCTAAACATTAAGTCTCTTTCTTTAAGAAATAGTTGTTTTGCAGATAATTTTAAAGTGTTCTGTATAACTGAAAAAAATTTTTTCTGGAGATAGTATTAGAGAAACATCCGGTTCCCTATCCATCCAGCAATATAGACTGGGCAAGCATTTGTCTGAGCTTCATAAATTACTTCTCTGTCGTGTACAACGCATTATTATTCCCTTGTTAATGTTAGAGTGTGACGGAAGGGGACTTTCCGATAATGAAATATTAGTTCATAATTAATTAGTAAATCTAGTTAATAAAAAAAGTCTCTAAAAGTCTAACAAACAAGGAGGCAGCATTGGGAAATACTATTATGCAAGGGATTTTTGAGGTACATATAGTGCACGAATGTCTCAAGATAGGGTGAAAAAAGAGATTTGGCCCGAAACTTTTAGTTTTTGTCAACTTAACAATGTTAAACACTGGAGAGAATTGAGACCATTTTAACTATTTGAGAAGAATCACTCAAGTGGAGAAGTTTTAAAATGTCTTCAAACATTTTCGAATCGATATTATTGCTAACGCCGCTCGCGAAATCGGTAGACATATTAAAAGGTCCTTAATAGACGATTATACAAAATCTTCAAATTTCAATATTTTAATTTTTTGAACATTGATAATAATGTCATTTTAATGGACCTAGTTTCAAACGTTTTTTGATAAAACCAATTAAATACACTTTTTTTTAAAATTTACTTTTGTAAAATAATTTTAACAGCTTCGCTCAAGCCCCATTTGTCATGATGTCGCTCCCAACCCCCATTTGTCATGATGTCGCTCCAGACCCCCATTTGTCATGATGTCGCTCCAGACCCCCATTTGTCATGATGTCGCTCCCAACCCCCATTTGTCATGATGTCGCTCCCAACCCCCATTTGTTTCCCCCTAAAGCTTAAGAAAAGCTGTAATAGACCATCCACGTGTATAATGGGTTTGTTGCCTTCAGATCATCCTCATGTCTAGCAAGACGCAGGGCTGTTCTGTTTACACACAAAAAACAAGTCAATAGTACGATGGTAGGTTAGTTAGGATATACTAGCCAATGCTGACGTACAAAGGAGGGAGATTATAGACTCGCGCTGGTGAAGAGGCATAAATATGGGGCAGACGATGTCATCTGTTTCTGTGACCCACAATTAACGAGAATGTCATGTGGCCAGCTAAACGACCAATATTCTTGACTTTTCCCTAACCGAAGTCAGGTACCCATTAGAGCTGGGTGGACTCAGAGACGCCCACAGATCCCGTAGTTCATCAGTCTTTACCAGGATTCGAACCCGAGACCCCAGTTGGGAAGTCAAGCGCATTACCGATCAGCCACGGCGCCTATATATACTTAAAATAATCTTTTAACTCGATCTCATTGCTAAGGTAGAAAGGTTCTACTTAGTGAATGAAATAAC
Source organism: Biomphalaria sudanica (assembly GCA_036873155.1). Classification (NCBI taxonomy): domain Eukaryota; kingdom Metazoa; phylum Mollusca; class Gastropoda; family Planorbidae; genus Biomphalaria; species Biomphalaria sudanica. The sequence goes on along the minus strand of JAZGLO010002325.1, from coordinate 4,673,623 downwards.
GATCCTTAGATTAATAGTTTCATTACTTACAATTTGATACTTATGTACTTTAACTGATTAAGGCGTAAACTATAAATTGAACTTCAATGCAAATACATTGGATTTTTTGTTTTTGTTTTTAAAAGAAAGACGACTTTTGCATCTCAATTGTAAGCACGTACGGTAACGTTCTAGACCAGTGATGTCCAACCTAATTCAGTCTTCGGGCCATTTAAATTACCAACACTTGTGTCGTGGGCCATATCACCGAAAAAAAGTGCCAAAACGAGATTAAATCGATCTCATACTATTTTATTAGAATCTCGTGGATCTAGTACTTACATTAATTAATGGTATATTTGAGATTTATTATTGTTTACACTCCGGAAAATGGCTTCATTTCTCTGCTTAAAATATGAGCAACAATGTAGATGACATTAGCTACGACTCATTTCTCATTTTGTAGGGGGATTTTCTAAATGTGTGCTAACGTTCCGGCGGGAGGATGGATCCATGTCGCGGCCGGATCTGGCCCTCGGGCCATATTTTAGGCATAACTGTTCTAGACATTTATACCTGCCGAAAACATACTATTAGACCTAAATAAAGAAAATATATAATTAGATTACTACAGTAGACGTGTTTAAGTATGTTTGTGTATATATCTAGAGATTTTGTTGAAGTGTATGCTTTTTCCCACTTAAATGTGTTACCCATATTGGTGTCAACCGGTGCGGAATGCATCCCCGCATCCCGCCAGTAACGCCAATGACTAAAGAGCTCTAAATCAGAAGTCTAGGTCTAGTGGTGGATATTCATGTCCATATAATGATAATATCAATAAATAATTGCAAAACAATGAATTTAAGAAGCCTGAATACATAAATACATACTTTCACGCATGTGATAGTTTTAAAATCACGAATTCGAAACCCGGTTTCAACCAAATATTTTTTTTTATATTTAATTACAATTTGGCTGCCTGGTCGTGCGGACTGTCGTTTGGATTTAGCGATGGTCTCGGGTTCAAATCCTGCCCGCTGCCATCCCCGGTCGTCCTGTGGGAGGTTTGGACTAGGAAGTAAACTATCTTTAACTCTGACGGAGCATCCGAAACATGTACAACAAACAAACAATCAACATACGTTTTATAAAGGAGGTATTGTCTTTTTTTGTTTTCAAAAGTATTTGTAAAAATGTTTTCTTCTTTAAATACTAAAATGTACACAGTGCTTCATTATCTCGCAATTGTAGAGCTTTGTTGATAGTAAAGCTATGATGATTACTGATCTATTTTGGTTATAGAGCTGTGTTATTTTTAGAGCTAAGATGATTGTAGAAATGTAATAATTGTAGATAAGGTGTATTAAAAAATTTAAATGTTTTTCTTCCCTATGGATCGTGAATCTAGTTGAATATGAATGGCTGTAAAAAATGTCAACTCTAGATACCTGTAGTTCTGGTAGTAGTCAAAGGTGTGCCCGGACCTGGCAATAACATGTAATAAAACATAAAGAAAGTGTCAGATACTAAAAAATTCTTTTGAAAGATATGATTGGAATACGTTAGGGACCTTAAGTAGAAATAGGCTTCCTTGACAAGTAGATACAATACAGACTAATACAAATACTCAATTAAAAGCCCACTATAAACAATATTTCATAAGTGATGAGATCTGGAAACAGCTGAGACTAAAGATCACGACCTTTAAAATCCGAGTCTTCACCGAGTCTCCAACTAGAGAACCCTCGGGTCGGAAGCACCTTGATTTACCACTCGGGCAATATCGATTAGCTTCAACATGGACAAATTTCTAATGCCTTGATAATAAGTTATTGAATGAAGTGAAACAAATAACAGGACTAGTAAATAATGAATTGAAAGATGGCATAGTTCCATTGATTTATTGCGATGTTTACAACTATGATCTATATTAATATATATGAATTTATGTTGCCATACATCCTACATAGTTACATCTCTGAACACTAGTCCCTGCATCTGGACAACATCTAAATGGTGTTTCCATAACTCCCAGATAACCAATATGGCATAGAAAAAGTTCCCCAGAAAACAATAATTCATTAATTCCTATAAAAACTGTAGAAGTACTGAAGTACTCAACTAACCTATATAAATGTAAGACAAATGTATCCTTAATCCACTAATACTTACTTTTCTTAGTAGTACTTTCAGTTGCTAATCCTGGACCTAAATGTTTAACCCGAAAAAAATGACTATTCAATTATACGTTTATACTAAAAATAAACTTACTTAAATGACATTAGATTAAAAAATAGTGTAGAGTTTTTTTTTTTTTTTTTTTTGAGATTTGAATAACATGGAGCCGAATCTAAAAATAGTGAGATTTTCTTTGTGTATCGTGTACATGACAATATTAATGTGACGAAGTTCATATACACATACATTTCAGTTTAATTTTATTATATAATCATGCTCTTGGTTAATATTAGTAATAAAATATGAATTATGCTATTCTTTATTCAAACTTACATCCTTCATAGTTAAATCCTAGAGCAGCTGTGACAGCATCGGGACAGCATCCAAATATTGTTTCCATACATCCGTAACCTGTACACAGCAAATTACGTATTAACATTTATTCGAAGAAAAGCAATGTGCATTTATTTCTTCTGAGATGGTTATAACAATTCACATTCCGAGATAGTAAAAGTTAGTCTTGGGATTTGATAACAATTCACATTTAGAGATAGTAAAAGTTAGTCTTGGGATTTGTTAGTCAAAGCAACAATCTGTTGGAACCTGCGACGCTGCTGATCACAAACTGTATCGGATAGTTCCCATTCATTGTAATCCATTTGGAAGCCTCGCTGGCTAAATGGTAATGCTCCTGGCTTCTCAGCTTTTGGGTTCAGACTGTGATTTCAAATTTAACGAATTTTAAGACCCCTCTGGGTCCACAAAGCTAATGTGTACCTGGAATTAGTAGAGGAATGTAAAGGAAATAGGTAGTAGTGCATACCGCATGACAGCGTCGTTAACTGTCGGCCACAGAAACCTTTACAGTATATGGCCTATGGATTGTGGGAAACAATCTTTGACACTAATGCAAATATTTATGTTTTCAGCTAACCCGGGTCCTATGAGATAAATTGACTTGATTGGACGACAGAGCAGCCAACTTCAACATCAATATAAAGTTACAAATAAACTAAATTCACTCACTTCAACATGAATATAAAGTTACAAATGAACTAAATTTATTCCCTTCACTTCAACATGAATATAAAGTTACAAATAAACTAAATTCACTCACTTCAACATGAATATAAAGTTACAAATGAACTAAATTTATTCCCTTCACTTCAACATGAATATAAAGTTACAAATAAACTAAAGTCACTCACTTTGTCTTGTAGTAGTAGAAGTAGTTGAATATTCTGGACCTAAATTAATAACAAACGAAAGGTAAAATACATTTTTTTTAAAATTCAGAACTGTGCAATAGTTCTCCTAAGTCCAACATTGGAACTATCTATCTTTGTTTTTAATATAGATCTAGTTTGAATAACAACGATACTTTGTTTTAAAAACAACTTAATAGGAATGTTAGGAAATGTAAAGATGTAGAGCTACGAGAAATCTGAAGAAAACAAAATAACATAAAGTGAAAATATTTAGAGCTTCCTATTGTAGTACAGTTTCTAGTCAACATTTGAAGACCCAACGTTACAGAGTGGGACATGTCATTTCTCTATCACGTGGGGGGAGCGAAAAGAGTGCAACTATTCTTAAATTTTGAATTGTTATAATCAAAAAAACAAATTTATTATGCTTACATCCTTCATAATTAAATCCTTGGGCACTGGTCACTGCATCTGGACAACATCCGTATTGTGTTTCCATACATCCGAGATTACCTGTAGTGCAGAAATTACTTTTGTTATACCATCGTCTAGGTAATGAAGATAGTGAGGTTAAATAGTGAAACATGTCTAGCTAAAATACAGTCTAAAGACACTCACTAGTCTTGGTAGTAGTGCTGGCAGTTGTAAGCTCAGGGCCTAAGGGATAGAAGCAAAGAAAATTTAGAAAAAGGGAGAGTATTTACTTTTTATAATAATTGGTGATTGAAAAAAAACGCTGAGTTATCTTTTTTTTTTAAACAATTTATCTTAACAAGCATACATCCTTCATAGTTAAATCCTTGGGCACTGGTCACTGCATCTGGACAACATCCGTATTGAGTTTCCATACATCCTAGATTACCTGTAGTGCAGAAATTACTTTTGTTATACCATCGTCTAGGTAATGAAGATAGTGAGGTTAAATAGTGAAACATGTCTAGCTAAAATACAGTCTAAAGACACTCACTAGTCTTGGTAGTAGTGCTGGCAGTTGTAAGCTCAGGGCCTAAGGGATAGAAGCAAAGAAAATTTAGAAAAAGGGAGAGTATTTACTTTTTATAATAATTGGTGATTGAAAAAAACCGCTGAGTTATCTTTTTTTTTTAAACAATTTATCTTAACAAGCATACATCCTTCATAGTTAAATCCTTGGGCACTGGTCACTGCATCTGGACAACATCCGTATAGTGTCTCCATACATCCCAGATTACCTGAATGGAAAAATAATATGTATCAATTATTTTTAAAAGTCTGAAAAATTATATTTTTTTTGGAAAACAATGTGTGAACAAAGCTTTCAACAAAATGACCATTAGATAAAGACTTTGACATCTCTTTGTTGTCGTAGTTAACAGTCCAGAGATCAAACATAAACTTTGGATTATTGAATATAACATGAACCATTGGCATCACTCTTTCTATGTATATCTTGTTGTTTTTTTTAAACACAACTGGTTGAACAAATTACATACATCCTTCATACTTAATTCCTTAAGCACTGGTCACTGCATCAGGACAACAACCGATGATGATAAGTTATCAGCGGCACGGTCATAATTATTCTAATCGCACTCCTATCTCTCAAAAGATTTTTTACTACACCAAACCTTGGCCTTCGATCCGGATAATATTATGATATTACAACCCCCACATCCAATAGAAGCGCTATAGCTAAGTACACACCCAGATTTACAATATAATATAAGATTTCTCATTAAAAAAACAAATTGGAAGAGGAAACACTATAAACGCATCAGAAACAATTCGTAAAATGTCAAAAAGCATTCTACATAATCATATTTATATATAAAATATTTAATTGGGGATGAAATGACCGGGGATGAAGTGACCGGGGATGAAATGACCGGGGATGAAATGACCGGTCACCCGAATCGTATTTACATACATCCCATATAATCCGAATAAAAGAAACATACATATAAAACATACATATAAAACATACATATAAAACATACATATAAAACATACATATAAAACATACATATAAAACATACATATAAAACATACATATAAAACATACATATAAAAAGCAATAAATTATAATTGACGATAATGTGTCAAGTGGTTGTGTGCCTACTCTGACTTGAGAAGGTGCCAGTTTTAGTCTTATTATTCTAGATATTACTTCACTGCCTAGAATATGCAAATCACAATGAACAGATGAATACAATAAATTAGACATCTTTCAAAGAAAATAACAATTGATTCAAACAAGAAGGACACAGTCAGATCTAGACAAATAGAGCCGTGTCCTTTCCTAAGCACTACAGAAGTGGGTAACTTGTCCGTTCAGCTGTCTTTAAGTTATTTCCGTTCTGAAGTGTTAATGTACCATTGCTTCACTAAGAAAATCCTCGATGAATCCCAAATGCTACGCGTAACACTACTGAGTCATTGCACAATTTTTCGAAGTTTATAAAAATTCTCATTTAACATTTACATCAATGTATTAAGACTTACTTTTCTTTGTGGTAGTTGAAGCAGTTGTCAATTTCGGACCTAGAAAAAAAAAGAAACTTGATTTCTGCGTATTTAGATTTCTGATAGTAGCCTACAGATGCGTGACCTTAAGTAGTTTTTTTACAATTATACATCTAATACTTTCTAGTGCAACGTCAATTCTAAAAAATCTTAAAATTTAACATTTATAATTCATATTCATAAATAGTTGGCATACATCCTTCATAGTTAAATCCTTGGGCACTGGTCACTGCGTCTGGACAACATCCGTAGAGTGTCTCCATACATCCCAGATTACCTAAACGTAAAAAGTGAAGTTGTTAATGACTGGATGACGTGGCACTTTATTCTCAGTCAGGCGTGTAGAGTTCCCAATTGAAAAAAAACATATTCACATAACGCACAGGCACTTACGTTTCTTGCTAGTAGTCTCTGTGGTCATAGTAGGACCTAAAGAATGAGACATAGAAATTGAAGATACAATTTTAAGATAAAATGGTTTTCTTGGGATGGACATTGAAAATACCAAATTAGTGAACGTTTTGTGAGAGTTTGGCGGAATATCAATGTCTACCATCATGGACATACGGTAGCAAGATCTCACTACAAACAGCAATGTCATTGCAAACGCCGGTAAGGACAATATAGAGGGGCTTCTTATGGTCCGACAGTTACGCTGTACATGACATGTATCCACAGTGGGGGGCGAACGTATGCCAAAGGCAGTCTTATTTGGTGAGCTGAAAGGTGGTCGACGTAACAGAGGCGCCCCACGAAAACGCTTTAAAGAACAACATAGGCGCCAACTTGCTCTACCTGACCTAGAAGAGAGTATCTGGTTGATTTGGGCTTCAGAACGAGACAGATAGAGATCGCTTATAAAGGGCCGCGGGAGACAGATTGGAGACCAAATGAAAATGCGCTGCCGAGGACAGACGTAGACGGCGAAAAGAAAACTTTAATTGACCTCCAGCGGACATTTGGTTATAGTAGAGGCGGCCAAAATATGTAGGTCGAAGCTGGGGTTGCGTAGCCACGGGAAATACTGCATTTGTAGTGTGACTCAAAAGACAAGCCTTTTGTGCTTCGTTACATGACATGTGTCTAAATTATGGTTTGTATATCTACTTAAATGTTTCTTGTGTGTCTAAAATATGGTTTGGATGTCTACTCTAATGTATTTTGTTTTTTTAAGTTTATTAATCGTTGTTTTCTTTGCTTCTGGTTTCTTAAGACTATGGACAAATTCTAATATGATTTTTTTCTACAACTCTCAGAGCTTGAATAGCATCTAAAGAAAATCAACCATTTATAGCGTTAAAACTTTATTTTAGCCTATTGTATGGGCTGATGTGTACTGTAGAGTGCCGAATGTAAACTGCATCCATATTTATATACTTTATATCATGTGTTTTAAGCAAATATATATATATATATATATATATATATATATATATATATATATATATATATATATATATATATATATACACATATAATTATACATATAATAATACATATATAGGCCTATATATATAGATTGTGATTATAAAATATTGAATAATATTTTAAATAAAAGTATTATTTTTGAAAGTAATTCAATATATATACATATACATATAATTATACATATAATTATATATATATAGGCCTATATATATAGATTGTGATTATAAAATATTGAATAATATTTTAAATAAAAGTATTATTTTTGAAAGTAATTCAATATATATACATATACATATAATTATACATATAATTATACATATATAGGCCTATATATATAGATTGTGATTATAAAATATTGAATAATATTTTAAATAAAAGTATTATTTTTGAAAGTAATTCATGTGCTTACATCCCTCAAAGTTATCACCAGAAGCAGGAAGCATTCCATCTGGACAACAGCCATATATAGTATAAGCACAGTCATCGGAAGAGGTTGAAGTTTGAGGACAGCCTTCAGAGTTATCCCCGATTGCTACTGTATGACCATCAGGGCAGCAACCAAATAAAGTGGTCAAACAATCCATTTTAAAAGGTGGACATCCTTCGTTGAAAAACCCTCGGGCAACGGTCACTCCATCAGCACAGCAGCCATACCGAGTGGCTGAACACGTGGGAATATCTGGATAGTAGGTAGTAATCGTATTTATTATCAAAGTCAGACTACACTAATATCGTTTTTATGGAGATTTGTATTGTTTAAATGTACAAAGAAAATATTTGCTGCATATTTCAGTATATTAAGTTGGTTTTGACACAGAACCAGAAAAAAATAACTTTTACGTCAAAACCAATGGATCTCAAAGACCGTAATGTCAAGTTTACATTGAGATGAGGTTCTAAGCTCTATAACTGTTATTTTATGGGATGGAGTGTGTGTTACTATTCCTAATTAAAAAAAACAGGAGTAGATTTAAAGCAGATAATCTGTTTGTATTATTTAAATAGATTCTGATCCACCCACCAGGTTATATAAATAGTTGGAGTGAAAGTTGAAGAGGAGAGAGACTATGCTTACGACGAGCAACAGAATGAGGTCTATTATGTTCAGTTAAAGCTGTAAATAGTGTTTAGTTGAACTAGTTGTCTGGACTTGCAAGTATACAAGTGTTTCAACACATTGCTATTCAAATGATAAGAGAACTTTCTAGATTGACAGTCCGTCATTGAAACGTTGGCTGTTGAATGTTCGGAAATAGACAAAATTTTGATCTATAAGAAAATGACTAAGGGGCTATAGAACAGCAATGTAATGTATTGGAGAGATGGCGCTATCTTTACAATTGTGTCAACTTTCAGCTTTTAACATACATGTAGTAGGCTTGGTGGTAGTACTTCTTCTACTCGTATGCGTTGTTGTAGAAGTTGGGTGGGTGCTCCATGGTCTAGATGTACTCACACTGGTACTAGGGCGTGTTGGTACTGAGGCAGAGAAAGTTGTAAATATATCAGCAACAAACAAAAATAGTAAAAATAATTACTCTCGATATAACATCTCAACAATCTACAGAAGCCTAACAGTTAAGCTAATTAACAGTATTTAGTGTAAATGCACTCATTAAGCAGTAATAAATAATACAATTAAATAATGTTAGTGAATATTATGCTTGTCTACCTAGTAGTAGGTAATACCTTGGTTGTCTTTCAATAGTTTATAATGCTTAAATAAACTTACGAAATGTTGGTACCAATATTTCATTGCCTCCAGTTGCTGGATGAATAAACAAAAATAATTATTTTAATACATTTGTAAATATACTATACACCAAATTAAACTAGCTGATAGGCTTCGTGTCTTGCACTATGCGATAGCTAATTTTAATATAAGTACTCTTTATGGTAAAGAAAAATATGTATAATTATTGGTATGGTTGTACACAAGTGAGGAGGTATAAGATACAAATTTGAAAATATTGTCCCTTTAAAAAAACTACAGGTTTGCCAGTGATTAAGTTCTTCCTAGAGACGTCGATCTAAATTAATTTGCATTTTTCTTTAGGCTAAATGTGTCTACAGACAGGAAAAGTTTTATTTTGTTTCATACGTTGAAACTTCATGGTGTTTAGTTCATTAACAGGTTCTCATTTTTTAAAATATAATCTCAAGTGAAGAGAAACAATATTAAAAACAGTCAATGGAACTTCGGTTTGCGAACGCTTTGTTTGTAAACATTTCGGACAAGAACTGAAACAAATGTGTTGACATTTGTTAAACAAATGACAAACAAATGTCGGAAACCAAACCACCACGTCCCTTCCCCATACAAGCAATACTTCATACCTGTTGCCCCCCCCCCCCCCACCCACCACCTCCATTCACCCACGTCATTAGATCACAGTAAGAACCATATGTTCCATTGTTTACTAAATGTAACCATATATATTTGTAAAATACCACTCATTCATTGATCAAAAGATCTCTTAATCCGTAATACAGTTCCGCATGAAATTTCATACACAAGTTCCTTTTAACTCCTAGACGCTCACTTAGAACAATTTGGACTGGTTCGCAATTCGCAAGTTTTCTACAAAACCATGTATTTTATTTTCGGTATTTCTCAAAAAGGCCGGAGCCTCCATATTAAGCATTTTAAAAATGTCACGCATTTTTAAAGCATTTTGTTCTTCTTCCATGAGCCCTTCTTATTATTAATATGCCTGACTTCATTTTCACTTCCTTTTACACGCGGTCTAAATTAGACACAAAAAACCCAGTCCTAATAGCATTTAAGGAGACGATCTAGAGTATTTGTCTTTTTTGTTTCGAGAGAGAAAAAGAGAGAGACAGAAAGAGAGAGAGAGAGAAAGAGAGAGACAGAAAGAGAGAGAGAGAGAGACAGAAAGAGAGAGAGAGAGAGAGAGCAAGCAATTAATAATACTTTGTAACTCTGTAAGAAAAAGAAAATTAAACAATTAAATACTAAAAGTAATTAAAAATAAATCTAGAACTATTGCCATTTTGCTACATTCAAAAAGGGCAGATTAAATGATTAAAATTAGGTCTAATGAAATCAAATTGATATTTCTTTTTATTTAGAATACAAAATACCTAAATAAATGTAGAAAGTGGAGCGGTAATGCGGCATTTAATTGGAGCCTTCGGGAAATACATATGGATCTATAAGCCTGAAATTAAGGGTATGAAACATTGTATTCGGTGTCTTCTACCCACACACATTGCTGGCGAGAAAAAGTAAAAAACTAACAACAAAAGAGGAGGGGGAAGAGGTCTATATATCATAGAAATCGAAGTGAGAAGCCGAAGAAAAGTCATATGAGTGCATGTATGTGTCGAAGGCGCAATATGAAGTGGGGGAAGTCAAAAGTCTATGTTGGAGAAATTACGATGCGCAGGTTAAGACAAAATGGCGGTTCCAGAAATCAAAGAGAGAGAGAGAAAAACACAAAAGGAAAAAAAAGGAGTTCCAGAGAGCGAAAAGAGTGAAAGCGAGAGAGAAAGAGAGAATGAAACAGAGAGCTGGCAGTAAAATGTCATTGTAACAGATACACTCATTCAGGGGCTGAAAAAATATGTTAGGTTGATCGTTAAAATGTGGCCCGTTGAGTTTAATTTAAAAAACGAAAAGAAGGGGGCGTTTTGGCTATAGTTATCAATGTAAAGTCTGGGAACAAATCAACGGGTACAGCCGGTGTGTACCTCTAATGTTCTTCTTTTTAACTCCTTTTATGTTAGATAAAAGTTGTTTTTACTTTTTTTTTAAAATGTACCTATATAGTCTGTAACATACATTTATTATCTAGTCTCGAAACCAACGAAATGTATTACCTTTATTTTTATTATTGGAAAAATTGTTTCGGAGACCGAACATTTCGGAGACCGAACATTTCGGAGACCGATCAACTTTCCAGAAGGAATTATGTTCGTTAGCCGAGGTTACTTTCCAGAAGGAATTATGTTCGTTAGCCGAGGTTCCATCAATTGTTTTTGTAACGTGTCATTTGTGTACATTGTTTCTCTATTGAACTCTAGAAGCTATGATCTGATTCTCACTTTTACATATTCTGTGAGCGACTTTGCCAAGTACTGTCTGGATGGTGAAAAAGTCATCGGTTCTAAATACATCAGAAGGTCTACTAGCAATATTCTGGAGCTCTGAATCTCGGATCTTGTCTCCTACACCGATAGCCATGATATGGATGCCATACGACTGAAGTAATATTGCTTGCATAGTAGCTGTAATAATAACAAGCGAAATAAAAATGTAAAAAATCTTTCAAAAAAATTTAAAAAAAAAGCTTATCTAAGGGGGATAACTTAAAATTAATGGCGTTCATCTCAATTCAGCATGAATAAGCTCACTTTATATAAAACACGATTAAATAATAACCACTAATTGATTCATCAAATGTTTAATCTTTTTATTGATTGATGTATTGTCATGGCTATCAATTAATTATGTGACATTTCAACTTGATCCGAGAATGGGAAGTGGAAGGATAAAACATTCTTCTTCTTCTTATTCTTATATAATACAGACGTTACTTCAAAAAAGAAGATGATTACGTCCTACGCGTCATGCATTTAGTCATGCATATTAACCAATGACTTAAATTCTGCCAAGTCACTGGTTTTTCTGGCTAGCTCAGGCAACCCATTCCATGCTCTAATAGCACTAGGGAAGAAGGAGTATTTGTACAAATTTGTCCTAGCATATGGGACGAGGAATGTGCCTTTATTTTTGTGTCTTTCAGAGTATTTTATTAAATTTTGTTTTTGTATTTGAAGATTATGGTTCAGTGTTTTATGTATAATTGCTACTTTACTTTTGAGTCTTCTGTCCTGAAGGCTTTCTAAATTTAGTGATTTTACTAATGGTGTTACCCTAGTCAAATGTGAATATTTGTTTGTTATGAATCTCACTGCTCTATTTTGTGTTTGTTCCAGTTTCTTAATGTTTTCTTGAGTTGAGGGGTCCCACACGGTGGATGCATATTCTATTATTGGCCTAACCAAGGTTAAATAACATTTTAGTTTTATGTTCTTATTTGATTTATAGAAATTTCTTTTAATAAGCCCTAATGCTTTGTTTGATTTTTTTATAGTTTCATCAATATGTGGATTCCATGACAGTTTTTCATTTATTATAACACCTAGGTATTTTGAGTTTTTAGTCTGTGTTACTGGTTTGCCATGAATAAGATAAGTGGAATTAATTTGTTTAATTTTTTTTGTTACTCTTAACAACTGACATTTTTCTGGGTGGAAAGACATGCTCCAATTTGATTCCCATTTCTGTAATTCATCTAATTCTCTTTGTAAAATATCTGTGTCTTGTTTTGTTTTTATTGTTCTATATATTATGCAATCGTCTGCAAATAATCTGACTTTTGTTCCTGAACTAATGCAATTTGGTAAATCATTTATGTAAATTAAAAATAGTAGTGGACCCAAGACTGTTCCTTGAGGTACACCTGAGTTTACTGTTATTGGTGTTGATTTAGAGCCATTTATTATTACAGTTTGTTCTCTCCCTATCAGAAAATCTTTAATCCACTGATGCAGTGGACCGTTAATGCCGAAATATTTTAATTTTTTAAGCAAACTATGGTGGTGAACTTTGTCAAAAGCCTTGGAAAAATCTAGTAAGATAGCATCTATTTGTTCACTATTATCTAAACCTTTTGAGAAATCATCAATTAGTCCTATTAGTTGTGTTTCACATGATCTATATTTCCTAAAGCCATGTTGGTATGGGGTGAGGACATTATGTTTGTCTAAGTGGTTTATGATGTTGCTACATATTATGTGTTCTAGTATTTTACATGTGATGCTGGTAAGTGATACTGGTCTGTAGTTTCCTGGATCAGATTTTTCTCCTTTTTTAAATAGGGGGGTGACATTAGCTTCTTTCCAGTCCTTTGGTACTCTGCCCTGGTTAAGCGATGCCTGAAAGAGTATTTTGAACACTGGGGCTAGCTCATTGCTTAGTTCTTTGAGTAATCTAGCTGGAATACCATCAGGTCCAGACGCTTTATTTGGTTTGGTGTTGGCTAATAGTTTTTTAATTCCATTTTCTTGTACTACTAAATCTTCTATGTTGTCTACTTGGTTCAAATTAAGAAATATGTCTTTGTCTCCTGGGGCTGAGAATGCTGATGCAAAGTATTTGTTTAGGATGTTTGCTTTAGTTTCATTATCATTATGTATTATGTTATGTTCATCTTTTAATGGCGCTATGCCTGTTGTTTCCATTTTCTTAGACTTAATGTATGACCATAGGTTTTTGTTGTTATCTTTAGATATTACATTGTTTATGTATTCACTCTGCAGCTGTCTGCTTACTTTTTGGGTTAGGTGTTTAATTTTTATATACTTTTTGTAAACTCTTTCTGCCTTGGTTTCTTTAAATTTTCTATATAGATTTTCCTTCTGTTTACAAAGCTTCTTTAGTCTATTATTAAACCAGCATTTATTTATTTTGTTTGATGTGTATTTAGTTGGTATATGATTTTCTATAATGCTTTTAAGATGGATTTTAATGAAATTCCAGAGGTCATCGACTGGTTGGTTAATGTCTTTTTCTAATAAGAATGTTTGTTGAAAGTTTAATGCAGCTTGGTGTAGTTGTGTTAGGTTATAACTCTTCATATACAGCTACATCACATTAAAAGTAGCATTTATTTCCCGTATTCGATATCAATCCTTTAGTCTGTTGGACCGTTGGAGCACCACGCAAGATTTGTCGACAGTCTTTCTCCATTCCTCTCTGTCTTTTACTTTGGATAGAACCTCTTTGAATGGTAGGCCCGTCAATTCTTTGATGTTGTCTTCCAGTAGCTTTCTCTGTCTGCCTCTTTTCCTTTTTCTTGGTACTGTTCCCTGAAGGATGGTCTTTGTGTGGGTTCCGAATACCTTGTAATATGGCCATAGAGTTATAGTTTGCATTTTTTACAATAGTTAGCAGGTCATGTCATTGTGGGGTCTAACCCTGTCTCTTCGTTTGTAATGTGGTCGTTAAATGTCGCTAGGATCCTTCTGTAGCATCTCAATTCCATTGTTAGGATCCTCTTCACTAGCTCTGCAGTCAGCGTCCGAGACTCACAAGCATATAACAATGTGGCCAAGGCTAACGAGCACCTCCTGCCCGAAGCTTACTCACTGAGGCGTCGTTGTACAGTACAGGAAGTAATGTATAGTACAGGAAGTGATGTACAGTACATAAAGTGATATGCAATACAGGAAGTGTTGTACAGTACAGGAAGTGTTGTATAGTACAGGAAGTGTTGTATAGTACAGGAAGGGATGTACAGTACATAAAGTGATATACAGTACAGGAAGTGATGTACAGTACAGGAAGTGATGTACAGGACATGAAGTGTTGTATAGTACAGAAAGTGATGCACATTACAAGAAGTGCTTTACAGGAAGTAATGTACAGTACAGGAAGTGATGTATTTTATATAAAGAAACAGTTCCTACTTACTGCTTACAAAGTTCGCCGAGTAGCCATCAGTGATCAGAATAACAACAGTCGGTACATGATACCTCATGTTTGCCAACGCAAGGTCCAAAGCCTGTTTTAAACCGTTTTCTGTTCTAGTACCTCGCTGCATGTACTCTGATGACATAAGAGCCTGAAATAACCATTGACACAAAAAACAGAGAGAACATCAGAAGTACAGTAGCTTCTAGTTAAGACAAAAGTCAGAGATGAATGGAAAAAGACGGTCGACAGATGACGCTTGGTGTCCCAACTGTTTATAGGGATAGGTACTGTTAAAGGTGCAGATGAATAATCACAAGAAAAATTGTCACATATATAATTAAAACGGAATATTGTAAAAACTAATGATTACAGTGGTAGAGGCATAGCTCTATACCCAATGAAGTCTGGGGATTTGAACTCAAGATCTCTGAGTAACTTTCAAACAAAATACTTTTCAGGCATTTTTTGAGGAACAAGTTTTATTATTAATCTTCATACCATACAAGTCTCAACTGCATTCTAAGCGATGCTAGAAAGCGTTCCTGTTTTCTTATGTTTTCATTCTTTCCTTCCCTAACCTCTACATACACACACAACGAATCACACTTTGATTCCTGATTACTCGTCTTTTAAAACCAAAACAAAAATCATATCTAAAAGAAATGATCAAAATATAATTCCTTTAATAAACCTGGAGAATTCTCCAATGATATTTTTTGAAATATCAATGCTCAGTTGGATTTTCAGTAGTATAATGGATGTATAGGGTTAGGTTAAACATGTTTTTTTTGTTAACTTAGTGCAACTTCTAAAAAAAAATGCTATGCTATGCTATGTAGTAATACAGATTTTCTTGAAAACAGTGTTTTATGTTTCTAATTATTAATATATTTTTAGTTTGTTACCGCAAGAATTTCCAAATGATTGTCAAAAGTGTTTAGCGAGAAAACTGTCTTGGCCCAATCACTAAAGATGACGTGTCCGAATCTGAAATGATGGACTCCTATCTTAAAAGAGCCGGCCAGATTTGCTAGAAAAGCCAGTGATTGCCGATATTTCAGTTGGCCGATACTCTCAGAAGAGTCCAGTACAAATATAACATCAGCCTTACCCACACAATGAACAGGCAATGGAGCTGAAACAGACATGTGAATGGATATACATTTAATAAGTAATTTCAATTAGCCCTTTTATGTTTGATATAAATGTTAGTGCTAGAGACAAGTCAACATTTAGTTGTTTAAATTAATATAAAAAAAATTCTAAATTACATCTAAATGTTCATTTTTATTTCCAATTCTTTTTGAATATTTTGAGACGTTGGTGGATAGAGATGACACTGTAGTATATATTGATTGATTAAATTTAATTAAATTAAAGTGACATAATAAGAATTGGTGACAGGTCATTTCATCCCCTGTCATTTCATCCCCTATCATTTCATCCCCTGTCATTTCATCCCCTGTCAATTCATCCCCTGTCATTTCATCCCTGTCATTTTATCCCCTGTCATTTCATCCCCTGTCATTTCATCCCCTGTCAATTCATCCCCTGTAATTTCATCCCGTCATTTCATCCCGTCATTTCATCCCCTGTCAATTCATCCCCTGTCAATTCATCCCCTGTCAATTCATCCCCTGTCAATTCATCCCCGTACGTTTCATTCCCAATTAAATATTAGTTCTTAGACATCGCTTAATTGTGCTGTGAAAACTTTAATTTCAAGCCCTCGTCTAAGATATAAATATGACTATGAAGCCCTCAATTAAGAAATAACTATGACTATGAAGCCCTCATCTAAGATATAACTATGACTATGAAGCCCTCATCTAAGATATAATTATGAATATGAAGCCCTCATCTAAGATAGAACTATGACTATGAAGCCCTCATCTAAGATATAACTATGACTATGAATCCCTCATCTAAGATATAACTATGACTATGAATCCCTCATCTAAGATATAACTATGACTATGAAGCCTCATCTAAGATATAACTATGACTATGAATCCCTCATCTAAGATATAACTATGACTATGAAGCCCTCATCTAAGATATAACTATGACTATGAAGCCCTCATCTAAGATATAACTATGACTATTAAGCCTCATCTAAGATATAAATATGACTATGAAGCCTCATCTAAGATATAAGTATGACTATGAAGCCCTCATCTAAGATATAACTATGACTATGAATCCCTCATCTAAGATATAACTATGACTATGAATCCCTCATCTAAGATATAACTATGACTATGAAGCCCTCATCTAAGATATAACTATGACTATGAAGCCCTCATCTAAGATATAAATATGACTATGAAGCCCTTATCAAAGATATAACTATGACTATGAATCCCTCATCAAAGATATAACTATGACTATGAAGCCCTCATCAAAGAAATAACTATGACTATGAAGCCCTCATCTAAGATATAACTATGACTATGAAGCCCTCATCTAAGATATAACTATGACTATGAAGCCTCATCTAAGATATAACTATGACTATGAAGCCTCATCTAAGATATAACTATGACTATGAAGCCTCATCTAAGATATAACTATGACTATGAAGCCTCATCTAAGATATAACTATGACTATGAAGCCTCCTCTAAGATATAACTATGACTATGAAGCCTCATCTAAGATAGAACTATGACTATGAAGCCTCATCTAAGATAGAACTATGACTATGAAGCCCTCATCTAAGATATAACTATGACTATGAAGCCCTCATCTAAGATATAACTATGACTATGAAGCCCTCATCTAAGATATAACTATGACTATGAAGCCTAATCTAAGATAGAACTATGACTATGAAGCCTCATCTAAGATAGAACTATGACTATGAAGCCTCATCTAAGATAGAACTATGACTATGAAGCCCTCATCTAAGATAGAACTATGACTATGAAGCCCTCATCTAAGATATAACTATGACTATGAAGCCCTCATCTAAGATAGAACTATGACTATGAAGCCCTCATCTAAGATAGAACTATGACTATGAAGCCCTCATCTAAGATATAACTATGACTATGAAGCCTCATCTAAGATATAACTATGACTATGAAGCCTCATCTAAGATATAACTATGACTATGAAGCCTCATCTAAGATAGAACTATGACTATGAAGCCCTCATCTAAGATAGAACTATGACTATGAAGCCCTCATCTAAGATATAACTATGACTATGAAGCCTCATGTAAGATATAACTATGACTATGAAGCCCTCATCTAAGATATAACTATGACTATGAAGCCTCATCTAATATAGAACTATGACTATGAAGCCCTCATCTAAGATATAACTATGACTATGAAGCCCTCATCTAAGATATAACTATGACTATGAAGCCCTCATCTAAGATAGAACTATGACTATGAAGCCCTCATCTAAGATATAACTATGACTATGAAGCCTCATCTAAGATATAACTATGACTATGAAGAATGCTTGTTGATTTTATTTGTGCATGCTATTAATGCCTTTATACTGTTTCGCCTTCCACTTGACATTCACACACACACACACACACACACACACACACACAAACACACACACTCACACACACACTGTGTTTGAACATAAACCTCTCTCTGTATTTATACACATGCTAACATTATTTATAGGGTGTTTTTTATGGCATTTAATTTTATTCTTATCTAATGTGCTACTTTTTGTCATGCAAATAAAAATTAATATATTAAATATTAATTATTTCATGGTTTTTACAATTACTATTTGTTAGATGAAATGATCAGATGATGAAATGACAAGGGGATAAAATGACCAGGGGATAAAATGACCAGGGGTTGAAATGACCAGGGGTTGAAATGACCAGGGGTTGAAATGACCAGGGGTTGAAAAGACCAGGAGTTGAAATGACCAGGGGAAGAAATGTACGGGAACCTAAAAATTGAACGCAAAAGGGACTACGGCTACCTAGATCTGCAGTCCACGACATAGAGGCTACAACTCGCGTGATCTAGTAAAATTGGCTCTCGTAAAAAAAAAAAATTCCAAAAAAAACAACGTATTTTTTTTTTTTTAGAATTTAATGACTAGTAAGAAAATGTATTACAATGTTTAAGCCTACAACAAAATTAAAAAGTAATGTACCTACGATACCAGAGTTTCCATCAGTCCCTGGAAAATAAAATTGAAAAAAGTAATCCATTGACTGTTGTAGTGTTCAATAATTGTTTCAATCGTGAGGTGAGAGAATCCGATAGAGATGTTACAGTAGATGTCAACTAGGTCATAGTTGACCTGTCAGATAGAGATGTTACAGTAGATGTCAACTAGGTCAAAAGTTGACCTGTCAGATAGAGATGTTACAGTAGATGTCAACTAGGTCAAAAGTTGACCTGTCAGCTATAGATGTTACAGTAGATGTCAACTAGGTCAAAAGTTGACCTGTCAGATAGAGATGTTACAGTAGATGTCAACTAGGTCAAAAGTTAACCTGTCAGCTATATATGTACATTAGATGTCAACTATGTCCAATGATAAGTTGACATGTCAGCTATGTTGAAGGTCGATCAGATTTTATGTCAAATGTTTGTGATAATCTTCCATGTAACTTTATCCGAATTTTCTCCCAAAAAGGGTAATTCGAAGAAAGTATTGAGACAGGGTAAATGTATTTGATAATAATGCATTTTATCACACAAATTGTTTCATTGAATGATCAGCTCTGAAATAGATTGGGCAGAGCAAGAACTAACAAAACTATGCGTTGAATCTGATTAGAAACTGTACTCCATAACTGCCGTGAATGATGTTCATTGTGTATACAGTCATAGTTCCGAGATAACTAGAGTTTGACTTTGAATAATAAATACAAGCCAAGTTCGACATAGGCTACCCTGGGAAGACTTACAAAGCTATAATAACGATTGGTTGCCAACTATCACTCAAATTAAATTAAGCGAGAATACACATGGCGCCAGCGGGCCGACGGACGGTCGGATCAAGCAAGGTGACGCCAGG
The DNA here is from genome assembly GCA_036873155.1 of Biomphalaria sudanica. Lineage (NCBI taxonomy): Eukaryota > Metazoa > Mollusca > Gastropoda > Planorbidae > Biomphalaria > Biomphalaria sudanica. The sequence continues at coordinate 4,653,810 of JAZGLO010002325.1, read as the reverse complement.
TTCAAATCCTTATTCTGCAACAATAACCCGAATATACTTTTTAAAGATGAAGAGGGCAACGGAGTGGATAGAATCATGTTACAGGTAAGTAGACCTCTCGGGGCTCTAGCACAGGAAACAGAGACACTCTTACTTCGATAGAATCATGTCACAGATAAGTGGACCTTTCGGGGCTCTAGCACAGGAAACAGAGACACTCTTACTTCGATAGAATCATGTCACAGATAAGTGGACCTTTCGGGGCTCTAGCACAGGAAACAGAGACACTCTTACTTCGATAGAATCATGTCACAGATAAGTGGACCTTTCGGGGCTCTAGCACAGGAAACAGAGACACTCTTACTTCGATAGAATCATGTCACAGGTAAGTGGATTTTGAGGCTCTAGCACAGGAAACAGAGACATTCTTACTTCGATAGAATCATGTCACAGGTAAGTGGACCTCTCGAGGCTCTAGCACAGGAAACAGAGACACTCTTACTTTGATAGAATCATGTCACAGGTAAGTGGATTTTGAGGCTCTAGCACAGGAAACAGAGACATTCTTACTTCGATAGAATCATGTCACAGGTAAGTGGACCTCTCGGGGCTCTAGCACAGGAAACAGAGACACTCTTACTTCGATAGAATCATGTCACAGGTAAGTGGACCTCTCGAGGCTCTAGCACATGAAACAGAGACACTCTTACTTCCCTTTTTGCTTCTAGAAGAATTAAAGCAAAACAAAGAAAGAAATAGAGAGATTGAGAGAGAGATAGAGATATAAAGAGAGAGAGAGAGAGATAGAGATATCGATCGATGTATAAAGGGATATATATATTATATATATATATATATTATAAGAAAAAGAGAGAGATAAATATAGCGCTACTTTTTTGCTTATAGCATGCTCAGAGCGCTATTGTCCAATCTCATTTGTGGACAAGTGGGGGGGGGGGGGGAGGGGGTATCTGGGAGTAGGTTTTCCGTGCTGCTAGTAAACACAACTCTGCCCGAGACAGGTGTCGAACATCGAGCCCCCTTTATAGGTAGCCAAGCCAAGCCAAGTTCAAGCGTAGCTAGCCTCTCGACCACGCTTCGCACGTGACATTATTGTCAGACAGTTTTTACTAATTTTATTTACAGAAGAAAATTAACAAGGCATAGTGTGCAAATGTGCATTCATTACTAAAACAGTGTATGTGTATATTATGTGACAAACTGAAAAAAAAAGGAAAAAAATCACACCTTTATATTAATACATATCTCTCTACAAGGAGTGGTAGATTTGAAGTATATGTGCAGTCGATGTGCAGATTTTTTATATTTACGACATAAGTATTTGACAATGTGTCGCTTTCAACAGAGATGAATAAATCAAGTTGTTGTTATTTTCTCAAGCATTAATGATTACGAAGAAGTAAAAGATCCTCTGCGTGGAGCTGCAGTGTGGGCGACATTGTTCAGTCAATAATGTCCAGGCTTTCAACTCATTTCTACTGGATGACCCATAGTCGCTTCGTGATGGGAGGTCATATAAAACATTGAGAGGCAATGCATACAATATATCAAAGTCTTAATTATAGGCGCGACAACTAATTGAAGCATTTATGGATAGACATTGTAAAATCATACGTACTGTCTTTACAAGGAAAAACATTAAACTCATTACAACAAAGGACTTGGATACCAGAATGCCAGGCATCTTTCACAACATCTTCGCCATAGGTCAGTGTGTCAGTCAATAGTTGAATGGCCGTTTCTAACACAGTGTAGTTTGATTCTATCCACAGAATAAAAAAAAAGGAAATCTAATATTTTTTTCAGACTTGTTCAATGTATGTGTAACTAGCCCATCTCTCTTCCTCTATATTGAAATAGTTATAGATAGATAGATAGATAGATAGATAGATAGATAGATAGATAGATAGATAGATAGATGCTATTTATACATAATTTGCCTCTAAATAAATGATCCACTTCTCTACTAACCAGTTGATGACACTGTAAGCCGTGTGAACAAGAGCATCATGGCCAACTGTAGACATCGAGCCATGTCTTTTGTTCTGTTGAAACAATGTCAAATCCTTTTTATTCCTATTTAATGCATTTTTACAAAGCTCCGATCAAGTTGATACTTTAAACAAATATTTATTGTACCTAACAAAACATACATCAAAAAACTAAATACCCAATTAGACAGTTAATTATTGGTAATTAGAGTATTTTGATATCGACTAAGGGAAATAACATGTACATATTTAAGGGATATAGTTTTAATAGCGAAGTTCTTCCCCTTAGATAAGCTTTGTTTCAAACTTTGTATTTTCTCCTTTTGTTTGTTTTGGTCGTGAAATGAAAAGCATGAAAAAGGTCATCACGTTTTGGTGGACTAACAATCAAGTCACACCATGTCTTTTGGTTGACTAACAATCAAGTCACCATGTCTTTTGGTGAACTAACAATCAAGTCACCATGTCTTTTGGTGGACTAACAATCAAGTACACTTCAGGTTTACTTTCTCAAATGACTTAGAAAAGAACATTTTGTTGATGTAATTTTGTTTTACAGATCGAAGTGTTGACACAATGAGGACGTACACTACTGAAACTGTTTTACCGAAAAGTGTTGAATCCTATCGATGTTTTCCAGAGGAATGTCTGGCATTATACAAAATAAAAGTGCAATGATTTCAAACTCAATACATACCAGTGTCTGTAGCCTGAACACAACGTTTTGTTCTTAGTCTCCTGTCAACGTGTATCTCTTTCTTGGCCAAATCAATTCAAAGTCAAGGGCGTCAACTGTATACTTTACATGTAGAGTTTACTTTTTAAAAAACACAATATTTTATATATATATATACTCCGTTAAACTACTTGTTTTTATAGTGGAAAGTAATACAAAGTTTTTTGTACAAATTCTCAGGTAAAATATTTTATATTTTATTTTAATGTTTTATTAAATTTACACAGAGCAGTTTAATAACTTCCATACATTTCTAAATGTGAACAAGGAGACACCTTCTTGTTAGTATATAAGTCTACCAGCATTGATCTCCTACCAGCTGAACGAGTCATTGATCTAGGTATTGCAGGGGTCTGGTTGTACGTAATTAACTTGAACATTTAATTGAAAGCCTGATGAAGCTCAACTGAAATATTTTGCTGACACACACTGTTCATAGAGCCACGGCAAAAAATCTTCCAATAGCTGGTCCCAAGATTTAAATTATTTTTAAGGCAAACGATATATGCTTTATCGTGAATCATTGACAAACATATTTGGAAGTAGGTCTAGTTGGAATGTAGCATATGGGTATGGGGGTATGACAGAGGCTGAAATATTGTATTCATCTGTTCATCTGATTTGAATCAATATAAATCTCGTTGTGTTTTAACACGCTTTACTCTGGAAAATGTATTTAAAAAAATCATCTTATAGCCACAGCTCAGAAGTGGTTTCTATTGGTAGATCTGTAGACGTTCAGTATTGTTGTAATATATTATTGTAAAACAACTTTTAAAGAGACACAACCCTTCAAAGAGCTATTTATACTTTATTCAATTTGATTACTTCCCTTACCGTCAGAATATTTCATTAGATAGATAAACTATTAAATATCAATATACTGTTGTATGAATATACAAAGATGTCCCAATAAAACGTCTTCAAGTTAGGACAATAACCCACCATTCACTGCAAAAGGCTAAGCGATATTAGCCTAGTTAGTGTATTTTATTTCTAGTTTCTCACGCATATTCTTGACCTATGCATTTACATTTTTAACGAAACCCACTGAATGTTTTCATTTTTTCTTTTCAAATTAACCGAAAACACCCTAAACTTTGGCTCTGTATTTTTTTTTCTTCTTATTTTGGCCGGTGTATCTTTTTTTTTACTATTAATAACACACTGTTGACCAGAGAATTGTAAATTTTCTCATCATTCTTATCAGTAGCTAGGACTTTGCCATCATTTGGGGTCCAAAGGCTTGACCTTTTTAAGGGTCCCTGCATTTCGACATTCGACATCATGACCTATGTAAATGGGGTTATATTTAATACTTAAAGTAAAAAAAAACTCGAACTCTCATTTGTGGGACCTCCTTTAAGTGGGGGTCTAGGAGGATTCTCACCCATCCCCCATCATAGTTACGCAACTGTTTCTTACGCTTGATCTTTGCAACTGTGAAATAGTAAGTAAGGATATATGTTAATTATTATGTTTACGTTGGCGTATTTAGAAAAGATGCAAGCAAGAACCAAATGCATTATTTGAAACTGATCGCATAGAATCATGATTTCGTGAACATTTTGGTTCCAGAATGTAGGATATTGGTGTAAATTGGCGCATTATAGGAAATCAAAAAACAAAATCCGCATCAATCAGGTATCTAGAATTGAAAGTGCCCTAAAGCTGTGGGTTGTATAGATGTTGGAGACGACTGCACAGAAGACAGCGACTGTTGTGACGAGCTCAAATGCAAGTGAGTTCTAACTTGTTTCTTTTTTTCCCTTACTTTTTTCTTAAGAGTATTGCTTTAAACCTTTATTAACCTCACATTTCTTTGGAGTCTATTTCAATTTCGTTTAACTATTCCTTTATTCAAGCCGAGCGAGACCCCTCCTGCCCAAAGCCGTAAATGAATTCTGCTATCTTAGATCTACATTTCACCTCCGTTACGTGGATGTAATAAAACGGGACCTCAAAACAGTGAACATTGATACTGACCTTTGGGAAGACATAGTCCTAGACCACACTACATGGAGAGAGAGACGGTGACCAAGAAAGCTAAGGACTGCGAGAAAACATGGGTCTCAGCTCTTTTAGAAAACCAAAAGCCACATTGACCTGCACTATATGTAAACGGGAGTATCTCTACAAAATAAGGCTCCATAGCTATATGAAAAAGTTTCGAGATGAACTATAGTCGTTCTATGACTGAAGGAGGCCAATGAATTTAAGTCAGAACTTCACAAAGAAATCTTCTAGGTGGAAAAACATAGCCGGGTATATTCTGGATAAGAATGCACTAACGATTTTCCTTAAAATGTAACTGTTGATGTTTAAAACTGAGTAAAGAAATGTTTGTTGGCCACACCAATAATACGCCTGCTTAACTGTTATAATTGTTCAAAGTAAGAAAGTAATACATTTAAATTTGATTAGATAACTAGACTTAGGTCTAGATTCAGCATCGGCCTTGAAAGTTATATCGCGCTCTTGAATGTATTACGATGTTCGGAAATTCCGAATCTAAGCATTTTTAGCGGCCCCCGTAAGGGGAAAAAGCCGCTATTAGTTTGTGATAAATGTCCGTCTGTCCGTCTGACACACTTAGATCTCAAAAACTAGAAGAGATATGCAATATATTATTTCATCATTAAATCCGGCTTGAAAATTTTAGGTGTAACGGCTACTTTTGGTTTTCTAAAAGAAAACCGTTTTATTTATAAAATTAATTATGCAAGCGATTTTTTCATAAAAATACACCAATTTTAAAACAATTACATAAATGTAAGGGAGTCAATGTTACAATATGCTAACAAAGACATATGATCCTTGTGTATATTTAGTATCACTAAGTCAAATATATTTATAAAATGTACAGAAAATGTTTACAATAAATATAAATAATGCTTAAAGATGTTTTTTCTGGTTAACTAGTTGCTAAAATTAAAAGGAAACATTTCTATTTGTTATATAGGCTAATAATGCACTTTGTATGTAAATATAATGCACATTTTTTAAAATGGACTTTTTAAGCAGCGACTTTCGTGCAGTAGCGTAACGTCGCAACATAATCAAATGCCAAACCAATTCCTTAAACTTTTTTAAAAAATCAGATTTTATTTATTTTTTGTTTAGTGCCCCCATCTAAATAAAAGACGCTTATTTTTGTGCGTTTTGTCTGTTGGTCGGTCTGTCCGTTACGATTAGATTAACTAAGAACACTAGAGGCTATTGTAAATCTGATTTGATCTTTAATTTTTCATTCAGAAATATTGCAATAGTTTAAAGTATCTATAATATATTTTTCCGGTTTTTTAATGTAAATAGCATATAAATGCTAAATAAAAATATCTATACTGATTTATATTTCATTAACTATGAAGTTGTTCCGGATATTGTTTTATAAAAAACAAATGTATGTCAAATAATTATATTTTTTTCAAAAATATCGACAATAGGTTATTCAGGATTTTAAAATAAGAAAGTAATTTACTAGAAACGATTATTGAAAATCAATTTTTAGACTTATTTGACAGTTAATTTTCTTGCCGAAACATAATAAAAGTTGTTTAATTGGTAAAGAATGTTCCTAATTTTGTTTCGAAAAAGAAATCCACCTACATTACCTTAATTTTCTTACAAATCGTCGACAAAAATGGTCCGAATTTTATATGACAATTCTAATAACGCTAATAAATGTTTGAAATCCCTCTTCTAATAAATAAAACAAATAATTTTCTCATTTACAAAAATTGGTTGTTCCAAATTTTTTATGAAAAATAGTTTAACTCTATTTATGTAAAATCGCACTTCTCTCTTACACTACATTTAACTTTCTATCTAAAACGTTAAAAAATCTAATTATCGTTAATATTATGCTCTGATTTTTAAGGAAAATCACTTCCTAACACCAAAATATGGTTTGATAAAATCTCCATAAGGGTATGGTACATCTAATTTTCATAACAGACCATCCCAGAAATTTAATAAACGGCATTTGATTAATCTGGAATTCTTTTTTTTTTCTCACTATAAATATATAAACATCCGGAACAATCTAGAATAGAAACTTAAAACTAATGCGATGTGAGGGAAGGGAAATTAATTTTAATCAGATTTTCAATAGCTTTTAGTCTTTTTATTACTCACTATTAACATAACGGACAGACAAACTGACAGACAAAACAATCCTTTTATATATATATATATATATATATATATATATATATATATATATATATATAATATATTAAGTCTAACTAGCCCAACAAATGAAATGCTAAAAGAACAAACTCGGTGCACCAATGTCTATGATCCCTCGAGAAGCTGCTCGTATAGATGACATTTTTTAGTCTAACTAGGATGTGTGACGTAATGGAATGTTTTTCCTTTGACGTCATTTGGAGTTAATTCTTTAAATGAAATGCTAAAAGATCTCACTCGGTGCACCAATGTCTATGAACCCTCGAGAAGCTGATCGTATAGAAGACATTTTTTAGTCTAACTAGGACGTGTGACGTAATGGAATCTTTTTCTTTTGACGTCATTTGGAGTTAATTTCTTAACTGAAATGCTAAAAGATCTCACTCGGTGCACCAATGTCTATGAACACTCGACAAGCTGCTCGTATAGATGACATTTTTAGTCTAACTAGGCCTTGTGACGTAGTGGATTTTTTTCCTTTGACGTCATATGGAGTTATTCTTTCAATGAAATGCTTAAAGAAATCACTCCGTGCACCAATGTCTATGAACCCTCAACAAGCTGCTCGTATAGTTGATATGTTTTAGTCTAACTAGGTCGTGTGACGTAGTGGATTTTTTTTCATTTGATGTCTTATGGAATAACTTCTTTAAATGCTAAAACAACTCGGTATAGTAATGTTTATTAAACCTCGTAATGTGACTCGCATTTTAAAAAGACAATAGATTTAGATCTAATGCAGATTTTTTACACTAGATCTAGATTTTTTTTTTACACTAGAGCTAGATTTTTTACACTAGATCTAGATTTGTTTTCTTACACTAGAGCTACATTTTTATTTATACTAGATTTAGATTTAAGTTCTAATTAAAATCATTATAGAATCTAGATTTAGAATTTCTTGGTCTAGTTTAGAATGTTTGTTGTTTTACATGTTTCGGATGTTCCTTCAGAGGTGTAGTCCAAACCTCCCGTAGGACGACGGGGTATGGGAGCGGGCAGGGTTTGAACCTGGGACCATCGACAAATCCAAACGACAGTCCAGCGCGCAAACCGCACTACCAGACAGCCATGATTTAGACTAGATCAAGATCATTAATTTTAATTTCTAGGCTTAAAGTGTAGATTGTTTTTCTTAAGTCTAGATTGTCAATATTGCAATGTTATAAAATACTAAAACTAATCTACTATTTTAATATTTAGATTTTGCAATTAGTCTATTAATTGATTATCTAGTGTTTTTTTTATATAAATATTATCTAAATTACATCTACATTATCCCAAATATATATTTTAGATCTAGATCTAGTAGATATAGGTATTGAGAGTGCTAAATTAGTAGTTTAATTTAGGTAGATCTACATCCTCATTCTAGTTCCATTTAGGCCTAAATGAAAATGCTCAATACCAAAAGATTATCTAAAATCGCTCTTCTGACATATTGTACATATCCGGTAGTTGTCATTCCGTAATGTGTAGGTATATTATCAATAGTAGGCTATTAGTTTGTAACCAGTTTGTCATTAGATTAAGAGCAATGCCTGGTCGTGCGGGTAGCGCGCAGGACTGATTATCTCTACGGTCTCGGTTTCATACCCTGCTCGATGACATCCTCAGTCGATAAGGGAATATGCGGATCCGGCAGGGATCCGTCTCCCACGGGGGCCGCCTCAGAGTTTGTGTGGCAGCACAAACTCTCTTTGTAATCTTGTTTATTAAATAGTTTAATTCATTAATGTTCAAGAGCCTTTTTCACATTATCTTCTAAGTCTAGATATTAGAGCCTAACAAGGGAATATCATAAAGTGTAGTAGATCTATATATTTGCATAACCAGTACTCTTTTTCGGGGGAAAGGAGAGGATGATGGGGCAGGTTGAAACAAACTTTGCATTGTTTATTAATTCGTTTTAAAATAAATAAATGCAAATTTGACTAGAGAACCAGATATAGGGCTAGAGCTAGCATGGGTCTTGAAAGTATGATCGCGTTCTTGAAAGCAATATCGCCTTCAGGAGCTCGGATTGTAAGAGTTAAATCAAGAATAATTGTACGCACAGTCTGCTAATGCTTTGCTGAGCAATAAACTCTTTTTCATTCTAATATACATATGTTAACAAATCAACACGTGTTTCAAGAGTTTTCTTTAAATGTCATTAAAGTCTAGTATATCTATACATTTGCTTAACCAAGTTTTTATCTCGGGGGAAGGGTAGGGTAAGTGAAGAAATGAACGGGATACAAAATATTCCAGTAAAAATAAAATTAACAAACATTCATTAATTATGTGAGTTTGCGCTCCCAGAGCTATTTTTTAATGTGTATTTTCATAGGCTATAGCTGTTCTGTATATTTTATTTTTATTGGTTAGTTTCAGATTTTATAATTGTACTTCCGCATATTTTTATATAGGTTAGTGCGGGATAGTATAAAAAGTCATGTACATGGTGTCTTAAAACAGTTGAGTGTACATTTGACCAGTGGTCAGTACAGTATCTCTGTCTGTGTGACAGCTGAATATCTTTGTGGTCTGTCGTGTAATTATTTTATTATTCTATACCTGGGACGGCCTGCTATTTTTACTGCTGAATATAACTGCCGAAATACATGCTGCTTTATCTAATATTGCTGCTTTAAGCTGTTGCTGTAGATCTAGGCTAGTGTTATTTTGTTTCTGTAGTGTCGCCTTAGTCGGGTTAGTGGCTAAGTCAGTTAGTGAACTTTGTCTGTTCTTATGTATAGAAAGGTACTCATTACTAAGGTGTTCTTGTTTTAGTTTCAGTGTTATGGTTTGGTTGTAGTAGTAGAATATTGTAGATCTAGACTAGTTTATTGTAGTGTGTTTGTGTAGATCTAGGTTTTGTGTAGTACAGGTAGTTGTATTGATTTAGTCATTAGTTAGATAGTTGGTTTGGTCAGTTTGTGTTAGATAGTTGGTTTGGTTAGTTTGTTAGTGTTTGTAGTTGCGTAGATTTAGAGGGTTTTAGTTAGTTGCTGAGTTCAATTGCAGTGGTTAGTGTATATATTATATTTTATTATTGGTCAATAGTTTTTGTATGTAAATAAACTTTCATTTTAGTATTTAATTTCAAGTAAAGTTTCGTTGGTGCTTTCATTTAGTTTAGTCTAGTTGTCTGGGTAACTTAGGTGACTCTAGCTCCTTGGTCTTAGAATGAGGTGTCACAGATGAAACCCACCCAGTAGCGCTAACATATGCCTAATGTTATAAAATTTAATGCTGAGCAGAGAAAAGATCCTCTCTCGCGCCTCCTGACCTGCTCACACTTATCATACCCTAAAATGGCTGAGAATTAAATAAAGAATATTTGATCAATTCTGACGTTCTTATCTATACGTTGCACTTGTAATTAATCTTAGGACTAGCAAACAAGCCTTATTAAAAGATGTATTATAATTTATAAAAAAATAATTGAATAATTTTTTTTTTTAAATATGCTTTTCTTTTAGTTTATTTTGTATTTGTTCATCTTGTATATTTCTTTTTTTTAAGCATCTTTCCTTTTTATAACAATGTTTCCATTCAGCTTGCAAACTCTAGATATAACAAATAAATAAACTTGGGCACTGGGTTGGTATATTTAAAACAGTTGTAAAGATTGTGTACAATCTAACAGTTTGTGTATATATATAGGAAAACATATCAAAGTGACCACACGGTTAAAACTGTGGTTTGAGCTAAAACTGTGGTTTGAGCTAAAACTGTGGTTTGAGCTAAAACTGTGGTTTGAGCTAAAACTGTGGTTTGAGCTAAAACTGTGGTTTGAGCTAAAACTGTGGTTTGAGCTAAAACTGTGGTTTGAGCTAAAACTGTGGTTTGAGCTAAAACTGTGGTTTGAGCGTTGTAAGTTTTTACAATAAAAATAAATTTTAAATTAAATTTATTTGACCTCTTTATATTTGGAACACGGCTTCGGTAGACTCAAGGGTTTCTTTGTATTTAATTAAGAGTTGAATAATAAATAAATAGCTTACATGAACATTTTGCACACCTTCTTATGTTGACATCATTATCTGGGTTGTTAACAGAAGCTATTTCGTGCAAAGCTTACTAGAAAGACTTCTTGCTATAATGAAGCATTAAAAGAAATAAAAAGAATGAAATTATAAATGATGTTAGTTGTTCTTTCTTTACAAAGCTTATATCAGCTCACTGTGTCTGTCTGTCAGGTAAAAAGTTTGTACATGTTATTTCTCCGACACACAACCTCAGATCAAGCTGAAATTTTGCATAATTATTTCTTTTACCTGACAACATAAGAATCAATTTTAAAAATAACAAATTAGCTATTTGTCTGTCGGTAATAAATGATTTTGTTTGGTACCTCGAACAAAAGAATTAGGCCTTGACTAAAGTGGTGGCCCTCTTTCAAGTTCGCCACTTTGAAGTAAGTTTGAAACAAACAATAAATAACTATACAATCTTAAAAAGTATAATCATAAGCACCAGTCTTTAGAAGAGTGGTTGGTATATCGGCTTAAGGAGGTGTAAGCTATGAGTGTGAATACAGGTTTACCCACTTTTTTGTAAATGCTTTCATAATTCGATTACGTTCAATGTCACCTCTTTCTGTCCCTTCTCCCTTTTCCCAAACTGGTCTAAATAAAGTGTCAGGATCGTATTCTCTCTTTCTCTTTCTTTTGCATGTTTCGCCTCAAGAGACCATGCTTTCCCTTGGCAACTTCTTGGGTGACTAAAGAGGCCAATCCTTGATACACAGCTGCAGTCACAGGCCGGGCATCTGTCATCACCAGGCGCCGTTGCATTTTCACTCGTCTTACTACTACTATTGTGTATGACATCTGCAAACATTGCCCTTCCTTTATGCTCGCTCTCCATGTGGATCTATTCAGTGCCACTTATCTTATCTTATCTTATATAATACAGACGTTACTTCAAAAAAGAAGATGATTACGTCCTACGCGTCATGCATTTAGTCATGCATATTAACCAATGACTTAAATTCTGCCAAGTCACTGGTTTTTCTGGCTAGCTCAGGCAACCCATTCCATGCTCTAATAGCACTAGGGAAGAAGGAGCATTTGTACAAATTTGTCCTAGCATATGGGACGAGGAATGTGCCTTTATTTTTGTGTCTTTCAGAGTATTTTATTAAATTTTGTTTTTGTATTTGAAGATTATGGTTCAGTGTTTTATGTATGATTGCTACTTTACTTTTGAGTCTTCTGTCCTGAAGGCTTTCTAAATTTAGTGATTTTACTAATGGTGTTACCCTAGTCAAATGTGAATATTCGTTTGTTATGAATCTCACTGCTCTATTTTGTGTTTGTTCCAGTTTCTTAATGTTTTCTTGAGTTGAGGGGTCCCACACGGTGGATGCATATTCTATTATTGGCCTAACCAAGGTTAAATAACATTTTAGTTTTATGTTCTTATTTGATTTATAGAAATTTCTTTTAATAAACCCTAATGCTTTGTTGGATTTTTTATAGTTTCATCAATATGTGGATTCCATGACAGTTTTTCATTTATTATAACACCTAGGTATTTTGAGTTTTTAGTCTGTGTTACTGGTTTGCCATGAATAAGATAAGTGGAATTAATTTGTTTTAGTTTTTTTGTTACTCTTAACAACTGACATTTTTCTGGGTGGAAAGACATGCTCCAATTTGATTCCCATTTCTGTAATTCATCTAATTCTCTTTGTAAAATATCTGTGTCTTGTTTTGTTTTTATTGTTCTATATATTATGCAATCGTCTGCAAATAATCTGACTTTTGTTCCTGAACTAATGCAATTTGGTAAATCATTTATGTAAATTAAAAATAGTAGTGGACCCAAGACTGTTCCTTGAGGTACACCTGAGTTTACTGTTATTGGTGTTGATTTAGAGCCATTTATTATTACAGTTTGTTCTCTCCCTATCAGAAAATCTTTAATCCACTGATGCAGTGGACCGTTAATGCCGAAATATTTTAATTTTTTAAGCAAACTATGGTGGTGAACTTTGTCAAAAGCCTTGGAAAAGTCTAGTAAGATAGCATCTATTTGTTCACTATTATCTAAACCTTTTGAGAAATCATCAATTAGTCCTATTAGTTGTGTTTCACATGATCTATATTTCCTAAAGCCATGTTGGTATGGGGTGAGGACATTATGTTTGTCTAAGTGGTTTATGATGTTGCTACATATTATGTGTTCTAGTATTTTACATGTGATGCTGGTAAGTGATACTGGTCTGTAGTTTCCTGGATCAGATTTTTCTCCTTTTTTAAATAGGGGGGTGACATTAGCTTCTTTCCAGTCCTTTGGTACTCTGCCCTGGTTAAGCGATGCCTGAAAGAGTATTTTGAACACTGGGGCTAGCTCATTGCTTAGTTCTTTGAGTAATCTAGCTGGAATACCATCAGGTCCAGACGCTTTATTTGGTTTGGTGTTGGCTAATAGTTTTTTAATTCCATTTTCTTGTACTACTAAATCTTCTATGTTGTCTACTTGGTTCAAATTAAGAAATATGTCTTTGTCTCCTGGGGCTGAGAATGCTGATGCAAAGTATTTGTTTAGGATGTTTGCTTTAGTTTCATTATCATTATGTATTATGTTATGTTCATCTTTTAATGGCGCTATGCCTGTTGTTTCCATTTTCTTAGACTTAATGTATGACCATAGGTTTTTGTTGTTATCTTTAGATATTACATTGTTTATGTATTCACTCTGCAGCTGTCTGCTTACTTTTTGGGTTAGGTGTTTAATTTTTATATACTTTTTGTAAACTCTTTCTGCCTTGGTTTCTTTAAATTTTCTATATAGGTTTTCCTTCTGTTTACAAAGCTTCTTTAGTCTATTATTAAACCAGCATTTATTTATTTTGTTTGATGTGTATTTAGTTGGTATATGATTTTCTATAATGCTTTTAAGATGGTTTTTAATGAAATTCCAGAGGTCATCGACTGGTTGGTTAATGTCTTTTTCTAATAAGAATGTTTGTTGAAAGTTTAATGCAGCTTGGTGTAGTTGTGTTAGGTTACATTTATTCCAGAGTAAGATTTTTCTTTTGGTTTTTGTATTGGCTACTGCTTTTATCTGACTGTGTATTTTTATGATCTCATGGTCTGATAGACCAGGGATAATATCATAATCAACTACTAATCCAGGTCTGTTGGTTAAGAAGAGATCTAATGTGTTGTTTAATCTAGTTGGCTTTTTAATGATTTGATCTAAACTTAGGTTGTGTAAAGTTTCTATGAAAAGCTCATTTATGTCCTTAAGGTTTTGGTGTTTATCTATGGTTAGTGTTTTCCAATTTATATCAGGTAGGTTGAAGTCACCCATAATCCAAAAAACTGCATTTTTATTTGTCTCTTTAAGTGTAGTAATCTGATTACATAGTTCCTGCATGTATTCTAAACTAGAATTTGGTGGTCTGTAAATGCTGCCTATTATAAGGGATGTTGAGGTGGTATTAATTTTACAAAATGTAGATTCTATGTTTTTTGAGTTAGGTAAGGTAATTTCTTCAGCTATAAGAGTTTTTTTATTGCTAAGAGAACTCCTCCATGATTATCAGCCCTATCTTTTCTAAAAATTTCATAATTACTATTGAAAATTTCTGCATTATAAATTTCAGGATGTAGCCAAGTTTCTGTTCCTGCAATTATGTCTGGTTTCTCACATTCTAATAAAATTTCTAAGTCTGCTGTTTTGTTCCTAATACTTTGAAAATTTATTACTAAGGTTTTAAGGTATTTTGGTATTACTTCCTTAGGAGGTTTGTTTAGTGAGGCTGTTGTATTAATTTTAGTAGATTTAGGTTTAACAGGAGTGGATCTGGCTAGTGGTTGGTGAGTTGGTTTTGGGATGGTGTTTAAGATGTTGTATGGGTTAGAAGTGTCCGCATCAAAGGAATCAAACAGTCCTGATGTAAACTGAGGTAACCCACACGGTACACAGTGCCATGATGCATCTTTGTTGCCTAAGGCATAATACACAGGTGTATTCATATGGAGACATGATGCATGGTACCATTCATCGCAGGTGTCACATTGAATGGCTTTCTGTTTCATGGTGCATACTTTTTTGCAGATGTTGCATCTATCTTTAGATCTAGGCCCTGGATTTGACTCTACATCTCCTGCTATTAATATTAACAGTGAAAGGTATTTATTTCTACTGTGTCTGATTGAGAACTTCCATTTGTGATGGGTAATCTTCTTTAATGTTATTGATGTGTATGTTAGGTTATTTTTGAAGTTGCATTGATCTAAAGTGTGATGATTGATTATGACTGTTGCTTCATTTTTAAGTTTAGTGTTGACTGAGGTAGATCTAGTTCTGTGTTCAGCTAGTGTGTATTTAGTAATTATTAGGATAAATAGCCAGAGCAATTTCATGATGACTGTTGTTGATTTTAGTTTTAAAAGGTCTAGTCTAAAATAGTTTAAGGTTAAAAATGCCTAA
This sequence comes from Biomphalaria sudanica, assembly GCA_036873155.1. NCBI lineage: Eukaryota > Metazoa > Mollusca > Gastropoda > Planorbidae > Biomphalaria > Biomphalaria sudanica. The sequence continues at coordinate 4,638,456 of JAZGLO010002325.1, read as the reverse complement.
GATGGCCTAAGCTAAGTCTAAAGTGATAGCTAATTTACAATGACAATCAAATGGTTTATTCAAAATATAGACCTAGACTAGATCCAGATCTAATTCAAGATCTAGATCTAATTGTAGATCAATATATTTATGTGTTTAACTAACTTTAACTAACTATATAGAGTATTACTATTAGTTTATAATTAGTAGTATTTGTAGATGATTAGTAGATCTAAGGCCTTAATTAAAGTCTAAGTCTGACTAATCTAAAATCTAAGAATATAAAAATACCTAAACTAAGAGTTGTTAATTTGAATTAATTAGTGGAAATAATGCTAAATTAAGTTAAATCTATAATTTAAAGATATTAGTTTATTAGTTGAATAGCTTTTTCCCATCCGTACACCGTACAAGTGGACGAGCAGCGGCTATCTCCTCATACAGAATGTCTTGTAAGGTCGACATACTAGAATTCAAATAACTTGGCCAAGCCAGTCAAGGCGTCCGATGCTGATAACACAGCGGATGTCTTGGCACCCTGCTTTTCGTAGAACTTCCTCATTGGTTATTTTATCTTGCCACCTTATTTAAAAGATCCGACTTAGGCATCAGCCTTTTTTTTCCTGCCATGAAAACTGAACTTGACTGTAAGCCATTTGGCTCTCCAGTACACACACATAAACTGAACTAGACTTTAAGTCAGTTTTGCTCTCCAGTAAACACTCACAAACTGAACTACACTCTAAGCCAGTTTGGCTCTCTTATACACACTCACAAACTGAACTAGACTCTACGCCAGTTTTGCTTTCCATTACACACACACACAAACTGAACTACACGCTAAGCGAGTTTGGCTCTCCAGTACACACTCATAAACGGAACTAGACTCTATGCCAGTTTGGCTCTCCAGTACACACACACAAACTCAACTAGACTCTAAGCCAGTTTGGCTCTCCAGTACACATTCACAAACTGAACTAGACTCTAAGCCAGTTTGGCTCTCCAGTACACACACACAACTGAACTAGACTCTTAGACAGTTTGGCTCTCCAGTACACACTCACAAACTGAACTAGACTCTAAGCCAGTTTTTCTCTCCTATACACACTCATAAACGGAACTAGACTCTAAGCCAGTTTGGCTCTCCAGTACACACACACAAACTGAACTAGACTCTAAGCCAGTTTGGCTCTCTAGTACACACACACTAACTGAAATAGACTCTCAGCCAGTTTTGCTCTGCAGTACACACACACACAAACTGAATTAGACAGTTTGGCTCTCCAGTACACACACACAAACTCAACTAGACTCTAAGCCAGTTTGGCTCTCTAGTACACACACACTAACTGAAATAGACTCTCAGCCAGTTTGGCTCTCCAGTACACACTCACAAACTGAACTAGACTCTAGGCCAGTTTTGCTCTGCAGTACACACACACACACAAACTGAATTAGACAGTTTGGCTCTCCAGTACACACTCACAAACTGAACTAGACTCTAAGCCAGTTTGGCTCTCCAGTACACACACACAAACTGAACTAGACTCCAAGCCAGCTTGGCTCTCTAGTACACACACACTAACTGAACTAGACTCTCAGCCAGTTTGGCTCTCCAGTACACACTCACAAACTGAACTAGACTCTAGGCCAGTTTTGCTCTGCAGTACACGCACACACAAACTGAATTAGACAGTTTGGCTCTCCAGTACACACTCACAAACTGAACTAGACTCTAAGCCAGTTTGGCTCTCCAGTACACACTCACAAGCTGAACTAGACTCTAAGCCAGTTTGGCTCTCTAGTACACACTCACAAACTGAACTAGACTCTAAGCCAGTTTGGCTCTCCAGTACAGAGAAGTTGACAACACACAACAAGAAGCATACATCCTTTTTTTCTGTCCTATTTTTCTTAGACAATAAGAGAGAATGTTTAATAATTGAAGATCGCGAAAGAGTTATGAAATGTACAGATGAAGCTTGTGGCAAGAGAACAAGTAATCTACTCTTTAGGAACTATCAAGGCGACAGAGCACGGCTCAGGGAAAAAAAACGGGGGGGGGGGAACAAGTATTTTTTCACTCTTCGCTAAGGATGGGTACTGGTCGTTCGGTTTGCGCGCTGGACTGTCCCATCCCCCTTCGTCCTGCGGGAGGTTTGGACTAGGAAGTAAACTATCGTCAACTGTTAAGGAACATTGGTAATATGTAAAACATTTTACAAGCAAACATTTTGCAAACACTAAATAGCAGCAACGGACTTAACCATTGTAACCAAGAAGTCATGGAAAGAAAACAAGTAATCTACTATGTATATTTACAGGTAACTAAATAGCAGGGCCGGACATAATCATTTTGGGGCCCTATGTGAAACGGATTTCGCGAGGCCAAGTTTGGGTAAGGAAGCAGATAATAAGTGAAATTTAAAAGTTAGTATTAGAAAATAAATTCGTCTGTGCATTTTATTCATTCTTTACTACGTACAGATTTACTTTACGAGCCTTGATTGTAGCAAAGTCATACAGTATATCATGATAATTCTGTTTCCTACATAGATCACGCTCAATAGCAGGAATCACCAAATTTTTAATGTTTCAATCTACTGGCTCTTGCGGTCGACTAGTATTTTATATTTAAAGAGAAACTAACAAAAATATTTTAACACAATGAGAATCCTTCTGGAGTAGGCCTACTATGAGTTACTTTAATTACCTATTGTTGTACTGTTGACGGTACCAAATTTTAACGCCCATTATTTGCACTTTGCCCTTAACATAAATAAAAATAAGAAGGAGTAGTGATGAAAACTCATTTCAATGAACCCTGAATAAATTCCGATCCAGTTGTATAAATATTATCTTTATTGAAATCGTGATTTAATATTCTTTGAGTTTTTACACTACTTTTATTCAATTAATAACTTTGTGGAACCTAGACACCGATCTCGAAAACGGCTTCAACGTTCGACAGTTGTTCTATATCATTGGTAAATGAATTACTTATTCATTTCCTGATTGGGAAAAGTCTAGTTGGACTGTCATATTTTTTCAAAGTAAAAAAAAATTAATTTAAATTTGACTAGAGAACGAGAAAATAATTATTCTAATCGAGTAAACGGAAGATGCTCTCGAATGCTATGAAGGTACTGTAAGCATTGGAGGAAGAAGAATTACTAACTTGCGCTTTAAGGATGACAAAGATGGACTAGAGACAGAAGAAAAACTATTAACCTTGTAATGCGCATAGACAAGAAATTCGCAGCATATGGTATGCAAAAAAAAAGGGAGGTTATGACCAACAGGGCTTTAAGGTGGGGGGGGGGCATCAGTATTGGAGGTGAAAAGCTGACTAGTGTTAGCAGCTTTGAAATCCTTCAAAAATGAGGGAACGAGACCTGAACTACTGACCAAAATTGCACAGTCCACAGCAGCCCTTTCAAAACTTATTATAATATGGAAAGACAAAAGCTTAGCCCTCGGCACCAAAATCAAACTGATGCGCTCCCTGGTCGTGGCCATATTTTTATATGCTTGCGAGTCTTGTACGCTGACTGCAGAGCTAGAGAGGAGGATCCTAGCAGTGGAATTGAGATGCTACAGAAGGATCCTAGGTAGCACATTCAAAGACCTCATCACAAACCATTAGATTAGAGACAAGGTTACCACATAACACAAAAAAGACCTTTCTTTAGGGAATATTACCGGAAAAAAGAAGAGGGGGCAGACAGAGAAAGCGATGGGAGGACAACTTAAAAGAATGGATGGACCTGTCATTGAAAGACTAAGTAAGGCAAAAGACTGAGAGGAATGTAGAAAGACCGTCGGTTCAACAGACTAATCGATTGGTAAAGGTAAAGAAAGATCAAGATCTACAAGTAGGTCGCCAATTTCTAAGTCCTACAAATTTTCAAAGTGAATATAAGGGCCCATAAAATGACGTTAAAATGGACGGTTTATACTATTCGGTTATCTATACGATCGATTATTTAGACATACGCCGTTTCTTAATTAATCCGGATAATCGACGTTTTGATGTGCTTTTATTATTTACATAGATAAAATGTGTGTAGTGCTGGTGCATTTGTATAGGCTAGGTTGGTAAGTTTTATTTAAATCTTTGCTTTACCGGTCTTTTATTTTAAGAATGAACACAAAATTGGGGAGCTTAACAATGAAAGGCTGGGAAATAAAGCTTTGTCATGAAGAATGGCCCGATAGTATGTGATAGCGTTGTAATACTGACTGTTCCACTGACTATACGAGGGCCAAAAAGATAAGAAGGCTATAACTGCGAAGTTTTTGTGCATAATGAATGCATACACCATAATAGGGATTTGCGATTCTTTGATTGAAGGATGAAATAAAGAAACTTATAGAATTTGTGGTCTAGAAAGTAAGGGGTGTCGTTGAAATGAGGGCCATGTTATTAAAGCATTTAAAAGAGCAGACAGATAAGAAGGCTACAACTGCGAAGTTTGTGTACTACTTCAAGAGTGAGAGCTATATGTGGCTAGTTGAAAGTCAATAAAAATGGCATCCCTACCACAGACATAACTATGGCCAACTCCTCAGAATCAGAAATAATGGGAACTAAGTTAATTCTTCCAGTTGGAAATATTAATCTATTTAACTGCTACTTCCCACCAGACAAGGAAATAGAGATTGATCACATACAAATACCTGACAAAGAAGACTGTCTTATCTTAGGAGATATGAATAGTCACTCTCAGAGCTGGGGATACCCAGACCTAAATGCCAGGGGAGAAGAAATTGAAGAATGGCAAGCAGAGAACAGACTTATCCTACTTAACAAATCTGAGGATAAACCAACATTTTTCTCAAGAGCCTGGCTAACATCAACCACTCCAGATCTAGCCTTTGCAACTGACAACTTATCCAAAAAGTGCACCAGAGAAGTTGCAGACCAGCTAGCCACCAGAAACCACAGACCCATATTGATCAGTATGGATAGCTCCTTCAAAATATCAGAAAACTCCACCATCCCCAGATGGAACTACAAAAAAGCCAACTGGCACCTATTCTCAAAGCTCACAGACATATACACAACTTCAATAAACTGCAAATCAAATCAGGTTAATAAGTCATACTCAGCTTTCTCCAAAGCAATCCTCCTAGCAGCTAAGGAATCAATTCCTAGAGGAGCAAGAAAAGATTATATTCCAAACTGGTCTGATCACCTTCAACAACTCCACAATGCCACCATTGAAGCCAGAAACACAGTAGAAAATAACCCTTGTACAGAAAATACCATAAATCTAAAAGCAGCTAACGCAGTTTTCAGGAAAAATTACCTTTCCGCCATGAGAAAAAGTTGGCATGAAAAAACAGAACGGCTAAACGTATATAGAGACGGCCACAAACTCTGGCGTATAGCCAAATGTCTCAACCAGGAAGAAAACAGAACAACTCCTATAGTAATAGAAGAGGACAACAAACCTCTGAAAGGCCAAGAAGCAGCAAATGAATTCAGTAAGTTTTTCCAAAGCGTAGGACAAAAACAAATCAATGAAAGTAGAAATAAAGATGTAAACTCAGAAATCCAAGATAGAATTAAAAAAAACAATCCAGCTTACTCCTTGGGAATGACCACTAATCTTAAAATGAAGGAACTTGATGAATCCCTAAAAGTCCTCAAACCAAAACAAGCCCCGGGCCCAGACAAAATATCTAATGACATGCTTCTTCATTTGGGTCCTCAAGCCAAAAGAAAACTGCTACAAATATTCAATGCTAGCTGGAAATCTGGCAGAATTCCAAACATCTGGAAAAAAGCCCATATGATCCCTATACTAAAGCACGGCAAACCAAGAAACAAGCTGGATAGCTACCGTCCCATCAGCCTCACTATCTGTACTTGCAAACTGATGGAAAGAGTGATAAATAGAAGGCTGACATTGATTCTTGAGTCAAATAACCTACTCACTGAAGCCCAGACTGGCTTTAGAAAAGGCAGATCAACAAAAGATCAAATCACCTTTATCACACAAGAAATAGAAGATGGCTTTCAAGAAAAGAAACCAACAACAATTGTGTGGGTTGACTTAGAAAAAGCATTTGACAAAGTCTGGGAACAAGGTCTCTTGCTCAAACTAATCCAGCATCACATATCCCACAGAATGTACAACTGGATAAAGGAATATCTAAATAATAGAAAAGCCTTAGTTTGCATGCAAGGACAAAGAAGCCACACATTGGGTATAAAAAATGGTGTCCCCCAAGGAGGAGTCCTATCCCCAACACTTTTCCTAATATTCATAAACGATCTAAATCAAAACCTATCAAGAAAAGTTCAAAGCAGCATGTATGCAGATGACCTTGCCTTAATTAGCACAGAAGAATATGTAGGAACATCGAAATTTCGATTACAAGATGCTCTCGATATACTCAATAATTGGTCCAAAGACTGGGGCATGTCCATCAGCACAAAATAGACCACATATACCATATTCTCACTGTCAACAAAAACAGCTAACAATAAAATTAACATTAGATAAGGAAGCTTTAGAAATAAAATGACAGCCCTACATACCTTGGAGTCACCTATGACCCGAGACTAACCTGGAAAAGCCAAATAGATAAAACACAGAGTAAAGGCATTCAGAGACTATCCCTCTTGAAAAAATTAGCTGGCTCAGATTGGGGAGCAAATCACAACATCCTGAAAAAGACCTATACCAGTTACTTGAGACCTGTATTAGAATATGGTGCCACAGCATGGGGCTCAGCAGCCCAAACCAACCTAAGAAAAATAGACAAGGTTCAAAATATTGGTCTAAGGATAATGACAGGAGCAATCAAAACAACACCCATAAGAGCTATGGAGGAAACCGCTGCCCTGATCTCTCTGGATGAAAGAAGAGAAATACAAATCCTTTCCCAATTCACTAAATTGGAAACCATAGAGAGGCACCCACTCAGAACAAAATCCATACAACTGCCACCAAAAAACGCCTCAAAAGGACCAATTTCATACAGGAATCTCTAAACCTAAAAAAGAAACACCAACGTGAAAAAGTTACCCTGGAATCCTCGATACACTATAATGAATCTCCACCCTGGGACGAAAGCCCTCTTCCTACTATAAGGGACCATATTGAAAGCATTAAAAAAAATCTGATTACAGACCAACAGAGCTCAAGACAATAGTGAACTGTTTTCTACATACCAATTATCCTACCAATCAGTGGATCAGAGTTTACACAGATGGCTCAACCCATAAAGCCACCACAAATGGAGGAGCTGGAATACTTATCGAATGGCCAGATGGAGGAAAACTAGAAAAATCTATTGCAACTGGAGAGCTCCCTGACAGTCACAGAGCAGAAAGGGAAGCACTATCACTAGCTGCTACCATCCTAGCAAATCATCCAAATTCCCCACACAGTCAGATTGTCTTACTAACCGATGCAAAAACAACCCTCTCCAAAGCCTGCAAAACTCTGATTCCTCATATATTAATAACCTCAAAACAGCACTTACAAAGCTCAACAACAACAGCAAAAAAACTGTAATTCAATGGATCCCAGCTCATATAGAACTAGAAGGAAATGAGAAGGCTGACACACTCGCCGAGAGTGGGAGAACTAACACACTAATAAACTCTGCACTCTATCCAGAAGAATTGAAGAAATTAATAGTAAATAAAATAAATGAGAAATGGACGAGCTCTCATCCAAATCACAAGAAAGATGACGCTTACTATAAGCTATCCCGACAAGACCAACATCTAATCTTTCGACTCAGGACCGGACACAACAGAATGCGACAACACATGTACCGGAAGCTCAAAATTGGAACCAGTGAAATCTGCCCATTTGGAGAATCACCAGAGAATACAGACCACGTCCTCCAAAACTGCTCTCTATACCAAGAGGCCCGTATAAGACATTGGCCCCAAATCACCCCACTAGAAAGGAAACCATATGGAGAGCTCCCTAATCTGGAAACCACTGCGCATTTCATCTCATGTATTGGTCTACTCATCTGAACACTCCAACATAACAATGAGAACGAAGAAGAAGAAGAAAGTCAATAGTGGTTTAGTCTATTTCATCTGCACTAGTAGTACAGTAGCTTTTTTTTATTTTCTCTATATTTAATGTTTCAAGTTATAGTTTAAAAGAATAAGACTCAACAAAATTATTACTACAGTCATTTTATTACATCTTAGTAGTGTTTTTATTAACGCCACGTCCTCATCCGCATGTCAGACGATACAAGTCTCTTCAAACCAATCGTGACACTATACTTTAATTTCATTAATTTCATTCTAATAAAAAGTTTTTTGAAATCTTCATGTGTATCTCAGCCAACTCGCACACGTTTTGTTACTGCCGTAATATTGTATTGGATATTAGACAGTTTGTTACCATTCCTGCTTTTTAGTTGTATATATTTGGCCAAATTAATAGCTAAACATCCATAGTACAAACAGCACTCCTTTTCTCTGCTCTTATATTTCCATTAATTTAATTGGCATCCATCAGTATCTTACAATACTCAATGCGATACTGAAAAGAGTTATAAAGAAAGAGTGCCTAAGTTTCAGATACCTAATTTTCAGCCTTGTCAGAAAGTGCCCAATTTACCGGTGCTTTAATTTTCAGGTGCTTTATTTGCCTAGTGCCTCAATCACCGTGTACCTCAATTGCGGTGCCTAAATTACCGGTGTTTAAGATTCCAGTGCTTAAATTTCAAGTTACCTGTAGCAGCTTCAATTTTATTTCATTTGACTATCACCCTTCTCACCCATTACATTTCATGGATGGCTGTCTGGTCGTGCGGTTTGCACGCTGGACTGTCGTTCGGATTTATCGATGGTCCCGGGTTCAAACCCTGCCCGCTCCCATCCCCCGTCGTCCTGCGGGAGGTTTGGACTAGGAAGTAAACTATCTTCAACTCTAAAGGAACATCCGAAACATGTAAAACATTTTACAAACAAACATTTTACAAACATCTCGAGCAATAATTCGTAATAATTTGTATTGCTTCCCTTGCCTATACTTAATTGAAATATTAGCCTCCCTTGTCGAAATTAACAATATCTATATTTATCTTTATATTTATCTATATCTATCTATACATCTATCTATATATCTATCTATATCTATATCTATCTATCTATCTATCTATCTATCTATCTATCTATCTATCTATCTATCTATCTATCTATCTATGTCTCTCTCTCTCTCTCGCTATATATATATATATATATATATATATTGTTGTGAGTCTACATTGCGCAGTCATTTGGCGCGACATTGTGTACCAGAGGACACGATAGAGAACAGAGGAAGGAAGATGGCCGATGATTAGCGATGTAAACAAGAAGACCTGAGATGTGATTCTAAGTTTGGCTCTAGATGTTGTTTATAATTGATTATTGAACGTTTCGTTGAGTTTAATTGCTAAGTTATAGCAATTGGTGTCAGAAGTGGGATCCTCAACGAAAGTGGGAACAAGGTCTTGGTACACGACCGTTACAACATTTTCTTTTCGGATAACCCAACGTAAGTTTTGGTAGGCCAACGTGAGAAAGATACGGGATGTTGTCAAAAAAAAAACTTGGTCAGCTTTCGTTGATAGAACCTAGACGAGAACTCAGATGCAGAGAGCTGAAGGTAAGCGGAAACAAAGAGGTGCTCATGGAGCGTCTGAAGCAAAGCAACATAGATGATAAACAGGATCCGGACACCTATTTATTCGAAATAAAACCCGATACGGGGGAGATTCCGAAATCAATGAAAGATGAATTAGGTAACAAACTTGGCTCTATAGAATCCGTTGTGTTTGGATTAAAAAAGGATATGGACGATTACAAACAACAATTAAGAAATGAGGTCGCTGAATTAAGGTTTCAAATGGTGGGAGATGTTGATTCTAAAATTCAACAATTACGAAATGAAATGAAGGCGGTGCTGCAAAAGAAACAAGATGCGGGGTGGGGGGGCACTGTGACTGAAATGACGGGGAAGATTAAACCACCGGTGTTTGACGGCTCTGTGTCTTGGTCGGCGTATCGATTACTATTCGAGGCGGCGGCGCAAGTCAACAGATAGGTTACCAAGGCAGAGAGGGCAACTGGTCTCATGTTGGCACTCAAAGGCAAGGCAGCCGAATTGTAACAGAGTATGACGGATCGGACAGACTACGATGCCATGGTCAAAACAATGGAACTACGATACGGCAATGAACACCTGCAGGAAGTTTTTAGGATGCAATTAAAGAATCGACAACAGAAAAACGGAGAGACATTACAGGAATTAGCAGCAGACGTAGAACGTCTCTCCCGTCTTGCTTACCCAGCGAAAACAGAAGAGCGGAGAGACATTACAGGAATTAGCAGCAGACTTAGAACGTCTCGCCCGTCTTGCTTACCCATCGACAACAGAAGAACGGAGAGACATTACAGGAATTAGCAGCAGACGTAGAACGTCTCGCCCGTCTAGCTTACCCATCGACAACAAAAGAGCGGAGAGACATTACAGGAATTAGCAGCAGACGTTGAACGTCTCTCCCGTCTTGCTTACCCAGCGACAACAGAAGACCGGAGAGACATTACAGGAATTAGCAGCAGACATAGAACGTCTCTCCCGTCTTGCTTACCCATCGGCAACACAGGAACTTTTGAATGTTCTGGTCACAGATGCTTTCATAGTTGGAGTGCGAGATTCGGAACTTAAGAAAGCCATCCGAATAAGCGGAAAACGGAAAATCAACGAAGTCCTCATCTATGCCCTGTCCTACGAGGCGGCCGAAGTTTCAGCGAGGAATCATACAGTATTGTCGGACGTTAAATGTGGCGGAAGAGTAGGATCTGCCGCGGCTGATTCGAAGAATGGTGGAAAAGGTTTTAAATGAACGGGAACATTATCAAACCTCAAGGTGTAGTAAAAAGACTTTTCGTTGTTGGAATTGTAACACTCCAGGTCATTTACGGAGGAATCGTAACATGTTTTTCCAGGGCCAAGGCTGTGCATCGGAACGTCTACCGCTACGATTCTACGGGCTTAGGGAGCAATAACTGGCAATTCAGAAAATCGAAACTCCGAGAATAAAGACTCCTTTCAGAGTGTTAGAACAAAGCAGAACCTTGAGAGTGCAGGGAAAGATTGACGCTGGTTCTTATAGGACACAGGGGCTACGTGGTCGATAGTTGGACACAGGGGCTACGTGGTCGATTGTTGGACCCGTCTGATTGGTGATCAGGAAATAATACGATTGAATGGCTACACTCTTAAAACGGCAGGTGGCGAACTGTTACCTATACTAGGACAGGTACGCTTAATTTTGAAATAGGAAGTCAACCATTTAGTCATGATTTTCTGATCGCCAATGTTGTCGACGATTGCATCCTTGGTCTGGATTTTATGCAGGAATTCGGTTTATCTCTAAACATTGGAAGTGGAACTTTACAATATGGACACATAGAGTTCCCATTGCTTGATGATGGTGTGGAAGGCATTCAGGTCAAACGAATCGAACATACGACCATACCAAAATGGTCTAATCTGTCAGTAAACAGGTATCATAAAAGGGACAAACTGAAGTGGAACAAACTGGAAGGCCAGCTACATCCTAGAAGAGCGGAGATTAAAACATCAACCAATCATTGTTGTGGCTATACGGGTAGTTACAAGGAAAGTGTTGGTGGTGGCAGTGCCGTCGAAAATCATAATGACAAATCAGATGCGTCTAGCTTTCAAGATAAAGAAAGTGGCAACCTTTTCAACGATAAGCGCAGACCTGAAAAGAAAACGCTAGATGAAGAAACTAGAGAAGTGACCTATAGGCAGAGTGAAACAATTGCTTTTGATGTCCTGGATAGGAGTGCTTCAATGGTCATGACCAAATCAGACAACGTTGGAAAAACCATCAACAGGTCTGGACTTGACAAACGTGTGTACGTCTGCCTTCACAAAGCAGTGTAAAAGATGAATCAATTTTAGCGGAAACTGGACACTGATAATGTAGTTAATGGACATGTGTAGAAAGGCCTACCTTCTGGAGATGGCTGAAAATGACAGTGTGTTTACGACCTGGTCTCCAGTGGGACTATTACTTTCTAGCCAGAACTTTATCTGCACTGACAATCCTTTAGCCCTGTCGAAAATCTGGTCATGTTCGGGACGAACATAACTAAGGAGGTGTTATGACTCTACATTGCGCACTGTCATTTGGCGCGACATTGTGTACCAAAGGACAGGATAGAGAACAGAGTAAGGAAGATGGCCGATGATTAGCGATGTAAACAAGAAGGCCTGAGATGTGATTCTAAGTTTGGCTGTAGATGTAGTTTATAATTTATTAAACGTTCTGTTTTATATCATTTTTGTTGAGGTTAATTGCTAAGTTTTAGCAATATATATATATATATATATATATATATATATATATATATATATATATATATATATGGCTCAACAGTTTAAACGAGAAGAAGAAGTAAAGGAAATATCACACTTTAATTTCTGCGGCTAGAGTTACCCCACGAAAAAACAAGAGGGGGTGAGAAAATTGAGTATTCACCAGTCACTACGGATGGCTGTCTGATCGTGTGGTTTGCTCGCTGGACTGTCATTTGGAATTATCGATAGTCCCTGTTCAAACCGTGCCCGCTTCTATATCCCTTCGTCCTGCGTGAGGTTTGCTAGTAATGATTACAGTTGTTCTCAAATAATCTGAAAGTTAGTAATTAAAAACATTTTATTAATCTGACGTATATACTTCAATTGAAAGCATAGACAAGATGCATAAGAGAGTGTTCTAACTAGTCAATGTTTTCTTAGCAGCTTCTAATGAGTGTCTGCCTAATACTCTATCTACTTTTGACGCTATTAGTACTGTTAATCACTTTTGACGCTAGTACTATTGTAAATCTATCTCTTTGACACTATTGCTACTGTAAATCTCTTTTGACGCTATTACTACTGTTAATTTATTTTGACGCTATTACTACTTATAATCTTTTCATGGCCACATTTGTATATGCTTGCGAGTCTAGGACGCTGACTGCATAGCTAGAGAGGAGGATACTAGTGATGGATTTGAGATGCTACAGAAAAATCCTAGGTATTTAAAGACCGTATCACAAACAGGGTTACTGTAGCGATTGGATCCCACGATGACCTGCTAACTATTGTAAAAAAAAACGCAAGCATAAATCTATGGCCATATTGCAAGGTCTCCGGGGCTCGCAGAGACTTTTCTACAGGGAAAAGTACCAGAAAAAAAAGAAGACGAGATAGATAAAGCGATGGGAAAACAACTTTAATGAATGAACGAGCCAGCTATTCAAAGAGATGTTAATTAATGCAAAAGACAGAGAGGAATGGAGAAAAACGGTCAACAGATCTTGCAAGGTGCCCCAACGGTCAAACAGACTAAGGTAAAGGTAAAGTAGATCTGTACATTTTTTAATAAAATTCTTTCTCGCTAAAGGGGGTTGGTAAAAATGTTCAAAATTTTCAAAATTTTCTAGTTGTTAAGAGAAAACTCATCGGTCTATAAAATAAATAAAGGAACTATTGTATTTAAAAAAAAAATTATTTGTTCACTCTTACCTTGATGAATACTGGGAGAGTAGGCTTCAAACAGTTTCCTAGATGTTTGATAAAATTACTAGCACGTTGGCCATACTGGGAAAACTCTGGTTTGACCATTACAATTTTCAAAAGTAGAATAAGAAATAAATTTAAATTAAGATACAGAACGAGAATAAATTGATCTTGAACGACCTTTACATCTTTGGGTATTTCCAAAAAGCCTTAAAGATGTATACATTTTCTAAAACCAAGATTTTTTCTCGAGAAAAAGTTCTCTTTCTACAAGCTTATATCAACTCACTTTGCCTATGTGTCTGTAGGTTTGTCTATCTTTCTGGTTAAAAAGTCGTAACGTTATTTGTCACTCATTCTTTCTTGGATCAAGTTGTAACTTCGCACAATTATTCATTGGTCTAGCCATTTTATGAATCAATTAAAAACAACAATTAGATAATAATCACTAGTAATTAATATTTTGTTCAATACCAACATGGGAATCTCATCTTTCAATAGTTAGAGGTAAGGCTAATTATCTTGGGTTTCGTTCCTTTAGCTAATTGAACACGCTATTTCTCCCAAACACATTTTCGGATCATGTTGAATTAAACAATAATTTATTTTGCATTACAAAACAGGAATCAATTTTTCAAAATTTAACAAAAAGTCAATATATATATTTGTAAATAATTATCTAATTTAATGTAGAACAAGGGAAATAGCGTCTCTTTATATAAATGTTGACCTCCTTCAGTCATAGAGTGACTATGGTTCACCTTGAACACTTTTTTCGTGTGACTGTAGAGTACTATTTTAGAGAGACATTCCTGTCCACAAATATCGCTGGTTAGGTGGCTTTTGCTGTGCTGTTAGAGGAGCTGGCCATTTTCCGCAGGCCCGCTCTTCATTCAGGGCTGAACCCCATGTTTTTTTTTTCGCTGTCCATTTTTGTATTGGTCACTGTCTCTGTCCATCTAGTGCGGTTTAGTGCTACGACTTCCCAATGGCCAGTATCAATGTTCAATTATTGAATTTCCCGTTTGATTACATCCATGTAACATAGGTAAGGGCGACCAGTTGTTCTTGAGCTAGACGCGAGTTGCCCGTAGAAAATGACTTTCGGAATGCGATTGCCCTGCATCCGGTGAACATGTCCGAGCGTTGTCTGAGGACTGTAAAGATGCTGGGAAGACCTGTTCGCGCAAGGATCTCAGTATTGCAAACTCTTTCTTGACATATGATTTTCAAGATCATTAGGAGACAGCGTAAGTGGAATGAGTTTAGTTTCCTCTCTTGCTTTGCGTAGGTGGCGTAGCGTATTCAGACCGCAGGCCTTGTAGACCTCCATTTTGATCGCTGTAATGAGCTTCTGGTTTTCATAAACTCTTGGTCTGAGTCTAGTGAAGATTCATGCAGTCTTTTCTATGCGTTTATTTTTTTTTCCTCTTCTAGAGACATGTCATCTTGAATTGTAGATCCAAGATAGCCGAATTCATTTACGGCATCCAGCTTGTTATCGTCAATAAATAAAGTAAAAAAATATTTGAAATTAAATATAAGAAAAAGCCATCAATACATACATTTTACCTGCTTAAATCTAATAGTCATTATTTATTAAGAGAAAGTTAATAGCTCTATTAATTATATAACGGAACTATTTTTTTTATACAAAATATTTTTGTATGTTTTTCTTGTTTTTATTTATTGTTTTTTTTATTTTATAATAGATTGACGTGTAATAAATAAAGCCTACACCGAAATCTATGAGTTAATATCCTTACTATTAAATGCAATAAATTGGTACACAAACTGTAAACAACTTAAACCACAATCTTGTTTTTTTTAAATTTAATTATAAGTAAACATTATATACGTGTCAGTGACGAAGAGCTCTGTTTTAACGTAAAAGACGCTATGAAAGTTATTTTTCTATAAAAGAAGTTATAAAAAATATGTGATATAAAACCACAGACCTATATATTCTATAATATATTGGTATTTGATTTCTATATACAGATCATTTAGTAATTGAATTTAGAAATACCAAGGTTCGTTTCGTGTGTAACACCATTTGTAAAAACCGTATAGAAATACATCTCTCTCTACATATAATACAATAGATGTTGTCTTTATTAGAGTGTTCGTCATAATATAGATCTAAAACTACATATTATATATAAGATTAGTAGATTTAAGTTAGTAAGTAAAGAAACTAGAACAGACATAAAATATATATTCATAACAAACATATATTTATATTTGTATACAGTAACACTTTTATTAAAATCGTTAAACCATTAGGAGAGAAGACTTAAATGTAAAGTAAGAATTACACTTAAAACACTAAATCATAAACTTCAAATGCATAAACGAAACTTAATGAAAATACTCAGGAAGACACAAAGTAAAGGCACATGCCTTGCTCCATATGCTAGAAAAACGTCTTCTCTTGTGCTAGATTTGACCGGAGTTTCCAGCTCCAACTTCTTTCAGTTCGGCCCATCTCTGGGGTGAAAAAAGTTGAGCGATTCTAGTAACGTTTTTAAAAAGAGGACGATTGCTGGATCTATCTTAGCAGAATGTATAGCTGACAGGTTGAGAGAGTGATTATAACAGTTCAGAACTGTAGCCTTTAAATTTATGTCTAAGAGACGTTTCTGCAGGCCTGACAGACGGCCACTCATTGTGGCTGCGTTACCATAGGGTTGACCTCTGCACAGATCAAAGTCCAGTACAATGTCTGTAAGAGCTTTCAGAAGAAGCTCTTTATAATGCTGTGCATCAGGTTTCAAAATTTTGAAGTAGCCAATAAATAACTCTCTTATTTCGAAATTATCAAAATCCAAGTAAAAAACTATTACGGATACCTGTTCTTGATGACAAACATTTAGAGTGGAATCAAGCATTCAAAAAAGGAACAAACTTGCTTTACTTTCCCAACAATTAATTCCCTAACTAAATTGCTTATCAATTTAATGAACTCATTTTCAACTTCCGGTGACAAATAATGTCTTCCCATTTTCAATTCTATGTAAGTGGTGTTTCTTCAAATTCTGTTAGAAATTTCAAAATGATACGAAGTTCCCAGGATTGGTTGAATTAATTTTATTTTTTGTGACCACGTAAGCATGCGCTTTTTTTTTGCTAAGTATTTAGTAGCTTTTGCTACACGCTGATTTTTCAAAATTTGCGCATGAAACAAATGTGACAGTTCATCTGGTTCTGCTTTAAGCTTGTCTTCTAACTTCCACTACAAAAAAAGCTTCTCTGCGGTTGACTCTTTCTTCATGTTCTTTCAGTCTCTCGGGTTTCTTCCATTTTAATGAAACCAACTCCTGGTTAGCTCAATGCAACAAATGTTTCTGATGCCTCAGGAAACAGTACACATGCAAAACAAAACAAACATCCCAAGAGTAGTTTAAAAAGGAGTCAGGATCAGTTGCAAATTTCTCCTGCTGGAAGCTTTCTAATGAACCATGATGATGTCAACAAAACAAATCTCGACACTTATTTATCTCTAAATTCTCCTCCACCCATCCCCACACTCTTGCTACGCCACTTATTCATGACTTAGATTGACCTAAGGACCCGCATAGAACGTAATCATCTTTTTTTGAAGGAACGTCTGTATTTTATAAGATAAGGTAACAAGAGGAAGGGAGGATGCCAGTTAGTGTCATAATGGAAGCTATGAAGATGACTTCTTTCTGTTGTGGTCTTAGTTTAATTTTACGATTAATGTAATCAACAAAAATGTTTAAAATCACTACAATTTTTATTTTTACAATTATTTTTGTCAATAAAATTGTGTATCGGAAAATGCCGGGTACTTGAAATAAACTAGGTCTTAAAAAGATACACAGATCTTAGTGAAAAAACTTGTCAAAGAAAGTACTGTAGATGTGTAGTTTCAAATGCCTTGTTTCAGGTCTTTTCTTTTATATAGTCTGTGCTGGGTTTGATTCCAACTTCCCATATTTTTGTGAAGATTTTTTTTCTTTATCTAGTAAGCTGAAATTCACAACATAATAATGTCAATTTAATTTTAAACGAGTACTGAAAAGTGTAAAAGTTGTATAGGGAAATAGTACTACCGGCCCTTTTTAGTTTTGATCAAAGAAACAAAACGCATCTAGCAATATCGACCGTTTGTAGCGTTAAAAAAAAAAAGGGGGGGGGGATAAAAAAGGATTAGTGAGCGATAAAACGACATTATAAATAAGCCTATTAGGCAAGAGAAAAAACAAAAATAGGGTATAGTGATTCAAACAAAAACAATTGACCTAGTGAATCCAAAAAAAAGAATTAGACTTAGTGATTTAATAAACATATCTTCATCTTCAAGTATCCCTTAGATTGTTGAACCGTTGGGGCACCTCACGTGATTTATTTATCATCTTTCTCCATTCATCTCTGTCCTTTGCATTAAATATAATTTCATTCAATAACAGGCCTGTCCATTCTTTGATGTTGTCTTTTCATAGCTTTCTTCGTCTTCATCTTCATTCCTGGTATTGTTCGCTTAAGGAATGTCTTTGCGAGACCCGTGGGCCTTGTGATATGGCTGTAGAGTTTGAGTTAACGTTTTTTTACAGGTATCGTGGGGACAAATTGCTATATTAATCCTGTTTCTTATCTATTCATTTGTGACGCTGTCCTTGTAATTGACACCTAGGACCTAGATCTTTCTGTAGCATCTTAACTCCATTGCAAGGATGTTCTACTCGAAATATGCGGTCAGTTTTTAAGAATTGCAAGCATATAAAAATGCGGCCGTAACCAGGGAGCGCTTCAGTCAGATTTTAGTGACGATGTCAATGCCTTTGTCTGCCCAGATTGTTGTGAGTTTTGAAAGTGCTTCTGTAGACTGTACAATTATGGCCAGTAGTTCAGGTTTGGTTCCTTCATTTGTGTGACAGGTTGGGTAAAGTGACGTGTGTTTGGCGCGTTTAGGGAATGATTATTTTTAAGGCTATCACACACCAACCCGTCAGCATATAAATCGGGAGCAGTCACGCAACGAGACAAGCAATAAAAGACAGATACAAAGTTAAAATGAAGAATATTTATTTACATAAATATTTACATATAAGAATAAAAGGGGGAGGGTTTGCATCTATCTCTAATCAATAATATCTCTAATCATCACTCTTGCACTTAATAAGAGAGTATGTCACTTTGTCTTCTGAACTTAGCTGGTTGTCCTGTTTGGGTCGCAGCTGGCTGTGTCCTGGCTTGAGGTTCTGCAGCTGGAGGTGGCGCTCTAGCGGGTAGAGGAACGCCGGAGATACAGTTCTTGTGGAGTCTCAATCCAAAGTTCTGATATCTGTAGTGGGCACAGTAGGGCGGGTGGCCGGCTACTGTGGGCACAAGGTTACTGCGGACAGAGCTGATCTGCCGTGGGCAGCGTAGTTGACAGGATAAGTCCAGTGAGTTGCAGAGGGTTAGGCGTAGCTATGACGTCTCGCACAGATCTGGGTCTATAGGGACGTTGCACAAATAAGTTGGCAAGTAAATCCGATAGCGCCAAGTAGTAGAGTTGAGTAGATCCACGTAGGCAGTAGATGATACTCAATAGCAAGTGGGCAAGTGATCCGATAAATAGGCTGATAGTAGCAATATAAAAATGTACATAAAAGGGGAAATAATCATCTCAAATAAACAACACAAGTGGAAAGAGAAAGAGAGGGGGGGGGGGGAGAAATGGACGGTGGTCAGCGACCATGGCGGTTTGTTTACATACGACCGTCGGCCGAGAACAATGGAGTGTGCTTAAATGTAGAGTGTCCGTTCAAGGGGCGCAACTCTCGTCAAAGTAAAATGACTACAGGAGAGATAATTCATATCTCTTTTCTAAACGCAGTATTAATGCGCTAGTAAAATTATCAAGACGGTCAGCCGAGATAAAGGAAATAAAATAAGATGTACAAATATATACATGGTTGCATCAACGATCAATTGAGCAACGTAGCATAAATAGATTAATGCAATACACAAATAAATACATATGACATGTTTATGTTTTCTACTTACGACAGTGAGAAATACACAATGCACTAATTAAATATAAATGAAGTAATAAAATACACATGATAATATCCAGTGAGAAATATGCACACAAAGTAATTAAGATGGAACTTGTGATTAAGTTCGGCTTACCTCCTAGTATTCCTCTAGGAGTAAGAATAAATGATATAGTCGAGACTCGATTGATAGCAATAGAGAAATGAGAGGGTCTGGCTTGATTTAATCTACCTTATATATAGGCCATGAAAATGTGGGCGGAAACAGGAAATGTCCTAGGCTTAAGATTTATCTTACACGAGGATGAAGTCCGACAAGAGTCGCACCTTGGAGTGTCACGAGGCGTGTCGGTCCGAGTGATCTCCTAGATTAAAGAGAGACGTAGGAGAGGGGGAGGGCAGAAAGATTGACTCACATTCCACCCAAGGTGGTGTCCACTGCGGCTGTCAGACATCCTGTTCCTGCGGGTGATATCAAAGAGACTGTGTTTATCTTTACCCCGGTCAAGGGAAGATAAATGAAAAGACGCCAAGGTGGCGGACCAAGTCTAGCTCGAATATGTAAAGGTGGGGCGGGTGAAGAATGTGGGGATAGGACGGGGAAATAACTAAAATAAAATAAATAAATATTGAATAATAATAATTAATGTTGTGATAAATTTGAGTGACTCTGACAGCGAGCTTTTGACTTGTCACAATTTGAGACACTAGCTCCGAGGTATTTAAAACTACTGACACGAGTCAGCTTATCGCCACCAATGTCCCTTTTAAAGCTCTGTTGGCTGTTGGTCATAATCTATGTTTTTTTGGCATTGATTTGCATACATTTGCTACAAAAGTCTTTTCTAAGCGCATCACTATGTCAGCTATGTCTACTTCTGTTACTGCCAGAGCATCTAAAGCAAAGCGCAAGTTTGTCATTTTTCTTCCTGTAAAGCTTACAGAAAATTCATATCTTCGAGAGCATTTTACATCAACCTTTCAAAGTAAGATATTGAATATTCAATATACACCTAGCTAAAAAAAATAGTAAACATAGTGGATAGAGAAAATTAAGTAGACCTATTTTCTAAATAAAAACAAGTAGACCAAATAGATTAAAAGAAAATAAAAAAAGTTTTGTGGTTGTGCCAAATAAAAGTAAAACAAAAAGTAAAGCTTCCCATTTTAGACCTTGCGATCTTTGGGGCAGATGATGTTAAGGTCATCTGTTTCTTTGGACAACAGTTACCAAGCAGGGTGTAATGTGGTCAGCACAACGACCAACCGCCTTTATTTTCCCCAACTAAAGTCAGGTACACATTAAAGTTCGGTGGACTTAGGGCCGCCATAAAAATCCCGAAATTTGAAATCCCAGTCTTCACCGAGATTCGAAACCAGGACCTCAGATTTCGGAAGCCAAGTGCTTAACCATTTAACCACCGCACCCCCAGATGTGGCCAATAGTGTATTTTTAATGTGCATGTCTTCTATATTGTTTAAATTATGATTTTATATATGCGCAGTTTGCTAAGCCAATACATATGCACGGGAAACAGGCTTTGGAAAAAAAAACAATTTGTGAAAAATTTAAATTAATATTTATTTGCAAGACTGGATTTTTTAAAATAGGGGAATTGTTTTTGTTGTAAGGGTTTCCTAACTTAAGACATAGTTTCACTTATATGAATATTCCCTCGTTGTACAATGATAATGGTAAGAGAGTGCTTGTATAACGTTCTGATGATTATATCGATGTTTGTAGTATATGGCACAGCTGAACAAAACTTTGCTCTAGTGCTTTGCTGTTTGAGTTTTTTTCTCTAGCTGAAAACGGAAATTATCACCCAATTAGTAGCAATGTAACTAATGGTAGTATCGTGATCCACTTTTTCTTTGCACCTTTCTTTTCGTTCTTTTTTCCTGTTGTTGACGCTTTTGTATTCGTGGACATTATTTGGGTCGGACAACTTTTTCTCTTTAAGCTCCCGTCGCTTGTCAAAGAGTTATAATATATCCTCTGTTACCCTGTTTTTTGGGTCGGACGGAGCTTCCCTAGTATTTCTAAGGATGTGACTTTGACTGATGTGTTTAGCATATAATTAACATGTGTGTCAATATCCTGGTCATTAAAGTCCAAGATATTGAGGGCTGCAGAGCGTCCTCCTACTTGTGCCTCGAATATGGCAGCTACTTTGGGGTCTTTTAGTTTATCTTGATCTTTTTCTAGTCGTTTAAAGATTGTTCTACACATTATCAATAACTATAATCTTTTATATTTCAAATTGTAATTTTGTTTACACACATACACGCTTTCATATGTAAAAACAAATTTGATAATGATAATTATCTAAAGATAATTCTTCAAATTCAATCGGGCAATTATCTACACCTAGAGCAGTACTACATTAAAGATCTATATCTCTAAAAATATACTTAAACTAGCTGATACCCGTCCAACGCCACGGTTAAAAAAGTTGATATATATATTTAACTCTTAAACTCATCAACAAAACAGCCTTTCCCTACCCAAAAACAATGAAATCTGTCTGTGGCATTTTACGTCTCGATAGAAAATCCTTTCCCTTTGAAACTTCTTGTGTGACTAAAGAGGACAATCTTTGATACACAGTTGCGGTGGCAGGTTGGGCATATGTAATCACCAGGCGCCATTGCATTTTCACCCTTCTTTCTGCTTCTGTTGTCATACAGGTCCAGTAGACTAAGGCTTTAGTATTGTTAGTCAACAAAATGTCCCACACTCTTTTCATTGCTTTGTCTATCCTGTTGTTAATGTTGTTATCCAGAGGAGCATTTGTTGGATATGATGAAGCCGAGATAGCAAAAGTGATCACAATTTGTAATGGTTGGCACTTGATGTTTACTTGAGGTGCAGTGTATGTGTTCTGGACTAGTAAGTTGGTCTTGCTTTCACTAATATTTAAGCAGCAGATAGTTTGTCAACCAGAGACTGAAGCTCAATACTAGAATTAGCCACTATAGCTGTATTATCAGCATATAGAAGTATCCTGATAAGTATGTTCCTAACCTTGGTTTTTGTCCGCAGCCTTGATACATTAAATAGTTTTCTAGAGGATCTTGTATGGAGAAAGACACCTTCGTTGATGTCGTTGTAAGGATAATTCAGTAGACAGGAGAAGAATATGCCAAACAGAGTAGGTAAGAGCACACATCCCTGCTTGACACCACTGCTAACTTCAAAAGGTGTTTATTGGGCTCCAATGAATTTAAAAGTACATTTCGATTCCTTGTGAAAGAAATCAATGAACTTCAGTAGTCTTAGAGGGCAACCTATTTTTCAGGAATTTTGAAAAGGCCACTTCAGCTGACAATGTCATAGTCTTTAGTCAGATCAACAAAAACGATGTTAAGGGGTCTGTCTCTCTCTCTCTCTGAATTTCTTCTGCAGCAGTCGTAGAGATGATATCATGTCTATGGTTGATCTTCTACTCCTGAATCCACACTGAGACTCTGGGTAGACTCAAGAAGCTATTTCTTGCAGCTTAGATAGTGCCACTCTAGCAAAGATTTTGCCAACTATGCTGAGGAAAGAGATCCCCCTATAAATGTTGCTATCACTCCGATCTCTTTTGTTCTTTTATATTGTGACTATATTCGCGTAACGTAAGTCCTGTGGGACATGACCTACTTTCCAGTAGCGGCAGAGGAGATTATAGAGTTCAGGAAGCAGGAGTGACTCGTTGACCTTAACTACTTTCGGTGGGATGCCATCACTCCCTGGAGATTTTCTATTTTTTTAAATGAAATAGTTGGAATAATAAAAATAATGAAAATGATAATAATAATAATAATTATAATAATAATAATAATAATACTCTTTATTGTACATAAGGAAAATTGTCTTAAAATGTGTGCATTACACCAAACAAAACATTATAACTATAGAAAACCAAAAGATACATTCACACAAGACTCACTCATAATTTATATGTGAAAAGTTTATATCAGATAGTTTAATGATTCCCAGGGGGAAAAAGAGTTTTTGTGTATATCTTTGCTATCGGTGTCTTGTGACTTTTATAACGGTAAAATCACAAATCTTGACCCAAAAGGGTGATTTTTTAGCGGCCCCCGAAAGGGGAAAAGACACTATTAGTTTTGTGCGAAATGTCTGTCCGTCTGTCCGTCCGTCTCGTTTAGATCTCGTAAACTAGAAAAGATATTGAAAATCCGACATCACAATATTTTAGATCATTTAAAGTTCTGATGCAACGGCTACCAGCAGTATTTAGGATTCTATAAGGCTTATTTTTATTTTTAATGTTGTTATGACTTTGAAAACTTTTTAATCCCATTAATAAAACGTTCGCTTAACAGTGCTCCAGCACCCCCAACAAAATAAACATAAATTGTATAGCCCTTTAAGTTCCTTTATTTTTGTATCTTTTCGCCTTCAGATAAACACAATTACTTCTTAGGCCCACCAGTTTTAGCCTTACCTGCAATGCCACCTCGCAAACACAAACTATTTTGAATGAAACACCCTTCCCAAACGATACACACTTTTGCTCTTGTATATTCAGTGGAACAGTCAGTATTACAATAATATCCCTAGTCGCAGTTAAGTCCAATGTAAATAGTTATGTTCACTTTGCCATATCAGTTTTAATTTTGAAAATGACCTTTCGCCACTCGGTTAGAGTAGAAAAATTGGAAGGACAGTTACTTTATTTGAGCAGGTTGAGGATAAATTATTTTTACAAATATATTCAAGTACTTCAACAGGACCCATTTCAGAGTTTAATTAAATTTCGAATGCTCTTAGTTCTCCATATAGCTTCTTTCCATTTCTATCAGTATGGTCTGTCTAAGGATCAGTTAGTTTAAACTACAGATTAGAACAAAATAGTTTGTCTAAATCATCGTTGCTCATATTTTTTAATGTTATTTTATATACAATTTGAAAAATGTCGGTATGATCTTTCAACATCTCAAATCTGTCATTGAATGCATGTATAAAAAGAAAATTTTAAAATTATTTTCATCATTAACACTTTCATCACAATGCTTGTCATTAACATCTTCATCACAATACTTGTCATCAACACTTTCATCACAATACTTGTCATTAACACTTTCATCACAATACTTATCATTAACACTTTCATCACAATACTTATCATTAACACTTTCATCACAATACTTGTCATTAACACTTTCATCACAATACTTATCATTTACACGTTCATCACAATACTTGCCATTAACACTTTCATCACAATACTTGTCATTAACACTTTCGTCACAATACTTATCATTAACACTTTCATCACAATACTTGTCATTAACACTTTCATCACAATACTTATCATTAACACTTTCATCACAATACTTGTCATTAACACTTTCATCACAATACTTGTCATTAACACTTTCATCACAATACTTGTCATTAACACTTTCATCACAATACTTGTCATTAACACTTTTAGATAGAGATTCATTGTTCGTTGTTGTATTTTTGGTCAAGTACTCGGGGTACTCTGCCACTTTTATAGTTCAGTATTTTATAGATTAGGTGTCATCAAAAGCATTTCTGTATCAAATATACAGAATTACAGAATCTGAAAAAAAATAATGGTGTTCTAGCATCGAGATATCGTTTTTGTAATAGAAGTCGGTAATGATTTTCCAGGTCTAATTAAACTCGGAAAGTTCGACGCTAAATACCCGTGCTCAGAACTGAAATAGCTATATAAGCGGGCTTATTCAAACTTTTTCAGATTAGTATCTGATGCGTCCTTAACAGGCAGACTGTTTCGATGGGAACATCAACAATACTTACAGCCTCTTTGAAAAAGCAATTATAAATGCTGGCCCATGCAGTATCCTTATGGGAAACAAAAGTTCAGGCTATTTGAGTCATCCATTTAGGCACGCCTATTCGGCTGAGGGGAGGCAACACAAATGCAAAAAAAACAACAGATGAATTCAGGGACGCTTATACATGTTAGCTCTTAAATAATTTAACGAGGGCGAAAGAATCAAATGTAGCAGGACCCATCCAAGCAGCAATTATATCAAAGAATAAGAAAAAAGGGAGATCAGTCTATGTCAAAGATGAAACGTACTCTTTATTGAGGATTGCATCCATAGAAAGCTAGACTCTACGAAAAAGCAAACTACACAAAGTCGCGTGGCCCGTTTGAGTCAGTGATGACACACTATGTAATCTTTATGCTAATGTCAAACGGAAATGTCTCAAGCTAGTAAATCGTTCAGAAAAAAATAGGGAATATCCCCAAGTCGAGAGACAAGGATGCCCCTTAATGTTTGTCATTGTCCTTAGAGTTGAGTTAAGACACTTTTCTCCATCTGCCTGTCGGAACAAACTTCTGTCTGGGAAAGATCCAAGCAGGTGTATAACTGATGTTATATAAAAAAAAGGGCCGTGCACCTCTATATGAATGGAAATTTTAATGTCCGAGTTGGTGCTAAAAACGGTGCGTTGCCAAAATGTCAAAATGTTTGTTACCTCATGGTGTTTGCAAGATCAATGACAATGGCCAAAGGCTAGGTAGTCATCTTCTAGTTTTGCTAGATCTAGATCTACATTTGGAGAAGTACACTACTGGAGGATTACTGGACTAACATTTGTTTATTCGTTGTTTCTACTGGATCTGGTCTACATTTTTCATGTGATTTAGACTATAGCTAGATCTTAGCGTCATTTGTTTCGGTAGATCTAGAGACTTTAAAACCGTTACCAGTGCCAGCCACATTGTATTTTTTATCTACTGTGTGGATCTACAACATCCGAATCTAGATCTATTTCGTCCCTTGAAGTAATTTAGGGCAGTCCGTCAGAACGTATACATATTTACAAGCTGACCGTTAGACGTTAGACGTTAGAGTCACCTTGTTGTGTTATTGACTGTTGCAGTGTTGCTGAGCTTGGAATCTACTAGATCTACACACGAGTGATGGTATACCTACTACCACTTTGCGTGATCGTCTATTCAACCTGTGAGGTTGCTTATTATATTCATTAAAGAGAGAGTTTTTCTTTATCTCTCTTGATACAGCTCAACTAGCTTGTCTCAGTATTGACGTTTGCCACTTTTTTCCTGACCTGAAGACAGAAGCCAACATCACCAGATCAACATATCAGCGCAAGTGGAACTGGACCAGTGGATTTTTTGAGAGAACCGTACCATATGTATAGCAGCACCAGGAGAGATTGGCCTATCTCAGTACTGCCTGTTTAGTAACCTATGTAGGAGCACATTTGACCTTACCTAAGACATACCAAATTTTTGTTATTCTGTTATACACACACACACGTACATGCATTTTTTAAAACAGGGTTAGGGTTTACTGGGCGACAGGGATTTCAAAGAAAAATCACCCCCACTCAAAAGTTCTGGATCCGCTAGTGGCTCACATAGTGACTGTTGTTTCATTTAGTGTATACTGAAAAGGGGTTTTAACGTCAAATTCTCTGAAGGGGGTTTCACACCAAAAGCCTTTCCCCGCATTTGGATACGCCCATGCAATTTGATTCTTGTAGTTTTGCTTTCTTTATCTTTTTATTGTTTTATTGAAGAGGGGGGAATTCAACCTAAAAACTTCGTGAAGGTGGATATTAAACCCACCTTGAATTCGTTGTGGCTAGTGATGGTTTAACTTTACAATCTCACTTACGATAAACACAATTTAAAAAAAAAAGCATTCGAAAAAATTCCAGCCTGTTGCTACGCCTATGTGTGAAGGAATTTTATTTCTTTATATACATTTGTTAAAGTTGACAAGCTTATTGGCCACACCTGTTCAAAAATCTGCTTACGTGTCCCATTGAATGACCCCTACCCTTGCATAATTAAAAACACTGTCAATAAAAAGAACATTATTACATGATCCACTAACACTGACAGTGCAGCATTCTACACAAAAAGTGATTACTATTCTCAACATTTGTTTACAACTTTCTAGTTCGCCCGGTAAGTCATTCGCTTTTAAGGTACAAGAAAATAATTAAATTTATTAAAATCATTTTTCTGTCTATTACGTGTGTGGCCTCGATGATCTGAGTTTCGAGTCATCCCCTGTCGTCCTATAAGAAATTTTGTGATAGGATGTAATTATCTTCCAACTTGAAGAAACATTTGAAACATGTAAAACATTTTTAAAAGGATCTCATCTTCAATCCAATATACATATTGCCCCTAGCACCCCTCCCTGTTGGTTGTAACCTTTCCAATCACACTTCTATCCAAGCTAGTGCAGAAGGTGCCACTGTTAGAGACTAGACTGAGAAGGATGTTGACATCAGAAGAACGAAGTTCCACACAATTTAAGATCTTCTGACGAGGCTTTACACAAGGAAGACGTCGTTATTATGTGTTTGTGAAATCCCCATGTCAATAAACATGTATATCATTGAATTGTCTCCCTTAAGTTATTACAAAATTAATACTTTAATAATACTCCGTAAGTATGTCGTCAGTTGGCCTAACAATACAATAGTACATACGTACATTTATTTTGTTTGTGTAATGGCTGCGATAGGGTTGCGTTTTTCGATATTTGAAGCTTATATCTATTGATAATCACGCTGAAAATTTGGACCTGCCTAAGTGAATCGCATCAGGGACCGATTCTGTGTTTGGGTTTCCCCACAAACTTGCTTTGTATTTTATTTATTTTTATTTAGCGTAAAGAAAAAATTGAGTAAGAACCATAATTAATGTAACTTATTTTGTAGGAAATGAGTATTTTAGAAATGTTAACATCATGGGCATATCCAGGGGGGTTGGGGTTCAACCCCCCACCAAAAATGAAATCCCTCCCCGCACTGATTTTATGCTTTGATTTTGTTTATTTTAGATGAAATTTTAATACAAAATAATATTAAACCATCACTTGCCCCAGTGCTCAACCAGGAAGTTGAGCAGTCAAATCCCCTCTTCTATAAAACAAAGCAAAAAAAAAATGCAAACGATACTCCCTAAATTCCAGAAACACAGTTAAAAAAGATTTTAATTTTAAAACACCCTGCAAAATTTATTATCAACCCCTTCTTCAATACAAAAAAACAAACAAATTACAAACTCAAAATTCTATGAACGTAGCCAAAAGCTTTTGAGTTTAAACACCTTTCCAGTGGGGTTCAAATCTAAAAAAAATACCTCTTTAATATAAAAAAGCAAACAACGCACTCAAAATTCTATGAGCATAGCCAAATGGGTTTTGAGTTTAAACCCCATTCCAGAGGGGTTTGAAGCTAAAAAATAACTTTTCAATTTCAATATAAAAAGCAATTTACACACTTTAAAATCTATGAGCATAGCCAAAGGGGTTTTAAGTTTAAACCCCCCGCCATCGGGATTTGAAGAGAAAAAATACCTCTTAAATATTACAAACAAAAAAAAAAAAACAATTACGTACTAAATATGCTTTGAGTGTTGCCAAAACGGATCGTGAGTTTAAACCCACCTTTAGAGGGGTTTGATGCAAAAAAATACCTCATCAATATTTAAAAGCAAGGTTACAAAGACAGTTTGTGTAAACACAAACTCAAAATCGGCCCCCCAAGTGGTCCACCTAGGCAGGCTTTAATATTTTCAGAAAGAACATCCAAATGAAATTATATCAAAGACAAATGAGAGATACAAATGGAGAACGAAGGTTAACAGATCTTGTGTAGTGCCCCAACGGTCAAGCAGATCAAAGGATAGGTGCAAGTGAATGCAAAGTTAGAGTTAGATGTGAGCCTGGCCTAGCTAGTTTCCCTTTCAGACCCTGTGGTCTATAGGGCAGATGATGTAAAGTTCATTTGTTTTTGTGGCCTACGGTTAACGAGGGTGTCATGTAGCCAGCACAACGACCAACCGCCTTTACTTTTCCCCCACTAAAGTCAGGTACCCATTATAGCTGGGTGGACTCATAGGCGCCTAAGGATTCCGAAGTTGAAAATCCCTGTCTTCACCACGGTTCGAATCCGGGGCCCCCTGTTCGGAAGCCAAGCGCTTTACCGCTCAGCCACCGCGCCTCCCCTGGCCTAACTGGTCTTATAATAGATGTAATTGTTTTAAAAAGGCTCAATCTCTAATTCGAATTCTCAAAAAAAAAAAAAAAAAAAAAAAAAAAAAAATATATAGTGCGCCTGGAGGTGCATTTAAAGTTCAGAAAAATGAAATTTACAAGATTGCTATTCGTTTTAAATTAGGTCTAATTTATAATGCATACTAATTAGCTTTTTCTCTTTAAAAAAACTGCTTGCATAACTAATTTTAAAAATTAGATTTTTCGCTTTGAGAAAAATTAAGTAGCCGTTGCATCAGAACTTTGAATGGTTTAAAATATTGTGATGTCGGATTTTCAATATCTTTTCTAGTTTACGAGATCTAAACGGGACGGACGAACAGGCGGAAAGACGGACAGTAATTTCACACAAAATTAATAGCGTCTTTTCCCCTTTCGGGGGCCGCTAAAAATGAAAGTTCAAACTAAAATTCTTTGAGCGTAGCCAATTCAACGGAAGGTTTTGAATTAAACCCTTTACTCCAGATGACTTTTTTTAAAGTTTAAAACCTCTCCAGATGGTTTTGAGTCTGAAATCCCCCTACAGAGAGAATTTTGGGGTTAAAAAACCTTTCTCTTCAATATTATTCTTAAGCAAACTACTGTCCCCAAATTCTATGACCGTATCTAAATGGGGATTTTGAGTTTTAAAAATATCAACTCCAGAGATTTTTTACTTTAAAACACCCAAAAGATGATTTGGATGATAAAACTTCCCTTTTCGATATAAAATCTAAGCAAACTACAGTCATCTAATTACAAGAGCGTAGTCAAGAAAGGTGACACATTTCTACAAGTGGCTAAGCTACATTAATAAAGTGCAGTACATAGTTATCTGCCGAAATTGAAAAACACTAAATGTGGCAATAGAGATCGGGTCTAAATCAAAGAAATTCTTTGCCGAACTGGGAGACGATTCCTTATTAAGGTTGTGAAAGTGCGTCGCATGAGGTTTGCGTGAAATGTTCTCCGACAAAATGAATTACGCATAATAAGAGTTGCAATGACGTCCTAGTACAACTTGGCGCCACCCTTTTCATGGGGGTCCTTAGAGCATGTGGGAAGAGAGCTTCAGATATTGCCAGTGATTTTTGTGGGAACAGCTTGCCGCCAAATGCGTCGAACGGCGTTGGAGGGTCTAAGTAAGGAAGAATAGCACATTAGGTTTTTGAAATAAAACGTATTGATAGCAGGATAATGCACTGTGTAGATACCTCAAAATATGCATTTTGTTTGCTTTCAATACCGGAAGTAACGATTGGCGCCGGGGCCCCGCCCCGCACTGGGGAAACAACTTCACTAAGTCCAGGAAGAACATATTCTATGGCAAATAAACGTCTTCTTAAAGAATGAAGGGTCAGAGTGTGATAAAGATTAATTATTTAGATAGACTCATACATACATACGTACATACACATATATTTGTCTTTTCGCGGGGGGGGGGGGGGGGGGGGGGGCTGGTGCGGGGGGAGAAAAAATCTTCCAATCTGTATGGTTAACATATTTTTGTGAAATAAAAGGTAAACATGGATAAACATGTTTTGTAGCTTTTTAATTTTGTTCAAAAGACATTTTCCCATATTATGTGATTGCTTGCCCCCCACCCCCAAATAAATGTTTAGTGCATACTCAATGTAATACATTATGTCTGTTTCTTTTTCATTTTTAAAACTTAATTCCTTAACCTCTCTTTTTCATTTGTTAAAATAAGTTACTAGTTGTTTAACTTATATTACTTGTTTATATTTCATTTTTAACACTTTAGAACAAACAACTCCAGTTGGTTAGAATGAGAGCCATTGTTCTGCTTTTCACATTGTGTGTCCTGATGTCCTGTGTCAATCAATCTTGTAAGAATTTTATTTAATTGAAAAAAGCTATTACATTATATTAAATTCTTAACATTCTAAACAGCAAAGAGTCAAACCTGTCTGTAAAGAAAGACTGCATGACTTGACACAGAACATCTCTAGCTTGTTGTGAACATAAGTAAACATAAGATCAGCAATAGATTTAGAATCCGTCACATTTACCGCGG
Organism: Biomphalaria sudanica; assembly: GCA_036873155.1. Lineage (NCBI taxonomy): Eukaryota > Metazoa > Mollusca > Gastropoda > Planorbidae > Biomphalaria > Biomphalaria sudanica. Next base: position 4,606,810 of record JAZGLO010002325.1, on the reverse strand, counting down.
TTCAAATTGTAAATACCTGTAAATGTATGACTTTATGGGGAACACTCTACATGCCGTCTGTAGCTTGTACAGACCGACCTCCATCTGCACTGACCAATGTCCACCGCCCCGTAAAGCACATTAATCTTTTTGGGACACATTGATGTGGCGCATGAGAGCAACTTTGAGCACAGGAGAAGCCATGTTGATATAAGACAGGAAGAAGGACTGTTGTAGATCCGGCTAAAGGGATGGAAGTCTAAGCTGTCTTGACTCGAGAGAACGTCCTTTGTGCTATTTATAAACTGTGTTAAGAACCTGTGTCGGCACTGGGAAGCATTTCGGTGGTCTGCATTGATGGTTAAATAACAAAGGACTGGTGTCACTTGGGATAAGACTTTCTGGGACTTGATGGCTGAAGTCCATGCATGTCTGTACTGTATATAAATACCTAGTTTATGGTTACCTCCTGCCTTTTCGTTGAGTGCCTACCTTAGAGTTACAACAATATATAACTTTAATTTAATATAACATAAATAATCTAAAGTACGAGATTGTTTTGCTACTATCTAGTGCATTGAAAAATTTGCCCTTTAACTTAGAAATGTCCATTTCGTATTACAAACCAATCAACGAGTATTGCAATATCAAAAGAAAAATATTTTAAAAAATAAAAAGAATTACCTCGCTATACTATTTTACTTGGAGCAGTCAAGTTTAGCGTTTCCCACATACCAGAAAGTTAAGACATTATTGTAGACTAAGTAGAAATGTTGAATAAAAACAAGAAACTAGTCATCTTATTCTTTGTAATCGACAATCTGTGTTGTTTTTTTTAGCTGTCTATCTCTTTAAGCTGAACAATGTCAAAGATATTAAACTAAAATGAAAGTTTTAATTAAGACTAAGACAAAGACACCAGTACATTTGAACGACCTCGTAAGGGGAGAAGCCACTCTATTAGGTTCGTGCAAAATATGTCCTTCTGTCCGTTTTTCACACTCAAATCTCCAAAAACAAGAAGAAAAATGAAAACTATTATTTCCTATGGCGTTATGGCTTTCAAAGTTTTAGGTGCATCGGTTATTTTTTTATTTTCTAAAAGCAAACCGTTTAGTTTGTAAAATTAATTATGCAAGTGATTTTTTTAATAATTATACACCAATCCTAAAACAATACTTAAAGTAATGGAGATAATGTTAGAATACATTATCAATGAAAGATAAAAGGTCGTTAAGGATCTTTGAATAACAATGTACTTTACGAGAAATGGTAATTGAACATTATTTTTAGACTTATTTTACATTTAATTTTCTTGCTGAAACAGAACACATTTTTGTATTGGTAAAGAAAGTTTCGGATTTTGTTTTGAAATAGGAATCGACGTACTTTACTTTCATTTTCTTACATATCGTCGCCAAAATTGTTCCGAATTTTATATAAAAATTTCAAATAACGTCAAAGACTGTTTAAAATCCCTCTTCCGATTAAAAAAAAATCCATTGTGACGTAATGGGATTTTATATCTTTGACGTCATATAGAATAATTTCTTTAAATATAGTGCTAATAAACTAGGTGCATCATTGTCTATGAAACCTAGTCAGCTTGACCGTATTAATAAAGGCATTTTTTAGTCTAACTAGGCCATATGACGAAGTAGAATTTGTCCATTGAGGTCATACGGAATGAATTTTTCAAATGAAATGCTTAAGAAGTCGGTGCAATCATTTTTATTAACTTTCGTCCTATGACTCCAATAAAAAAAATGATTGTTAAAACAAGATCTAGATTTTGAAAGCAAATCTAGATATTTTAAACTAGATCAAGATTTATATTCTAATTAAAATCATTGTAGATTCTAGATCTAAAAATTATAGGTCTATTAAGAATGATATAGAGTAGATTAAGATCTAGAATATCAATTACTAGACTTTAAGTGTAGATTTAATTTCCAAATATTTAGATCAATATTGCAATGTTATAAAATATTAACACTAATCTACGATTTGAAGTTCAATGCTGCATTCAGGCATTGTTAGATTATCTAGTTGTTTTTTTTTACAAAAATCTAAATTACATGTAAAGTAATCCAAATTTATATTTGACATTTAGATCTAGTAGATATAGATTTTAAAAGTGCTAAATTAGAAGTTTTAGTTTAGGTAGATCTACATCCTCATTCTAGTTCCATTTAAATGAAAATGCCAATAGCTCTGTCGAAAACTTTAATGGGACGTCGAGCAGACAATGCCGAAGTACAAGCTTGATACATGTTTTTTTTCTTTTTTTTTTCAAGTACAAGTCAAGGTCAAAAGATTGTCTAAAATCGCTCGTCTGACATATTGTACATATCTGGTAGACGTCATGCCCTGTCCTGTACACTTTTCATGGCCTTTCTGAACGATTTGCCCTGCTCACTGCGGTCAAAAAAACTGCTATATGCTGATGATATTGTCCTCTGGTCAACCGGGAAGAAAGCCGACCAAATTCAGGCGGCACTTCAAGCAGACCTCCATACCATCTCCTCGTATTGCGACAAATGGCAGATTCAGATAAACGTTGCCAAAACGACCTGGTCCCTGTTCAGCCTAGGGATCGACATTCTTAAGGCTCCATTCGAGCTTCAACTCGGTGGGCTGCGACTCCAGCGTGAAAATACGCCAAAATATCTAGTGGTGACCCTGGATAGAAAACTGTCAATGCTCCAGCACGTCCAGGATGTTGAAAGAAAAGCCTCGGAGAAGTTAGCGTTATTAAGAAAGCTGGCCAGCACAAAGTGGGGTGCCAAAGCTGACATGCTACGCACATTGTACCTCGGGGTAGTCAGATCACAAATTGAATACAGCTATACAGTTCAAGTATATGCTAGCAAAACTGCCCTCGAATCACTCGACCGAGTACAAGTACAGGCTCTAAGGTTCATTAGTGGCACCTTTCGGACAAGCCAAACAAACGCTGCTGAAATATTTACAAACGTGGCACCCCTATATCTTAGGAGGGAGAGGGCAGTACTCATGACCTACGAGCGCTATAAAAGGGGCGACTCTAGGCTACCCACCTCTATATTAGTGCGACAGTGGAGAGAGAGGAACCGCATTTAAATGCGATCGTTCCTCCACATAGCGGCCAATTTGTTTAAAACAGCTGGACTCTCCACTGACAGAATACCTATTAGGAGAATAAGTACGTTTTCCCGTGGAGGAGATTGCCAGCCCCACAAATAAACCTGTCCCTTTTAGGGCAAGAGGGAGCCACCAAGAGGCGATTAACACCAGGCATTCTACAAAATTTGGCATCTATAACAATAAAGTCCTACCCATCGGATGCCATATTCTGCTACACCGATGGGTCGGTAATGAGGGACCCCGATAGATCGGGTTACGGGGCCCTTATAGTATACCCCGACCGGACTGAACAAGACAGGCTCTCTGGTCCATGCGGCTACGCCGCATGCTCCATGGACGCCGAATTAACAGGGATAACTAGAGCGTTCGAGGCCATTAGGGCCCGAATGCTCCAACGCGAGACTAGCGCCACTACGGCAGCCAAACACCTCGAAGCACCAAGCACGTACTTACAAGCAACGGCACAAATCCGAGCACTCATTCATGAGAAGTGGTTAAAGTCCTGGGAGGAATCCGACAGAGCACGTGGTGTCTGGCAGCACATGCGTCACCCAGATCGCGACGATCCATGGTGGCGACTGAAGAGGTCAGAGCAATCGATTATTGCACAATGCAGAACGGAACACTGTCCTATAGGGGCATACTTTGACCGGTTCCGCACGAACTTTGACTCCCGATGCCGCCAATGTTAAGAGAGCGCTGAAACAGTGGCGCATGTCTTGTACGAGTGTTCCCAGCTCAGCGAGCTAAGGGGGGGACCTGTCTGTGCAGTCACTCGACTTTTATGGTAGCTACGAGGCACTACGCCGGACGGCTAAGTTTCTTGCCAGAGCACTACGGGAGGACTAGTCCTTCCTGCTCTTATTTTTCAATAGGAGTTCATCTCAGGTAGACGTCATGATGTAATGTGTAATATATCTCTGAATCAATAATATAGGCTTTTAGTTTGTTATTAATTTAAACGCAATGCCTGGTTGTGAAGATAACGTGCTGGACTCGACAGTCCCGGGTTCAATTCCCTGCTTGCTGCCATCCCCCCGTCGTCCAGGGGGAGGTTTCAACTAGGAAACAAATTATCTTTAACTTTCAAGGAACATCCGAAACGATGCTGATATATAAATTCATTACAAACATTTTTATAATAGAAGAAAATGCAGAATAGTCTTTGATTTTAATTTACTTTAACAAAAAGTCTTTGATAAGATCTTTATATTAACATTTAATAGTTTTATTTAACTTTAACTTTCTTACAATTCTGTAGCATAATTCTCTACACAAGGCTTATCGCCCTTTAGCATTTTTAAATCTTATTCTCTACTTTTTTTTTCCTATGTATTGTATATTAAAATAAATTTAAATAATTTTGACCAATTTATTAAATTTGGTTGCCTTTTTTATTTATTTATTTTTCTCATTAATTAAGAGCTTGTTTGCAAAATTTAAAGATAGGATGTGTAGAAGTGGTAGAAAAATAGATTGTCAAATTCAAACATTAAATTAAGATACATAGCGAACCTAAAAAAGTGTTGAAAAAATTAAAGTTTTCTGTCCCATTATACATTTGAATGGGTACAATGTGTCTGGGTGGTTAGCCCCCTATTCTAATGGGTACGATGTGACTGAGTGGTTAAGCCCCCTTCTCTAATAGGTACGGTGTGGCTGTGTGGTTAAGCCCCCTTCTCTAATTGGTACGATGTGACTGAGTGGTTAAGTTCCCTTCTCTAATGGGTACGATGTGACTGAGTGGTTAAGCCCCCTTCTCTAATAGGTACGGTGTGGCTGTGTGGTTAAGCCCCCTTCTCTAATTGGTACGATGTGACTGAGTGGTTAAGCACCCTTCTCTAATGGGTACGATGTGACTGAGTGGTTAAGCCCACTTCTCTAATGTGTACGATGTGACTAAGTGGTTAAGCCCCCTTCTCTAATGAGTACGAAGTGGCTAAGTGGTTAAGTCCCCTTCTCTAATGGGTACGATGTGACTGAGTGGTTAAGCCCCCTTCTCTAATGGGTACGATGTGACTGAGTGGTTAAGCCCCCTTCTCTAATGTGTACGATGTGACTAAGTGGTTAAGCCCCCTTCTCTAATGGGTATGATGTGACTGAGTGGTTAAGCACTCTAATGGGTACGATGTGACTGAGTGGTTAAGCCCCCTTCTCTAATGGGTACGATGTGACTGAGTGGTTAAGCACCCTTCTCTAATGGGTACGATGTGACTAAGTGGTTAAGCACTCTAATGGGTATGATGTGACTGAGTGGTTAAGCACTCTAATGGGTATGATGTGACTGAGTGGTTAAGCACTCTAATGGGTATGATGTGACTGAGTGGTTAAGCACTCTAATGGGTATGATGTGACTGAGTGGTTAAGCACTCTAATGGGTATGATGTGACTGAGTGGTTAAGCACTCTAATGGATATGATGTGACTGAGTGGTTAAGCACTCTAATGGGTACGATATGACTAAGTGGTTAAGCCCCCTTCTCTAATGGGTATGATGTGACTGAGTGGTTAAGCACTCTAATGGGTATGATGTGACTAAGTGGTTTAGCCCCCCTTCTCTAATGGGTATGATGTGACTGAGTGGTTAAGCACTCTAATGGGTATGATGTGACTGAGTGGTTAAGCACTCTAATGGGTATGATGTGACTGAGTGGTTAAGCACTCTAAAGGGTATGATGTGACTGAGTGGTTAGGCACTCTAATGGGTATGATGTGACTGAGTGGTTAAGCACTCTAATGGGTACGATGTGACTAAGTGGTTAAGCCCCCTTCTCTAATGGGTATGATGTGACTGAGTGGTTAAGCACTCTAATGGGTATGATGTGACTGAGTGGTTAAGAACTCTAATGGGTACGATGTGACTAAGTGGTTAAGCCCCCTTCTCTAATGGGTATGATGTGACTGAGTGGTTAAGCACTCTAATGGGTACGATGTGACTAAGTGGTTAAGCCCATTTCTCTAATGGATATGATGTGACTGAGTGGTTAAGCACTCTAATGGGTACGATGTGACTAAGTGGTTAAGCCCCCTTCTCTAATGGGTATGATGTGACTGAGTGGTTAAGCACTCTAATGGGTACGATGTGACTGAGTGGTTAAGTCCCCTTCTCTAATGGGTACGATGTGACTGAGTGGTTAAGCCCCCTTCTCTAATGGGTACGATGTGACTGAGTGGTTAAGCCCCCTTCTCTAATGGGTACGATGTGACTGAGTGGTTAAGCCCCCTTCTCCTAATGGGTACGATGGGACTGAGTGGTTAAGTTCCCTTCTCTAATGGGTACGATGTGACTGAGTGGTTAAGCCCCCTTCTCTAATGGGTACGATGTGACTGAGTGGTTAAGCCCCCTTCTCCTAATGGGTACGATGTGACTGAGTGGTTAAGTCCCCTTCTCTAATGGGTACGATGTGACTGAGTGGTTAAGCCCCCTTCTCTAATGGGTACGATGTGACTGAGTGGTTAAGCCCCCTTCTCCTAATGGGTACGATGGGACTGAGTGGTTAAGTTCCCTTCTCTAATGGGTATGATGTGACTGAGTGGTTAAGCACTGTAATGGGTACCTCACTTTAGTTGTGGAAAGGCATTGTTCGTTGTGATGCTCGATTACCGTTGGCCAAAGAATCAGATCACCTTAACATCATCTGCCCTCTACACCGCATGGTCTGAAAGGGGAACTTTACTATTTGTTATACATTTAATGTTACTTTGTATCTTAAATAACTTCAGTGAAATATTTGTGTAGTTTGACGCTAATACTCTAAATATATCTGTTTTCTTGTTTCTTTTAAGTCTGCGGAGAACCTTATGTTATGTAAGTATGTAATAAGAAATAAAGTCGCTATAGTTTAAATAAGTATAAAAATCATTTGATGAGACACTTTTGCTGAAGTAAAAATGTATATAAACAGAAATAGAGAAAGAGAGATAGGGAGTAAGAGAAGACAACAGAAATCCATAATAATTGATCATTTGTATTTGTAGTGTGGTTTGAAATGAGATTTCTATCTATCTATCTATTTAAATATCTATCTATCTATCTATCTATCTATCTATCTATCTATCTATCTATCTATCTATCTATAAAAAAAACACAAGATACAGAAATTTTACAAAGAGAATTTGATTAAATGGGAATCAAATTATTTTTTAAAGTACACTTTTATAATGTAAATAAATGCTATATTTTGAAATGATTCATTTTACATTATTATGATTTTTGCTTATTTATGTTTAAAGATATCTAAAGTGTTTCCTGCAAAATGACTGAACAATTATGATAACATAAAAAAAAAATATTGGCTCTATTCATATTTCATAATATCTAAAGTATTTCTTTAAAAATGACTAAAATAGATTTTTTTCTATGCTATTTTGTCGGCGCTATTTTGTTCGCGCTATTTTGACGGGGTACCGCTGTGGGCACAGTATGGCGGGAGGTCAACTACCGTGGGCAAGAGTTTTTAGCGAACAGAGTTGATCTGAGATAAAATAAATAAATAATAATAAATGCTGTGATAAAACTGAGTGACTTTGTCAGCAACCTTTTGACCTGTGACAAAGGTCAAACGATAAAAGCCTACATGCAGAAATTATAAATTTTATCCAAAGATAGCAAATTCAAAGCGGAGACTGCTGAACAACACCGAAAAGAGAAATGCTAGAGATGAGTGTGCTGTGTAGTCATTCAGTGTATTACAGCCATACTAAGCGGACCTGTTTTCGGCTCTATTTTCATTTTGTTCAAAACAACTGTTAATAAGGAAATGTTGAACATAACATTTATAAACTATCATGCCCATACTGAAGATGTAGAGGATAACATTGAATGTGAAGAATTTATTATGAGGCACCGATGCATGTCATCAAAAAAAGTACTCGCTGATTTCAATTAGAAAAGCGGAAAAAGAAGCTGCATTCAGACCAACAATCAGCCAAGAACGCTTAGATGAAGAGACCAACTATAATGGACAAAGATTAGTTGATTTATCTCAAGAAAATGAATGTCTATAAGCAGCACTAAATTCAAATGTAAGAATATAAAAAAAAGATTTATGGATCACACCTGATGGAATTACCAGAAATAAAATAGATCACATATACAAAATAGGGTGACCGGTCATTTCATTCCCGGTAACTTCATCCCGGTCACTTCATCCCCGGTCATTTAATCCTCTGGTCACTTAACCCCATGGTCACCTCATTCCCCGGTCACTTCATCCCTTATTAAATATTTTATTTATAAATATAATTATGTAGAATGCTTTTTGACATTTTATGACTTGTTTATGCGTTTATAGTGTTTCCTCTTCCACTTTGCTTTCTTAATGAGAAATCTTATATTGAAAATCTGGGTGTGTACTTAGCTATAGCGCTTCTATCTTCTATTGGATGTGGGGCTTGTAATATCATAATATTATCCGGATCGAAGGCCAAGGTTTGGTGGAAGTAGTAAAAAATCATTTGAGAGATAGAAGTGCGATTAGAATAAGTATGATCATGCCGCTGATAATTTATCACCAAAGGCCAAGGTGTGGTGGAAGTACGACCATGTTTCACTTTAGTTTATTTTTAAATCGCTCTTTCTTGAAAATGGGCGCGTCATTTTTAGCCTTGAAATAAGGTTGTTTTTTTTTCTAATAAAGGCTGAGTTCACCCATTCTCGTGATATCATGTCGCCTGTAAAAGTTTTGCTTTAATTTCTTTTAAACATTAACGTGTTACAATTTTGTCATTTAAATAAAAAATGAATACATTAAATATTGCTCATTTCATGATGTTTAAAATTACAATTTGTTAGATAAAAATGATGAAATGACCAGGGGATGAAATGACCGGAAATAAAATGACCGGGGATAAAGTGACCGGGGATGAAATGTATCTGATATACTAAATGTTAGAAGTTTTAGACAAGCGAATGCTGACTCAGACTACCTGACAATTAAAGTCAAATTAAGACAAAGAATAACCACTTGATACAATCACAAAATAAAATGAACACAAGAATACAATTATCAAATGCTTACAAAAGACCCACTTTAGGCAGAAACTTAAAGTATCAGACTCCAATTACAACTAACAAGGATGGAAAAGGACAATTAAAATTAAAACATGAAAAGCAAATGGAAAGAAATAAAACATGCTATTAAAAGAACATAAGAAGAGAGAGTTGGATTTCAGCAGACGAACAGGAGAATCGGATGGTATGATGATGACTGCAGACATGTTCTAGAAGAGAAAAACGATGCTCGGATGATAGTGCTACACAAGAAGACCGAATCAGAAACCCCATTAGTAACGAACCATGCTGAGAATTACTCCATTAGGGCACGGTAGAGGAAGCGGGCAGTAATGTCCTAGAGAGGACCAAATTAAAGCAGAAGTAATTAAATATGGAGGAAAAGAACAGCTTTCCTAAATACACAGACTAAAAATAAGAAGCTGTGAAGTAGGCCTATTCTAAACAGTACTTATAACTCCAATACACACAAAATAGGAGAACTACATTGTTGTAAATACAGAGAAGCATCACTATTGAATCTAACTTTTAAAATTCTATTTAAGCTTATAACTAAGAGTGTTGGAAAGTATGCATGAGAAATCCTAAGTGAATACCAATGTGGTTTAACACCTAATAAATCCACAACCGATCACATTTTCACACTAAGATGCATACAATAATACATTATACCAGTACACCAACTGATGTAGCATATAGATTTTTAGCTTTTTAAAAGTATTAAATGGAAAACATGATTTTGAAATACCCGACCAACTGACAAGACTTAGATCTATACATATGACACTAAACAACTCAAAAAGTAAAATCATAAAACAGGAACACTCACGGGAATTTAGAATTAAAGAAGGCTAGCTTTTCCAACTGACTCTAGAAAGAAAACATAATAAGGAATACACAGACACAAGGGTAACAACTACTAACTACTTTAGAAGAGAACATAGGTCTGCGACAAATGGGATCGATATGCAGCCAACTTCTAAAATCCCTCTTAAATACAGATGACTTAGACATATCTGGCTATGCTAGAACTTTGACACAACTGGAAGAAGCAACTCAACCAGCAGGAGTTGAAATAGATGACCAAAATAAACAAGTAGGTTCTCTAATGACAAGAGAAAATCAGAAAGATGAAAAACATATTTTGATAATGTAGAAACGTTTAAATATTTAAGAAGCATTATACATTTAAAAAAAAAACAATAACTACAAGTACAGGTCCAATATAGAACAAAATGGAAAAATGTGATAGAGCAAGCCAGGACCATCCATGATCTGTAGTGCCACTGAAATGAATTTGAGCACCAGTTTCCTTTACTGAAACATTTTTCATATAACAATCTAATGTTCAAAAACTCTTAAATAGTGCTTCTGCATAATCTGAAGCCTTCATCTTTTTCGATAAGGACCTACTCATCTTTTTTTCCAGTCTGTTGAGAATAACTGACCAGTTATCTTTTTATAGTTTTACATTGTCTCAAGTTTTCTGTCTTGGGCACTTTATTATTTCAATAGTGTATTGTCTATTCACCATCCTGTTGTTTTGTTGTCCCATATTTTTGGCAGCTTGTCTATAAATATTTAATTATTTGTGATACACCGTGTTTTCAAGTTCTGATGGCATGTCGATTATTGTAGGTGACTTTATATATATATATATATATATATATATATAAATATAAATATATACAAAAGTATATATATTGTTTATAGCTTTGGTGGTAGTACGGGTATGGATAGCAGTGAGCGTGTGAGTAGTGAGCCGACACAAAACGAATGTCAGTCACTAAACGTGACAACACGACGGCTTGGGAAGGAACTGTGTTTAGAATAGTACTCAGGCCAGTAACGTCCAGCAAGGTCATGTGATCAACCAGAATGATCGATCAAAGTTCCCCCAGTTTTTTGAAGGCCAGCAAAGTCCCTTTATATTGAGTGATGTCGCAGTCAAAACTTTCACCACATCATGATTGACTACAGCACAATTCAGTAAAGCAGTTTGTAGTGAGCCTGTATAGATAGTGAGAATTGTATATATATATATATATATATATGCATATAAATATATAAATAGACAGTGTTTAATATATATATATATATATATTAAACACTGTATTTACTTTTTAGGTACGGAGGATGAAGGTATTTTTTTTCTAGAGTAGGTTTTTGTAATGCTCATAGGTCCACATATAGATCACATAGACTCGACCAAAATCTTTATACTAAATAGGTCGTAATATACACTTCGTTACCATCGAAGTTTGAAGCTACAAATAGGTGTACTTGGATGCTCTTGCTGTTGATAAATATAGTTTTGTGCCAATAATAAATGTATGTAAGCTACTAAATATTGGCATACAACGCTTCAAATTCAAACAGAAAACTAACATCCACTATCAGTATCAAGCCCTAGACGACAGAGCCACAAGCGGTCAATGGCTTCTAAATTACAACCCAGATAACTAATTAAACGATTTAAAGTACATGAACACATATATTTACCCCGTACACAACCCAGATAGCGCTTGAACTTTGAGAAAATTAACAGTAGTTAAATATACATTTATATATTCTACATTAACAACCCAAAACCAAATTGTTACAGTTCGTTGTCTTGTACATATATACATACTCAAATGTTACATAGATTAGTTTGTGATAGGCGCATTTGTTAATAAATGCTGTTACATGTTTCGAATGTTCCTTCAGAGTTAAAGAAAATTTACTTCCTGTTCCAAACATTGTGGGATGGCAGTGGGCTGGGTAAGAGCACGGGACCATTGAGAGGTTTGTTCAGCTCGTAGAGATAATGCATTAAAAAAACTGAAAAATAAGCAGCAGCATCAAGCTTTGCTTTTACTTTCAACGTAGCTGTGATAGGACAGTTCGCGTAACCAAATCTCTTTAATATCTATATATGCCATTTTTTTATGCAAGTCTTGGCAAATTTTATTATGTTACAAAAGTTTGCTGAAGGTACCACAAAAAAATAAATTCAAAATGAACAAACATCAATTTTATTGGCTCTCACTCTAGTCAAAATATTTTAACCATGTGGAAGGGTTTGTAGTTTTAATGCGGAGTCCATAGCAGTCTGCGAAGCCTTAGAAGTCATTAACTCTCAAATCGGCGAGGGACATTTTAGGGCAAATCACATTGTTGTGGTCACTGACTTGAAACCAGTAATACAGCTTTTCCAAAGCACTGGACTATGCCCACTTAACTATCGACACGGTTATTATGGCTTTACATAACATAAAGCAACGCTACGGCAGCCTTGTAATAATGCAGTTTTACCGAGTAACATATGTGTGACTGGCGAGACTATTGCAGACTCCTTGGCCCACCAAGGAGGGCAAATTCCACCCATAGAACAGGCTGTAAGTTTTCTTCATGATCTGGTTATAAATTTAAAAAACGTAAATGGAAAAGTAGTTTGAGTGCTGGGACGGACAAGTCCCAAAAAGCCTGTGGAGTCTGGGAGTGCATGATGCGCCCTGACGCACTTTCCTTTTTAACTACCCCAGACTTGCTGATCTCCGTCTTGACAGGTCTGGGAAACCAAAAATTCTCATCCTGTAAGGTGACATGTATGCAAGAGAGGATTTAAGCCTCTCTAGCCCTCATACAAATGGAGTTTGATGATGATGATGATAATCTTACTTTTACACAGTAAAAGATTTGATATCAATAGAATGGGCTCACTAAATGCCGGGATTAGCTTTTTTTTTTTTTATATTCTACAACACTCATTTTATAACAACATTTTTAAATAGACTTACAAGCCACCAAAAATATTATGAAATAGCTAATTAGAAATGTGTATCTATGGCGCATGGCATGATCTATAAGTAGCTATCTTTGTGTGTGCATCCGGCGTTGAGACTAAACGATGTGTTGTTAAATTATGCTTTGTTTAAATAGTAAATATATTAATCCCTTTTTCAATTGCCTAAACTCTTCTGTATTAAGCTCCTTTTTAAATCAAGTTTTGTACAATGAAGCGAAAGTAATGTCCTTAAAATTGTTGATTGGTTCCCGAAAATCCTCCATATAGGCATATTGTAGGCCTCAATTTCCTTGTACATACTAAGCACGCTAGGTAGCAACAAAAATCGATATTTCTAATGCATTTATATAATTTACCTCCCTGTAAATATGTTTGGGCCAAACAGGCCAATATTGACATTTGTCATATAGATTAACATCCTAGACTGACATCAGTCTATAGCAGAATTCCTAATAGTAAAAATGTGTGGTTTGTATAACGTAGTAATGCCAAGAACTATTTTAACATTCACCCAAACATTTCCCCACCCCCTGAAAACAAAAAAACAAAAAATCTAGTTTTATACCTAGTAATCGAGGTATAGAAAGACTATTGATGAAAACTTGTAAATGTGTTTAAATGTTGTAGACAATTTAGTGCGGATTGCTATGAAATTTAAAAAAAGTTAGTCGAACAAAATATCGACTTCTGACATAAACTATAAAACCAAATTAAATGATACCTTTTATCACATAAGACGTAATGCTAAGATCTTTATTGCAAGTGTTTTTACTAATATGAAAATCTTATTCTTTAGTCCATGTGAACAAGAGGGAACTCCTTGCACACAACACGAGCAATGTTGTAGTCCTATGAGATGTGTGTAAGTTATTTTTTTAATTTTTTTTTCGTATACTTCTCTTGTGAGACTAACAAATCTATTTAGGTCTAGAGTCAAAATTCCCAAAATTGCGACATTTATTTTCAATTTTATTGAAGTTTATACGTAAATATAATATAGATTGCACGTACATTCCTGATCTAGAAGTAGAACTAGACAAGATCTTACAAATTTGAATTCATGTCAAACAAAGTTTTTAAAATGCATTTAAAAAGCGATTATAGTCATTATCACCTAGATAAAACTGCTAGGATAAAAAGAAATAGAAAAGGCGAAACGTATGCAAGTAAAAACTATTTCTACTCGCACAGTTTTATTATTGTTAGACTAGACCTAGTGCAAATTTAAATACAAGACTGATCCAAAGTGTATAGTACAATAACAGTTAAAAATATAAGCTTTTATTTAAAGTAATTTTTTTATTTTCTTTTTAACTAAATCTGTTTAATTTTTGCATTTATACCAGTGAAAGATGGTTTTTATCAGGAACTCACGTTATTTGTGCGTAAGTTATTAATTTTCTTTTTTTTTATAATTAGTACATTGGGAAACAATTATTTGTTCTTGCTTAAATGTCTGTCGCTTTGAAATCTAAAAGCGCAACTTCAATTTAAATTTAATCCAAGATTATTTTGTTTGTAAAATTAAGTACGATTGTTCAGCATTATTCGGCTAAGAGTTTGTGTAACACATACTTCCCTTTTAAAATAATTTAACATTATTTCTATCAATTACAACACTTTTATCAAAGTATAAACACGTTATCTCTGAGCAATCTTAGTTCAAGTTGAAATTTCGCACAATTATTTCTTGTAGCTGACAAAACAAGAATCAATTTTTAAAAATTCAAAAGATAGTTAATTAATCATTGGTTTTTAATAAATTATTTTTTGTTGGTACTGTACAAATGCTTCGCCGTTGGCAAGTCTAACACCTTGTCAAATTTTGCACCTCCATATTAAATTCTACTGCCTCTATACCTCGTTCAAGACTTGCTCTGATTTCAAATGTTCAAAGAAGTCTTTACACTGCACTGATCTAAATGTACAGGACTTTATCGTATGTCGTGACATCATTACATAAACATGAGGTGTCTTGACTCTGAACCAACCATCGTAATGCTCCGTACGGAACAACATTGCACTAGACCAGTGGTTCCCAAGCTTTTCGTCTTATAGAACCCTTGCCATGTTTCCTAGTTTACTTAAAACTTTGTCAATGCTGGAAAAATATTTTTTGCGGTTTAATTTGCTATTTTTCCAGAGTTCGCTTAAGTAGAGTTATTCTACGACGCTCGCAAACCTGTTTTCTTTAGAATGTTAAAGCCAGCATATGTTCACACTGTGTGTCGGAGCTGTATCTTTGAGTGTTTGAGTGTATTTGATCAACGTGTTGAGACCCAAACAAAAAACCCACTACTGAAGACAGGCGCAAACAAAAAAAAAACACTACTGAAAACAGGCGCAAACAAACAAAAAGCTCACTACTGAAGACAGGCGCAAACAAAAAAAAAACCACTACTGAAGACAGGCGCAAACAAAAAAAAAACCACAACTGAAGACAGGCGCAAACAAAAAAAAAACCACTACTGAAGACAGGCGCAAACAAAAAAAAACACTACTGAAGACAGGCGCAAACAAAAAAAAACACTACTGAAGACAGGCGCAAACAAAAAAAAAAGCCACTACTGAAGACAGGCGCAAACAAAAAAAAACCACTACAGAAGACAGGCGCAAACAAAAAAAAAAACCATTACAGAAGACAGGCGCAAACAAAAAAAAAAACCATTACAGAAGACAGGCGCAAACAAAAAAAAAAACCATTACAGAAGACAGGCGCAAAAAAAAAAAAGACAATTGTAATATATTACCGGCGGACAACTGCTTTGTCTGCATTAGGTGCGAAAAAAATATACATGTCGCAACTGGCTTAGCGTAGGCATGTTAAACACTCCACTCATCTTTAATCATCGGAATCGAAGGCATTGCCATGATTATATTAGTCTAAAATGAACTTCAAGTTTAGATGGCAATAGACATACAAGAAAATAAATATACTCAAACAGAATTGAAGCATATATTTACATAACCAAGCCTGTGATATCTAGAATTCTTTTTGGATTACGCTATGTTTAATATTAATTTCATGTAGACCCAATTCAGATATCTAAATACGATATAAACAATTAGAAATATTATACAAATTATTTGTATTCAGGGTTAAAATTCAAAGAATTAACTAAAGTACAAATCATGTGTAATTGAAAATACAATTTAAAGACTCACATGCTTACATGAGATCCACTATCATAGAATCCCATTACATCTCATAGATCATCAATTTATTTGTTCACTCTCGTAGACTTATTGCAAGTCGCTGTTGATCACTTTGAAAATCAATGAGCTAAATCGTCCTGACTGTAATACCTTTGCTCTGTATATGAGGTCCCTGTTATGATGCAAGTTCTTTAAATTTTTGATGTTTTTCTATTTTTGGTTGTTCTTCAATAATAGCAAGGAAAACTAATTTTTGCAGAAGTCTTAATATATTTATTAAACAAATACATTTCCTTATTCAGCTCCAACATCATTCACTCTACAAGCTCTAACTCTACTCTCTCTAGCTAACACTAACAAAAGCCAAGCCTTAAACATATTTTTGTTCACCCGCACCCTTTTTTCACTACATTTTCAAATGAACACACACTTAAATCCTTGACCCTGAAGACATTTGTATTGCTTGGTTCTCAAATTCCCCCACCTATATCGTATTACTACGAAAACAAACATCATTCTCTCATTTCAACCTTAACACTTTTTGATATTTTTAGTCCACAAAAGCCTTCCAGAACACGACAAAACATCGCTCTATCCTATTGAATGATGACATGACGTAACTGACCTGAATACTGTTCAAACCACTAATCTTTCCAGAAACCTTGCCTTATCCCCCTTCGTTGAGGTTGACTGCTCGTCTAGTACTGGCCTGTATATTTTCTTTTAGCTGCCTACACACACATAGTTACTCCAATCCAGTTCACCATCAGTTAAAACAATATAAAATAGTTTTGCTTGTCTTCGAAAAAATAGCATTTAATTGTTTGGTGCAAAAGATCATTGTTAAAAATAAATTGTAAACATTGTTAAATTTAAGGTGTAATTAATCATCCTCGTTGACTGACCAAACTCCGTATTAAAAAATTCATTAGTCCTATAGGAGCCTACTTTGATAGGATCTAAGAGAATCACGATCCCAGATATCGACACTGTAACGCAGAAAACGAGACAGAACACATCTTCTACGACTGCAGGGTGGTCAGAAACATAAACGAAGATACAACCGCAGCCCTGGTAACGAATTTTGAATCATTCTTATCCTCTTAAGCACAACAATTAGGCATTTCCGACGTATTGTATTGTTGTGCTTGTGGTGTTTATAAAGGAGTACCTTGTTGCAAGCTGCATGCTACAGAATGTTTCTGTGACATTTCTAAATATATATCTAACTCCAATGACTTTTCAAGTACTAGAAGTGAGTATCCTAAAATTCTCGACGTAATTTCTGGTAATAGCACTCCACTAATAAATGCAAATTTTATAGGTTTATTCTGGTTTTCTAAAGCAGAATGTTCCCTTAAAATGCAGTCTTAAGCCAGTAATTTCAATCTATGAATGTATCTGTCAACACCTAGACCTATTTCCTGTTTACAGTTGGTTAAGAGATAGCGAGCATAAATCTCATTGGTTTTTTTGACATAGAGTCATTTTAGTGTAGTATCAGCAGTTTTAAAATCGGTTAGTCAGATATCAATTGATAATACCATGTGACATAAAGTTACATAGATCGAGCTTCTCCCTTGTTGCACAGCAAGTTTTAATACAAAATTTTTCGAATGTGTGAATCCAGTTCTTGCATATCTTTTGAGCGTCCGGATCATCAGGATCCACAACCAATCATTTAAGTTTTAGAAAATGATTTATACTTGAAGCACGATTATCTTACAAGATTCTTGTACAATAAATACTAGTAACCTTATAAAACACTACCGAAAAAACAGATCTCGGTAAATATGGACAACATGAGGTTTTGACTCACTAGTACAGATCAGTTCACAACACACAAGAAATATTAATACACAACTCCAATTTTCTATCATGGGTCAACCCTGATATTTTGTCATATTTTCGCAGTTGTGTCGAATCTCACCGATTTAAAACTTGCACTCTAGAATGTCGATCCCCAGTGTGAATAGGGACAAGGTAATTTTGGCACTATTGTGACAGGCTGGAGAAAGGGACGTGTGTTTGGCGCGTTTAATGTCTAGGAGATGATTATTTTTAAAGCTATCACACACCAACCCGTCAGCATATAAATCGGGAGCAGGCACGCAACGAGACAAGCAATGAAAGACAGATACAAAGTTAAAATGAAGAATATTTATTTACATAAATATTTACATAAAAGAATAAAAAAGGGGGAGGGTTTGCATCTATCTCTAACTGATACTATATTTAATCATCACTCTTGCACTTAAATAAGAGAGTATGTCACTTTGTCTTCTGAACTTAGCTGGTTGTCCTGCTTGGGTCGCAGCTGGCTGTGTCCTGGCTTGAGGTCCAGCAGCTGGAGGTGGCGTTCTAGCGGGTAGAGGGACGCCGGAGATTTAGTTCTTGTCGAGTTTCAATCCAAAGTTCTGACATCTATAATGGGCACAGTAGGGCAGGTGGCCGGCTACCGTGGGCACAAGGTTACTGCGGGCAGAGTGGATGTGCCGTAGGCAGCGTGGTGAGCAGGATATGTCCAGTGAGTTGCAGAGGGATGGCGTAGCTATGACGTTTCGCACAGACTCGGGGTCTATAGGGACGTCGCACCTAATAAGTTGAAAGGTGGGCTGTCGAATAGGCGGGCAAATAGAGTCGATAGCGCCAAGTAGAAGAGTTGAGTAGATCCACTTAGACAGTTGAAGATACTCAATAGCAAGTGTGCAAGTGATCCGATAAATAGTCAGATAATGCCAAATAAATAGGCAGACACCTGAGGGAGGCTGGGGATAAATAAAGACAAGTTAGGACATGTCTTATCTTCTTATATACTACAAACGTTAATTCAAAAAAGAAGATGATTACGTCCTACGTGTCATGCATTTAGTCATGCATATTAACCAATGACTTAAATTCTGCCAAGTCACTGGTTTTTCTGGCTAGCTCAGGCAACCCATTCCATGCTCTAATAGCACTAGGGAAGAAGGATTACTTTTATTAGTAGTACTAATGGTGTTACTCTAGTCAAATGTGAATATTCGTTTGTTATGAATCTCACTGCTCTATTTTGTGTTGTTCCAGTTTCTTAATGTTTTCTTGAGTTGAGAGGTCCCAAACGGTGGATGCATATTCTATTATTGGCCTAACCAAGGTTAAATAACATTTTAGTTTTATGTTCTTATTTGATTTATAGAAATTTCTTTTAATAAACCCTAATGCTTTGTTTGATTTTTTTTATAGTTTCATCAATATGTGGTTTCTTAGACAGTTTTTCATTTATTATAGGTATTTTGCGTTTTTAGTCTGTGTTACTGGTTTGCCATGAATAAGATAAGTGGAATTAATTTGTTTTATTTTTTTTTTGTTACTCTTAACAACTGACATTTTTCTGGGTGGAAAGACATGCTCCAATTTGATTCCCATTTCTGTAATTCATCTAATTCTCTTTGTAAAATATCTGTGTCTTGTATTGTTTTTATTGTTCTATATATTATGCAATCGTCTGCAAATAATCTGACTTTTG
Source organism: Biomphalaria sudanica (assembly GCA_036873155.1). Lineage (NCBI taxonomy): Eukaryota > Metazoa > Mollusca > Gastropoda > Planorbidae > Biomphalaria > Biomphalaria sudanica. Next base: position 4,587,239 of record JAZGLO010002325.1, on the reverse strand, counting down.
TTCCTGAACTAATGCAATTTGGTAAATCATTTATGTAAATTAGAAATAGTAGTGGACCCAAGACTGTTCCTTGAGGTACACCTGAGTTTACTGTTATTGGTGCTGATTTAGAGCCATTTATTATCACAGTTTGTTCTCTCCCTATCAGAAAATCTTTAATCCACTGATGCAGTGGACCATTAATGCCGAAATATTTTAATTTTTTAAGCAAACTATGGTGGTGAACTTTGTCAAAAGCCTTGGAAAAATCTAGTAAGATAGCATCTATTTGTTCACTATTATCTAAACCTTTTGAAAAATCATCAATTAGTCCTATTAGTTGTGTTTCACATGATCTATATTTCCTAAAGCCATGTTGGTATGGGGTGAGGACATTATGTTTGTCTAAGTGGTTTATGATGTTGCTACATATTATGTGTTCTAGTATTTTACATGTGATGCTGGTAAGTGATACTGGTCTGTAGTTTCCTGGATCAGATTTTTCTCCTTTTTTAAATAGGGGGGTGACCATAGCTTCTTTCCAGTCCTTTGGTACTCTGCCCTGGTTAAGCGATGCTTGAAAGAGTATTTTGAACACTGGGGCTAGCTCATTGCTTAGTTCTTTGAGTAATCTAGCTGGAATACCATCAGGTCCAGGCGCTTTATTTGGTTTGGTGTTGGCTAATAGTTTTTGAATTCCATTTTCTTGTACTACTAAATCTTCTATGTTGTCTACTTTGTTCAAATTAAGAAATATGTCTTTGTCTCCTGGGGCTGAGAATGCTGATGCAAAGTATTTGTTTAGGATGTTTGCTTTAGTTTCATTATTATTATGTATAAGTAATGTTCATCTTTTAATGGCGCTATGCCTGTTGTTTCCATTTTCTTAGACTTAATGTATGACCATAGGTTTTTGTTGTTATCTTTAGATATTACATTGTTTATGTATTCACTCTGCAGCTGTCTGCTTAATTTTTGGGTTAGGTGTTTAATTTTTATATACTTTTTGTAAACATTTTCTGCCTTGGTTTCTTTAAATTTTCTATATAGGTTTTCCTTCTGTTTACAAAGCTTCTTTAGTCTATTATTAAACTAGCATTTATTTATTTTGTTGGGTGTGTATTTAGTTGGTATATGATTTTCTATAATGCTTTTAAGATGGTTTTTAATGAAATTGCAGAGGTCATCGACTGGTTGGTTAATCTTTTGCATCATATCGATGCCCTCGACTGAGTTACATTCGTCTGATTGGTAAAATTGCTTTTGAGCACAAAGGGGAGACGATGACAAATGGGATTTGGAAAACAGATGGCTGATAGTAGCAAAATAGAAATGTACATAAAAGGGGAAATAAACTTAAATAGACAACACAAGTTGGAAGAGAAAATGGAGGGGGGGGGGGAAATGGGCGGTGGCCAGCGACAATGACGTTTGTTTACATGCGACCGTCGGCCGAGAACAATGGAGCGCGCTGGAATGGAGAGGGTGTCCGTTTAAGGGGCTCAACTCTCGTTAGAGTAAACTGAGAAAAGGGGAGATAATTCATATATCTTCTCTAAGCGCAGTATTAGTGCGATAGTAAAATTATCAAGGCGGTCAGCCGAGATAAAGGAAATAAAATAAGATGTTCAAATATATACATGGTTGCATTAACGATCAATTGAGCAACGTAGCATGAATAGATTAATGCAATACATAAATAAATACATAGGACATGTTTATGTTTTCTACTTACGACAATGAGAAATACACAATGCACTAATTAATTATAAATGAAGTAATAAATTACACATGATAATATTCAGTGAGAAATATACACAGACTAATTAAGATGGAACTTGTGATTAAGCTTACCACCAGGTATTCCTCTAGGAGTAAGAATAAATGATTTAGTCCAGACTTGACTGCTTAGATAGAATGAGAAATGAGAGAGTCTGGCTTGATTTAATCTACCTTATATATAGGCCATGAAAATGTGGGCGGAAACAGGAAATGTCATAGGCTTAAGATTTTTCTTACACGAGGATGAAGTCCGACAAGAGTCGCACCTTGGAGTGTCACGAGGCGACTTGATCCGAGTAATCTCTTTGATTAAAGAGAGACGTGGGAGGGGGGAGAAAGATTGGTTTGCTTTCCACCCAAGGTGGCGTAAACTGCGGCCGACAGACATCCGGCAGGTAAGATAAAAGAGACTGTGTGTTTATCTTTACCCCGGTCAAGGGAAGTGGAAAAGCTGCCAAGGTGGTGGACTCAGTCTAGCCTGGAGAGGAAAAGGTGGGGCGGGTGAAGAAATTGGGGATAGGACGGGGAAATAACTAAAACAAAATAAATAAATAAATAATAAATAATAATAACTAATTCTGTGATAAATTTGAGTGACTCTGACAGCAAGCCTTTGACTTGTCACAACTATATATCTGAATCTACCATTCGTCACAGTATGAGGTTATAATGTGGAGGTTTGCTTGCAGTGCTGCTTAAGGGTTTACATTATTATCTGTAGAGAGCAGTTTTCGTGACTGTAGTAAGCTGGGTAAATCGTTTAGATAGGCCATGATAAGGCGGAGCCTTGTGTAGGCCTCTCTGTTGTTGCTTAGGCCTTCTAAGAGAGTTCTGGAACTTATTTCGTGAGCTCCTCTTCGACAAAAATGCCTTAAACTATTTGTATATTCGGCCGTCCACATCCATTACTTTAGATTTAGATATAGGCCTGACTTCCTCACACGGTCTAACGCCTTTTTTAGGTTGACTGCATAGCATAGTTTACCTGGTCTATCGGTCTTAAGCCTGACTTAAGCCAGCCTGTTGTAGTGTCAGGATACCGTTACTCTTAAAGCTCAACAAGATCCACTTGTTAACTATCCATTCAGCTATTTTTTTGTTTATTGTTTATAGACAATATTGATAACAAGAAGCTATTAATAAACTGCATTTCGCCTGACATCCAAACCATACACACCCAGCTGTACATAAACTAATAAACGATGTGTATGATGATTTAAATAATACAATAAATTTTATTTAATGACATTTATACAATAAAAAATAAAATAAAATCAATGATAATTATAACAAATACAAGTACACAAAGATCAATTATAGTATGGTTCAAATTAAATATTTAAAAGTATTGTTATAAACCTGGTGGTGGCACAGATGGGGGTAGTGGTATATGTGTAGTCAGCCGACTCAAATCGCCCCAAGCCAGCGCTTCACGAGCTACGACGTCATCCGAGACGAGTGTCAACATGACAATTCGAGAAGGATTGGCGTCATGAACAGAGCTCAGGAGCGTCACGAGGGATGTAGTCATGTGACGAAGCTAGAAACGTCGAGCGAAGTTCCGTCCTGTTCTAGAAGGCTTTTAGGGACCCTATATAAAGAGCGAAGGTGTCGCAGTCAAGGCGGTTCACGACAGAAGGTTTACGACAGGGGTTCAGAACACGGTCGACTACAGCGTAGCACGATTCAGTTCGGAGTACTGTCAAGTACAGCTGGGACGAACGGCGCCTTGATGTTGGTCTGCGATCAAGTCCGACACAACGAGCCCAGTGTGTTAAGTCAGTCGTGTACTGTTGAACCCAGTGCAAGCCCGGAACAAGACGTAGAGGCCAGTGCAAGAGTGGATACGGCGGTATGGTGTTATCGGGAGAGATATTTGTACAGTGTACGTGTTGCCAATTGTACAGTATTAGCACAGATTTACTCAACTATTAAAGTGTTACGTTACTTTGGAGCCCTAAGTTCTTTAAGTTGGTTGTGTATGGTGCAGTTTGCAAAGAGCCTGGATAGTGAGATACGTAACAGTATTTAATGAAACAGTATTAAAGTCATCAATGTCATTCGAAAACAGTAAATTTGGAAACAGATGCATTGTGCTTCATACATCAATGGCAGCAAAAATAGATCATTCTTTAAACTAGATGATAGTTCAACAATAATGTAGACTCAAAGTTCGGAGTAGCAACACAACTCCAAACGTCACAATGTATACCAAGTCTGGATACCAAAAATCCGCAATCTGGAATCTGGAACCTCAGATTCGAATCATACTCCTAAAACTGAGACCCTATAGAAAGTTGAAAAAACAGATTCTTCTAATCTTCTAATCTAATTACAAAATACGAATACCATCGAATTCATATAAAAATAACTATACAATGTGAAATAAAACTCACCCTAAACAGGGGTCAAGATAATACTTTAAAAATATCTACCATATCTACCAAGCACAACTATAAAGCTATCCGTTGTCAGATCCAAGGAGAAATTCAAGAGCTCAATAGAATAGAGTCTGCTTCAGTCTATTATCATGGCGTGAATGCACCGGGGGAACTAAGACGAAAGACTTAAGTCATAAAAAATTATGACGAAGCAACAAGGGGAGATCATTAAAACTACACAAGAAAATAAAATGACGTCATCACCTAGTGATAAAAGCAACGCTGTTAGAATATGAACTTATTTACTATGCAACCACATTGATAACTGAGACCTTTTCGACTTGTCAGGTTCTTGTGTTCTTGAACTTATCAAACTATTATTATATATTTCAAATGTGAATATTTATTACAGTTAATATTATTTCAATGTGTGTTACTGTTATTATTTTCTGAACTTGTAATATTTAAGCCCAAGTTCAGCCTGACAAATACACCATACACATACAGTTGTATATAAACTAATAAAGAGCTTTTTAAAGTTTGAAAAATGAGCTTAAAAATACTTCTGTATATACTAATTTATCTGAATCGCCCTTTAACCGTTGAGGCGAATGCTTCTGATATAGCCATTGCGGTTACCATCAAATGAGATGGCTGACCCATTGTCTCGCTCATTAATAAAAAAATAGAAGAAAACATTCTTCTGTTGAAAAGAAGCATATGCATTTGTGGAGAAAATAAAACATTTCTTAGTTGGTAAATTGTTCACACTTGTTACGGATCAGCGATCTGCCTTTATTATGTATAACAAGTTAAAAATAAGGAAAAATTGAAAAAAAAAATCCAGTGGAGGAAAGTAGAACTTTTATGTTTTCACTATGATGTCATCTATCGCCCTGGAAAGCAGAATTTTGTAGATGATATATTTACTAGAAGCAATCTATCTGCCATCACTCGCAGTGACCTTAAATTGCTGCATACTAGTCTTCGCCATCCGGGCGTTACTCGATTATTGCACTACGTAAGGCCTTAAAATCTTCCATTTTCTTGTTTTGATGTAATAACTGTGATAGTGTCACAAGTCAAAAGCTTGCTGACTGAGTCACTTAATTTTATCACAGCATTAATTATTATTTATTATCATTTAGTTCATTTTTAATTATTTCTTACTTTTAACTCCAATTTCATCACAAACTCCACGTTTTCTTCTTCTCACTAGACTGAGTCTACCACTAAGCCACGACTTTTCACTTATCTCCCCTTGACAGGGGAAAAGATCAAACAAACGCTCGTAGACGCCGGATGTCCGACTTTGGCGGTCGACACCACCTGAGGGGTATATATATATATTTCATTCTTTCTTCCACCCCGAAACACGTCTCTTTGATCAAGGAGTTTGTTCGTATCGCCACTCCTCGTGACACTCCAAGAAGCGACTCTAGTCTCTAGTCCGGTTTCACCCACGTGATAAATAATCCTTAGCCTATCGCCTTTCCTGTTTCCGTCCATCTCTTGCAGGCCTTTATAAGCTGGACTAAGTCGAATTAGACACTCTATCATTTCTTCTCGCTTGGCAGTTGAGTCTGAAATAATAATTTATTCTTACTCTTAGAGTCTAAGAGGAATACCTGGTGCCTCCCTCATGTGTCTGTCTATTTATTGGGATTTGCCTAATATTTATTCGGATCTGCCTATTTAATTGGATCTACTATCTAGTGTCATCTGCCTATGTGACACTACTCAATTGCCTATTGCCCTACCTGCCTATTTGGCTCTATTACTTGACGTTATCGGCTCTACTTGCATGCCTATTTGACAGTCCACTTGTCAACCTATTAGGCACGATGTTTCTATAGACCAAGTGTCTGTGCGAGACGTCATAGCTTCGTCAAATTTCCTAGACTAACTGGACTTACCTACCTAAAGACGCTGCCAACGTAGATTAGCTCTGCCCGCAGCACACCCTTGTGCCCGCTGTAGCCGATCAACCGCCCTACTGTGCCCACTACTGATATTAGAACTTTAAATTGAGAACTGAAACACCGGTGACCCTTTACCCGCTGGAGCGCCACCTCTAGGTGCAAGACCTCCAGCCAAGATCAAAGCCAGCTGCTGCATCAGTAGGACAACCAGCTAAGTGCAAAGGACAAAGTAACACATACTCTCTAATTAAGTGCTTAGCATGATGATACAATACAGCTAAATAGATAAATGCAAATCCCTCCTCCATTTTATTCTACTTTGTACATTTATGTAAATATACTTTATTTGTATCTTTCTCTATTGTTTGACTCGTTGCGTGTCTGCTTTCGATTTATCTCTGATGGACCAGCGTGTGATAAAATAAAAATAATCATCCCCTAGACACCTAACAAGCCACTCATACACGTCATACTCGAGGTCCGTCACAGATATAACAATGTCAAACTTGTGCTGAGATGAAGACACATTTTTTTGGCAGTCAACTGGACAGCTGATTAAAGCGACTCATCCTTTTAAGACAATTAGCGTGGGCTTTAAGGGAACTTTCTTTTTCAAGAAATAGATATCTTCTTACCATTATTAATGAATTTTCTTGATTCTCATTTGCATTTGCATGTCTCGATTTTTCTATAGCTTTACATTCTAATGGAAACTATTACTAAATGATATTTTGCAGTCCATCCGGTCATAACTATATACCGAAACTAAAAGGACACCACATGAACAACTTCTTGGGTTTAACCGAAGAAGTGGTTCTGGGACATTTTTGCCAACATGTCTGACCAGGCCGGGTCCGATCCTTCTGATTAAGAACATTAGATCGTCTAGTTATGATCCCATAACAGAAGAAGTTGATTTAGTAACATGAACCCCCTATACGCTGTTGTCCGAACACCAAATGGTAGAGAGGGAACAGTCTCAGTACGAATGTTAGCCCCGAGGGAGGAATAAAGAGTTCTAGAAAATTAGAATCATAGTGGAACAGAGCTTGATACAAAATGACCTGTCCAAAGCTCGCCTTCCAGGAATCTACTGATTCTACGATTGCTGAAGAAACCACTAGCCCCAACAAAGACATAGTCAGAAACTCAAACAGATGAAGCAACACATAGATACAATCTTAGAGTAAGGAAAACTAGGCCCTAGAACAAAGAGTAAAAGTTCATCCGCTTACTGGAACTCTCTAAGCTAACATTCGACTTGTCAATTGTCTCCACATCGACTTTTGTTTATTTTACTATTTTGTGGGAAGCGTGGTCGAGAGGCTAGGTGCGCTTGAACTTGGCTTGCCTTGGCTACCTAGAGAGGGGACTCGGGCTTGTGTTTACTGAGCGTCTAAAGGCAGCACGGAAAACCAACTCCTAGATACCCCCCCCCCCCCCCACTGATCCACAAATGAGATTGGACCAAAGCGCTCTGAGCATGCTAAAAGCATGAAAGTAGCGCTATATAAAAGCTATAAATATAATAAATATATATTTATTTCGCAACTTAAACATAAAAAAGCTAATTTGGCTGAATTCCTGTTATGTTATCAAATGCCATTATTCTACTTTCTTTTCTTGAATCTCTATTATGGTTCTGCGTTTACTTGCTTACTTCGTTCAATGTTGTTAATACTAGTAAGCACAATTTGAACTGGGGGTGAATGTTACGAGAATTAGATACTGTATCGGTTGTCACTCTTATGTTTACATGTGATTGTAACTTGTACGTAAGAATGTGTTCACGAAAATATGTATGTGTAGTTATTCAGTGTATTAAAGCCATACTAAACGGACATGGTCTTCCACTCGGTTATTATACTCATAACAATAGGTTAATGATGACGGTCTGTAGGACTCAACGCTCCTCGCCACTTTTACTTTTTTTTTAAAGTATAAGTACAATCATGGCACAGCGTCAGACCTTAGGTGGAGTTCACTCCACCCATGTCCAATTCACAAATTCAAGAACATTGTCTTCCCCTTTTCGAGAAGTTATAGCATCTCCTATGTAATCAAATCAGGCCCTAGACTTTTTGTTTTTGGATCTTGCTATCGCACTATCTAGCTTAGTTCAGCAGAAGGCATGTTACATGTGTTCAGGGTCGCTTAGCCATCTGACCCTTTCTCTTAAAGTTTTCGTTCTTTTTTTAGTGCTTTGTGCGTAGAGGACTTCCTTTCAGACTTGCTGATATTCAGCAAGTTAGCTATTTTTTCGCATATTAGATACAGAGTAAACGCAGATACATGTCAGCGGGCCGTACTCGTGGCCACATCTAGTCCAGCACAGACATCATTTCAATGGTCCGATTTCACTTGCGGGCCTTTTCGTTATCTTTCCTACATAATTTGTTGTACTCCCTGCGGGTTTCCGGTTTACCTTCTTTCTAAGCATTATTTGTCGCCTTTTTTGGGTTTTTGACTATTCGGATTAATTTTTTTAGGTCATAGGGTTCCATGCCGTGTGCCAGGATATGTTTAAGAGGATATGCCTCTAGGTTACATCCAACAAAGCTGAAGCTGTTTCGCCGTAAATTTTGTCGACGTCATCATCTTCTACTACTGCAATGGATAATAACGCTTCATCGACTTCGGCGCTAGACGATTTCCGGTTAGCCATGATGTAACTCTATTTGTGTGGGACTTTACTGGTTTTACCCTGGTCGTAAAAAGGGTGATAGCGATCTCTAAGATTTCTTCTGATTTCTTCAAAAAAAAAATGAAAAGCACGTTTTACTGTTTAGGTCTGCAGATATTATTGTTAAGTCGAGTCTTGGAGTGATAGTGTGTTGTAAGGTTGACGTGTTGATTTAGTTCTGAAAAAGGAAAACATTTGTTATAGTAAAAGGTCAAGGATTTAATAACCCGAGGAATCAGTCGAATTGTAGCCCGACGTGGGAGACTGTCCGATTATATCGCCTGTTACTAAGATTGTAATTGACATACCATATCTTCTGAGGAAAGAATAAATGCCGCAAGGCTGATAGTAGAGGAACCTGATTGTGTCTGCTTGTACTCGTGGTCACTATCATGATTCGTATCTATCATAGATGTTGTAAAGCTCAGGTCGTTACTGGGTGTAATTACTGCACATGGGTGTCAGTGCATATGTGAAGGCCTGTAATAGTGTTAGAAGAAACAAGTCCGCTCTCATCTTCTCTACATCTTAAGAGCAAGAGATTCCGACAACGTGGAGTTTGTTTCATGAAGCTTATTAGATACCCCCAGTTTCTAAACTGTCTCTGGGTCGACTCGTTCTTCTACTACCTTATTGTGGGACGGGCTAGATAGAGCCTAGTCCATGAACGCGACTTGGCCACCCGATACAGCCCCAGAAAAGCTGCGTTAAACAGACCGGCTTAGGACTAAAATAGACCCTCGAACCCTTTAAAATTTTACAACGGTTAACTGTTCATTTAACCGTAGCAAGCAACCAATACCTTGGCACACTCGGTAGAGCAGTAAGTTTGCTCGTAGACCAAGATGAGGTGGTACTAGAACGCAGTGAGTTAGGTAGCAAGTTAAGGCTAGCGAGCACCTGCCAGCGGCTTAGTGAGAATAACTGATGCCAGGTATGTATTAGAAGAAGTAGAAGGGAAAACTACTTTCAAGTTGCATGAATTTTGTCATTGTTAAATTTATATTTCCAATATTCTTTGAAAAATGTATATCATTTACCTTTTCAGCTATGGTCGTTTACAATACTTCCTCGGCGATTAGACTACTGGAAACTGTGAGTGACAAAAAAGTTGATGTCAGTGGAAACTTTACAATTTATTTTTTTTTTAAATTTTAGTAAAATAAATTAAAATGAGAACTGTCACTAACTAAAACAACAGTATTTTTATGTCTTTGTTGTTTTTTTTCCTTTTACAAAAAAAAAATAGCTAACAAAAGTCGAAAGTTTTTTTTAGAAATAAATTAGGAAGCATAAAAGACAAAAGTGGTGAAAATCAAAATAAATTATAACAACAATGTTTTCGATTGAGTGCAGTGTTCAGAAGACTACGCAAATCTGCATTTTTTCTTAAGGTGCACCGGATAGTCGCTTCGGCTTCGGCCGAATTTTCGGCAATTTCTTCACTATTCGGCAATATTCGGCTTTGGTCGAAATCACTACAGAATAGTTGACCTTTGAGTGGGCTAGTTAACTTGTTATATTCCTTAACTATGTAACTCTGACCAGACGTCTGTCCAGATGTGCGGGTGTATTGCCAGAGGTAGGGATGAACAGCCCTCACCTTCTTTTGATGTTTAGTCTATAACAATGAATTTATAGGTGACAAGATTAAGCCAGATTTTAACATGTTGACTCTGTAGTGGTCACTCATTCTGATTTTGTTTACTTAGAGAAGAATCTTTATTTTGGGATTTAGCTTGACTGTAAGAAACACCTCTACACGGGTAACAAGGGTAATAGATGAACAGATCCCACCCCCTTTTATATGTTTAGTCCATCACATTGTTTTCATTGATAGACAGGTGACCACAATTCAAATACGATGGGCGTAGGAACTTTCTAGAGGTTACGATAGGAAACTTAGTTTGTTAATCTTAATTAGGGGCTGGGCTTTAGGCCACACCTCTCCAGGTGGTAAACGGACAATGAGTTTGCTTAATCTCAATCACGTGGCTGGACAACAGTTAATTCACACTTCTTCACCAATGCGTAGTTTGCTTACTTGCATATAAATCTCTACTAGTAAGCTGGACTGAAGGTCACACACCCAAACGAGTGATCTTTTGCTACACAGAACAGAAACCGATTTCATAGCCCAAAAAGCAAGTAACTAATTATTTTGTAGCAAAAACTACAAGGTTTAGGTTTGACCAAGCTTATCTTTTAAGGGAGAGCTTAACACCCCCCTACACCTTATTTTATTTATTTTATCATTGACACTCAATTTATTTATAGACATTGACCATTTTAAAGCCAGAATACTAAGAAAGCAAACTACACTTTATATAAATAGTATGGTTGAATTAATTTTCCTAACGTGTTAACTTGATTATTACTCCTGCGTTTAAGTATCATTGCTGTCAAATTTTATGACGCTGTGTCTAGCCTGACATGCCAGAAAGCTTCTTGCACAATCAATTTGCTGAATTTTTAGGCATCGTACAAATCTGCCAATATGTTATCTAAAGTAGCAAGATTATAGAATTCTCTTAGTAAATCTTTATTTAGGGCTTGTAGATCTATGCATATCCTAATTTTTTACATTAGCTTATTCCACAATTGCTATCTGGCTCACCCAATCTGTAGGCTCTACCACTGGTTCTATGATTCCTCTCTGCACAAGGGTCTTTAACTGCTCCTTAACTCTTTCTTGTAAAGCAATAGGGATCTTTCTACACGGCAGAACCTTGGGCTTAATGCTGCTATCAATCTTTAAAGACACCCAAATCACCAGTAAACTTTGGACTACAGTCTTCTTCTTGGTTATTCATTACTGATGCTATGAACCTATCTTTTTTGACGTTGATTAATTTCATTCTTGTTAAAGTTTCATGACCTAGAAGGCATGCTAGATTGGTACAACTATATTTTCTACCTCAAATATTTATTTGGTTTTCTCATTTCTCTTTTTTTAGAGTGGCTAGCCCTATAAGGGCTTATTTCAGTCTTATTCTACATTAGTAATCTGTGCGTTGCCTTTTCTATCTGATTCTTATTAACGTATTTTTCCTGGATGGTATTTACATCAGCTTGACTATCAATCTGAAACCTTACACTGTGACCATTCACTGTCATAACTGCTGTCATCCTTTTCGTTTTGTGGTTCTCCAAAGATATCACCCATTCATTTTTTACCATCATGACATCATCTCTTGTGTCCGATTGCAGCTATCTTTCATCGTTAGACATATCATCTGACACCTGCTGAATTTTCTTTTTGAACATCACAGCAAAATGATGTCTCCCATTGCACGCTATGCACATTTTACCCCATGCAATGCACTTTTCCTTAATTTATTCGTGAATCCGTCCACAGAACCTACATTTATCTTCCTTAATCCTATTTGTTCTTGAGAGTGTAGATACTTTCTCAATGATTGAAGGGTCGGCTTTTATTTGTCTCAACTGTTTGCTGTCGGTCTCGTATGCTCAGCAAATGTCTCTGCACCTTCCAATGTGAGATTACTATCTTGTAACAATTTCATTTTGTGGCATTCATGTCTAACACCAAGAACTATTCTGTCTCTAATCAAAATATTGCTATAACTTAGCAATTAACCTCAACGAAAGCGATATAAAACAGAACGTTTAATAATCAATCATAAACTGCATCTAGAGACAAACTAATAATCACATCTAAGGCCTTCTTGTTTTCATCTCTAATCATCGGCCATCTTACTTCCTCTGATTCTCCATCGTGTCCTATGGTACACAATATCGCGCCAAATGACAGTGCGCAATGTAGAGTCATTACACTGCCCCCTTTTGAAGTTATGTTCGTCCCGAACATGACCAGATTTACGACAGGGCAGTGGAATTGTCAATGCAGATGAAGTTCTGGCAAGAAAGTTATAGTCCCAAAGGAGGCCAGGTCATAAACACACAGTCATTTTCAGCCATCTCCAAAAAAGTATGCCTATTCACACACATTCATTAACCACATTGTCAGTGTCCAGGTTCCGATGAAATGGATTCATCTTTTACTTCGCTTTGTGAAGGCAGACGTATACACGTTTGTCAAGTCTAGACCTGCTGATGGTTTTTCTGGCATTTGCATTGTTCATTCGAGGTGCCGCACGTACAGTTCTTATTAATTTTCTGTCTGCAGTTAGTACTGGTAGATAAACGGAAGTATTGGACATAGACCCAACGTTGGTCATGCCCATTGAAGCACTCATATCAAGGACATCGAAAGCAATAGTTTCACTCTGATTATAGGTCGCTCCTCTAGTTTCTTCACCTAGCGTTTTCTTTTCAGGTCTGTCCTTATTATTGCAGAGATTGCCACTTTCTTTATCTTGAATTCTAGACTTGTCATTATGATCACCGACGGCACTGCAACCACCAACACTTTCCTTGTAACTATCCGTAGAGCCACAACAATGATTGGTTGATGTTTCAATCTCCGCTCTTCTAGGATGTAGCTTGCATTTCAGTTTGTTCCACTTCAGTTTTTCCTTTTTATGATACCTGTTTACTGACAGATTAGACCATTTTGGTATGGTCGTATGTTCGATTCGTTTGCCTTCCACACCATCATCAAGCAATGGGAAATCTATGTGTCCATATTGTACAGTTCCACTTTCAATGTTTAGAGATAAACCGAATTCCTGCATAAAATCCAGACCAGGGATGCAATCGTCGACAACATTGGCGATCAGAAAATCATGACTAAATAGTTGACTTCCTATTTCAAAATTAAGCCGTATCTGTCCTAATATAGGTAACAGTTCGCCACCTGCCGTTTTAAGAGTGTAGCCATTCACTCGTATTATTTCCTGATCACCAATCAGACTGGGTCCAACTATCGACCACGTAGCCTTGTGTCCAAGAGGAACCTATAAGAACCAGCTCCAATCTTTCCCTGCACTCTCAAGGTTCTGCTTTGTTCTAACCAAGGAGGTTATATTTAGATGGAGATGGTTGCTATAAAATGTTCATTATCGGTTGAAGCCAGTGGGCGGAGCCTATTCGCCATATTGGTTTACTCAAAACATTCCATCCGAGTTCCAACATAAGACCAGTTGCTTTATCTGCCTTGGTAACCCATCTGTTGACTTGCGCCGCCGCTTCGAATTCTAATACACCGACCAAGACACAGAGCCGTCAAACACCGGTGGTTTAATCTTCCCCGTCATTTCAGTCAAAGTGGCCCCCGCATCTTGTTTCTTTTGCAGCTCCGCCTTCATTTCATTTCGTAATTGTTGCATTTTAGAATTGAAATCCTCAACCATTTGGGACCTATACTCAGTTACATCATTTCTTAATTGTTGTTTGGAGTCGTCTTTATCCTTCTTCAGCCACGAATGATTTTATAGAGCTCAGTTCATTTCCCATTTCTTTTTTAAGTTCATCCCTTAATGATTTCACGCCTTCCTTCATTGTATTTCCTATGTCAGCATTTGTTTTGCCTTGTTCTTGTGTCATTTTCCAAAGCTCCATCATAGTCGGTTCTATTTCAAACTCATAGGTCTCCGGGTCCTGTTAGTCCCCTATCATGCCTTGCCTAAAACGCTCCATAAGTGCCTCCTTGTTGCCGCTGACCTTTATCTCTCTACCTCTGAGTTTCTGTCTAAGTTCCTGTAATGACACTTGACTAAGTTCCTGTAATGACACTTGACTAAGTGTTTTCTGAGACGCCATCGTGTATAAAAATGTCGATCAACTCAAACCAAAACTTATGTTGATTTACCCGAAAATGGAATCGTTCAATGTCTTGTACATAGATCTAGACCTTCTTCTCCCCTTTCGTTGAGGATCCCACTTCTGACACCAATTGTTATAACTTAGCAATTAACCTCATCGAAAGTGATATAAAACAGAACGTTTAATAATCAATTGTAAACTACATCTAGAGCCAAACTAATAATCACATCTAAGGCCTTCTTGTTTTCATCTATAACCATCGGCCATCTTACTTCCTCTGTTTCTTCATCGTGTCCTATGGTACACAATATCGCGCCAAATGACAGTGCGCAATGTAGTGTCATAACAATATCTTTCAGGCGTTCAAAATAACACGTTTTTGCTAGTGTTCTCAGATTTTTTATGTACTTTTCAATGTCCTCGCCTTTTTGCTGTTCATGAGTATTGAAAACATAGCGCTCTTAAGTTTCATTTGTTTTTCCAATGCAGAAACTTTCCAATGTGTTCACTATTTCTTCCATCTTTCTATCTTTTCCCTTCTTAATTTCAAGACATTCATATATGTCCATCGCTTTTGTTCCAAGAATTGTTAGAAATGACAATTTAGTGGCTAACTCATAGTTTTGCCAGCTCTGGTGAAACTTTTGCCAATTAGCGGCCATGTTACCTTCTACCTCGAGCGGCTCGGGTACAGGAAGGAAATTTCTAGCTGCCATTGCAGGGCGTAGCCTTGAATTGTTGCCTCTTTATTATTGCAAACATTAAACCTTTATATACTGATTAATGATTACCTTTGATCATTAATACACCGCTGCCACCGTGTTAATTATGATCTAGGTTTACAGTCAGCAATAAACAAACAACAACCATTAGTGTTATGGCGAAGAATTATACTTTATTATATTGAACGCGTGCACCCTTGCGCACCATATCAACAGGTAGGTATGTAGGTATGTAGGTATGTATGTTAGGAATAGAAATCAAAACCGTTTGACCAATCTTGATAAAACATGGCAGAAATGTTCCTTGGGTACTAACTTAGAACGTAGTGTATGTATTGTAGCCCTAAAACAAACTTATGACCCTCTAAAAACGTTGAGCAACTCTAAGAAAGCATTATAACTTCATCCATCTAGGCTATGTTTAGCATATTTACAAAAAAAGATCGAAAGGATCTAGAGCTAGGTCTAATTTTAGAAACAACACTTTGCGCAGATAGTTTTTTACTTTGACACATAGAAATACAATAGATAGTCTATTGATTTCATTATTTCACAAAATAAGCTTCATATTTGTGTTTCAAAACAATTTTTACATAAATTCGTTCTTAATATTTGCGAATTTAGAATTCCAGACAAACATTCTTTCATTAGACATTACTCGAAATGTTATACATCTCTCTATTCCTAGGTCTAAAACTCTAATATCACTCTAAGATGATACAACTTCTTAATAATAAAACACATGAATATACTAATTATAGTTCATTCGTTTCATACTTTAATCAAATCAACATTCAAATTTGTTTTTTTAAAGAATTTTTCATACATTCGTTCGCTAAAGCTGCAAAGCCGTGTTGAGATATATTCATTCATGAGTAGGGTACAATTTTTTTTAACCCTAACCTATGTAACATATAATTTAATTTTTAGATCTAGATCTAGTAAATGAACATAAAAAATAAGAGTACTGTCGTCTCATAATTATTATTTTGCAATTTTTAGATACACAATCTTCTTTATCAAAAGACTGATTGCAACACTAAATTGTGATTTTTTGTGTGTATTTGTTTTTGTCCAGTTGGACTAATGATTTTTTCAAAAAAATCAAAGAAGACCGTGGCATAAATATTGTTTCCCATTTGCAACATTTTTAAAGCCGTCTCTGAGGTAGTGAGAAAACAGAAATCGCATTTCTGATTCGTATTATTACAGTTAGTTAGTTTTTTTTCAAAAATGTTAAAGTTCTTTTATTTACAAAAGGTTATTCAGTCTATTTTAAACTGAAAAAAAAAACTTAAATGATTTATTTCTTAACACAATCTGAACGAGGCAGAGGTAAGTAATTCCTTGTCACTGAGATGATTTCAAATGGGCCGACTCTGAGTTTTTGTGAACAAATAATCTCTATCTAGTAATTTTATTTACATTATCACTTAATCATGTCTATGTTATTTGGTCACTCTATTAAAATGTTAAATTTTTATAAAGTGTACTTTAAATTACTAGATAAATCTCTTTTAAAAAATAAAATTATTATCAATGCTGTGTCTATAAAAAAAAGTAACTTAACGAGATCTATCAATTAACTTTTTAAATTTCACATTGAGTTTAGGATTTAGAAACATATTTTGAACCGTCAGATTATATAAATATCTAATTACTTGCTTGTTTTGTAGCTAATCGACAGTTTAAGAATTCTACATATAAGAAAGCGATGTTTTGTTTCAAAATGTCAGAGCAGAAATTAAATGCTAAGAAAAAGTTATTTTTTTAAAAATTGAAATGTTTTGGTTATTTTTGACCAATATTTGTATTGTACTAGATGTGATTCCATTGAGTAAAGGACAAGGTAAGAGAGGGTTTTTTTTCAATGTATATAGAAAGAATTCCATAAGAGCCTCTTACGCCCTCCTATAGACAGTCGACTTGTGTTACGTTTACCTTGAGACTAGGTGTGTTGTTTGTTCTATAATAGCTAAATCGCACCAACATAACAAGCACTTTCTTGTTGAAACTTTCTATATTTTGTTAGTTTGACATTTTGATATTTGCTTTTTATTAACTTTTAGGGGTTTTATTTCTAATAGAAGCTTTTAAAAAATAATTTTAAATATTTTTTTTAAGAAATCGATTCTATTGGTAAATTGAGAAAGCGTATTATGCTTGGACAGAATGCTCAATTGTTCGAGTTCCCTTTTCAAGTTGCAGTTCAAGAAAGACTAAGTGGCAGATGGGTCTTTCTCTGTGGAGGAGTTTTGGTCACTGAAAAAAAAGTAATGTGTAAAAAAGTCTATACTATTTTAAAGATCATTGTTATATCAGGTGCATTTTAGAGTAATACATAGTTTCTTACGGCTGCATGTTGGAAATGTTAAGATAGTAATTTGTTTAAAACAATGTTAAATATATCGTTTAAAAAAAGACTTTTAATAACCAACTTTTGTTTAAATACATTTGTGTCTTAAATCGCTGTATAATGCTTGTTCATTATTTTAGTTTATATATCTTAATGAGCTAAAATAGAGGAGTAAAACAAGGCTGACTTTGAAGTGACAAAAACAAAAAAAACAAGCACTCTTATTAGCTTTTTGAAATGGGTTTGAACCAAATGTGTATACCTGGTGTGAGTGAAAACGGGTTATCAGAAATGCGTCTGTCAGCATAGCAAAGAACATGATACTGAACAGTGTAGGTGCTAGGACACAGCCTTGTTTTACCCCGTTTGATACTTCGAAGGGCTCTGATGGTTCTCCACTTTCTTGGACACGAGCTTTCATGCCATCATGAAATAGTCTCACCATGGTTATGAATTTTTGTGGACAGCCATACTTGGACATAATCTTTCTAAGTCCTTCTCTGCTAACAGTGTCAAATGCCTTTGGTAGGTCGACATTTATTAAGAAGTCATCATTTTATTCTTGGCATTTTTACTGGAGCTGCCTTGCCGCAAAGAACATGTCAATGGTATCACGTTTTTTTTCTGAATCCACACTGGCTTTCTGGTAGTAGATCATGTTCTATGTGTTGCATGAGCCGATTTAGTAGGATGCGTGCAAGGATTTTCCCAGCAATAGAGAGAAGAGATATTCCTCTGTGGTTGTCGCAGATCTTGCGGTTTCCTTTTCGCTTGTATAAATGAACACTTGTGCCATCTTTAAAGTCTTGTGGTATTGACTCTTGTTCCCAAATAATTAAGAACAGTTCATAACGTCTTTCAATCCGAACTAATCCCCCTTTTTTGTAGAACTCTGCGGGAATGGCGTCAGCTCCTGGAGCTTTTCCGCTTGCGAACTGTTGAATGGCAAGATCAGTTTCCTTTTTCGAAGGGGGGTCATCCATTTTGTCATTTATTGGTACTTGCTGTAGTTTGTCTGGAAATATTATTACCCTGTATAATCAAAACTAAATCATGTTTTAAATATTCGTTGCAAATAAGCGAATCCGATAGGGGCAGCCTCTGAGATTGTGTGATATATTGATTTTCCTTCTACATAAATTCATTTATTAATTTAGTAATGCTTATTGTTATAGGAGTCAAATACTTTCAAAAGCCTAAAATCTCTCTGCTAGAAATGGTGGTGATGAAAATCTTGTCAAAAACAGTCATCGCTTTACTTTTGAAGGCATTAAAAATGTTTTACTTTATCCTCTGGTCACTAGACTTAGTGCTTTCTATTGTGACAAGTTCATGTACCAGAGTATATGGAGACTCAAGCACAAATTGAGGTTTAAAAAGAAATCCTATAATCAGACAAGGAATTACTAGGACAACTGACAACATTATTATATATTGTTGTCAGAATTTGAAAGATGAAGATTATGCTCCCAGTTAACGTTTGAACATAATGCTCACACAATTATACCTTAGGTTATGAGATTGAGCAGTGAGATGAGCTTTGATACATGGCGAAATAGCTATAACTATATCTAGCAAACTGTTTGGTGTATCCGATGTATCAATTAAAGAAAGCATTGGTAAGATATGTTATTTTTCAAAGATATATGAACATTATTTTGCCTCTAATAGCACTGCAGAATCAAACTTTCGTAGCTCTACAAGTTATACCAATATAATAAATAAATAGATTAAAAAAACAAAAACCAATGGACAATGACCTAAGAATACTAAATGATACATACATGAGCTACTACGTAGACACATAGTTTATGACTTGATGCTCAATAAAATAGATTTGCGTTTTGTTGGTTTTTTTTTGGTTCCTTAAGTCTTATTTTTTGTATGACCACTAGGTTCTGACCGCTGCCGATTGCTTTGACCACGTGACTGCCAACAATGTCCGTGTGATTGTTGGGGTGCTAATATATATATGGGCCACCAAACCAGTACCAACAAACTATTTACGTTTCCAATATACACAAGCATGAAAGTATAGATGATGAGCTTCAAGGATGGAACCCCAATAATATTGCTGTAATAACACTGGCCACCGCAGCGAAACTTAACCTGAATGTGCAGGTAAGTAAATATACAAAAATGTAAACGAATATTTTTTCTTTGAATCATTTCATTTTGTTATTTAATTTGAAAATGTATATACACTTTTTATTTGTATCAAAGCACACACATGTCAAACTACAGGAACGTAAGAAAAAAAGGATTACAAAAAGAGTTTCTGTTATCACACAAATCAGAGGCGGCACCCGTAGGTTCCCTGGAATAAAAAAAGAAATGATGACAAGCATAACTAAATTATAACACAACCGTAATCTTGAAGGAAGGCAAAAAATATCTGTTCTGAAGTTTTGCTTTTAAACTCAAAAACATCTGGAGGGATTGTTAAGCTCAAAACTCCTTTGCCACGCTCATAAAATTTTGTGACTGTAGTTAATTGCTTTAAAAATTCTATGTAGGTTTTTTTTATAACTCAAAGCCCTATTGAGAGGGGTTTTCAACCACTAAAATATCACCTAAACTAAACAAAATTAAAGCAAAAAACCAATCCCAAAATTCCCCTTTCCCCCCTGCGAGTTGCGATTTCATCTCAAGGTTGAGGTATAAACCCGACCCACCAAGGCTGCACCCATGTTCTAATGTATCTGTTGTTTTGCAACCTTTTATTTACTGACAGAAAAGCGTGTAATATACGACCTAGTGTTATGTACATTAGGCCTAGATGTTAACGTTTACTTAGTCTTATGTTGTTGTTTTTTTGACTCCACGTTTAGTCATTCAGGTGTCTGTTAACTCTACTTTTATTGCATTTTAAACAAACAATAGCTTGCAAAAATAGCAGAAAATGCTACTCAATATACGGATACAAATACGCATGAAAAGTGGATGAAACCACCGTGCGTGATAACTGGCTGGGGTTACACCGAGAATTCAATATTACCAAATACGCTACAGAAAGCATCAACAAGAATCATGCCAATTAATATTTGCCAGAATATGTGGCCTTCGTTTAAAGATGCTTTTAGTGATGGATTGTTCCTTTGCATTAAGAGTGGTAAAGTATAATTTTATTTCTTTAACATATTGATTGTCTATTAAAACATTTTCTTGCAATATAAATGTAAACAAGGGTATAAATATGAAATGCTGAACTGCTTTTCCATAAAAAAAATATGTTCATTAAAATAATTTTAAACCATTATTAGGCGATCTAAATAACAATGTAAGTCCTAACCATGAAAGCATAGTCAATAAAAAGTTATTAAGCAAAATTAAGCCTGCCTTCGATTACATCCAACATGAAATAATCATAATCATCTGTCAAAGCCCCATCACCTCACTGCACAGCCTCAATTTAATTCACTTTAATATATATCAATAAATGTATTAATATTGTTATCTTGTCTCTCTTCATATAGGGGCAAATAATTACTTTTGTTTCAATTTTGAATACTATAATGAAATAACAAATACTAGACAATGTTTATATTGCCTTTAATCAACAAGATTAGGCTACAGTACACAATGAACGAATACAACCACGTCTCACATTGTTGAAATACTCTAAACACACACACACACACACTGGACATGACCTTCTAACACTCTGGACACACGCAGAAAAGAAACAACTCAGTTACACTACAATCACCCGCCTAGAAGTTATAGGAACATAAATATGTGAATAATAGAAAATAAACAATGACAGATTCCTTAGGAGTCCTAAGTATCCCTTCAGAATACGTACAGTATAACTCCATTGAAAAGCATTATATAACCATAAACGAACATTTTATACATTATAAAATGATTAGATCCTAAGTGTCCTATAATGTATATAAATATTCTGTTGTACCATTAGAAGTAATAATGAACTAAGTAATACAATATAAAATGTGTAACTAGAAAAGTTATTTCCTATAAAAAGATCAATTCTAAGTAAACTTCTAAGCTTGTCATATTAAGCTTGTAGATATTGAATGTAAAATTGTGATATGATATAGAAAAATAAATACAATGTTAAACCTTGTAAGTAGGTCTGCTTGTTCTTGGTCTTAGGTTATACCTACTAGGACCAATACTGTCGTCGCTTTGAATTGGTATTTCCTTGTTGAACTTGGGTGTTTGGTAGCAGCCATTGGTTCTACTGTCACATGGTCAGTAGGCACATGCGTGGTAGGGCTTTTCTCCACCTCAAAGTCTTCATGTTTCATAAGCTGATACGCCCCCTATTCTCCCTATCTTAGAGCGCGGGCCAAATTTCGTAATGACACTGTTTCTTCTCTTCAATCAGGAAGTCTTACAATGGCATACTGTGGGTTACATGTGATTAAGTCCACAGCTATTGTACCATCGTCACAAGTTGATGCACGGACTCCCTTTCTTAACAACACTTTTCCTGGTTGAGTTAACCATGTCGGGAGTGATTTGCCGAAGGTGGACCTGCGATAGAATTTGAACAATCTCTTGTGCGGTGTCTCGTTGTAGCGGTACAGAGCAGAGAACGAATAGAGTGCAGGGCTTGGTTTAACAACTTCTCCCAATTGTAAACCGAAAGTCTTCGAGTTTTTAAGGCCAGGGTAAAAGCTTTCCACAATGAGCCGTTTAAGCTTTCTTCTTGTGAATTTCCTCTGGAATTATATGGGGTTGTCCTCCTTGTAGCCACCCCTCTCTAGTGTAAAAACTCATACACCTCTTTTAACATTTCGTATAGTCCAAATACATTATCTAGACATCTGATTATTGTTGAAGCCGGCACATTAGAACAAGCTAACGAAAACCTTGACAATTCGTCCACTATGGTTAGAAGGTATGTGTTCCGAGATGTAGAAGGAGCGGTCCCTTGAAGTCCATACTTAGTCTCTGAAAAGGTTGCATCACCTTGATTCCAGTAGATTTACAGAAATATATGTATTTTACTTCGGCACAGATTCTGCACTTATTGACAACCAGCCTGACATATTCACAAGAGAAAGGTAAGTTTTTCGCTAGCACTAATTGCCATAGTCTTGTTACTTCCAGATGACACAAAGAGTAATGGAGCAGTTTCAATTCATTTCGACTTATAGCTGACACACATCCGTTTCTTGAAAACGTATAAGCAGCATACAAGACATGGAAGTGGAAACAGTTCAGTTCTCCACCTTTGCATTTTATCATTCTTTTTTTCTTCCTTTGCTCTATTTGTCATACATGAAGGCCACAGAGCGTTCATCAAGGACAAGGGTAAAGCAAGTACCTGCTAAATAATGGTTCCATTTCCTTAAAGATTCTATGCTGAGTGCCGCCATTTACTTTTGGAGAGAGTTCTCGAAATAAACAATACGGGGCGACCATCATGATTGAGGATGGCAGCTATTGCAATATCCGAGTCGTCCGTTTCAACCGTCAGAGGCCGAGTATAGTCGTTGGTGAAAATGGCAGCTTTCTCCAGTCCTGCTTTAATTCGTTAAGGGCTGTCTTTATTGTTTCTGTAAGGGAGAATGAGGAATTATTTGCCAAAACATTTATTTTATTAGAAAAATTTCGGATCCACTGCGAGTAGTACGCCAACATGCCCACGATTCTTTTTTTGTTAGCGCATACTATGAAGAGGAGAAAGGTTTCTTAAAGCCTGGAATCTTTCAGGGTCTGGTTTGAGTAGGCCTTTGAAAATTTCATATCCCGATAGGCAAACTTTGTTAGTGGCCATAGTACTTAAGTCTTCATAAAATGTGATCCCAAACTTTCTAAAAGCATCTAAAACTCTTTGCAAAAATCGTGCGACTCTTCATCATGACCCCATTTCGTTACATTGTCCACCTATGCAAAGGTTTCCTGCAACTTTTCATTCTCAACTATTTGATTTATTGTTCTCTGAAAGCATGCTACTCCGTTGGAAAATACCGAATGGGATGCGACAGAATTGATAGAGTTCTCCACATGCCTAAAACGCAGTAAACGGCCTTTTCTCAGTTTTGATTGGTATTTGATGGTAGGCGCTTTTGAGGTCTAATGTACTAAAAACTGAATAGTTGGTGATACGTTTTACCAGTTCATCGACTCGATGGCATTGGGTATGCAACCAGTAAGGAGAAGTGATTAATTTTTATTGTTTGACTGTAATCAATGATTATGTATCTGGATTTGTGTTGAAATTCCTAATCAACAATGGATAAATTACTCAGACCGAAAGAGTTGAATATTGATCCAAATGCTTCTCTGGTCTTAGAAAAATAGAATCACTGGTATGACATTTCAGAATTTTGTTTCGTACATCAAGGATATTATAGAATTTTTTTTACTAAAGTAGGAGTATAAATTGTGATGAAATAGTAAATACTAGAAAACCACTCTACTGGCTTCATTCAACATGATTAGGTTACAGCTACAAGTGCACGAATACAATCACGTTACACATTGTTGACAAGCTGGACACACGCAGAAAATAAACAACTTTGTTACACTACAAATATATTACTTTGGATAATAAATAAGTACTTAAAAACAATATTACCTTATAGTGTATTAACTTATTCACAACATCAAATGTTCGCTTATATGAAGAATCATGAATTTATCTCCTAATGAAAACTAATATTTAATACTCTATTTAAAGCATCAATGTCCATTTTAAAATCATGTAATAAATGTAATAAATGTATTAATTTAATACTGTATGACTGCATGCATAATTAATGATAATAATAATGCAAATAGATAATTACACTAATACCTCTAGAATAAACAACATACAAAACAAGAACAATAGTTTTTCACCCATTCTCAGCAAGACCAACCAGTTACCTCATCAATGCACGCTCATGGATCCAACATTACATTATATGAGTTTAACATATGTTGTCTGTCTGTCATTTGTGTTGACCAAGTTGACCATCGTCTGTCAGTCATTTTCTAACTTCTTTCTTGCTTCTATATTCTATCTATCACTACTGGCTCAAGACTTCATAATCTCAAAACTGTCCATCCAAATGCTGTCCCTCCTAAGACTGTCCTTCCAAAACAAATATCCCTCCAAAGACTGTCTCTCTAAATAGACAAATAATCAGGATATGCTAACAACTAGCTGAAGCGTAAATTCTATTTATTCTTTATTAACTACCTTCTATTGCTATAGCTAATAAAAATGTTCTTTCCCTGGTCCTTTTACCCCCTCCATGCTACACGACACACGCCCCTGCTAACACAAAATGGCGCTGGTCACTTTCTGCCCCAAACTTCTCTGTATATTGGCTGAGGATGTAGCCTGTGTCTGTCCCGGCCCATATATCAGTCGTTCTATACGACAAACATGTACAGACATTACCCTAACCTTTGTCTGGTCGCTGTCAAGTCTATCTGTGAGATTTGATAACACCCATTAAACTTATTAATATCACTCACACACACAACAATGTGACATCATCTTCCCTTGACTTTCATCGTAGGGGTGCTATGAAAGTTCACGTAACCAAATCTCTCCACTTTTCCCGGTAAGCAGCTGTTTTTACCAGAATCTCAACAGAAGTGCCGGTCAATTATTTTACATTGTCCATTTAGCTTGTCTTTAAATGACCCTTTGTTCGTGCTCCATCTTCTAAATACTCTAAAATATCTAGGTGCAGAAATAAACGAAAAATCCCCATTGTGATGAAATTATATGAAAATAAAACAAAAAACATTAGGGTGCCTGTTACTTGGCAAGAAACTATTGATTTCCACTGTGTTGTGTATTTATGTTCTTGTTGTGCGTTGTAAACTGATCTGTTCTCATGTGTCAAAATGTCTTGGTGTCCAGGTCAGCTTGTGTGTGTGTGTGTACTGTGTTATCAAGAAATGTTTTGTCATTCTTGTTCAATAAAGCCTAGGATCAAGACATGTCTTCTTGTAGTGCTTCATTAGGTTACTACAATTTAATGAACTAGAATCTTGTGGACTAATTGTGCTTCAAACTTCAAGTATGGATCGTTTTCTAAAACCTGAAAGATTGGTGCTGGATCCAAATGATCCAGACACTCAAAGGATCTGGAAGCACAGTCTTCACACATTCGAAAAATTCGCATTAAAACTAGCTGTATCAGAAGGTGAGAAGTTCGATCTACTTTATCTCACATGGTGTGTATAAATTGATACCTGACTGTGCCGATTTTGAAACTGCTGTAACCACATTAAATGGACTCTATGTCAAAGAAACCGATGAGGTTTATACTCGCTATCTCTTATCCAGTTTTAAACAGGAAACGGGACAGAGTTTTGACGGTATCTGGAAATTTAGGCACCGGATATTTAGGCACCCGGAAATTTAGGCACCCGGAAATTTAGGCACCCGGAAATTTAGGCACCCGGATAATTAGGCACCCGGAAATTTAGGCACTGGATAATTAGACACTCTTTGACAAGGCGGAAAATTAGGCACCGGATAATTAGGCACTCTTTAATTAGCGACCTTAATTTTGAAAATAATTTTAAAATGTTAACGTATATTTTATCCTTAGGCTATGGGCTTTCGGTGACGTTATAATAAATGGAAACTATAACGATTCTAGCTAAAGAAATGCTGACAAAATGGGGAAAAATGACAATCATGAGAATGTGTGGAAAAATGACATTTGAGTCATTATATAATATAGACATCACAGCATTCAGGGGAGGGGAGGTAGAGATGATTCTCCGCTCATTGCTTCCCTCCATCACCAACCCCTAAGGTTGACTGATGAGTTTTTTAAATTGATGATTATGCAATTTGTGTAAATATTTAGTTACTAATGTAAATACTTTAGATTTAAAAGTATTATAAAATATTTTTATAATGTTGGGGAGTGTTGGCGATAAATACAATCGCAATCGTCCTCTGCTTGTGGAAAAGGAGGCGTTGTACTTTTCAAATGGGATGGGCTTGGGGGGAGGGGCACACGCTCCCACTTAAAGGAAATGATTTCTCGCAGGTAGATGTAAACTTGGTCGTAAAAGTTACGTAGCGAATCTTAAGCTTACACGCGGGGGTCAAGGGTAGAGAAATAAGATCAGCATAGTACAAAGGTGTTTAAATGGAAGGTTGGGGATTATATTTTATAGGCCTTTCAAAAACTTCGGTAGACACATTTCTGTTAAAACAATCATAATATATATACAGTAATAAAACTTATTATACAAGGGAAATGCAGATAGTTTAATTTCATTGGGCAGTGTTGAAAGTTAGGGAAACCAGTGATGTTATTTTTGTTTTAATTATGTGTTTGTGTGTGTGTTTAATAATGCATGTATGAGACTATTTTTTTTAATTCTAACTTTTTTTTATTGAGAAGAGCAAACAATTGGTACTGAAAACAAAAGGAAGAGGGAATCATTTGATCGCGAAAATCATAATAAATATATTTAGTTTATGATAGAGAAGGCGCAGAGGTTGATTTGGAACATCAACATTTTCACCGCCCCATCCCATCCTTTTCGACAAGTACGACATACTTTAAAAAGAAGCAAATTAAGTTTGACGGGGAGATGGTTATTTTATTTCTCTTAGGGACTAATATTTATCTTAGTATGGTTTCGGTTTAAATATTGTAATGAGGTAACAAAAGAATTTATTTTGATATGGAACTTATTTAGTCTTATTTCTTTACATAAATAATTCCCTTTTTTTTGGAAGATTTATTAATTCAGGCAACCCATCTTCCTGCTCTAACAGCACTAGGGAATAGAAGGAACACACTAATGAAGTAACAGAAAATGTGTCTCTTTTTTTTTTTTTTTGTCTTTTTTTTTTTTTGTCTTTTAGTGTATTTTATTAGGTTTTGTGTTTGTATATATAGTATATATTAGCTATAGCTGATTAAATTTTTTTATGATTGTTACTAATCTTTATTCTATGAATATTGTTATTGTATTAAGAACACTTCAAATCATAAATTGATACTAAAATTTATAAGCAAATTTATTTACAAAACTTACAAAGAAAAAATAAAACCAAAGAAAAGTGTTTTAGTTAAGGTGTAATACTTAAAGCTCACTCTAATTTACAAAACAAAGTCATTTTCAAAACAAAGTTGATTGAAGTCTTATATAGTCTAGTGAAATCTTATGTTGTGGCCTATTCCCTTTAAGAATTGTTCTGATGTTTTGGTTTTTTCCGTATATTGAGTACACAAATTTTGTAGTCTTTTTTGTTGGTCAATGAAAACCTTTTGTATTTCTTTAATGGCGTATTGCCAATGGCGTCCTTTGCAATTAATGCACTAACTGCTGCCTCTTCTTTTTGAAAAGTTTTAATTAATTTCCAAATTGAAGGGTGTTGATAGCCCACTAAATGGAAACATTTGTTGTTCCATCCTTCACAAATGTTGTTAGTTCTGGGTGAACTGTTGAATGTAGCCGAATGGACGTTCCACACTTGCGGAGGGAAGATGGGAGGTACACGTCGAAAACAGACTATTTGTTTGTGTGCGTGGGTTTCTTCGCACTATTGAACCAGAAACATATGTCTCATCAAAATAGTTCAAAAGTGAAAGTGCTTCGTCTGGACAAAGGCTCTGAAGCAAAGCCATTCCTGCTGAAACGTCATTTACTGGTAGAAATGCTAAGGAATCGATCTGGCCACAGAATTGTCTGAATTCCTCACTTTCCTTATACTTGGTAACGAGACCAAGTTCTTGAATTTTCCGCCACGTATTTTGGGCAAGGTGATAAAAACACCCCTGTATGTGTATATGATTCCCAAATACACCTTGAATGGAGTTAATAACAGACTTTTCAAAATCTACGACAACTGTTGATGGGTCTGGATTTAAATCTAGTTCATGGCAACGATTAACAATTGCTTGAAACATAGTTTCGTACGTTTCTTCTGTTTTGGATTGTAGACAGGCAAACACAGTCGAAACCGCTGTATTGCCTAGTGGAACACATATGACTTAAAGCTGTAGGAAGCCATTTGGAGCCATTTTATAGTTGCCATCCATCAGCCAAGTATCACTTGATACAAGTAATCTTAGCGACTCGTCAGAACCAAAACAATTATCCGATTATCTGTATCTGGCCCATTATCGAAAATCAAAAACTGTTTTGGCTCAGGCCCCAATGTCATAGCCCATGGGCCATCTATAAATAGATCAGTAAGATACTCTGGGACCCGTGGACATTGACTAGTTCTCTGATACCTCAGGTTTCGCTTGACGGAATGTTCACAGGGTAGAGAAGACCTTTCGTCGGCTGTCAGATGTTCCAAACAATTTCGATATATCTGGCCGGGTTTCTTCTCTGTTGTACTCGCTTTTTTTCATGGTGTCAAGGCATTTCGCTATAGAAATAGAAGCTGGGTCAGGAGCGTGGCTGTGGCTATTCCTAAGTTCAGGCTGAGTCAGGTCTAGACTAGTAGTCATAGTTCCTTTGCACCCATTATTTCGTTGCACGCATCTCCATCGTACATGAGATACTTTGGAGATCTGTTTTGTATACATGTAGCCTTGGTAGCCAATTTTATGCTTTCCTCTGGTAGTAGGTAAGATTTCCATCAATGCAGAAAAAAAATTTAATTAACATATCAATATAAAAAAATATAATAAGACATTAAATATACTTATTTACTTTATAATCAGCATTTAGCTATGAAAATGTATCAGAAAAAACAAGAAAACATAACAAAAAAAACTTTAAGAAAAATACATCCTATATATTTCTTAAAGCGCGACTATTTTGCCCTCAACAAAATAAAAGCTAAATATTATTTTTTAAAAAGGAACTTTTTTTTACCCCTTATGCCATTACAACTGTTAAATTAGGTTTATTTAATTATTGCTTTATAATCTAAATAGCAGTTTACTAAAATGTTTATCTCACTTATGCTAAATAAAATTCAAAATAATAACAGTCTATAATGCTCACTAATAAAATTAATAAAAATGTAGTTACATTAAACTTTCTGGCTAACAACTGTGAGCACCACTTGGTAGCAGAAAGAACTCTAACAAATTAACGGACAGGAGCAAACACTTTAGTAGTCTGTATCAAGAGCTTTCAAACATTGAGACTTATAGTTGTCACAGAAGCTGCTTTTATACAGTGGCCGGCTGAAACAGGCCACTAACACTGGACCACAAATCGACTTTGATGTAGCTGGATAAATACATGATATTTCGCATGTCGCGGAAAAGCCTTGATACACTTCGAGCCCAGGAGTCTTATAGGATCAACAGGGGATCAGGGGGACTCAATTTCTCCATAGATACCCGCCCGTGTAAAGGAGCCTGCTTCATAAACTGTGAACATAATCATCATATTAAGAACTTTAAAGATTTTCATTTGTTATAAGCAGAATAAGTATTCTGTTTTTAAAAGAGGAAAAGAGACCAATATTCCAAAAAATTAATATAGAAACTATCAACTCATCTGTCTTTTCCATAAACTTTGCAATGTCCAACCATAAATATTATATTACATAAATGTACATATATATTAAATATATGCGTAGGTATAGGTAAAAATTAATTACCACACAAAAAAAATTTGAAGGAGGTAACACACCTATACACTCACACAATAAATCTTCCTAAAGGGGTTACCCATTAATAATTCTAAAAAGGGGTGTTGATAATAGAGATTAATACAGTTATAAAAAAATGAATACTACTTTAATTTATGAACACATTTAATCCCTATAAGTAACTAGAGCAAAGCCCTCCTCATTCCGATGCCCACTGTAAGGAGACAAGTTTCTCCAGACTTCAAATTTAGCACCTATGCTGTACCATACCCTTGACCTCTGCCCGTAGGCTTAAGACTCACTACGTAACTTTTACGACCAAGTTTACATCTACCTGCGAGATTTTCTCCATTAACTGGGAGTGCGTGCCCCCCCCCCAACCACCATCCCGTTTTAAGCGTACAACCTCTCCTTTTCCACAAGCAGAGGGCGATTGCGATTATATTTATCGCCAACACTCCCCGACATTATAAAAATATTTTATAATACTTTTAAATCTAAAGTATTTACATTAGTAACTAAATATTTACACAAATTGCATTATCATCAATTTAAAAAACTCACCAGTCAACCTTAGGGGTTGGTGATGGAGGGAAGCAATGAGTGGTGAATCATCTCTACCTCCCCTCCCCTGAATCCTGTTATGTCTATATTATATAATGACTCAAATGTCATTTTTTCCACACATTCTCATGATTGTCATTTTTCCCCATTTTGTCAGCATTTCTTTAGCTAGAATCGTTATAGTTTCCATTTATTATAACGTCACCGAAAGCCCATAGCCTAAGGATAAAATATACGTTAACATTTAAAAATTATTTTCAAAATTAAGGTCGCTAATTAAAGAGTGCCTAATTATCCGGTGCCTAATTTTCCGCCTTGTCAAAGAGTGCCTAATTATCCGGTGCCTAAATTTCCGGGTGCCTAATTATCCAGGTGCCTAAATTTCCGGGTGCCTAAATATCCGGTGCCTAATTATCCGGTGCCTAAATATCCGGTGCCTAAATTTCCAGATACCGTCAAAACTCTGTCCCGTTTCCTGTTTAAAACTGGATAAGAGATAGCGAGTATAAACCTCATCGGTTTCTTTGACATAGAGTCCATTTAATGTGGTTACAGCAGTTTCAAAATCGGCACAGTCAGGTATCAATTTATACACACCATGTGCCTAAATTTCCGGGTGCCTAAATTTCCGGGTGCCTAAATATCCGGTGCCTAAATATCCGTAAATATGCGGTGCCTAAATATCCGGTGCCTAAATTTCCTAAATTCGTTTTGACAGCTATGTTCAACGATTAAAATTGCTGGCTAAAGACTGCCATTTCAGATCAGTCTCTGCCCTCGAAAACCAGAACGAGGCCATCAGAGACGCATTCATTAGTGGCATGTCATCACGAGAGATTAGGCAGAGACTTTTAGAGTACTCTGGACCTCGCAAAGTCATTGGAGGTAGCTAGATCTCTGGAGATGGCACAGAAACATTCTGTGACATATAACTCGCAACAAGCCACTACTTTTCAAACACCACAAGCACAACAATCCACTACGTCGGAATTGCCGCTTTGCTCTGCTGTAGAGGACACGATTGATTCGACACTCGTTACCATAGCTGCAGCTTAAGGCAAATTCTACTTTTGAGGAGGTGCTATCCACTCTCGTAGCAAATGCCCCGCTTAAGATGCAATATGCAATAAATGCGGTAAAAAGGGACACTACAGAAAGGTATGCAAATCAAAACTTTCTTAAGTTTACAGACCTAACTCTAATTCAGCAGCGTATACAATAACAGTTGCCTCTTCGTTTTCTCTATCTCGTGCTGTAATGAAAATACAAGTTAACAACATTACACTTGATGCCCTCATCGACATAGGTAGTTTGGACAGTTACATTTCTGCATCGGCTGTCAAAAATTAGAAATTTTCACTCATCAAAACTATCTCATCTATGGCCAACACGAACCTAACTGGTTATACTCGCGGCCATGTTAATGCTGACATTAAGAGTAAAGGCTCCACTTTTAAAGACTTCAAGCTACATATACTTGACAACCTCTGTGAGGATGTTATTTTAGGCCACGACTTCCTTGAACAACATGAGAGTGCACAGATCACTTTTCAGGGGCCTAATCCAACAATGGTCTTAAATGGAATGAAAGCTGCTAATGTCCAACCCGCTCCTCTTTTCCTAAATATGCTTTAAGAGTGTCGAGCTATATCTACAAAATTCAGACGTTACTCTGCAAATGACACTCTATTCATCAATTCAGAGGTTGACAGACTCTTGAAAGATGGCATCATTGAGCCCTCGTCATCTCCATGTGAGCTCAAGTCTTAATAACAACTAACAAACGAAACAAACGAAGAATGGTAGTGGACTACAGCCAAACTGTTAATCGGTCACTGGAGGGTACATATGCATATATTGACAACATCACCATTTGTGGTAAGGACAGAGAAGAGCATGATAAAAATCTGCTTAATTTTTTTCTTGGGGCTATAAAAAATATGGTCTAACTCTTAATGAGGAAAAGTGTGCATACGCATCCTCAAGAATACTAGGTTATGAAGTCTCCCATAATGAGATGAAGCCAGACCCCGACAGACTACTGCCCTTGCATCAACTTCTTCCACCCGAGAACCTAAATGCACAAAGGCGAGCTGTTGGTCTTTTCTCCTACTATACCAACTGGATAGGACATTTCTCAGATAAGATCCATCCTTTAGTACTCAACAGGACTTCCCCACTCCCTGAGAGAGTCAAAGAAACATTTCAAGGTTTTGAGGAGAACTAGAAATGGCTTATGTCACTAATGTAGACCACAAAATGCCGCTTGAGGTTGAAACAGATGCATCGGTTATTGCTATATCCGCTACCTTATCCCAGAACAGAAGGCCAGTTGCTTTCTTCTCCAGAACACTCTCTTAGCGAAAGACTCCAATCCTCCTTAGAGAAGGAAGCAATGGCTATCGTTGAATCAACCAAAAAATGGAGACATTTTCTATTAGGGTCGCATTTCAAACTCACCGCGGATCAAAGGTCCGTATCCTTCATGCTTAACCCTCGTTATCACGGTAAGATAAAAACGACAAAATTTAGAGGTGGAGAATAGAACTATCAATGTACAGTTTTGGTGTGTGTTACCGGCCGGGGGGCTTAAAACATGGCCGCCGATGCTCTTTCTCGTGGATTCTGTGCGAATACAACCACCCCTACGTCTTTGAAAGAACTTCACAACAGTCTTTGCAACCCTGGCATAGTGCGAATGCTCCATTTCGTTCGGTCAAAGAATCTCCCGTTTTCAGTTGAAGAAATAAGAACTGTAACAAACAATTGCCCCATCTGTGCAGAAATAAAACCTCGTTTTTATCAACCATCTGTCGTCAGCTTAGTATAAGCCACATCACCATTCGAGAGACTTAGTGTTGACTTTAAGGGACCACTCCCTTATACCACTAAAAAAATATTTATTGACAATTATCGATGAGTACACAATGTTTCCTTTTGCATATGCATGTCCTGACATGTCTACAAAACAGTAATTAGATACTTCACAAACCTATTCAGCATTTTCGGGACCCCTTCGTATTTACATTCAGACCGGGGATCAGCCTTCATGTCTGAAGAGCTAAGAACTTTCATCAGAGGTAAAGTCATAGTAACAGCATACAATGCTAAAGGGAACGGGCAAGTAGAAAAACTGAACTCGACTCTCTGGAAGTCAATTCTTCTTGTCGTCAGGTCAAGAGGGCTACATAACACACAATGGGAGTTAGCCCTAAACGAAGCTCTTCATTCAATTAGATCTCTACTATGCACTGCTACAAATTTGACGCCTCACGAAAGACTATATTCCTACAAAAGAAGGTCCGCCTGTGGTATCTCTCTGCCGACCTGGCTATCTGTTCCAGGGCCTGTACTAATAAGAAGGAATGCGAGGCAAAGCAAATATGATCCGCTGGTAGATGAAGTGGAGCTTATTGAACCTTATCAGAACTATGCCCACATACGTCTTCCAAATGGACGGGAAGAAACTGTCTCACTACACCATTTAGCTCTAAGAGGCGACTCATCTTCGGAGTGCGTAGTACATGATTTCGCTCCGAGAGACTTTGAGACATCTTCTGAGGTCTCTCAACATCAATTGACTCCTGGTAACACTGAGACTTTGCTGGGTGTCTCACAATACTCAGTGGCTTCTAGGGGTGACATGGAGACATCTGCAGAGAACATGATTCCACTTGCCTTAAGAGCAGAGGAAAACACCATTGAAAATGGACAAAATTCACTCATTTTTTTAAGAATGAAAAGCAACCATTTGATTGGACAATTAGTTAATATTTTGATTGATTCAAGTTTTGTCGTTGGCCATAAGTATTTATGTAAAAGTAGATGTGGTACAAAAATCTATGGGGAAAAAACGAACCAAGATGGAAGAAAGAAACAGTGAGAGTTAATAGATGTGTGTTGTAAACTAATGACTTCATGAATGGAGTGTACAAGGGGACAGACAAACAAAATGGTGGGGAGAAATAAGAAATGATAAAGTAACCTGACTATTTATAAATATATATATAAGAGAATTTAATCATCACGTTAATTGCTTGGTAATGTATATACGAATTAATGTTAAACTCAGCTCAAACGTTACTGTGTCCAGTTGCTGCCATCTAAGAGGCGGAAACTTTTCTCTTGGATGCTGTAAGCTGTTCATCTTGAGTCTGGATGTGAAGGCTTTAGTTTGGCATGAAGATAGCCAGTTCGCTGTTATGTATCCTAGAGGTTAGGTAGAAACGACGCTTTCGGGGTAAATTTGAACGATGGAAATGCATGGATTGGGTGCTATGTAGAGAAACAAACGTGAATGCTGAGAATAGATTCCAGGTTCAGGGCTCAACTGGTACTTGCTGATGCATAGATTACTTTTTTTTTCAGCAACGAAATTAACTAAAAAGTGGTACTTCAGTAGTCTTCAGCCCAATACTTGGTTCGAGAATCTAAGTTTTTATCACTGAGATGACAGGACTATCTGTCAGACGTAGAGTTGACAGGAACGAGAACTAGCTGGTGTGGTTACATCAAACCTTGGAGTCGCCAATGAGACGGTTAAGACTAAAAGGGAGATCTCAATCATTCGATGGGCTGCAGGTTTTGTAGCGATATTTCATTTGCAGCCACGATCAGCGCTTTGCGAGATTTAAGTAGAGCAAAGACCACTCTTTCTCTGTCTCTCTCTTTCAAGTGGAAACTACTAAGATGGCAATGGGGCGAATTATGCAATATTGGAAAATGGGAGATCTCTAGACGTAAATTATCGGCGATAAAACAATTTTTTTTTACGCTGCTTAATATAGCAAAAGAAAAATTAAAATAATATATCTAAATTAAATTAATTAGCTTTTTTTTTTTCTCAGATTTTGATCTGACAGAAAAACATCAATATAACGGACCTTGTTACGGAGATGGTGGCGGCCCTTTAATGTGTGGACCAAACAATCAAAACCTTCAACTCGTTGGAATAGGATGTTTTGTAGAACCATCTTGTACACGTAAAATTCTGTTTCAATTTTAAAATGCACATATGAACGAAGTTGTATTTTTTTTTCCTTTTTGGGATCAAGAGTTGCATCTCTGGAGATAAGAGATGTGTATACGACACATGGGCGTAGCCAGAGGGGGGAGGTTTGGGGTTCACACACCCCCCCCCCGAAATAAAATTTACTCCCACGGGGGGGGGAGACGAACTTTAGTGACTGATTTTTTTATTTAATTTTGTTTATTTTAGGTGAGATTTTAATACTAAGCCATCACTTGCCTTACGCAGCCAAGGGGGTTTTGATTTTAAAACCTCTACAAGGGGGTTTTGAGTTTAAAACCCCCTAACAGGGGTTTTGAGTTTAAAACCCCTACCGGGGTGTTTTGA
Organism: Biomphalaria sudanica; assembly: GCA_036873155.1. NCBI lineage: Eukaryota > Metazoa > Mollusca > Gastropoda > Planorbidae > Biomphalaria > Biomphalaria sudanica. Next base: position 4,551,295 of record JAZGLO010002325.1, on the reverse strand, counting down.
GTTTAAAACCCCCTACCAGGGGTTTTTGCATATAAATCCCCCTCTTCTATAAAACAAAACAAACAAAAATGTAAACGACAATGCCAAATTCCAATAGCACAGTTAAGGAAGATTTTGATTTTAAAAACCCCTCCAAAATGTACGCTAAACCCCCTCTTCAATATGAAAAAAAAAGCAAATTATGCACTCAAAATATTATGAGCGTAATTAAATGCGTTTTGACTCAGTTTTAAGTTTAAACTCCCCTCCAGTGGAGTTTGAAGCTAAATAATACATCTTCAATTAAAAAAAAATGAGCGTTGCCAAAAGGGGTTTTGAGTTTAAATCCCCCTTCAGAAAGGTTTGATGCTAAAAAATACCTCTTCAATATAAAAAAAAGCAAATTACACACTAAAATTATTTCAGCGTAGCCAAGCCAATTGGGGATTTTGATTTCAAACTCCTCTCCTCCAGATGGTTTTGAGTTTAAAATCCCCTTACAGAGCGTTTTGAGGTGGAAAATCTCTATCTTCAATATTATTCTAAAGCAAACTACAGTTAGTTACCAAATTCAATGATCGTAGCTAAATGGGGTTTTGAAATAAAAAAAAAAAAAGTCCTGAGAATTTTAGTTTAAAACCCCCAACAGATGATTTTGACGATAAAACTTCCTTTTTCGATATAAACTCTAAAGCAAACTACAGTCAACTAATTGCAAGAGCGTATTGACGAGAGGTTACATATTTCTACCAGTGGCGGGGCTCAGATAATAAAGTACAATGAATAGTCATTTGCCGAAATTGAAAAATACTAAATGTGGCTCAACAAAGATTACTAAGATAGATTTTAGGAGTCAGTTATAGAGATCGGGTCTAAATCAAAGAAATCCTATGCCGAACTGGAAGTCGACCCATTAGTTTGCGGGACAAGTTCTCCGACAAAATGAATTACGTGTAATAAGAAATGGGATGACATCCTAGTACAACTTGGCGCCACACATTCATGGAGGTCCTCAGAGCAGGTGGGAAGAGAATTCAGACATTACCAGTGACAGATTTTTGTGGAAACAGCTTGAAGGCAAATGCGCCGAACGGTGCGGGAGGGTCTAAGTAAGTAAGAATAGCACATTAGGTTTTTGAAATAAGATTTTAATAGCAGGAAAATGCACTGTAGATACCTCAGAATATGCATTTTGTTGGCTTTCAATACCAGAAATAGTGATTGGCGGCGGAGCTCCCAGCGCTCCCCCAGACCTCCTTGCTAGCATAGGCTGGGAGTCAATTTGTCCACTAACTCATGGAAGAACCTATTCTAGGGCACAATAAACGTGTTCCGAAAGAATGAAGGGTCGGAATGTAATAAAGATTATGTACATACCATAGACATGGTCAGCATTCTTAGGTGAAAAAAAGCCTTTTTTTACTGACAAATCTCTTCAAATATATGAAATAGACTCGTGCTTAGTTTATTATTGCTTTGACACAGTTTTTTATTTATGATACTTCTTATGTTGTGTGATGTGCTTGTTCAGACTGTCTTAAGGTCAACTAACGATGACTGTTGGATTTCATCCAATTACTCTGCAAGCGTTTGAGTTTTATTGTTCGGGTGTAATCCGTGTAGTTGATCACTTGACAAACTAAACAAAGACATCGATTTAACTAGTGAAGAGATGTGGTCAACACTGATGAACAATGTAACAGATGTTTATTCCAAGAAAAGGCCGCAGTAAAAGTCTCTGTCAACATAAACACGTCTTTACCCTAGAGAATTCAATCGCTAACTGATTTTCCGGTCTCTAACCCAACATATCCCAAACGTCACTAGTCCCGTTCAATATACGTCTTCTATGGTGCGTCGCTAAATAACTAATACTCTAAAAAAAATTTCAATATTTTTCTACTACTGTCAAGTCTTACAAGGGCATATGCAATTTATGGGGAAGACAACAAACATAAAATCTTGACATCTTCATCTTGGCTTGAAAGTGTATGATGTTCCTGCCAATGTTCTTATCATTACACTTAGGTTAAGTTCCAAAATCATCCTCGTTCAATAAACAGTTTATCATGTGACATCTCATGGGCACGTCATATCATATCACCTCTCACAAATGTTCTCCACTGGCAGTAATCTGACTAAATATAACATTTCAAAACAATTATAAAATTTTTTTCCACATTCAATAAACTTTTTTTTTTACCACCCTTTTATACGCTTTTCGTCCATTTTTCTTTTATACTCACCCTTTTCCATCAACCTAACTTTTGTCAATGATATATGAAATGATTCACAAAAATATATCCATACTTACTTTCAAATGCTTAACATTAAATTTAATTATCTCCCTTTTCCATAACAAATAAATTGTGTCAATATATTAATATATATATTACATAATAAATATAATCATAATTTATTTACAAAATTATCTCATTTCATTTCAATGTCATTCTAGATAACAAATCAGCTACAATATTCATAGATCCACTAATAGCTTTCACTTCAAATTTATATTCCTGTAGTGCTAAGAACCATCTATATACACGACTGTTTTTCATACTCTTTTGCTGTATATACTGAATAGGTTTATGATCAGTTAATAATATGAATTTCCTCCCTATTAAGTAACTCTCTAGCTTAGTAATTACCCATATTACAGCTAATGCTTCCCTTTCAATGACACTATATTTTTTTTCTGCCTCTGATAATTTTCTACTTACATATAATATAGGATGTAAGTTATCATAGTTCTGCATTAGACAACCACCAATAGCATTACCAGATGCATCAGTTGTGACATAAAATATTTTGTCTTTATCTGGTAGTCTCAGTATTAATTCATGACTAAAAATATCTTTAATTCTGTCAATAGCTTTCACACATTCCTCATTACAGACTACTTTTTGAGGTTTTCCTTTTTTAAGTAAATCATTTAATGGATTCACTATTTCTGCTAAGTTCTTTATAAACTTTCTGTAATAATTTACTATTCCTAATATGCTTTTAATTTGTCTTTTTGTTGTAGGTATTTCGATATTAAGTACTTTCTTTATGTTATCTTCAATAGGGCTAATCATGTTGTTATTTACTTTATGTCCTAAGAAAATTATTTCTTCCAATCCTATTTCCACTTTTTCTGCCTGAACTGTAAGTCCACTTTCTTTTATTATTTTGAACACTTCTTTTACATCTACCAAATGTTCTTCCCAACTATTATTAAAAATACACATGTCATCCAAATAACAAATAACATTTTCTTTATTTCCAATTATCATGTTCATCATTCTATTAAATGTGGCTGGTGCATTTACTAACCCAAAACTCATATAATTCCATTGAAAAATACCATATGGTGTTACAAATGTTGTGTAAGGTTTTGCATTTTCTGTTAATGGTATTTGCCAATAACCTTTAGTTAAATCCAATTTAGTAAAAAATTTTGCTCCATTTAATTTCTGTAAAATATCCTCTATATTTGGCTTTGGATATGGGTCAAATTATGTGATGTTGTTAAGTTTCCTATAGTCAATACATAACCGTATATCTCCGTTTTTCTTTTTGGCTATCACAATTGGTGAAGCATAAGGTGATGTTGATGGTTCAATTATACCTGATTCTAGTAAATTGTCTATTTCTTTTTTTACTTTGTCTTGTAAATGTAGAGGTATTCTATATGGCTTAAGCTTGATTGATTTTGGATCTGTTACTTTAAAGTCATGTTTAATAATATTTGTTTTTCCTGGTATGCTGGAAAAAATTTCTTTGTATTCCTGTATTATTTTAGCTTGATTGGTTTTGGATCTGTTACTTTAATGTCATGTTTAATAATACTTTTTTTCACCTAAGAATGCTGACCATGTCTATGGTATGTACATAATCTTTATTACATTCCGACCCTTCATTCTTTCGGAACAAGTTTATTGTGCCCTAGAATAGGCTCTTCCATGAGTTAGTGGACTAATTGACTCCCAGCCTATGCTAGCAAGGAGGTCTGGGGGAGCGCTGGGAGCTCCGCCGCCAAAAACACTATTTCTGGTATTGAAAGCCAACAAAATGCATATTCTGAGGTATCTACAGTGCATTTTCCTGCTATTAAAATCTTATTTCAAAAACCTAATGTTTTGTAAATGTAGAGGTATTCTATATGGCTTAAGCTTGATTGGTTTTGGATCTGTTACTTTAAAGTCATGTTTAATAATATTTGTTTTTCCTGGTATGCTGGAAAAAATTTCTTTGTATTCCTGTATTATTTTAGTTATATCTTTTGACTTTTCCTTAGTTAAATTATTAAGATTAATCTTTTGCCAAGTTTGATTCTCTTTTGTTTCTGTTACAGGTATTTCCTTAATGTCATTTTCATTGTGATTTTCATTTGTTATTATCATCAAGCACTCTTCTCTCTCTGAAAACTTATCTTCTATTTCCTCCTTAATGTTTTGTATCAACTCATCTTCTTTATCATGATACAGTTTCAAATTATTTATGTGATATGTTTTAATTTTCCCATGTATTTCAATTTGATAATTTTCATCACTAATTTGTTTTATCACCTTAAATGGACCTTTCCATTGTTTACCAATCTTATTTTTCGGGTCATTTATTAATATTAATACATTGTTTCCTACTTCTAGTGTTTTCAATTGTCTTTTCTTATTTATATTCTCATGAGCACTTTGTTTGTACTTCTTATTGTTGTTATATGCTTGAGTCCATATTTCTTTCAATTCTGTTGTGATTGTTGTTTCATTGTCCTTATTTAATCTATTCTCATTGTCTATTAGATTTTCTTTGAAAACATCTAATTCATCTCTGGGTTTTCTTCCATGTATTATTTCATATGGTGAAAATTGTGTTGCTTCATGGATGTTGTTTCTATGAGCAAATAGTACATAATTAATGTAATGATCCCATTTATTCTGATTATTCTGAATTATTTTTGTCAGTGATCTTTTCAGTGAACCACCATAAGGTTCACATAAACCGTTACTCTCTGGATGGTAAACTGAAGAGTGTATGTGTTGTATATTATATTGTTTAGTCCATTTCTCAAATTGTTCTGACTTCAACTGAGATCCCTGGTCACTCAATATAATTTTAGGTATACCATGTCTTGTGATTACCTTTTGAGTTATGGCATTAATAATATTTTCTGTACTTGTATTTGATAATGGAATTGCTTCTGGATATCTACTAAACATGTCTATTACTGTTAAAATATATTTATTATTATTTTCAGTTTGAATCAAAGGACCTATTAAATCAATAGCTACTTTCTGAAATGGTTCTGTAGGTTCATCCAATTCCTGAATGGGTGCTTTATTCACTAAGCTTTTGTTAGATCTCTTTTGATATATGTCACATGAGTTTATGTATTTATTGATTATTACTTTCATTTTCGGCCAAAATACTTGTTTTGACAAATTCCTATAACATTTCTTCACTCCCCTATGTGCTGCTAAATTATTATCATGTGTCATGATTAAAACATCTTTCCAATATTTCTGTAGTAGGACAAGTTGTTTTATTTTTTTGTTATCCTTATTTGTTTGTCTAAATAATATTTTATTCTCTATACAAAACTTTTCCATTGGATTATTATTGTTTTTATCTGATATTCTTGAATATATTTTCCCAATAATATTGTCATTCATTTGTTCTAATGCAAGTTTGGGTATTGTTTCTTTTTCACTTTGAGAAATTTGTATTTCATGACTATTTTGTGTTTCATTTTCTATCTCTCTTTCCTTAACATCTGTATTTTCTATTTGTATTACATTACTGTTTTCTTTTTCTTCATCATTATTTATTACATTTACTGTATTTTCCTGTTTCTCATCTTGTTTATCCATTGATCTTGTTATTACCATACTTGTTATATTTTGTGTGTCTGTGTTTTCATGATTACGTGTTATGTTTTTGTATTTTTTTTGCCAGTCTTCTAATTCTTTTCTTGAACATTCTTTTACTCCTCTTATGTTTCCTACTAACATATCATATCTCATTTCTGGTATTGCAATACCATCACAATAACCAGTGAAAAATGGAGTTTCAATGTATACCCTTATAGCTTTAAATTCCCTTATGGTGCCATTTGCTAATTCTACTTTCCTAGTAAACCCTTTATACCAATGAGGTTTGACAAATTTAGTTTTCACTGCCAAAGTGTTACGACCTGAATCTCTAATTAATTCCACCGGAATTCTATCTACAAACCCTGGGTACACTGCAAAATTGTTCCTATTTCCTTCCATGAAATATACTCTATCTGTACCTTTATTTTTTGTATTCCCTACTGTAACTCCTATTTCTATAATTTCCCCTGTCATTCCTATCTCTACTCCTATATCTACTGTTATTTTGTTCAGTGTATCTATTTCTACTTCCAGACCTACTACAGTTAGCTGCTATGTGACCTTTTCCTTGACATTTAAAACAGGTTATTTCACCTTATTTTCTATTTTTACTATTTGATCTGTTTCTATTTCTACTTCTATCCACATTTTCTTTGGTGTATCCTATTAAATCTACTTTGCTCTTATCCCTATCAGAAAATGGTTTATTTGGATATGCATTTTTGTATACTCTCATTATCTCAGTTATTTCATCTATAGTTTTTGGGTTTCGTTCTCTAATAAAAGATTGTAATTGGGGATCACATTTATTCACAAAGTTATCCACTAGAATAAAAAATGTTAATCCCTCATAAGAATGTCCCACTTTTTCTAACTTAACCCATTTATTGAAAAAATCTTTCTCCATATTAATGGTAGTTTGGGGTTCTACTTCTAATGATGGTCTATTGTCAAAGTATTTCTTTCTGAAAGTTGTAGCATTATGACCATAGGCATTCAACAACTCTCTTTTCAAAACCTGATAGCTATCATCAATATGATGGTCATGATTTTGGCATATTGTTAAAGCGTGACCATGAACGAAGTCTATCAGTATTTCAGACCATTCTTCCTCTGGCATATTAAATGTAGACATTTTTGCCTCATATCTTTTCAACAAATCAACAATGTCATCCTTTTTAGCCATGTTTGCGAATTAGGGTTGTATCTTTGTGTGGTATCATTATTTGAATTATTTGTGTTTTCTTGAGTTGTCTGTGTAGTTTGAGCTCTGGCTTGTGATGCATCCAATCTCATCTTCTCCATTTTAGCCTCATGCTCTCTCTGCCTTTCGTGGTCCTCTTTTTGCTTCTCATATTCTTCCTTTCTGATTCTATCTTGTCTTTCTATCTCTTCTTTTTCCCTTCTTATTTTATCTTGACGTTCCATTTCTTCCCTCACAACTTGCTGTATATAAGCTGCCAAGTCCTTTCCTTTTAACTCCATGGCCTTTCCATCCTGCATAGCTGCTTCCTTAACCTCCTTAAGGTCCACATATGAGGATGTAGCCATTGTATTATATTTTCACACCAAATTTATATATATCTTTACTTAGCCTATATTAATTATGGCTATACTTAAAACTTATTTTATATTTAAGTTTTTTTTTCACAATTTTATATAAGTCTTAATTGTTACGTCTTTATAGATTCAGTACATGAGTAAATCTAGTCTGAGTTATATTTAAATCTGTATATTAATGTCACACAAATTTAAATCTAGTATATTATAGTATATATAATAGTACCATTTAGATCCAGAGTTACCAAGAGCACTATGACTATGAGTATGAATAACTGACCAATTTCAAAATTTGATATGACTGAAGACAGGGAAGTGTCTAGAGTCTAGATTAGATAGATCTAGATATATATCTAGATCTAATCCAGAAATTATGGTTCTATTTAACAATATGAAATAAAAATGTCCATACGATATGTATTGAATATATCTTTAACAAGATATATATCTAGAATGTACTACCTTCCTTCATCTTTGAAATTAATATTCAAAATTAGAGTCTAGATCAGTAGATGTACAAAAGAAATGTACAAAAATTTGTGGATCTTAATTAGCCAGACGACAGTGTTTGACTAATATGCCAGTTTCGGCATTATTCTCTTATTTGATTTTAACCGCTCAAACTAAAAATGTATTTTAGTCTGATTCACAACAAAAGAATCGTACCTGCACTTTCTATCATTAAGTGAAAAAATAACAGATCTAATTAAAGTAATAAAAATAAATAATATAATATAATATACACAAATGAAATAATTAAATGAGACTATCGCTATGGGTTGGGATATGACAATATGGCACACATTGATAACGTCACGAAGTAACCAAGCAACAACGGATATGACGTTTACACAAACAAAAACAATCACTATCCCAAACGTATAATATAGCTTTTCATCTAAATTACGTCTTTCCCCAGCAGTTTAAGGCGCACCACCTGATTTTACTCAGGCTAATGTACCAAATTTAGACGAAATCTATTTCTAAGGACAATCTAAACATATACTAATAAGAAAAATGTCACTTAGCTTCGAAAGATTCCTATGTTCCGATTCTCGAATATGATAGATCTACAGCAAATTCCACTGCCTCTCTTCCAGTTCTGACTCTGTTCTCCGGTACTGCCACTGGATACAATCCGTGTTGAGTATCCCACGTAATGCCCCAGATGTCTTGATATGCCAAAGCAAAATGTTTCAGTTTCTTTGACGACTGTTGATGACCGTATGTAAAGTTCCGACAACTTTGTGTAAACAGTTACTGGCAAATAGGTTAACGGTTCTCCTGGCGACGACTTGATTTGCGTAAACGACTACTGGCAAATAACAGTCTCTTGACGGCAACTTGATCTGGGCGACTGACGAATAACGAATTTCTTGACGATGACTTGATCTGGGCGAGCGAATAACGACTTTCTTGACGATGACTTGATCTGGGCTGACGAATAGCGATTCTCCAAAATAGTTCACTGCTTCTGCTGCTAATCTGGTAGTACGACGAAGTTTGCTGTTGTATGCTGTTTCACTAGACCAAAATGTCCGTAGTGTCCAATGTAAACTAGGTGAGACCAAGGTCAACTCCGACGACGTTCCGTTATACGATTAACGGTTTCACAAAAAAAAACAAGTGGACGTAGCTGTTTCCACTACTTCAACACTAAAAAGTCTCGATATGGTCTAGATCAACTTATAATCAATAGATCAACATTCAGCAACGGCTAATGTGACTTCACTAACCTTCCAAAGGTTAAACGCAGTGACCTTTATAAAAGTGGCAATCAACCGGTTCAATGAGCAAACTGCTCCACAAGAATCTCTCAAAGAGTTTGACAGAGCGATTTAGTTAGCTAACAAACTTGTAGTACTCACAATACTTCTTACAGCGGGCAAACTGTCCTTTTCAACTGCCTAGGTAAACTTGATATGCCTATGTGGCTCCTACGACGAAGAAAAAAATATGTCCAACAGGTTTACTGACAAACTCTCACCCGTTATGAATGAACGGTTCCTCTGGCTTCAGGTCGATTCAGCATACGAAGATCAGGCGTTGGTGATACACTTGTGATACTGCATGTGAAACTGACGACAAAGTCTAGACAAAGTCACTCTACAACGATGCTGTGTTCAGCCGTACTCCGATGAAACTTTAGATCTTCGAGTGCACGACCCTCACCTGAGTAAACGTTCAGCTTCGAGGTTCGGTTCAAGGTTCGGGTTCGAGGTTCGGTTTCGAGGTTCGGGGTCGCCACTGTGATGTGCTTGTTCAGACTGTCTTGAGGTCAACTAATGATGAACAAAGACATCGATTTAACTAGTGAAGAGATGTGGTCAACACTGATGAACATTGTAACAGATGTTTATTCCAAGAAAAGGCCGTAGTAAAAGTCTCTGTCAAAATAAACACGTCTTTACCCTAGAGAATTCTATCGCTAACTGATTTTCCGGTCTCTAACCCAACATATCCCAAACGTCACTAGTCCCGTTCAATATGCGTCTTCTATGGTGCGTCGCTAAATAACTAATACTATAAATAAGGTGTCTAACAGTTGGTTACTGAACTCCACTGTCACTAAGAACCAGTCATCCAATAATTGTGTGCTACTAATTTTGTTATTACAATCTTATTTAGTAGCCTACTAGCCCGATTTTGCATTTAGTGCGATGTCATAGGCCAAATTCGAGTTATAGCTGAATACATCTATTAAGGGATTTTTTTTCAGCGGAAGACCCAAATAAGCTAAAATGAAACATTTTATAACAAAAGATAATCAGAATGCTTGCCTGACACAGATTTGGTAGGCACGATTAGAGATATAATAATATAGGTTATGGCTGAAAAAAACAATCTATAAATACTTTTAATTTTACACTGCTCATAACTGCTGTATAACTCATACAAACTTATCTTTTCCCAAATATTTCCCATAATAATTTGTTCTATATCGTCCAGTATATATATATATATATATATATATATATATATATATATATATGTCTATGGTACACACACACACATACATACAAATATTTTTTTTAGGATCAGATAATATTTCATTTGTTCCAATGTAACTCTAGCATTGTAGCCAATTCATAAAAGTCACTATAATTTTGTTCAGTTGTTGTTTCGACATGCAGTCCTGAAGATTGTGCTATAATACCTTCATCGTTATGTGTGTATATATTTCCATGCATATTTTAACATAACTATGTATGTATATTTTGAGTCGCGATGGCTGAGTGGTAGAGCGCTTGGCTTCTGTTTCGGGTTCCCGGATTCGAATCCTGGTGAAGACTGGTATTTTTAATTTCGTGATCTTTGGACGCCTCTGAGTCCACCCAGCTCTAATGGGTACCTGACATTAGTTGGGGAAAAGTAAAGGCGGTTGGCCATAGTGCTGGCCACATAACAACTTCGTTAACAGTAGGCCCCAGAAACATCATCTGCCCTATAGACCACAAGGTTAGAAAGAACTATGTATGTACATAATTTGTTTATTGTGATTATTTTTAACTTAAGCTCGGTTAAATTTGTTCTTATATATTTGTTTCTATTATGTATAGCTTTAATATGGATTGATTTCTTATCGAAAATAATCTCAATATATTACTGAACATAATGTTGTATCCATATTCTATTTATACCTGAGATAAATGCTATTAATAAAACCAAAAATGTTTCTAAATATATTCAAGCGTCGAAAATTTTATAATTCATATATTAAACATGAAATGATCGTAAGTTTTAGTGACCTGGGTATAGAATGGATGGATATAAATGACCAGGGCATTAAGTAACAAGAGATTAAATTCCTTGAACAAAACTTTTTCTAAGGGTATCATACGAAACTGTAGAAAATATTCTTTAAAAATATGAAATAACAAGCATAAATATATATTTATATCTATCTACATTTCAGCGTCTCCAATCCCTGCTGTGTACGTTCATCTTCCTGCATACCGGAAGTGGCTATCAGATAAATTATAAACTTTTTTCAAGGCAATGAAATAAAAATTTGACTTTCATCAAACCTCTTTATTGTTGTTATTTTAATGTGTAGCTAGTTTTTTTTTTTTTTCAATTGTTTCCACTGTGCAGAGAATAATGTAAAAAAAATTTGCTTTAACCTTGACATTTATTTACTAAAGTATTATTTAACTTAAAATAAACATCTTCTAAGATTTCTAAGTTACTAGGTACTGTTTAGGCCAAACAACGCATTTGATGCTCCAGTAGCCTTTGTGAAATAAGCATTAACAGTGTATCTTATCTAATCTTATAAAATACAGACGTTACTTCATAAAAGAAGATTACGTTATACGCGTCATGCATTTAATCATTTATATTAACCAATGACTTAAATTCTGCCAAGTCACTGGTTTTCGATCAGACACTGAATAGTGTAATTCAGACACTAAAGTTCCAAATCAAGTCAAAAAGTGTATGACGGAGAAATTACGATGCGCAGGTTTAAAAAACAGTAAAACAAAATTGGGCTCCACATAGTAAACAAGAGAGAGAGAGAGAGAGAGAGAGAGAGAGAGAGAGAGAGAGAGAGAGAGAGAGAGATAGAGCGGGCGTGAAGACTTTATTGTAACAGATACACTATTTCATGGGCTAAAATAGTTTGTAAACTTTGTGTAAGGCAATGAAATACAAATTTGACTTTCCCCAAACCTCTTTATTGTTGTTAATTTAATGTGTATCTAGTTTTTTTTCAATTGTTTCTACTGTGCAGAGTATATCTGTAAACAAAAAAGCGCTTCAACCTTGACATTTGTTTACTCAAGTATTATTGAACTTAAAATAAACATCGGCTCTGATAGTCGTTACAATTTGGTGAACAAAAAATCTCTTTAATCTAGTAATTTTTTTGGGGGGCATGTAGCTTATAATCATGTTGATGCTATTTTGTTGCTCTATTAAAATATTACATTTGTATGTAGTTTGTTTGAAATTACTAAATAAATCTGATAATAAAAATTCAAATTATTATCAAAGCTGTTTTTATAAATATATCATTTAACTTAACGAAATTGATCAATTAACTTTAAAAATTTCCAATTGATTTGAGGATTTAGAAACATATTTTGAACTTTCAGATTACATCAATATCTAATTAGTTGGTTGTTTTGTAGCTAATAGACAGTTTAAGTTGTCTACATATAAGATCGCGATGTTTTGTTTCAAAATGTCAGAGTATAAATTAAATGTTAAGAGAAAGTTGTTTTTTTTTAAATTGAAATGTTTTTGTTAATTTTGACCAACTTTTTTATTTTACTTAGTTTTATTTCAACGAGTAATGGACAAGGTTGTCACGTACGCTTTGTCTATATTTAGCCCAAAGTCTGCCTGCAAGATCAGCCAGCTCGGAAAATTCCAGCATGCAGCAAACTTCTGTTTTGGAATAAATATGATTGGTTAGAAATATTAATTATTTTACGCTAATCTATATTTTATTGGTCAATTGATTAACCAAGCCACAAGAAGAGATTAGTCACGTGATACGCCCAAAGGTCCAAGAAGATTCTAGATATTACCGCAAGTCTCGTGTTGGAACTCAAAGAAAGATTACATAACCATATTATTGTGTAGATCATTTATTCTAGTAGAAATATACATTTTTATGTTTTATTCAATCGCAGTATATCATTGTAACTATTGTGAATAACTTTTTCAAGTTCTGAATTAAAGTATTTGTATTTGTCGAAGAGAAGTTTCTTCATTGATTATAATAATAACATACTTAGATCGTCTTATTGACTAGCAACTTCTAGATGATCCTTTTATCAACTTGTAACTTCTAGATGATCCTTTTATCAACTGGCAACTTCTAGATAATTATCTCATCAACTAGCAACTTCTAAATGATCATCCTATCAACTGACGATTTCTAAATCCTCGGCAACCACGATCAATAATTGTGCTGTTTAGATCAAGATAATCTTCCACGTGACATCCAACATCATAAAAGATCGTGACACTGGCCTATTGATGATCGTGACAAAGGTAATATAGTTTTTTTCTTGTTGTTTTTTTTTTGTTTCAATGTATATACACACAATTCCATAAGAGCCTCTTAAGCGATAATATAGACAGCCGACTTGTGTTACGTCTACCTTTAGACTACCTTTAGACGTTTACCCTCAACTCAAAATAACATAAAGAAACTGGAACACATACAAAATAGAGCAGTGAGATTCATAACAAACGAATATTCACACTTAACCAGAGTAACACCTATAGTAAAATCATTAAATTTAGAAAGCCTTCAGGACAGAAGACTCAAAAGTAAAGTAGCAACTATACATAAAACACTGAACCAGAATATTCAAATACAAAAACAAAATTTAATAGAATACTCTGAAAGACACAAAGATAAAGGCACATTCCTCGTCCCATATGCTAGGACAAATTTGTACAAATACTTCTTCTTCCCTATTGCTATTAGAGCATGGAATGGGTTGCCTGAGCTAGCCAGGAAAACCAGTGACTTGGCAGAATTTAAGTCATTGGTTAATATGCATGACTAAATGCATGACGCGTTGGACGTAATCATCTTCTTTTTTGAATTAACGTCTGTATTATATAAGATAAGATAAGACTAGAGTGTTTTTTCTATAATACCTAAATCGCACTGACATTTTTCTTCTTCTTCTAGCCAGCTTTATTGCTGCTGAGCTGTGTGCCAAGAAAAAAAAGTGTGCTGTTTTCTTCAGTTGTTCAACACTGCCGTACTGGTTATGTTGGGCTGTAGTGGAAGTAGGGTCTGCCTAAGGTGGATTAGGAAGGGGCATTCAAAGAGGATATGGTTTACGGTTTCATAAGGGTGGGTGCAGTGTCTGCAAAGGGGAAGTTTTGTGGAGTTTATCTTGTTCAAATGGTAATTTAACAGAGTTGTGTGTCCTGTTCTTAGTTGGAAAATTGTAGATTGTTCTTTGCAGGTGAGGAAGTTAGTAATGTCCAGTTTGTTAGGCATAGTGACATAACAAGCACTATCTTAATAACAATACTGAAACTTTAAATATTTTGTTAGTTTAACAGTTTGATACTTGTTTTTTTTTATAAACTTTTTTTTTTATTTCTTATAGTAACTTTTAAAATGATTTAAATAATTTTTTTTAGAAATTGGTTCTATTGTTAAATTGAGAAAGCGTATTATGCTTGGACAGAATGCTCAATTATTTGAGTTCCCTTTTCAAGTTGCAGTTCAATACAGAAAAAACGGCAGATGGTTCCTTCTCTGTGGAGGAGTTTTGGTCACTGAAAAAAAAGTAATTTGTAAAAAAGTCGAAACTATTTTAAAGCACACTGTTATATCAGGCACTTTTTTCTTTAGATTAATACATTATTTCTTACAGCTGAATGTTGGACATTATAAGATAATAATTTTAAAAAAAATAATATTAAGTATATCCTAAAAAAAACTTTAAAAAAAACAACTTTTTAAAAAATACATTTGTGTCTGACATTGCCATATGATGCTTGTTAATTATCTCAGTTTTTAAATCTAACTGAATTAAAAAAGAGAGGTAAAACAAAGATGCGACCAGGCTCTTTGAATACTCTTCCCAGTGATCATCCATCGGGCGTTTAAAAAGACATCGAAGGCTGACTTTGAAGTGACAAAAACAAATATAACAATATAACAAGCACTCTTATAAGCTTTTTGAAATGGGTTTGAACCAAATGTGTTGCGGTGTAGGAATTTCTAAACAACCTTGCTAAATATCTTGTGTGCCTGTGTATACTACGAGGGCATAGTACACATGAGAACGCTAAGAACACTTTCTTTATAAAAGTAACTTCTGATCGCCGAGTCGATAATTATCTATAAAATATTAACTTGAAAAAGGTCACTGCCACGTTCCCGTCTCTAAACAATGTAGTCATCTCAAGAGTCAGACGCCAACTATCAATGACTATAAACAATCTCTAGAACTCTATTCAATAGTCAATTAATGTCTCATTGAAAGTCAATTATCTATGTAGTGTAACTATTTCTATTGTCACTAACTAAAGTGCACATCCTAATATGGCACACGGGCAGGAAGAGCTTTATTCCGTAAAGCCCAGTTTCTACCAGGTCTGAAAAAGAATAATGTTTGGGCTAACCCACGTGATCTGCTACAACATTACCTTCCAGTTACTGTCTACGTGTCTTACACTGTTTAGATGTTTTATAGGAGTTCTGTTACTTTAACAGTAAAACCCAAAATTGGGATCTATTAGGAATGTGCATTGAGCTCTCTACAGCACAGCAGTTAGACAAAGACTACTTACTCAAACAAGTTTAAAACTTAAATTCATTTCACTCTCGCTGCCACCGATGTATCCCAAAAATGAAGCTCAATACTCTATATCCATAAATTAAACCTCTTTGGACAACTATCTTTTGGGCACAAGAATATCAGTTCACCATGACCTCCGAGTTATGGATGTAATCAAACGGACACATCAAAGCAGTGTACACCGATGTTAATTTTGAGAATACATAGCTTTAGATCACACCATGGTGAGAGATGGTGACAAAGAATCTAAAAATATATTTTGTTTAGCTCTTGAAGAATGGAAAAACGACAACGGAAAAGGGTGCTTCCTTTACATAGAAATGAAAATTGCTCTACAAATTAAAACTTTTAAACCAAAGTCCTTCTACGACTAGAGACACCAACTTATATTTCCAGCTGTAATGAATGACTAGATGATATGGAAAATTAAAACAGCTTTTTGAAGATAACTGCGCAGGAGATGAAGCTGAACCTCATCTTGGACTCTTTAGGCTACTATACAAAAATTATTGACAAATAGTTCAAACTAGAAGTCAAGACTAAAACTCAGTAAGACTAGAAACTAGACTGTAGATGACTAGTAATTTTTTATAAGGTTGAGGGATTTTTTGTATCCATGCCTTATCTACTCATTCTTTCTGTCTTATGTCTTTCTCTAGGGTTAAAATTTTTACACGAAATTTCTCTCACACACTATCATGTCTTCTACCTGACAAAACAAAATTTAAAAAAAATAATTAAACAATTAATTAATTAACTGTCAGTTATTAATTATTGTGTTTGGCATCGAGCAAGGCAAAAAAATTGTACTCAACTGATGTGTTGTATAAGTTGAATTATCCCCCTTTTTACTATGTAGGTCGCCGCTTCAAAGTTTGAAGAAAAAATCAATAACTATAAAGACTTCTACTTTCATAAATGATTCGCTGGCACAGAGGTTAGTTAATTGGTTTAAAGACGCTTGAGACATCGAGTTTGAAGTCATACAATTTTCTTTTCAATAAATTCTTTTTAAAAATCTGTTACAATGAAATCCATTCAGATCTTCCTATTCCTTTCTCCAATTTTCCAAACTGGCCTAGACAAGTGACAGGATCCTGGCGTAGTGAGACAAATGACAGGCTCCTAGCGTAGTGAGACAAGTGACAGGCTCCTAGCGTAGTAAGACAAGTGACAGGATCCTAGCGTAGTGAGACAAGTGACAGGCTCCTAGCGTAGTAAGACAAGTGACATGATCCTAGCGTAGTGAGGCAAGTGAAAGGCTCCTAGCGTAGTGAGACAGGTGACAGGATCCTAGCGTAGTGAGACAAATGACAGGCTCCTAGCGTAGTGAGACAAGTGACAGGCTCCTAGCGTAGTGAGACATATGACAGGCTCCTAGCGTAGTGAGACAAGTGACAGGATCCTAGCGTAGTGAGACAAGTGACAGGCTCCTAGCGTAGTGAGACATATGACAGGCTCCTAGCGTAGTGAGACATATGACAGGCTCCTAGCGTAGTGAGACAAGTGACAGGCTCCTAGCATAGTGAGACAAGTGACATGATCCTAGCGTAGTGAGACAAGTGACAGTCTCCTAGCGTAGTGAGAAAAGTGACAGGCTCTTAGCGTAGTGAGACAAGTGACAGGCTCCTAGCGTAGCGAGACAAGTGACAGGCTCCTAGCGTAGTGAGACAAGTGACATGATCCTAGCGTAGTGAGACAAGTGACAGGATCCTAGCGTAGTGAGAAAAGTGACAGGCTTCTAGCGTAGTGAGAAAACTAAAAGCATGAAAGTGTTGTGCTAAACAAAAACAAAAATGGTCAAACTATTTTAATCCCCTAGTTTTAGAGTTGTTGGTCTAGGACTCTAGACTTATTACAGATACAATGCCATGACTGATCCACAGACTATTTGATAGAACTCTACCTCTTTACTACAATCTGAAGTGATTGTTTTCGGAACTTAGTTTTTGTTTTTCTTATATGGTATTGGGATTAAATGTGAGACTTTTTAATTATGTTTTTATTTTGTGTATATAGGTCTTGACAACAAACAACAACAACAACATCAACATCAATAACAACAACATCAACAACATCAACAACAACATCAATAACAACAACAACAACATCAATAACAACAACAACATCAACAACATCAACAACAACATCAATAACAACAACAACAACATCAACAACAACGTCAATAACATCAACAACATCAATAACAACAACAACATCAACAACAACATCATTAACAACAAACAACAACAACAACACGGGCTAGAGATAGAAATAGAGAGGAAAAGTTATTGGATAGATCAGCGTCTTATAGTTAGAAGTTAGGTCAGTTTTATAAACTCGAAATAGTTGGCCTACGTTTGTGTACTACTTTTTTTTTTGAAGGGCACTGTTGCCTTCGCTTTAGTCTAGGTGGCACTCTACACCGGAAAACAAGGCACAACGATATACACATCAAATAAAGATTCATTGTTACGTCCTGTTACATAGTGAGACTCTTAACCATACACTAACAGACACATCGATAGTAGATTGTGAAGATTTTAATGTTGATGAACAAATACTAATGCTTATAAACAACTCTGCGTTTACATCACTTTATTTTCGGATATCTTTATCCATCTCTCTCTCTCTCTCTCTCTCTCTCTCTCTCTCTCCCTCTCTCTCTCTCTCAGCACGCATTCACACCATTCCACATTCACACCATTCCACATTCACACCATTCCACATTCACACCATTCCACATTCACACCATTCCACATTCACACTATGCTGTGCACGTAATACCCCCCCCTTTCTTTGTTCGACAAGTTTGATGACTGTCGACACGATCAGGCACTGCTGTTAATTTAATAAAAAACTAAAAGCCTATTATTAATAAAGATTTTTTCCTAGACTTTTTGGCATGAAAACTACCGTATATATATGCTGTACGCTCGTTTATGCTTAGGGTTAGAGTTTACTGGGCGTTAGGGACAGTTAGGGTTAGGGTTTGGAAAAAAATCGCCCCCCCCCACTCCAAAGTCTTGGATCCGCTAGTGTTTCAGAGTAAAGATAATTTACTTCCTTCTCCAACCCTTTCGACGTGGAACGCTGCGCGGGTAGAGTATGAACAGGGAACAATCGAGAAATCCGAGCTTCAATCCATTGCGAATACCGCACGACCAGGAAGCCAAACTACTAGATCTACTAGGTAGATTTAGATCTAATCTCGAATTTTGAGACTACATCTGATCTTGATTTTTAGACAAGATCTAGATCTAGATTTTATGAAAGTAATTGTGCTTTCTAGATCTAATTTTTTTAAGTCTAGTCTAAAATAAAATAGACTAAATCAAGATAAAGAATGTCATTTTCTAGATATAAATCTAGACTGAAATTGTAGATGTCTTGATGTCTAGATCTATATCTATATTGCAATGTTTTAAAATATTATATCTAATCTTTCCGTCTATTGGTATATTATCTAGGCTTTATTTTTTACGTTGGCATACATCTAAATTACAATAAAATTATTCCAAATTTAGATTTTACATCTAGTTTCTAGTAGATATCGATCTTAAAAGCGAAAATTCAGTAATTTATATAGGTAGATTTACATCTACATTCTAGTTCCATCTAATGAAAATGCCAATAGTAAATAAGGAGACTCAAGCATAAATTGAAAGTAGAAAAAAAGGGCATCAATCCCATTCAAGCAGAATCAGACAAGGAACTTCTAGCAAAACTAGGTTGATTATTATTGTAGTTAGAAATCGAAAAAAAAATTTTGCTTCAAATTAATAGTTCAAAAATGTTCACACATGTATGCCCTAGTTGTGGGGGATGAAGCAGTGGTATAAGCTTTGATACATCTTATTTTTTGTATGACCACTAGGTTCTGACCGCTGCAGATTGCTTTGACCACGTGACTGCCAACAATGTCCGTGTAATTGTTGGGGTGCTAAATATATATGGGCCACCAGTACCAACAAACTATTTACGTTTCCAATATACACAAGCATGAAAGTATCGAAGATGAGCTTCAAGGATGGAACCCCAATAATATTGCTGTAATAACACTGGCCACCGCAGCGAAACTTAACCTGAATGTGCAGGTAAGTACATGTAGATCATTTCAACGAATCTTTTTCTTTTCAATTATTTAATTTCTTCAGATAATTAAACAATGTATAACTTTGTAATTTCATAGTATTTTAACCAAAGCACACTTGTCAAGAAAAACATAAATAAAGCTTATACGAAGTATCAATTGTATCAATTAGTTTGGACCAGTCATGTAATTAAGTAATAGATCTAGACCAACAACAATAAATCTGTGTGATTAATATTAATACTTTTACCAATTGTTTTTGTTAAGACTTATTTAATGCTTTTAGATTTCTTAATACACTATGATCCTATAAATTGTCTGGACCAGTTGGTAACATAAGGAAGGAGGAAAGAAAGAGAAATCTGAAGTGGGTCTCACAGCAAATGATTTTTAAAAGCATTTACACAAATATATATATAATTTAATCAGCTAATTTTAAAATGTATACCTTTGTAATTCCATTGTATTTTTATTAATGCGCACATAAAGACTTAGTACAAAATACTTTTAACATGGCAAAGTGCTACCTTCATAAGTGTATCTGGTTTTACTTAGGGTAAGGAAATATTTCCGTAAAAATGAAAGACATTTCTTTATGCTTTGGTATTAGTATTTCAAGGCTGCTCAAAAGTAATTTAGCTAATCAGATTGAGATTGAAAAAAAGTTCTTTAGTATTATCTGGAAAATGCAAATTTCTTAAGGGTGTATTTACTAATCAAAGCACACTTTAAAAAAAAAACGTATATTAAGTGTTATTGTATGAATTTGAATCAGTCATGTCATTAAATTGGTAATAGATCTAGACCAACAACAATAAATCTGTGCAATTTATAACATTTTTAACGTTTTGATCTAGTGCTATTTCATGCTTTCAACACTTTACTCATTGCGCTATAATCCTATCAGTTGGGAAAATGGGAGGGGGGGAATTATTATAAAGAACAAACAAACCGGAAACGACCTGAATTCGAACTCTTGCATCACAACTCCTCGGGCCGACGTGCTAACCACTCTGCTAATAAGGTAATTAAGATTATTTGATTGTGATAGTTATATAGCATCTTTGGGCTAAAAATATGACGCTTTTAATGCATGGGCTTAGCTAGGATTTCTTTTTTTTGTGAGGGTAGTTTGGAATGAGTTTTTCACCCCGTATATATATATATATATATATATTTATACTTATGTGTGTGTGTGTATACGCAATCCTTATTACATTCCGACCCTTCATTCTTTCGGATGTTTATTGTACCATAATAAAAGTGTTTTTTTAATGGAGTTAGTGGAAAGGCAATAGACATCCTTCATGGCAAGCTTAGAAGTCTGGGGGAGCGCTGTGTGCATTCTTTCCGGTATTGAAAACCGAAAAAAAAAATTAATATTCTGAGGTATCTACAGTTTATTATCTTATACCATTCTATTTAAAAATTGTAGGTTAATAACCAGATCTGCTATTCACTTCACGTTATAAATGGAGCCCAGCAACTGGTAGAAATTGTTAACTAGAGTTTCTCTTTAGTTTTTTACTGTAGGGGGGAGGGTAACCACCAAAACCCATTGATACTGTAGGGGGGAGGGTAACCACCAAAACCCATTGATACTGTAGGGGGGAGGGTAACCACCAAAACCCATTGATACTGTAGGGGGGAGGGTAACCACCAAAACCCATTGATACTGTAGGGGGGAGGGTAACCACCAAAACCCATTGATACTGATACGTAAATAAAATATAGTAATATTTTCTTTGTTTTTCCGTTTTGTATGAAGATGGGGGGGGGGGGGGGTAACCTCATGACCACTCTTAACTACGTTCTTGAAATTTGGTGACCTATCCTGCACCCTTTATTTAGCTCACTTCGGTCAATGAAACTACTATATGCGGATGACATAGTCCTCTGGTCAATCAGGAAGAAAGCCGAACAACTACAGGTAGCATTACAAGCAGACCTCCAGACCGTCTCTCTGTATTGTGCAAAATGGCAGATTCAGACAAACGTTGTCATCTTGGGAATCGACATTCTGAAGGCTCCGTTCAAGCCTCTACTAGGTGGGCTGCGATTCCAATGTCAAAATAGGCCTAAATATCTAGGAATTACACTAGATAGAAAGCTGACCTCCAAGACGTTGAAAAAAAAGGCCTCGGAGAAAGCTGGCCAGCACAAAGTGGAGTGCCAAAGCTGACATGCTCATTTGGGGCTATTAGATCACACATTTAGTAAAGTTATACCATCCAGGTATACGCCCGTTAGACAGCCCTAGAATCACTCGACCGAGTACAGGCTCAGGTTCTAAGGTTTATTTGCGGCACTTTTAGGACAAGCCCAACTAATGCTGCTGAAATTTGAAGTTACGTGGCCCCACTAAATATAATAGATGGAGAGGGTGGTACTACAGCATTTGAACTTTACAAAAGGGCTCGTTCCTCCATATTTCGGCCAATTCGTCTAAAACAGCTGGGCTCTCCACTGATCAGGTTTCAATAAAATGGATAGGTACTTGCCCTCCGTGGAGGAGATTGCCCACCCTACAAATCAATATGACTCTTATATGGTAGAATAGAGCCACAAAGAGGAACCTAACACCTGCCATACTCAGAAACTTGGCATCGGCTACAATAAAATCCTACTCATCAGATGCCATTTTCTGCTACACCGATGGGTCAGTGTTGAGGGACCCCGACAGATCTGGTTATGGGGTCTTAATAGTCTACCCGGACCGACCAGAACTAGATCGGTTTTCTGGTCCATGGATGCTGAATTAACAGGGAGCTGTCGCTTTCCTGTAGTGGGCGCCCTCACATTGCGGCGGGAGAAGCAATGCCGCGTTGGACGTCCTGGCACGAGAGGGAGCTTTGGCAGCCACTCGCCTCGAGGCACCAAGCATGTTTTTACAAGAAACGGCAGTAATCCTAGCACTCATTTATGAGAAGCTGTTAAAGTACTGGGATGAATCCGACAGAGCATGTGGTGTCTGGCAGCAACGATCCGTGGTGGCGGCTGAGGAGGTCAGACCAAGCAATTATTGCACAGTGTAGGACGTACAATGTCCTGTTGGGACATACTTTGCCTATTTTTGTCCGAACTACGACTCTCGATGCCGTTACTGCGGAAAGAGCGTCGAATACGTGTTGCATGTCTTGTACGAGTGTCCCCAGCTCTGGGAGCTAAGGAGGGGGAAGTGTCTGAGCAGTCACTCAACTTGCATAGTAGCTACCAGGCACTACGTCGAACGGCCCAGTTTCTTGCCAGAGCACTACGGGAGGATTAGTCCTTCCTGCTGTTTTTTCAGTAGGAGTTCATCGCAGGTGACCGTATTTTGCTAGAATTTTTTTTATCGACAATGGGAGTTTTATCGTCAACAATTTTTAAGAATTTAACCATAATATTTGTTTTACTGCAAAGCAAAAGTGCTACAAAGGCTGTCTTTACAAATAATTAAATAACAAAATATAAAAATAACATACTCAAAATAATCGTAATGAAAACAAAAGAAAAGTAATAATGAAGTAACTGGTAATTTAAATTTAAAAAATAATAATAATACTAATAGAAAACGGTCTTTCTGGCTTGATATATTGAGACGAGCCTAAGATCTAGATATTGGGAATAGTTAATGGTTCATTTTGAGATTTGAGAAACTAGTATAACTCGTGAACGTAATTATTATCAGTATTGATTACAGCCGTCTCAGACTTCTGTGCCACTTTGGACTGCATTTAGTCTTAACATTTTATCAATGGCTCCCAATTCATCATTACCCAGTTTTATTTCAGAGATTCCTACTATGTAAAATGCATCAATCATACTTATAAAATCGGGATAATGTAACTTTCTCGCTAATCCACATATATTTACATTGGCTCATTATAATTAACTCGGTTTCGCTAGTATCATAAGCTTTGAGTCTCATTTGGTAATGACTGCTGATTCTTTGAGGGTTGTTGTTGGGGTGAATATTGTTGCAGCAAATAATATTGTTGTTGATTTTGTTGCTCTTGCTAAGACAGGTGATATTGCTGCTGCTGTTGTTCTCGATGCTGTAGAGGTGATTATTGTTGGAATGTTTTCCTTGGAAATAGCTGGTACTGATATTGTTGCAGTGGTTGTTCTTGTTGCAGTAGCTGGTATTGTTTGTATTGTTCTATTGGTTGTTCTTGTTGCAGTAGCCAGTACTTTGGTGCTGATATTGTTCTAATGGTTGTTCTTGTTGCAGTAGCTGGTATTGTTGGTACGGATGCTGTTCTAGTTGGGATGGTTTCATTGGAGATATCTTGTACTGATTTTTTCGTAATGGTTGCTCTTGTCCTGTTGTATTGGCTGGTATTGCTGTTAATGTTGGTGTAATCATTGTGATACATAAAATTTCTGGTACTGTTGTTGCCCCGGTTTTTTGTTTGTTGTTGCTCAATTTGCTGGTTCTTATTATGTTGTGGAGACGTCTGTTTCTGATGCCGTGATCCATCCTTGTAGTAAACTATTTGGGGTGTTTTGTATGTCGATCGCAACACGTGTTCAAGTCAACTCAAATCAACTCAGGAAAACAAAGATAAAATTAACGAGTTTTATAATAGCTTGCAAAAATAGCAGAAAATGCTACTCAATATACGGATACAAATACGCATGAAAAGTGGATGAAACCACCGTGCGTGATAATCATGCCAATTAATATTTGCCAGAATATTAGGCCTTGGTTTAAAGATGCTTTTAGTGATGGATTGTTCATTTGCGTGAAGAGTGGTAAAGTATAATTTATTTCTTTTATATATTATATGTTTATTTAAAAAATTGTTTGCAATATAAAATGTAAAGAACGCGTATAAAAATAATCTGATGAACTTCTTTTTGCTTAAAATTTGATCATTAAAGAAATAATTTTAAATAATTTTAAGCGAATGAGATCACAGTGTAAGTCCTAAGCATAAAAACATAATCAATCAAAAAGTTCACATTTTGTAGTGCAGTCAATTTGTTAAAGTGATCTCTTGTGATTGACCGTTTTCTCTGGATAGATGAAACTTGAATTATCTTATCTTATCTTATCTTATCTTATCTGAAAAGATGACTGAAGTTTCTTAAATAAAGGAGATAATTACGTCCTACGTGTTTCATGTGTCAATCTAGTTATACATGTTAATAAATGACTTTAACTCTGCTTAGTAGCTGGTATTTTTGGCAACCCATTAAGTTCTTTATAGGCACTATATAGGAATAAAGACTTGTACGAATGTGTCCTACAACATGGAATAAGAAATGTGTCTCTATCTTTGTGTCTTTCCGAGTATTTTATTAGGTTTTGTATTTTAGCGGCCCTAGTTAGGTGAAAAGCATGTCCGTCTGTCACACTCAGATCTCAAAAACTAGAAGAGAAATGAAAAATATTATTTCAGCATGCAAAGCAACTTGCAAAGTTTAGATGCAACGACTACTTTTGGTTTTTAGTTTATAAAATTAATTATGCTAGCGAGATTTTTAAAATAAAAATACACCAATTCTAAAACAATACATAAATGTAACGGAGATTATGTTAAAATATTTTAACATAGAAAGTTTTTTTATGTGTATTTTCTGTATCATTAAGTAAAATATAATTATAAAATGTACAAGAAATGTTCACAACAAATGTAAGTATTAGTTAAAGGTGTTTTTTTTTCAGGTCAACTACCTGCTTAATTTAAAAGAAAACATGTATGGTTGTTTATAAAGGCTAAGAATGCACTTGTATGTAAATAGCATGCACATTTTTTAAAATGGACTTTTTAAGCAGCGACTTTCGTGCAGAAGCTTGACAGCCGCGGCAAAACATGGAACTAAACTAGTTTCCCCAAAGAGTTTTAAATAATTAGATTTTATTTATTTTTTCCTTAGTTTCCCCATCAGGATAAAAGCCGCTTTGTTTGGCGTTTTGGCAGTTGGTCGGTCTGTCCGTAACGTTTAAATTAAAAAAAAAAACAACTAACAGCTATTGAAAATCTAATTTAAGCGATAAAAAGACAGGAATTAGGTTCTGTACATTAAAACAAAGGTGGGTGCTAAGAATCGATTCCAGGTGTGGAACCGAGACTTCAGGATTCATCTGGTACTTATTGATGCATAGATTTTTTTTTACGGCCACGGAGTTAATTAAGAAAGGGTTGTTTCGAGATGTAGTCATCGGCCTAATACTTGGGTAGAGAGTCTAAATTTCTCTAATCTGTGAGATAAAAGGAATATCTGCCAGACGTGGAGATGAGAGGAAGACAAACTAGCAGGTGTCTGTATCAGCAATCAGGCATAAGTGCAAGGAAATAGGATAAGGAATGATTTAACATCTCTTAGTAATCCATTTAATGTAGATAGGTTTATTTGAGAAGTTAATGTTTAAATTTATTATTTTTAAATATTTTTGTGGGCGGAAGCTGATTATAAATAGCACGAATTTAGCAATGTAAATGATGTCGATTTTTCATCTATGATTGACGACGAAATTTTCTGAATAGCTAAAGGCAGGAAGTAAAAGGCATTCTAATGCAAAAACGTGACGCGTGAAAAAGTCACAAGGAACAAAGGAGTGGTCTATGAGACGGTGTGACAGGTTAGCGAAAGTGACGTGTGTTTGGCGCGTTTAATGTCATGAAGATGATTATTTTTGAAGCTATCACACACTAACCCGTCAGCATATAAATCGGGACCAGGCACGCAACGAGACAAGCAATGAAAGAGAGATACAAAGTTAAAAATGAAGAATATTTATTTACATAGAAGAATAAAAAGGGGTTTGCATCTATCTCTAAGCAATACTATATTTAATCATCACTCTTGCACTTAATAAGAGAGTATGTCACTTTGTTTTCTGAACTTAGCTGGTTGTCCTGCTTGGGTCGCAGCTGGCTGTGTCCTGGCTTGAGGTTCTGCAGCTGGAGGTGGCGCTCTAGCGGGTAGAGGGACGCCGGTGATACAGTTCTTGTGCAGTCTCAATCCAAAGTTCTGATATCTGTAGTGGGCACAGTAGGGCGGGTGGCCGGCTACCGTGGGCACAAGGGTACTGCGGGCATAGCTAATCTGCCGTGGGCAGCGTAGTGAGCAGGATAAGTCAAGTGAGTTGCGAAGGGTTTGGCGTAGCTATGACGTCTCGCATAGACTCTGGGTCAATAGGGACATCGTAAGACTATCAGAAACTATAAACTACAAACTATTAACAACTACAACCCTATTTCTGTCAATACAAAAAAAAAAAAAAGAAGAGACATTCTATAATACTGTTAGTGGGACTAACGACTTGATATCACAGGATACGGAGATTTATTAATGTTATTATTATTACACTGGTAATATTCATATGTATTCGACGAACTAATAGTTATAAAGATATAGTTAAATCCTAAGTGTCACTTACAGAGACTGCGTAATAAAGAGATTAGAAACAGAATTAAGACAGCTATTAAACCCCACGATGACCTGCTAACCATTGCCCAAAACTCTATGGCCACATCACAAGTTCCTCAAGGCTCGCAAAGGTCTTTCTTCAGTGAACAGTACCAGGAAAAAACTGAAGAGGAAGACAAAGAAATCGATGGGAAGACATTGAATGAATTTCTATCAAAGGCAAAGGACAAAGAGACAATGAGAAAGACAATAGAAAGATTGTGTGTGTGTTGCCCCGATAGTCTAATAGAATAAAGAATAGGTGAAGTTGAAGCTTTTGTGACCTGACCTAACTGATGTTATTCAATGATTATCTGATAAATCAAATTGTTTTTTAAAGGGACAATCTCTAAATCAAAATCTCAACAAATAAAACTTTTCAGTATAAAAAGACAACAAAAAACTTTTCCCTTTAGTTATGTTTTTTAATACACAATGTCAATCCTGTGATTCACGTGAATAAAATAAAACACTACTCATTAATATTACATTAGAATCCCCTTATATCCATACTAAATAGACATTTGTTCTTTAAAAAAATAAACTTTTTTTTTTTTTTTTTTTTTTTCAAATTTGTGACAGAAATATAAATTCTACTGTAAGGGAGATGATGCGCTGCAATATAGATTACATATTGTCTTTTGATTGTACTTGTATTGTTACTATTAATAAAGAATATTTGATGTATTTTTTTAAAAAAAACTGTTTGCTTCGTTGATTTTAAAAAATTAAATTTATTCGTATTTACAAAAGAAAACAGTAGCCGTTGCATCAGAACTTTGAAAGCTCCAGACAAATGTTAGAATCATAGTGTATTGAGAAAGCTAAAAACAAAAATGTGAGCTAAACCAAAGCAACAGGCAAAAATGAAAAATTCTAATCGCACAGATTTAATATCGTTAGTTTAGATTTATTACAAATCTAATTACTTGACTGATCCGAACTAATTGATACATATTATTAGAAGCTTTTTAATTTTTTTTTTGTCTTTTGCGTGTTACTATTTCCATTCTAGATCAAAATTATCTGTTTTTTCTTTTTAGTGTATTACCTTTCTTAAATACTGTGAACCGAGTATTTTTTTATGTTAAACTGAACAGATTATTGTTATGAACTTTTTAATGACCATTCGTAGATCCGCCTTTGAATCGAAATGTGTTTTTCTCTTCTATTTATTAGGTAGAACTATTTGTAGTACAATTTATTTCTTATTAACTGAAAAGATATAAAATGACTAAACAAATGTCAAATTAAGATCACGATTCTATTACCACTGGTAATTGAACGCTTTTCAGTCGGATATGTACTTTGTAGGAACAGATTGGCACTGATTTAGAAAACATTGAGATGCAATACGTTAGTATAAAATAATATTGATTGACAAAATTGTGACAGAGTTAATGACAACCCTTACTTGAGCTTAAAATATACAAAGATTAACATTTCTTGACAGGTTTAGGTCATGTAATATCTGAACGATAAAAGCAAACATTTTTACAATTTCTATATTTTTTACACTAAATGTTATGTATTCCAGCAACTTGCTTAGTAAAGACATTAATTTTATTAACATTTTAAAAAATTAGATAATAGTCAATTTTAAAAGAAGCTGCTCTTAATCAACGCCATCTATTTTTATTAGATAACCTTTATTTTTTTCATCATACACCGCCGAATATGGACATTTAAAAAAAAATTGATTAGTTTTATAATTGATATACTTTTTATGCCAATTAAAACAGAAATAATAGAAACAGAATGAGTTCTATCAAGTATTCCTCTACCAAATGCACACGTTATTTCTCCCAACGTCACGAATCAAAGGAAAATTTGCAGAATTATTTTTTTTACATGACGAAATAGGAATTAATAATAAAAAAAAAGTAATGGGTAATCAGTTATTTCTTAGGTATCAAACAAAGAAAAGAAATCTTGACAGATGTGGTGGTATAAATTGACTTAGTCCCCTTTAGGAGAATTCAGCAGTTAGTGAACAAATTATTTTGTATGCATTTAAAACGCGATTACGGCAACATTCACATGGAAACACCATGTCCCCTTTACCTTATTTTTTCCCCAACTGGTCCGGATAAAGTGATAGTCATAGCGCATTGACAAAGCTAAAAGTATAAAACTGTTCTAAACAAAAACGATTGATGCAAATATTTCTAATCGCACAGATTTACTATTGTTTATCTATATCTATTACAAAGTTAATCACATGACCGACATAACGCAATGGATACAATTACATTGCGTGTGAGCTTTTTACTATTTTAAAGTATTTTTTATTTCTTGTTAACAAACTAATTTTAAGGTTTACAAATCTGTTTAAAAAAAAATCACGTACTTAAAACCTGGCATGTGAACTTAAACGCTGATGAAATTTCTCATTAATCATTTTAAAAAGACACAAGCTTATCTAAGGAAAAGAACTTTATTTCTTTCAACTATGTATAAGTTCTAGATTCGATTAAAAAAACATTACTAATAATAAATTGACTAATCGGTTATTATTTTTTATTGATTCATGTTTCGCTAGGTACAATGAATAGTTGTTCAATGTTTCAACTTGATCCGAGTGCTGGTATGGGAGAAATAATGTGTTGGATTATCTAAGGGCACAAAACAATAGGGCCTACATATATAGTTGTATCTGTGAATACTTAAGGATTAATTTCCCTTGTTGGTATCAAACTAAATAATTAATTACAAGTAAATAATTGACTAATTGGGTCTTTTTTAAAATGGTTTATGTTTTATCTATGCCAATAAAAAAATGTGCAGTTTCAACTTGATCCGAGAATGGTTTAGGAGAAATAACATGTTCGAACATTTTACTAGGCTGACAGACAGGCTTCCATTTAAACAGAGTGAGCTGATCTAAGCTTTCTAAAAATAACCCCAAATGAATTAAAATTGTTAGTGATTACTTTTTATTTATTATTTTGTATGGGTGTGTGTGCAAAAAAAGTCAGACTGGTAGTCACCAAAAAAAAAAGGTCAAGCTGGTAGTCACCAAAACAAAAAGGGTCAAGCTGGTAGTCACCAAAGAAAAAAAAAGGTCAAGCTGGTAGTCACCAAAGAAAAAAAAAGGTCAAGCTGGTAGTCCCCAAAAAAAAAGGTCAAGCTGGTAGTCACCAAAAAAAGGGTCAAGCTGGTAGTCACCAAAGAAAAAAAAAGGTCAAGCTGGTAGTCACCAAAAAAAAGGTCAAGCTGGTAGTCACCAAAAAAAAATGTCAAGCTGGAATCCACCAAAAAAAATGTCAAGCTGGTAGTCACCAAAGAAAAAAAAAGGTCAAGCTGGTAGTCACCAAAGAAAAAAAAGGTCAAGCTGGTAGTCACCAAAAAAAAAAGGTCAAGCTGGTAGTCACCAAAGAAAAAAAAAGATCAAGCTGGTAGTCACCAAAAAAAAAAAGGTCAAGCTGGTAGTCACCAAAAAAAAAAAAGGTCAAGCTGGTAGTCACCAAAAGAAAAAAAAGGTTTGCAATTGACAAGACACTGTGCATTTTCTTTCCTTTTCTTCGTTTTTCATATACTCAAAATCCTAGCCTGCCGTTTTAAACGTTGATCTTTAATATACATTCGAGAATCCTAATGTGTTGTTCAAATTTTGATTCGCAATATTTTCTGAACATCTTAATATTTGTAATCAATACTTAGGCACTATGGTGACTATGGTCTCATGTGGCACTCCTTGGCTTCTTCCACAAAATGTTTAAACACGGGATATCAATTATTAATTGTCTTCGATCACGAAGGAGGAGCTATATACTAAACGTCAAATGCCTAAAAACGAAGAATCTAAAGATTACTT
This sequence comes from Biomphalaria sudanica, assembly GCA_036873155.1. Lineage (NCBI taxonomy): Eukaryota > Metazoa > Mollusca > Gastropoda > Planorbidae > Biomphalaria > Biomphalaria sudanica. The sequence goes on along the minus strand of JAZGLO010002325.1, from coordinate 4,520,302 downwards.
GATTTTCTACATGTGGAGAAAAAAATTACTGCAAGATTGGACTTTCATTGTCTTTTAAAAAAAAGTATTGTTGTTTTTATACAAAAGCAAAGCCCCAGTCGGAAACAACTTTATAGCAATAAAATGGAATGATGAAACTACAGATTTTCTAGTCAACTAGAGCGCAATTTAATGTCTTTTTATATCTTGAAAAAAAAGGTTGAACGAGAGTTTTATGTTTGGCCAACGAGCTAGTGAATCTTTTTCCAAATATATAGGAAAATCGTTACAGCCGTTTTCGAAATCCATGTCCACACGTTTTGTCAACTCTGAAGCTGCGATTTGAATAGACGTATTGTAAAAACTCATCAAGAAAGTTAAAAAAAAACAAAGTTTGTGACCTTCACCTTGTCACAGATATTTAATTCTTTTGTTAGGTGTTTTCACGGCTCACCAACAGACTTGACAGAGTACAAAACAAAGTTTGTGACCTTCACCTTGTCACAGATATTTAATTCTTTTGTTAGGTGTTTTCACGGCTCACCAACAGACTTGACAGAGTACAAAACAAAGTTTGTGACCTTCACCTTGTCACAGATATTTAATTCTTTTGTTAGGTGTTTTCACGGCTCACCAACAGACTTGACAGAGTACAAAACAAAGTTTGTGACCTTCACCTTGTCACAGATATTCAATTCTTTTGTTATGTGTTTTCACGGCTCACCAACAGACTTGACAGAGTACAAAACAAAGTTTGTGACCTTCACCTTGTCACAGATATTTAATTCTTTTGTTAGGTGTTTTCACGGCTCACCAACAGACTTGACAGAGTACAAAACAAAGTTTGTGACCTTCACCTTGTCACAGATATTTAATTCTTTTGTTAGGTGTTTTCACGGCTCACCAACAGACTTGACAGAGTACAAAACAAAGTTTGTGACCTTCACCTTGTCACAGATATTTAATTCTTTTGTTAGGTGTTTTCACGGCTCACCAACAGACTTGACACAGTACAAACAAAGGGTAGGAATAGTGTGACACTTAGATGTTTAGCTTGTAGGGCGACTCGATACCCGTAGGATGTGACAGACACCTGAAGATTTAGTAGCGTTATTTTAAGCGTGGGTTAGGGTCTCCGCCTATATAGAGTAGAGTTTTGGGGCAGTCGAGACACAGCGCCATGCAGTGTTAGCAGGGACGTATGTCGTGTACCAAGCGTTTTCAGGTGAACGACACATACATACATTGGGAGCAAGTAGCCGAGGCTGGCTCAAAATCTTGGCTCCAAGAGGTGTGAGTTGTTTGCCAGAGACAACATGTAGTGAATTAATTCTAAGGGACCAGGGTAAGAACAAATGTTTTTATTAGTTATAGATCTAGCATTACATGTTAGTTTATTATGATTAAATTGAAAGGCGCTTTAGCTAGTTGTTAGCGATATTTTGATTATTTGTCAATTTAGGTACAGTCTTAGTGACAGTCTGAGTGACAGTCTCAGTCAGAGTTAGAGTCAATGTCAGCCAGAGTCCGAGGCGGTAGATGGCAGTCTGGGTAGCATTCTTGAGTATGTGATAATCTAGCGTTGAGGGTCTGAATAGATGTTAGCGACAGTGGCGTAGATCAAGTAGCATGACAATGAAAGACATGCAGTGATTGACATCAGATGACATGGACAGCGGTACTGAACTCTGATGCAGTTTGCGGCGCTGGGTCCAGTGCATGGAGGATGGAGTAGCCGTGTTGGTCTGATTGGCATGGGTGATTAATTACTGTATTGTTTATTATGTCTTTATTGTTTAATATATTAACAGATGCAATAGTTTTATTAATACATGTATATAGTATTAACGCCACTTGTCTTATTACTTTATGTTATTAGTAAATTAATATTTGCAGTTAACAATCCATTCGTATATCAATTAATGCTTTATTATTTGATCTTGAAGTGGCCATCGATGCCCTACTTATAATATTAAATTTTAGTTTTTACTTAGAGAGTTTGACTTTATAAGTATTCATTATGTGGTCATAGATGTTGTGACATTGTTGTCATTTGTTAAATGTATATACCTTCAAGTACTATACTAATTATGCAGACAAAGTAATTACACCCACCAAAGGGGAGAGAGTCATCACTAGAAGAAGAGAGACAATGTAATACTACTGGTACATAATATATTAAAATGAGGTAGTGACGAGAGAGGGGGAGAATCTGGGTCGTTGACACGCCTCTTGTCAAATATCTCTCTTCATTGTCAAATATCTCGCTTCATAGTCAAAATCTCACTTCAGTGTCAAAATCTCACTTCAGTGTCAAATATCACGCTTCAGTGTCAAATATTTCGCTTAAATGTCAAATATCTCGCTTCAGTGTCAAAGAAATGCAAGTTGGAGCGCAATCGTGAAGACACAAGATACATTGACTATATGGATTGGTAGTAATTAGAAATGTTTCAAATATTTAATTTGCAACAATGAAAATGTTTTAAATGATTCTTAATCAGTTGTCTATCTTCGAATAATAATAAAAGAAAAGAAAATAGTCACTGCCAAAATAAAAAATTAATTCCTTCAGCCGTAAAGCGACTAAGGATCATTTCGTGGAAATGAGATGAATGCCTGTGCATTAGCTGTGGTCGGAACAATGTCGCCCACACATCAGTTTCCCCATCGCCACGCTGCTGATGTATCCAAAGGAAGGACTAGTGCCAATACAGTTTGGAGTCAACAGCGTCGCAGGCTCTGAAAAGTGTAGCACTGGGTGCTTCAAGCTGTCTAAGGGTCACCGGCTTCTGATTTTTTCCATCGGGTTGACTCCCGAAGCTTCTCGCATAATTGGATATATCTGGAAAGCAGCAGAATTTTGAATTCAGTTTTTCTTCTCTTAGGTGGTTCGCCAGCCAAAGCTAATGAGCCCTTCCTGCCCGAAGCCTACCGGCTTAGGCGCCAGTAACACGCCTTCGCCCCTTCTCCTGCTATCGAATACAATTCCGCTGAACCAATATATGTGCCACACGTGATGGCCAGGTGTTGGACTGGTCAGAGGCTATTTGAGACGCATTCCACCAGGAAGCATTTTATAGGTAGTAGAGCGCTTTTATCCATGACCACTTCCGGCACTGATAAGCTTGCAGAGCCAAGGCATAAACACGTGACAGGGCCACCTGCTACAACACCACACTAGTAACAAACTTTTTAAATGTTGTCTGCCCTTCCACCCTCAATTAAGTTGATGTATGCAGTAAACTAAATATTTTATATATAATACGTCTAAAATTTGATTTAAAAAATTCAGTCTATGAGTTTAAAATGGATTTTAGGGCTATTATTAAAAACTGTATATAATCCGTTCTAAATAATGAATCTTTTATTAGACATGTCAATAGCTTGTGAGAAGATTTCTTCTTCAAATTAACTTCAGAATAATGTTTGTACCACAGACAGTAATCTAACAAACATGTGTGGACCTCTCAGGATAACTTTGCAAAAAAAAAGTATCTGATCTAACACAAAATGAACAAAACCTTCTTAGCAATTATTTATTTCACGGAAGTAAGACTAGTCAATTAGAACATGTTTGTGTTCAATAATTGAAGAATGAATAGCTCAACTCTAATCCGAGAAAGTCTTTGTATATGTGTTTGCGTGGGTGAGAAGTTCTCTTTCTACACCAATCCCTGTATTGTTAGGTCTAGGAATTAGTTTGCATTCAGCTTGTTTTGTTGTCAAGAATTTAGTGTGCCTTTTACATCATATATGTTAAATTGCGAAAACGGCTCTAACCATTTTCTTTAAAATCTCAAGGTGTATGTATATCACAAGAAAAAAACAACCTGTTTTTCTCTCTGTCTGTCTGTCTGGTCCAAAGTGTGTACACGTTATGTCTCCCACACCCATTGTCGGATCAAGACGAAACTTTGCACAATTATTCATTGACATTGGGATGAATTGATATGAAAATTAACCTATTAGTCAATCAATTGTGTTGTTTGATTTTGAATAAGAGAAATAACTTTATTGAGAGATATAGTTGTAAGTCCGGAGTTCTTACCCTTACGTAAGCTTTAATTTAAAAAACAGGATTTAAAAAAAAAAATATTTTGTTTGTTAAAAGATTGCTTCTGTATAGCTACTATAGCGCAAGTTTATGCTTACAAATGTTTATAACTCTATAGTTCTATAACTTTGGGGGGGAGGGGAGGGAGTGGTGGAGATACCTATAACTTTGGCTATATTTAGGAGCTCGGCAAACAAAAAGTTCTGCTATCAAGAAGGATTAAAATCCCTATTATAGAAGAGCTTTTATTTGAGAAGTCCACTTAACGATGATAAGCCACAATTACTTTTGTGTCATCTGTCGGTCTGCAAATTTTCGATCGATAAAATAACTAGTAAAAACATTTAAAAAACTGATTTCTCTTCTAGGCAAAACATTAATTTAATATTAGTATGAAATATCAACATGGAAAGTTAGTTGTTAATTTTTTTTTCAGTTAAAAATAGATTCTTTGAAATCGTTCTTCTGATATATTATTACATTTTCTCTCAAAAACGTCTTATTAATGCTATTTGATTGTCTAGTTGGTTTTCAAATGAAAAAAAAAAGCCAAATGATTCCTTCAGATATTATAATTTAGACAATCAAAGAAGATAATGGCTTAAATATTGTTTGTTCATTGGCGAAATTTAGGCTAACGACTCTGATTTTTGCGAGATAACAGAAACTGTTTTTAAAATCATATTTCTGACTTGTATTATTACATTTCGGTTGTTTTTTTTTTTGTCAAAAGGTTATGCTTTTTTTAATATAAAAAACAATGTCAAGGGATTCTTTTAGATTTAATTTCTTTAAATACTCAAAACAAAACCCAGGCCTATGATGAGAGGCAGCCTCTGACTTCGTAAGACAACAAAACAATCTTTTTGTAATTTTGTTTCAAATAATAAGCTTTTTAATCTAGTGATTTATTTTACATCTATCACTAAATCTTGTCTATGCTATTTTGTTACTATATTAATATTTTACATTTGTATGAAGATTCCGTAAAAAAATAATAGATAATTCTCTCATCTATACATGTAAATTTAACTTAATCATTTATTTAAATAAACTATTTTGGTTTCATAATGATTTAAAAAATTCAAAGCCTATTTCGAACTGTCAGAGCAATCAACATTTAATAAAGTGATTTGTTTGTAGTTAATAGCATAGAATTTTATATATAAGATCTCGAGCTATAGATTTCAAATGTCAGACCACTCAAGAAATAATTAAATCCCAAGAGATAGTCATAAAAAATGAAATGTTTTGGTTCATTTCTTCTCATTTTTTCATTTTACTAATTGTTATTTATTTGAGTAACGGAGTAGGTAAGTTTTTGTTTTTTGTTTTTGTTTTTTTGTTTTGTTTAGTAATGTTACTACTAAGTATTCCATAACAACATCTTAGGTCGCTGCTACAGACAGTCGACTTGTTAGACGTTTATATCTAGACTATCCAAATCTGACTTAGTCTTAGACTTAAGTCCTCCCGTGACATTCGGCACATTGGGCGGCAAGCTGCCTCCACAAAGATCTGTCACTGGCAATGTCTGAAGTCTCCACGCACCTGGTGTCCACTGTTCTGAGGTCCTCCATGAAGGTGTGGCGTCAAGTTATACGAGGACGTCATTGTTTGCGCTTTCCTCGTATTGGCCTCCCAATAACCAAATCACACTGACAAAACACGTTTTCTCAATAAAAAAATACTGAAACTTGTTTTTTTTTGTGTGTCTTTTTCACAATCTGATATTTTCTTTTTATTAACTTTTGTGTTTTTTACTGTGTAAGCAACTTTAAAACCTGATTTTAATTTAAATTGTTTTCAGCCATCGAGTCCTATGGTCAATTGAGAAAGCGTGTTATGCTTGGACAGAAGGCTCTATTGTTCGAGTTCCCTTTTCAAGTTGCTGTTCAACAAAGACTAAACGACAGATGGGTCCTTCTCTGTGGAGGAGTTTTGGTCACTGAAAAAAAAGTAATTTGTAAAAAAAAGTATATACTATTTTGAAGCACATTTTAAAATCAAGCACCTTGTTAGATTAATACATCGTTTCTTACAGCTGAATGTTGGAAATTTTAATATAAAACTTTAAAAAAAAAAACACATTAAACATATGCTTTAAAAAGTCTTTTAAAAACCAGTGCAATACATTTAATTGAATACATTTAAGTCCAAAGTATCATATGTAGATTTTTATGTTTTTTTAAATAAAAACTGTCTAGGTGTCTTACATTGATAAATCTGTCTCTGTGTCTTACATTGATAAAAACTGTCTAGGTGTCTTACATTGATAAAAATTGTATAGGTGTTTTACATTGATAAATCTGTCTAGGTGTCTTACATGAGTTCTGTTACTCTAACAGTAAATGAGATCTACTAGGAATGTGCCTTGAGTTCTCTACAGCACAGCAGTAAGGCAAACACTACTTACTCCAAAAAAGATTAAAACTTAAATTCATTTCATTTCGACCGGTCCTGAAATTCATGTAAAAACCGAAAAGTGTGAAATTCGATACTCCATTTAATGGGTCATTCCAGAGTCCACATCATTCTCAGACCAACTTCACGTGAGATGGTCATGACATTTGGTGTAGGAGAAATAACGTTCACAAAGGTTTGAACGGACAGACAGACGGACAGACAGACGGACAGATGTCGTTGATATAAGCTTTGTAACAATAGACGAACATGAGACAGTTTTTGATGGATCCGTAAAATACAAATATATGATTTCTGCTTCTACACTTTGTACTAAATTAACATTGACGCCAACAAATATCTAAAATATACGTACTTTGGCTCACATTAATTATAGGCATTTGAGTACGTCTATTGCAGTTTTTCATACACGGCGAAATAACTCTAACTAGCAAACTGTTTGGTGTATCCGGTGAACCAATCAAAGAAAGTGTTTATAAAATATGTTATTTTTCAAAGGTATATGGACATTAGTTTGCACTGCAGAATGAAACGTTACGAAGCTCTTCAAATTATTTCAATATAAAAAAGAATGAGATAGTACGTCTATAACTTAAAACCTATTTAAAATCAAATGGGCAATCAAATAAGAGTAATAAATAAAACTTGATATAAAGTCGCACTGACAAGTAATGAAATATTTTTCATGTCTTTCTCGACAGTATTTTATTTAGCAGACAACAATATTTTTTTAAATCAAAATAGCGTCCTTGACATTGTTTAATTTATAATGGAAATCTTCAATTACGTATATCGTTTTTGAAGTTATGCACGAAAAAGATTTAGATCTGCGTTCTTTTTTAGCGGCTCCCGAAAGGGGAATAGACGCTATTAGTTTTGTGTGGTCTGTCTGTCTGTCCGAACGTCCGTCCGTCCCATCCATTCTTCTCTGTCATTTGCCTTTGATAGAATTTTATTCTGACATTCTTTTTAAAAATATTGAAACCTGCCTTTTTACCTGCTTGGGTGGACCAGTTCGACGGCTGATTTTAAGTTAGTGTTTCTACACAAACTGTCTTTGTAACCTTGTTTTTTTCTTAAGTAGCCTACTATTTTTATGGTGACTAGGTTCTGACCGCTGCCGATTGCTTTGACCGCTTGAGAGCCTACAATGTCCGTGTAATTGTTGGGGTGCTAGATATATATGGGCCACCAAACCAGTACGAGCAAACTATTTACGTTTCCAATATACACAAGCATGAAAGTATCGATGATGAGCTTCAATACTGGAACCCCCATAATATTGCTGTAATAACACTGGCCACCGCAGTTAAACTTAACCTGAATGTGCAGGTATGTACATGTAGAACATTTAAACGGATCTTTTTCTTTTCAATTATTTAATTTTTTAGATCATTTGAGCATGTATAAACGTGTAATTTCATAGTATTTAAACCAAAGCACCCTTGTTAAACAACAAAGACATTTAAAAATATTTAAAAAAAACAAAGCTTACATCAAATCTAATTGTATCATTTAGTTTGGTTCAGTCATGTATTTTTTGTTAAGCGCTATTTCATGCCTTAATCTCTAATACGCTTTGATCCTATTTTTTGACAAGACCATTACGTAAAATAGGAAGGGGAAGGAGAGGTGGATTTTTAAAAGCATTTACATAAAAAACAACAACAAAAAAAAGGAACGACCTGAATTCGAACATAGGGCGCACACCCTTTCGGGCCGACGTGCTAACTCTGCTAGTTAGGTAGTTATAGCTGAAAGGCTGAAAGATTGTATAGTTTTTGTAATGTTTGTTTCAATTTAGAGAGACATACACAGTGGGCTTATTCAGCTTTTAACCACCACTTAAGTCATGTTCAATTTATTTTCCTTGTTCGAGTTACCAAACAATATAATTAATTATCAACAGTTAAATACCTAGTTGTTTTTTTTATATTGATTCTTAAATTATCATGTAAAATAAAACAAAATCTGCAAAATTTCAGTTTGATCCGAGATTGGTGTGGGAGAAATAACGAGTCCTAACCTTTTACCAGACAGAGACAGAGACAGTGACAGAGACAGAGACAGTGAGTTAATAGAAGCTTTGTTGGATAGGGACTTTATTCTATTATGCTGAGTAAAAGTCACTGTTACCACAATTTAAACAAAATGTTGCGCACAAATTTCCAGACGTATCTTTGCGCTAAGAGTACCCCTTCAAATTACTCTTCCAAAAGTTAGATGTTTCTAATACATGGGCATAGACAGGATATTTTTATTCTGTTTATATATATATATATATAATATATACATTCAGACGTTCATTCGGACGTTTAATGCATCATAGAATAGTTTTTTTCTGGAGTTAGTGAATATACAATGGATTCCCAACACTTGCAAGCTTGGTGGTCTGGGAGAGCAGTGTTTACAACCAAAAAAGGATATTACTACCATTCTGTTTCAAATTTTAGTTAAAAATCCAAATCTGCAATTCACTGCACTTTATATATGGAACTCAGCGAATGGTAGAAATTGGAAACTAGAGTATTGCTTTCGTTTTTTATTGGAGGCGGAGAGTAGCAACAAAACCCATTTTAGATTCACTCTTGAAATTTAGTAATTACAAAGCTTATATCAACTCAATCTGTCTGTCTGTCTGTCTGGCCAAAAGTGTGTACACGTTATTTCTCCAACCCTCAAATATCGGATCAAACTGAAATTTGCACAAATGTTTCTTTTACCTGAAAACACAAGTATACATTTTTAAAAAAATTAATTAATTAACTATAGGTAATACATTATTTTGTTTGGTATCTCAAACAGGGGAAAGAAATTATACTAGACTGAAGTGTGGTAAAAGCTGAATTAGCTTCCTTTATTATTAGGTTGTCTCTGAGGTTTAATAAACACAAACATGAAACAGAAACTACAGCTAACTCTTCTTTTTTCATAGACTCTTCGCTAGCGTTGTAGTTACCGCGTTTTTTTTTTTTAGTGAGAAGCCTGAGAATGCCTTAACCAACAAGTTCGAATTCAGGTAGTTCCTTTTTAAAAAAACATTTAAAAAGCGACCCCCCATACACCCCGTTCTTTCTTCCCCTATCCCTTTCCAGCTGGTCCAGACAAGTGATAGGATCATTGCGTATTGAGAAAGCTAAACTGAAACAACTGGCTATAATTTTTTTTCTAATTGCTCAGATTTGTTCTTGTTTGTCTAGATCTATTACAAATTTAATTACATGAATGATCTAAACTAAGTGATACATTTAATATAAGCTTTGTTTTGAAAATGTATTTCTTTTTTAGCTTGCTTGTTTTAGCTTTGTTTTTTTCTTTTGTAGGAAGAGAAGGTTTCAAACCTCAAGACCGCTCTTGAGATTTGGTGACCGTAGTTTGCTTGATTTGTTTATTAAATAGTGAAGTTTTATCGTCACAACCATCTGTTTGGGGGTTTTGCTTTCAAGCACAAAACCAACTGGAGTTTTTTTTTAAACTTTAACTCCATTAACCACTCTCACAAAATTTGTTGACTGTAGTTAATTGCTTTAGTTTTATCTTGAAGAGGGTGTTTTAAATCTCAAAACTCTCAGTAGGTTTTTTATTTTAAAAATACTTAAATTATTCCCTACCCCTTTTGGCTACGCTGATATAATGTTATGTCTGTAATTTGCTTAAAATTTATTGTAAAGAGTTGTTTTTTTTTACCTTGAAACCCACTGGAGAAAGGTTTTAAACTAGAAACGCTTATAGAATTTGCGTTTAGTCTTATTTTGAAAATGTCGTTTTAATGTTAATAGAAATTGATGAATCTCGATTGAATTTTTTGTTTTGTTTTATAGAAGAAGGGGGGTTCTAAACTCAAATCCCCTGGATGGGGATTTCAAACTCAAAACCCTCCTGGAAAGGATTTTAAACTCAAACTCCCGTTAGCTGCTCTGAGGCAAGTGATCGTTGAACACTAAAATCTCACCTACAATAAACAAAATTAAAGCGAAAAAAAACTCACAAACTTCCCAACTTTTCAGGCGGGGTGCGATTTCACTTAGAGGTTGGGGCTGAACACATGTTCTAATATATTTTTTGTTTTAGAACATTTGATTTTTTGATATAAATACATTAGGCCCAGATGCAAGCCTAGCTGTTAATGTTTAGTTTTATTTTTTAAAATGTTTTTGAGTCCTTATTTGTAAGGTTTTGTCCTCATTCAGGTTTCTTTTAACACTATTTTATTACATTTTTTTTAAAGCTTGCAAAGTTTGCACAAAATACTACTCAATATATGAATATTAAAATTCCTGAAAAGATGAAACCACCCTGCGTGATAACGGGATGGGGTTACACAGAGAATTCAATATTACCAAATACGCTACAGAAAGCATCAACAAGAATCATGCCCAACAATATTTGCCATCATTGGTTCCCTTGGTTTAAAGATGCTTTCAATAATGGATTGTTTATTTGCGTTTTGAACAAGAGTGGTAAAGTATTTTATTTCTGTAACATCTTAAATGTTTATTCAAACAATTTCTTGGAATATAAAAGTGCAGCACACGCATGAACTGCTTTTGATTTAAAAAATGTGTTCATTAAAAAAAATTTAAACATGTTTTTAAGCAATTTAAATCATAGAACAAGTCCTAAGCATGATCGCATTATAAATAAAAAGTTCATATCGCATTGCAGTCAATTGATCCCTTGTCATTTACCTTTTTCTTATCTTATAGATTACTGACGTCTCTTTAAAAAAATTAATCAGTAGCTTAAACTCTGCTAAGTCGCTGGTCCTCCTGGCTTACTAAGGCAGCCCATTTAGTTATGTAATGGCACTTGAGAGGAAGGAGCACTAGTATAAATTTGTCCTACAATATGAAATTAAGACATGTGCCTCTATCTGTGTGTCTTTCTGAGTATTTTATTCGTTTTATTTTCTTTGTAAATTATTACGGATAGATATTTGGAGTTTGTATTCTTCGTAAAATAAAGACAAACATATAAAGCACACTAATGAGCGCGTGCCTTCGCTTGTGTTCAACATGAAATCATTATAATCTTTTGTCCCTTGACTGTCGTCGTAGGGGTGCAGATATAGTTTATGTAACCTACTGATGCTCAGCCTCATTTGACCTGCGGGCCATTTTTATTTCCGGCAATCGTGTCGTGTCGTGCCACATGACCGAAAATGTACTTAGCGAAAGGAAATTGACCTAGAAGAAATTTTATTAGAAACCAGTGGATCTAATACTTGCATTAATAAAAAGCATATTAATTAACTGACTTTATCTCTCTCTTAAAATATGAGCAACATTGTAAGTAGCTTTACCAACGACTCAGTTTCTGGTCACTTGTTGGTCAATATTTACATCGATCCTCCAATGTCTAGGCTTCGTTTAACAACCTTTTTACTCGCTGCTCAAACCAAGAATGCCTTCACTTTTGTTTAATAAAGCCGTATAGATGTTGTTGTCTTTAAAACAGATACAATGTACAAAACAAATATGTTGGTTTGTTATCATGTTCCAAAACAAACATAATGAAAGATCCGTTCAATGTTCCTGGTATGATTCTAAATTCAGAGTCAACTTGTAGTTTCTTCGGCTCTCTCAGTTTATAAATCCACACATTTTAAATGGCGTGGTACCAATGCATCAGAGAAAAAGTCAGGACCCTAAGGTGGGTAAAGATACATTTTTCAACCTATTCTACACTTTCTGCAGACGTATCGTCGGGCCGGATTAAAACACATCGCGTGCTGAATCTGGCCGGCGGGCCGTATTTTGGGCATCACTGATGTAACCGATTCCTTCCACTTTTCAAGGTAAGCAGCTGTTTTTAGCAGAATTTCAACAGAGAGGTGTGTGCTGTACTCTCTGCTGGGTTCGTGCGTCTCAGCTCTGCCTATTAAGTTGCGCTACACATTTAGTACTCGACTGATATAAATCTTACACTCAGATAACGTTTATTTACTAAAACAAAATACAAGATAAAATACTGCATCGTCTTGAAGAGTCCAATTGCAAATCTCTGGTTAGACAAGCAATTACGTTCCAGTTATATAAACACAATTAAACATAATGAAAAACAGTCACATCCGCATTACAACGGACAGAAAATAATAAGTCCTCTAGAATCTAGAACATTTGTGTCTCACACCAAGTACAACTATAATACTAAATTACGTCCGCATCACAGAGGGTAACAAAGGGGCCACCCTATTACGTGAGTACCACCCCGAGTACAGAAAACTGCTGACTTCCATTGAGTTAAGTACCTCTTACTTCCTGTATCTACTCAGAAGTGTTCTTGTGTTTTTACCTTCTTGACCCAATGTGAACAAATAACACTTATTGTCAAATGAGACTGTGACAGGTTCCTTTGGACGTAGTAACGAGCTATTAGTTTCCAGTGCCCACAGGTTGCAACAATGCAGGTCAGTGTTCAGAACTTCTGTAACGATCGGTATATTTCAATTATATTCCTTATTCTCTAGACAAGGCGGCTGATCTCCCCTTAGCGTAGTGTCGTTCCTTATCTATATATTCTATTTAAAAAAATTATCTATAGCGACTATTTGATTGGTTAAAAAGTCTATTATTTGATTTATTCAAGTTTTCTAAAAGAGCATGAGCTTTACTGCAAAATTTGCTGTTTGATTAGATGAACAGAAGTGGTCGGTAAATCTATGGCGAAAATGTGAACAAGAATCAAGAAAGAAACAGAGCGACTCAATAGAAGTGTCGTATAACACAATACTGTTGGGTAGAACTTACAAGGGGGAAAGACTAACAATAGTGGGCAGATATAACAAAATTTAAAGTAACCTCAGTATGTATAAGAGAAGTAAATCTCATCACATTAACTGCTTGGTGACGTTGATAAGAGTGCTCAATTGTTTGTTTAATGTACTGTGTTCACTTGTTGCCAGCTCAGAGATAAATCCCTTTGCTAATCAAGTCTGTGGGTCTGGATGTGTTCCAACTGAAGGCTTTGTGTTTCGGATGAAAATAGACAGTCCACTGTTAAGGACCCTTGCGGTTTGGTGGAAGCTACACTGTCGGGATACATTTGAACAATGAAAAGGCAGTAATAGGGTGCTATGTAGAGAAATAGCTAAATAGCCATGGGTGCTGAGAATCAATTGCAGTGTGAAACTGAGAACTCAGGGTTTAACTGGTACTTGCTGATGCATAGATTCCTTTTGCCTGCCACGGAGTTAATTAAGAAAGGGTTCTTCCGTGATTAACCAAATATAAATGATGTAGATTGTTCCCCTTTGATTGACCAAGAAATGTTCTGAATAGCTAGAGGAAGGAAGTGATGGGCATGCTTAGGCAAACACGTGACCAGTGACAAGGAACAAAATCAGGAAATCGCCTGTGTGGTTATCAAAATTGGTGTGGTCAGTGAGACCGTCAAGACAAAAGGGTAGATCTAGAACATTCGACGGGCCAGGTTAACTAGCGATATTTGATTTGCAGCCATGATCCGCGCTTTGCGAGATTTAAGTAAAACAAAGACGATTCTTTCTCTCTCTCTCTCTCTCTCTCTCTCTCTCTGACGTGGAGACAATCAAGATGGTATGAGGCTAATTAGTCAACATAGGAGAATGATATCTAGACGTAAATTATCAGCGATAAAACATTTTTTTTACACATTTATCATCGTGTGCGTGACATATTTGTTTTTAATTTCCCTACATCTATTGGCAGATGACGTTAAGGTTATCTGTTTCCTTATCCAACGGTTAACGAGCAGGGTGTCATATTGCAAGTACAACGACCTACCGACTTTAATTTCCCAACGAAAGTAAGGTACCCTTAAGAATCCCAAAATTCAAAATTCCAGTCTTCACCAAGATTAATTAATTAGTTCAGTTATTTTCCTCAGATTTCGACACGCAGGAAGAAGTTGAATCTAATGGTCCTTGTTTTGGAGATAGCGGCGGCCCTTTAATGTGTGGACCAAACAATCAAAACCTTGAGCTGGTTGGAATAGGATCTTATGTAGAACCAACTTGTATGCGTAAGATTTTGTTTAATTTTAACATGCACTTTGTGGCGTCATTTTGTTTTTTGCCTTTTGAGATCAAGTGCTGCTTAGCTGGAGATATCAAATGTCTGTACGAGTACGTTTGATTTTAACTGTTTTTTTATTTATTGTTTGATATTTTTCCTGTACAGTGTAAAAGAAATCATAGAAATGCTCGTAGTTATTTTTATGCCAATAAGATTTAGTTATAATCCTTGAAATAAACAAATCCTCACTTACTCTCATTCTCTTGAACAACAGAGGAGAAAATATCATTGCTGTGCAGAGCCTTAATATGGATTGATTACTTATCGGAAATAATCTTAATATCTTGCGTAATACATGTAATTACCCATGTTATATCCTAATTCTATTTAGACCCGAGGCAATAGCTATCACCAGTACCAAGTTCTAAATATATTTAAACGTCATGTCTAGAAGTCCATTTGTGAATTCATACATTTTTAATTTTAAATATCAAAGGTCAAGTGACTTGATTGTGAGTTTAAGCAACATGGGGATAAAATGGAAGAAGATAAATGGCCATGCTATAAAGTAACCGGATATTAAATAACTTGACACAAGCCCTATAGCTTGTTTAAATGCTATCAAAATAGACTGTAAAAAATGTTTTTTTTAAAATATAAAATAATAAAATAAGTATTTATAAATATATTTATATTTCAGCTTCTGCGTTTCCTTCAGTGTACGTTCATCTTCCTGCGTACCGGAAGTGGTTGTCAGACAAATTGTAAACTTTTTTTTAAGGCAATGTAATAAAAATTTGACTTTCCTCAAACCTCTTTATTCTTGTTAATTAAATGTGTAGCTAGGTTGCTTTCAATAGTCTCCGAATTTAAAACAAACAAAAAAATGGTTCATCCTTGATATTTGGTTAGTAAACTATTATATCACTTTCATCTAAATCATTTGATACTGTTAAAGCTAAGAAAAGAATTTAATGCTTCAGTTGCATTTGTGAAATGAATATTAACAGTGTATGTCTCGAATGAAAATTGTGATAGTGACAGATTTATGTTTAGGTCTGGTAGTGAGTGTGGATTGTAATTCTATAAACAGGTAGTGTTAATGTATTCAAGATATAAATTACTTTATTCTGTAGAGTGTAGTTCTAAGACTAAGCTATATAGACTGACTGAGCGATTAGAACTATAATCTACATGATAGTTTTTCATGTTCACAATGTCCTTTTTAGTTTGTATTTTTACTCCACCCTAAAAAGAGTTGCTAACATTAGAAATCGTAGAAAATTTAGGCCTACACTTTCGTGTAAAGAAGTTTAGCCTTTGATCGTAGTAAACAACTTTGAAAGTTTTGTACTTTCTTCATAGGCAACTGGTCAGCAAATGACCACAAAGTAAGTCTGTCTGTGACACTGTGTGACACTTTACGTGTCAGGAAATAAAATCTTTTCTGTTTGTTCATATTCATGTGATTAAATTGGTCAGCCTTTGTTTTAAAACTTCACTCACTGGTTGGGCATATGTAATCACACTACGCTGCAGTGATTTTCTAGCTGGACACTTGAAGTAGATGTAGTATTTTATCTTATTTTCATTAAATAAACTTGTTTTGTCTGCTGAAATCAGACTTAAGTCTGTGTGTAAGATTTATATCAGTCACTTAATAATTGTGTAGCGCAACTTAATATTTGAAGCTCAGACACACGAACCCAGCAGCGGTGAGACCACAACACACAGACTTCAGACCATTTTACACTGGTCATTAATTTTTTTTTATACCAACAAGCAGTATTCAAAGACATGGCTAACTATGTAGGGTTTCTCCCATGCCATTTCTCGGATCAAGTTGAAATATTAAACAATAATTCATTTTACCCTGCAAAACATGAATCAATTAAAAAATTAAACAATTGGTCAATTAATTATTGGTAACCATATATTTTGTTTGACATGGAATAAGGGAAATAACTTATACATAGTTAAAAATATAGTTTATGTATGCTTTGCTTTTTTTAAATGGATTTTTAAAATTTTTTCGCTTGTTTCTTCTTCAATAATAAATGAATATACATAAGAGTTTGTAATAGTCAAGCAATGTCACTTGAAACTAAAGCAAAGTGCTCGTATTTTTTAAAAGAAATTTCATCAGCGTTTAAATTCACATCCCAATAAGGCAAAAAATTCTTTAAGTACGTGATTTATTCAACAGATTTCTAAACCTTCAAATTAGTGTATTGACAAGAAAAAAATATTTAACAAAAAAAGTTCATATTGATTCCCCACTAAATTTCATTTTCCACGTGAAATAGGATAAATAAGTGTTACCAGTCCAGCTCGTTTACTTCCTGTCACAAACAATACTGTGACAATAACGGAAGTTTTAGGCTCTGGTAAATTTACTTTTGTTAAAAATTTAATATTTACGCAAATTAATTTTTGTTCCACTTTTTAAATTGTGCATTCCTCCCTTGAATTGTGAGACCCAGGGCAGCTGTACAGTCTCTACTTCCGTAAATCAGATCATATTCGTTTAATAGTGTACGCATTTACAGTGCCAGATTTAGTAAGTGGAGGCCTTGGGCATACTTTCTTTGGAGACCTCCACTCTTTTCCAACTTTATTGCACATTCATTTAATCATGGGCGTAGCCAGGATTTTTTTAGGGGGGGGGGTTCCTCCCCACCCATCCCCCGCGCGAAAAAAATATATTTATATGTTTGTGTGTGTGTGTACATAATCTTTATTACATTCTGACACTTCATTCTTTCGTAAGAAGCTTTTTGTGCCCTAGAATAGGTTCTTCCTGGGGTTAGTGGGAAAATTGTAGACGCCCCGCCATTGCCAGCAAGGGGTCTTTGGGAGCGCAGAGAGCTCCCCCAGCGCGGGGCGGAGCCCCACCGCCAAGCACTATTTCTGATATTGAAAGCCAACAAAATGCATATTCTGAGGTATCTATAGTGCATTTTCCTGCTATTAAAAAGTTTAATTTCAAAAACCTAATGTGCTATTCTTACTGACTTACAGCCTCCCACGCCATTCGGCGCATTTGCCGTCAAGTGTTTCCACAAAAATCTGTCACTGGTAATGTCTGAAGCCTCTTTCCACCTGCTCTGTGGACCTCCATGAATGTGTGGCGCCAAGTTGTACTAGAATGTCATCGCAACTCTTCTTATGCCTAATTCATTTTGTCGGAGAACATGTCCCGCAAACCTCATGCGACGCTCTGTCACAATCTTACTAAGGGGTCGACTCCCAGTTCGGCATATGATTTCCTTGATTTACACCCGATCTCTATAACTGACTTCTAAAATCTGTTTTAGTCATCTTTATTGAGCCACATTTAGTGTTTTTCAATTTCGGCAGATGACTATTCACTGCACTTTATTAATTGAGCCCCGCCACTGGTAGAAATGTGTAACCTCTCTTGAATACGCTCTTGGAATTAAGTGACTGTAGTTTGCTTTAGATTTTATATCGGAAAAAGGGAAGTTTTATCATCAAAACTATCTGTTGGGGGGTTTAAACAAAAAATTCTCTGGAGTTATGTTTTTTTTTTTAAATTCAAAACCCGATTTAGCTACGGACATAGATATTATAACAATTTTGCTTTAGAATAATATTGTAGATAGAGGTTAACCACATCAAAACGCTCTGTAGGGGGATTTTAAACTCAAAACCATCTGGAATGGGTTTTAAACTTTTAAAAAAGGCCATCTATAGGTGTCACAGCCTAGTTCTTGTTGTAGGCGCAAATGTCGTGTGTTGTAGATACCTCTTGTAGATACTTTAATATTCGTTGTCTTATTCATTAAATACTTTCACTCGCGCACTAGATTTGCTAGTGCGTGAGAACACTAACATACTGAACTCTCTGATTAAGTAATAGACTCACTGGTAGCAGACATGGTTTTTATTACATATAATAATGAATCATAAAAGATATTGGCAAGTCCGGCCATCAAGAAATATTCACAAAAACATAGTACATTATAATCCAATGAAATACTTCAGATATCACATATACTCTCAAAAATCAACCTTAATATCTATACATTACTACACTGGACAAGATATCCACAATATACCTCTCTCTACGAGAGTCTAAGATCAACTGCCGTGTCCACCTCGTGGTCAGCTTCCGACCAAACAAAATCTCGTGCGAACTGCACGGAATGGTTCAGTAATTACTTGTCACCTAATATTACAGGGGTTCTAAAACTGATGTGACAATAGGAGAGGGATTTAAACTCAAAACCCCCAATTGTCTTGGCTACGCTCAAATAATTTTAGTGTGTAATTTTTTTTATTGAAGAGGTATTTTTTAGCATCAAACCACTCTGAAGGGGGGTTTAAACTCAAAACTCCTTTTGCAACGCTCATAGCATTTTAAGTGCGTACTTTTTTTTTTTACATTGAAGATGTATTTTTTAGCTTCAAACCCCGCTTACGGGGGGTTTAAACCCTTTTGGCTACGCTCATAGATTTCTGAGTGTGTAATTCTCTCTTTTTATATTGAAGAGGGATTTTATCGTAAATTTTGGAGAGGGGTTAAAAATCAAAATCTTCCTTAACTGTGCTCGTGAAATTTGGGGGTTTGTAGTTTGCATTTTTTTATTTTGTGTTATAGAAGAGTGGAATTTAACTGGTAGGGGGGTTTAAACTCAACCCCCCCCAGGTAAGGGTTTTGAACTCAAAAACCCCTGTAAGGGGTTTTAAACTCAAAACTTCCTTTGCTGTGCTAGGGCAAGTGATAGTTTAGTCTTAAAATGTCAACTAAAATAAACAAAATCAAAGCAAAAAATCAGTCACTAGCTACGCCCATGCATTTAATATTATTAATAAAACTGATATCATGCCATATATTACCTAAAAGCGAAGAATTATTTTATCATACTGTTATTTCCCTCTTCTTAAATATAATATGTAAAATTTTGTGGTGGGGGGGTGGGGTGGCCCCTTTAAGTGTGAGCCCTTGTGCGGCTGCGCCGTCTTTAATTGTCGTATATTTCAAACGTGAACAATTAATGAATTTCTCAAAGATGTGCTACAACAACAGCAGATTTACTTAAACAGCCTTAGTTAATGTATGGATAGATGGCATTGTAATTGTCCGTATAGATTCACAAATAGTCATATACTGGAATCTATTGTATAATTACCATAATTAGTATGTTATGTAGATGTCTGTATGTATTATTCGGTCATGAAGATTTACTTCCACAATATTATTGGAGACTATGTAAAATAGTTGTGTATTATTTTATGGCCTACAAGTTATTACATTTCAGATCACAGTATCTTACATTTGTTCTATTTTAGACTAGGAAAGATAACAGAAAACAAGTACGTGAATTGATTCTAATTCTACACCGTCAAATCAATAAAGCAACTAATTATCTACTCTGCTTAATGAACGTTTAATGTCAGGGGCAGAGAATACAAATAATAAGTAAAACTAGTCTGGATAAATCCCATACGAGAGACACGAGATTTACATAGTGACATCAAGAAGATAAAATCAAATGTTAATAATAATCATAAATATTTATTATTTCTGGTAGAGTTTTCTTTTACAATAGCTAATTCTGTGACATTTAATGTCTAAAAAATTACCGTTTCCCTTTAAAACATAAATGTGACTCAAGAAGCCATTTAACTTCACCCTCTGCAATCCCACTAGTAGATCTGGCAATTTTAAAATAGAACGTATCGTAATTTCGCGCATGTACCCCGCGTACACTACACAATTTTAAAAAATAAGTATTTTTAAAAAACGTATAACCCGCACCCTACTATTGACCCCGCATGTATCCGTTTCGACATTACTGGTATCGGCAAAGTAGTTTGGTTGCTGACCTACTTGTCACAATCGATTACTTGTATCGGCAAAGTAGTCTGATTGCTGACCTACTTGTCACAATCGATTACTTGTATCGGCAAAGTAGTCTGGTTGCTGACCTACTTATCACAATCGATTACTGGTATCGGCAAAGTAGTCTGGTTGCTGACCTACTTGACACAGTCTATAACTGGTATCAGCAAAGTAGTTTGGTTGCTGACCTGCTTGTCACAATCGATTACTGGTATTGGCAAATAGTTTGGTTGCTGACCTGCTTGTCACAATCGATTACTGGTATACTTAAGATTCTTGGCTTCATCGTTTCTCTCTGTTTTGTTAAGGTTTATAATGAGATGTTCATAAAGATTTCTTAATTTCATTTCACACGTAGAATGAACTATAGGAGATATAAAGAACCATCTGTGTGTGCCCTAACTTTCCTTTATGCTATGTTTTTGAGTAGAATAAATTTTGTAATCTTCTCAATCTTCTCCCCAAACTGTAGAGACTTGTATAACCTCGGGTTATCTAAAAGAAACTACGTTAGTAATTTTTGTTATTTCCGAAGGAAAGTCAAATACTTTGCTTCATTTTTAATTAGATTGTTTTTTATTCCACCTGGACATCACCCTAATTTAAATAACTACATCGTTTATAGAGATCAAATACTATATATTCCCTACGTTTCTAAGTTGTCAAAATAAATATATTTGTAATATTTCTCTTTATCCTAACAGCACTAGTCTCCCTTGTTTGAATTCAATGTATAAGATCCAGTCTACATTTCTAAGTATTAAACCATTTGCATAGAGAAAGAAGAGAGAACGATTTAGAAGAACTGTGGAGAAACGTAAGAACAAAATAAGAGAAGATTAGGAGCATTAAATGTATGTGTATTGAAATGTCACACTGTCTTCTCTTAATATAATTATTTGACATTTAACATTTTTTTTGTGTCTAAAAAAAAACGCCTATGCAATGAAAAAAAAAGAAAGTAACTATTGAACTACTAATGACACAGTTCATTGTGTTTATGTCCCCTCTTTGCTTGGACTATTTTCCCCTTATTAGGTGAGACATGTTTATTATTGTTTTACAAAGTCTATACATATTGCTCTTAGTAGTTCCCTTTTGGAATTCTGAGAATAATGCCAAAGAAAATTTACCATATATGTATGATCGACTTGGGAAAGTATTGCTATATAGATAACTAAGTACAGAGTTAATGATTTTTTACATGGTTTATACGACATAATAATAATAATAATTAACCTCACTTTTAAAAAGAAAAATGTATACATTTTGCTCTGCCCATAAGCTACTAGCAGAAGAACAACAAGGTTGCACTGAAGAGTCGATGGGCTGTAAATTACAGCTAACTATAGATGATATAATATTGCACTAAGCCAGTAGGGGAAAAATAAAGGACACATGTGTTACATCGACTACAAAAAAGCTTTCGATTGAGTCCCGCATGATTGGCTATTAAAACCCTGGATATTCATAGAATCAACTCAAGAATAAAACAACTATTGAAAGTCTTTATGAATAATTGGAAGATAAATCTGCACCTTAATCGTGATAAACTAAGTTCTGTGCACATAAGAAGAGGGATATACCAGGGTGACTCGCTATCTCCACTCTGGTTATGCCTAGCGATTAATCCTCTATCTACATTACTCCAAGACTCTACAAACGGTTTTAGGGTTGACACTAAATGTACAAAATGTGTGTCCCACTTATTATACATGGATGATCTAAAGCTATATGCAGAGACCGAGCAAAAGTTACACACCTTAAATCAAAACTGTAAAATGCTTTAGTGACGATATCTGTATGTCTTTTGGCCTGGACAAGTGTGGCATCATAAGCATTAAAAAGGGCAAGGCAACGAACACCAACATTGCATTTGAAGACATCGAGGAATTGAACTCTGCCTCTCTTTATCAATATCTTGGAATAAACCAGAATGCCAAGATAAACCATAAGAAATTAAAAGATGACTTTCTTGGTAAATGTAAGCAAAGAGTTAATAAAATTATAAACACCAAACTGTCTGGCAGTAATCTCATCACTGCAATAAACAGCTGGGCCGTCCCAGTGCTCCTTTACACATTCGGTTTGATCAAATGGACTGACACCGACGTACATGACATTGACAGACTCACTAGAAAATTACTAACCAAATTTCGATGCCTACACCCAAAGTCCTCAACCATAAGGTTATACTTGCCCAGGAAGGGTGGGGGTCGTGGATTGCAGAAAATCTTCAAATTGTGTAAGATGCAAGTTTTAAAAATACGATCAAAACTGCTCGCCTCCAGCAATCAATTAATTTCCTTTCTACGCAAATATGACTCCGAAGCAACCCCTCTGAACCTACACAATTCTGATGTCAATGTCGGTTTGGACGACGTAGGGCATGAGATTCGCCAATGGGAAGAAAAAAAATCTCCACGGAAAATTCACGGCTTTATTACATGGGGACAACATCGACAAGGCTTCTTCCGTAACATGGCTCAAAGCAGGTCATCTCTACCTTGAAACAGAAGGCTTTGTTACAGCAATACAGGACAGAGTAATCAGGACAAAAAATTACGAGAAGCATATCCTGAAACTCAATGTTATCGACAAATGCCGAAAATGTGGAAATGTGGGCGAGTCGATTGAACACATTATGGCAGGATGTCCAGCCCTATCAGAATCAGCCTACCTAGGTCGCCATAACCAAGTTGCAAAGTTAATACATCAACACTTGGATTTAACGCACAATTTGATCGGTAAGGACACTCCTCCTTAATTTAAATACTCGCCATAAGAGGTTCTCGAGTCTACTGAACATCTGCTGTACTGCGATAGGCCTATTTTGACTGACAAAACGGTAGATTTCAATCACCCGGATTTTCTGTTCGTTGATAAAAAAGAAAAAACCGCTACCATTATCGACATCGCCGTACCACTGTCTCATAACTTAAGAAAAACTGAGATAGAAAAACAAAGAAAATATGGGAACCTAGGCTTGGAGATTAAGCGTATATGGAAATTGTCCAAAATAACAATAAACCCCATTGTTATATCAACCGAGGGGATAATAACAACTGACCTCACAGACACCTTCAAGACCCTTAACATTCCCAGGAACATCCTCGTTGCCTGTCAGAGGGCGGTACTGCTGCAGACCTGCCACATCACCAGAAAATCCCTCAGTGGAAACTGTTAAAGGGACTACGATGAATGTTGTTTCTCTTTAGCGAAACTCGACCCTGGCAGCGCCAGAGAATGACTACTCGTTCATTTCTAACATAATAATGATAAGGCCCTGCCAGCGCCAGAGAATGAATACTCATTCGTTTCTTACATTATAATAATTATAATAATAAGATTTGTGTACAATATAAAGCAATCGCATTGAAATAATATCACTGTGTAGATTATGACACTATAATAAAGCACACTTCTTCTACTAGTGCATTAGAGCAGCATCATGAGAAGGAACTCTGCCATTCTCTTTACAGTCCTCGCCATTTTACATTCACTTGGAACACAGGGGCGTAAGTAATCTTTGGTTATAATGGGTTTACCTGTTATCCTACCTTTAAAAATTTAAGTCTACACATCTATTCTTAAGACTGTAAGTCTATACATATACATTTACTTTCAAGACCAATTTTATAATTTGAAAAGATTTTATTTTTATGCAACCGACTTTTGTTTGTTTCAGGGACACAGTCTTCAGCAACTCATGGCGATACATGTAAGAGTATATTGAATAGTTCAAATGTATACTTTCTATACATTTATACTATTTTTTATTATTCAAAAATGTAATCTTTTTGTTAGGTTTTAAGATCTACATGTTAATTTAATCTTTCTATAAGTTATGCTAAATCTCTGTTTGCATGTATATACATAGTAATTAACAAGATCTTTTCTTAAGCAAGCATAGATGAATATTATTTCTGTTTGTACATGACTATGTTTTTTTGCAAACCAGTTGAACTCCCTACCTTCACGTTACTCTCAAATATTGGAACCGGCTGAATTGTATTATTGACCGAAGAACTAGGGAAGATGGGCTACTAGTCACAAAGCCAGTAAGATTCGGGCTTTTTGGTGGGTCGTTAGGTTCGGCTGGTTACCCATCTAGGACAATCCCTACATGCCCAAACATCAGAATCTTTAAGAGTTAACCTTAAGTGACGTCAATGATGCCAAACTGTAT
Organism: Biomphalaria sudanica; assembly: GCA_036873155.1. NCBI lineage: Eukaryota > Metazoa > Mollusca > Gastropoda > Planorbidae > Biomphalaria > Biomphalaria sudanica. Next base: position 4,495,790 of record JAZGLO010002325.1, on the reverse strand, counting down.
CAGGTAGTTTCCGTTCTGTTGGACACATCAACAGAGCTATAGCCCAGGATTCGCGACCTAAGGAGGCCAGTGACGAACGATGAATATGGCTGTCGTCGACACAATTCCAAGATTCCTATACCAGCCAGTTCCAGAACAGGGACTGAATATTGATTTTATTTTCACGAAAACTAAAATACGTTAAATAAAGGTGTTTTTAAATGATTTACAACTTCTTTTGAACAGTCCATCCTCAAGTTATAGGTCAGTGTTTTGATGAGGTGAACATTTACTGCCAGTGTTGCTGTGCTTGCAGATATTTAAAACTCCTACAGAAGAGTAATGTAAAACTGCAAAATTTCATTCATATTCTTCGATGTGTTTACTTCTTTTTTTTTCCTTTTCTGAGGAGGGTGCAATGTGATTGGTAACACGTGTATTGGATAAGTTCTGCCTCTTAAAAAATGTAGGTCACTATAGGTTTAGATTTCAAACCTCTTTCAAGTCAAGACCTGTTATATTTTCATGTATGCTCTGATGTCATTGTTTCTCTAATGCTCTGCTGGATTATTAAAAATTGCTGACAAATACTCCGATTTAAAATGTTTCTTTTTTGTTCAGAATGTTCAGCGAGATATAAATCTTTGTTTCACTTTGAAATCATTTAGCTATATGCTATTTGTACTTGACTACTTTTTCTGAGTTCACACTTCTTTACGTGTATTCATGTCCATTCTCCATGCTTTCATCCAGTTCATCTCTCTTTCAGCTATCCCGATGTATTCGTGCCGTGCTGAAGCTGATGTGGTCTTTGTCATTGACTCCTCCACCAGTATCTCTCCGGACAATTTCAGGAAGATGTTGACCGTGGCTGCCACAATAACATCCAGTCTTAGAATCGGTAGAGACGGAATTAGGGTTGCCATGGTGATGTTTTCTGATGAAGGGAAAACAGTGTTTAATTTAAACAGTTATTACGATCAGACATTGATTCGCTTGGTACTTGAAATTTTATTTTATCTTTTACACTATCTGTCTATCTATCTATCTATCTATCTATCTATCTATCTATCTATCTATCTATCTATCTATCTATCTATCTATCTATCTATCTATCTATCTATCTATCTATCTATCTATTTATCTATATCTATACTATATATAAATATACAACTAGAAAACATAAATACACACACACATTCAAACACATATATATATATATATATATATATATATATATATATATATGTGTGTATTTATGTTTTCTAGTTGTACATTTATATATAGTATTTATTGATTGATGTTTTAGGTTTAGTGTGTTATACTTTTAGACCTGTTAATGTTTTACTTTTCGTTGACAAATATACACATTTAACTTTATCAAGGCAATGATCAGTTCTAAGTATCTTGGCGGTAACACTTATTTAGACAAAGGCCTGACCGCTGCTCATAATCTTCTGAGTCCCATTGGAGGCGAAAGACTTAAAGCCATTAAAACAGTCATAGTAATGACTGATGGACGCTCCAGCAACCCACAAAGAAGTAAGTGATGTTTCGACCGAAAGAGTTCTCATTTCTTTACAAATACTAAATAAACACTGCACATGAAGAACAATTTCAAGTTAGTGATAATACTGTCGTGTTATAACTATTTGTGGCAAGACTTGGGTCTACATTCTTTTGACTAAATGAAATTGGTATCGACACTTTTCACGGTAACATCTGTATTTTCTGTAGCCACAAGCAGGAAAGGGGGTTACATTATAATTAAGTAAGAATATAATTATAATAAGTATTAACCTTATCCATACATTCAAAATTAATAACATGTTACACTGTAATAAAGAGAAACTAAAAAAAAAGATTTATTCCTCTAACAAAATTATATAAATTGGCAACAGGAAAAAAATTCTTAAACTTCTTTAAGCTACAATTGTGTACAGATGACAAGACTTTCCCTTCGCAAAAAAAAAATAATATCTCCATTTGTCATACAAACTATACATTGATCTAGCTAGATCTAGACGTAGTTTTAGATCTAAATCTAGATTCAAGATCTAAGTCTAAGACTAGATCTAGAAATACATCTAAGTCTAGATCTAGAAATAGATATCAGCGTCTAAGTCTAGATCTAGAGTTAGATCTAAGTTTACATCTAAGTCTAGATCTTGAGACAGACGGACAGACAGGCGACACAAAACTAATAGCATTTTTCCCCTTTCGGGGGCCGCTAAAAAAAAAGAGACAGTAATTAGTGGTCATTATGGGGATGTACAAACTTTTAGTTGGAAGTAAATGATACAATTATATTTGCACGTTTTCACCACCTACCTTCCAGCTACCAGCCTCCATAAAGAAAGGGTAAACTTACCTACTGACAGTAAGAAATAAAGTAAACAAGAACAACTAAGTCTTTCGTCATCAAATATTACACATAACAATTACAATAATAAAAGAAACTATCGACTTATTGAACAAATTAGATTAGAAGTTGGGTATTAGGAATTCTATGTGTTTTGTTGGCTGTTACCATTAGTATGCTTAAACTAATATGCTTCATTTTAAGACAATTTCACCTTGTTGTTAAAGATCCTTACTTTGGAGAATAAATTTCGCAAGCATACATCACAGCATGTGATACAAACAGTTGTCTTGGTTGACTGAGATCTTGGCCACCTCTACGTCTAGGAACGGCCCCTAACTATTGCTAGCTCTATGCGTCTGGTTAGGGATAAGGATAATAAGTGAACATTTTGTATTAGAAAATAAAGTCGTCTTTTGAATTTTATTCTTTCTTTACTAAGTACAAAATCCACGATAAAATATACTTTTTTGACGAGATTGGCGTGTAGCAAAATCATAGAGTATATCATCAAAATTCTGTTTCCTACATAGATCACGCTCAGTAGCAAAAATTAGCGAGAATTGTTGACCTCATGAATTCTTCATTAGTTTGAGGCGCGAGAAGCTTCTTTCACCAGATTCCACAATTACGCGTATTGCATAATGCCGTTTTTTTTTGTTTTGTTTATTATTTCGCGCGTAGGATTGGAGTTTTCCACGTGAATGACCCCCAACAATGACTATTCGGTAAATATTTCAAAAGATTTTTATGAGTTTTCAGGAGATTTTAATAATTTCAGATTTATTTCCAGAAGCTCCTGGAAAATCAGCAGGTCGCGGGAATCTTGTTATAATTTCTAATGTTTTAATTTATTAATTTAAATCTAGAATTAGGTCGGGGCCTATGAAAGTGCCGTGCCCACTGCGGTCACATAGGTTGTTGTGGTCTAAGGCCGGCCCTACGTCCATATCTTGTGTGGCTACCATTCTTCTCATGGTAGTGTGGTCTAGAGCTCTATGTCTTTCCAAGTAGTTACTATGCTCACAACTTTTAGATCTTTTAAATTCGCACTGTGAGTTGGGGGCCATCAGTTTTTTCTTGTTGCCAGTCGCAAGTTGACCAAAGAGAATGACTGTGGGGGTACGCTCAATATTCCTACAGTGGACAAAACATAATTGAAAGACCCGTACTAGCAAGTATCTCGGCAATGATCTGTCTGGCTATGTCATTGTCGCGATGCGCTGGAGTCACCCTGGAGACAGCTCAATTGAAGGAATTTAAGCATTTGATAGGTAGTCTCAGTGTATAATAAGAAGGGTACCTAAGACCCACATCTCGATTTTTTGGGGGAATTTCGGTTTTTACCAGACGCACGAGCTGAGTCAAGCAAAAGCTGAAGCAGCCTTCACTATTCGTAAACGTTTGATAGATTCTATCAATTTAAAATATTCAATATTTTTTTATTATTATAGCCAGAATTAAAGATCTAGTATTGCATTTTGATACTGCAATATTATTACAAGCTTGTCAACGTATTGATTTTGTTAATATTTTTATTGCTTTTATATAATGCTTCTCTCATGGTGTCATGATTCATTCTTTGTAAGTGAATACGAGGATGGAGATATGGAGTGGGTCGAAATAACCGCGCTTTGGGTAGCTCAGCAAACACAAATAAGTTCAAGTCGTATATCGATTTAAAATTCCTGGTCTACATCGGGATTTAAACTCAAGGCATCTATATATCCCATTCAACACAGACACACACTCTCACACCCACAATAAACATATCCTTTTATTCTATACATACAGCTTATCAAGTCGCTGAACTTCTTCATAAGAACAATGTCAAGGTCATTGGTGTGGGCATTGGTCCAGATGCCAGTGATGAAGAGCTAATGAAGTTGACCCGAGATTGCACCTTGATATTCAAGGCCACGAGCTTTGACGCTGCTCACTCTTCTCTGTCTAGTCTGTTGCTAAAAACATGTGAAGGTAGGGGAGACTAATACTTAAAACGGCCTGATGTAAGCTTTCTTGGATTATTGTTCTTTGTATGAATACTAAACTTATTGAAGTGCTCGAAAATCTCAATTGTAATGTAAAACATAATAGATAAATAGATGCGTAGTTACACCAAGCTCACTTAAATCGGACTTTTTTCTTGGACCGGACAAATCGTATACGAATAGGATCAGTATTCACAATCAACCGGCATCTTATACCATTTCTTTGCCGATGACTCACAGTTATAAGATTCATCAGTACCCTCAGAGGTGTCGCATCTGGCAGAGAAAATCAGTGGTACCGTTGCAAGGGTGAGCGATTGGATGGTTGAAAATAAACTCAAGATGAACAAAGGCAAGACAGAAATAATTTAGATTGGCACTAGGAACAATGTCTCAAAAGTTGAAAGCACAGATTCTCTCTTTATCACGAACTGCCGTGTTCCTTTTGTCCATGTAGTGCGGAATCTTGGAGTTTTCTTCGACTCAACACTATCTTTTGACCCGCACATAAGTCAGCTCTGCAAAGGTCTTTATCTGCAGCTGCGCAGATTAGGCCAGATCCGACCATATTTAACAACGGAGTCAACAAAAACGCTAGCTGTGGCATTCCTACTCTCCCGCCTTGACTACTGCAACGCCGTGCTAGCAGGTATACCTGATGACAAAATAGCCAAGCTGCAACGTATACAGAACAACGCCGCTCGAATAGTCCTTAAAAAAAACTAGACAAGATTCTGCTACTACGCTCTTGCGCACGCTCCATTGGTTTCCCGTGAAAGCGAGAATCGATTACAAGGTCGCCACACTTTGTCATCAGTGTATATATAACAACGAGATGCCCTTGTACCTTAGAGAACTGGTTACTCCATATGTCCCCCAGAGAGCCCTGCGCTCGATGGACTCAACGCTTTTAGTAGTGCCACGTTTCTCCCTCAAAAGCTACGGTCTGAGGGCTTTTTCAGTGCACGGACCAAAGGTTTGGAACTCACTCCCCATTGATCTCAGACAGACAACATGCTACACCACTTTTAAGAAGAACATTAAGACCTATCTGTTTAAAACTTTTTTAGATTAACTGTCATTCTAACTGTCGTGTTTGTGTTTGTAATGTTATTACAGCACCTTGAGCCTGCATTTTGTTTGTTTTATAAATAAAATTATTATTAAATAAACTTTGTTAGCTTCCTTAACCCCCTTTATCTTTGCCTGTCAAACCAACACATTTGCACACATTATGACATCACTAGATTCATATACTAATACAAACTCTATGGACCTACCAGCCAAGTCACGAGCACGCTGCACCCTTTCCTAACCTATCTTAAGTCAAAACAAAAAAGTCAAATGTTGATATTAAACTTTCTATTTTCCCACAGTGATCAAAGGGATGCAGGTTCCAGAAGAACGTAAGTCTTCAATACGTTTACTTATTGTCAAATAGTATTTAGTGACTGTTTTCTGTGCATCTTTAGTGTAACCTATGTCTAGGGTGAGACTCTTCTTTGATGTACGATAAGAGATGCCAATAAGTGTATCGAATGCTTTCTTTGTGTTTCATTTGTAAAAAGGAAATGTAAGCGAGTAAAAAAAACAATGAATGTAAATGAACATATAAACATATTTCTGGAAGTTTTTTTGGTGAAAAAACGAAGTTAATTGATGATATTGTAAGTTCCTTTCATAGAAACGTTTGAAAAGAGAAACATTAAATGTATATCCTTTTTAGTTCCTACTATTTTACTCCTGATATATTCCAAATAGTGCATACACATCCATTCAATCATGTATTTGTACTTGTGATCTAATCGAGCTGAAAATTTCGCTCACACAAATAGAATACATTACAACACATTTGATTAAAATAAACGGTATTTTTTAAAATATCTGAATTTTATGAAGCTCCAAATATTCCGTTAAACCCAATGGTACCTATTGAAGCAAACAAATATATTGTTATTTCTTATTACCGCGTATTAGCAATCTTTCTTTCGCATATAGCCTCTCCAATGCAGAGTTAAAAACATTATAAGAATAAAAATTAAATATTTAGCTTATTTTTTTTTTTTTAAAAAGGAAACCCTTTCTTTTTATATTCCTTATTTCGAAATGACACTAAAACCAGCTTTTGTTGAGCAAAGTAAAGAGGGGGGAACAGAGATGGAGAACTAAAGTTTAAAGTAACGTCTGTATTATATAAGATGTTGTTAAGATGTACTTATACACCATATATGCTTTATATGTCAGTAAATGATGTTAAAATATTTTTAGAATCAGGGAAAGTCTCAAATACTCTAATTTAAAATAAATAAATAATTTAATTTAATTAATCAGAACATGTTTTTTTATTCTCATCCATTTAGCTTAACTCAATAAAATTTTGGCTTTGTCACGTGGCCAGGGATCTGACAAATATCCTCGTCTCAGTTAATTGAAGATTGATGAATATACTGAGTAGATTTCCTCCTGTATCCCAAACAGATTGTGTTGACTCCACAGTGCAAGCAGCTTAATGTAGCTACTTTTTTAAATGCTACTTTAACAATTTTCTTTCCTTTATTTATTTCGTTTAGCCTAAAACTGAATCACCGCTGAGACCAGCTGGACAAAGTGTTGAGCAAAGTGTTGAGAACCAGTTGGAAATACTTACAAGACACATGCCAAATAATTGATATCAAAATGAACCAATGAAATAAAATGTATTAAAACAACACAATTGACTTCAGTTTTATTTTGTAATAAGCAAGTAGCACTCGTCATTGATGCGATACGCTGATACGACACGTGAATAATTACGGTAATTTAATAGGATACGCTGATAGGTTACATTGAGAAGTACGATATCTAGGTGGGATACATAGATTGGGGTAACCCTGACTCAGGCCAGCGTGACGTGGGGGATCAGCCGTGATGAGGTACAGACCTTCAGGATCTGACATGAACACTGAACATTGCTCGTGAAAATGGACATGCGATGGTCATTTGATCATCTAAAAAGAAGTGGCGACAAGACCGTGGCGATTCTGTCCTTTTTGTGAATGCCTGGGAGACCCTTGAAAAAGAAATAGAATGGCAGGTCAATTCCGTCCGGTACTTTGAGTTCCGAGTGAAGTCGGTCCGGTACTGTAGAGTTCAGTCTAACTCTATTTGGATTTCAAGTTGTCAAGTTCTTAATTAAGTTAGTTATGTAATGGTGTCCAGTGTCCAGCTAGATCGCTCAAAGAATTAAAGTAAAAGCGGTTGGTCGCTATGCTGGCTGTCAGTATCTTTTTACTTATTTTTATTCCATTTATTAAGAGTGACTTTATGTCTGGATGACTCTGAATGACATCTTTTGTAAATGATTCCTTAATGTTTTGATTTGTCAAGATGACCATTATGTTATTTTGTTAAAAGAGGGTAAGTGGACCTTTAGCTTGTAACAAGGGGGCATGCTGTTGACGTAATCCTGTTTTACTAATGTCATATGTTAAGTTTGTTGTTTATAACCAGTTCATCATTCCACTTTTAGTGGGTAAAGTTAATTGCAGTTTTTGGTCTTGTTAGATCTTGGTCTATGCTACATCTTGTAGAGCAGTGGTCTTGTTACATCTTGGTCTATGCTACATCTTGTAGAGCAGTGGTCTTGTTAGATCTTGGTCTATGCTACATCTTGTAGAGCAGTGTTCTTGTTACATCCTGGTCTATGCTACATCTTGTAGAGCAGTGGTCTTGTTAGATCTTGGTCTATGCTACATCTTGTAGAGCAGTGTTCTTGTTAGATCTTGGTCTATGCTACATCTTGTAGAGCAGTGGTCTTGTTAGATCTTGGTCTATGCTACATCTTGTAGAGCAGTGGTCTTGTTAGATCTTGGTCTATGCTACATCTTGTAGAGCAGTGTTCTTGTTAGATCTTGGTCTATGCTACATCTTGTAGAGCAGTGGTCTTGTTAGATCTTGGTCTATGCTACATCTTGTAGAGCAGTGGTCTTGTTAGATCTTGGTCTATGCTACATCTTGTAGAAAAACACTTACACAGAAGTGTGAGAAGGTAAATTTGAACAAGATGTCATCTAGTTATTAATTTATGGAATTTTCGAAATCGAAGGTTGCCATTATTATCATTATACAAAAATAATGTCAAATTATTAGCACTAATTACACATAACAATTAATCTTTTCATGAATCCTAAGAATCCTTTTTAAATTATTGAATATTAGGGCCTACTATTTTTAGGTTTAAATGTAAATTTAGTTTTATTTTTAATATAAACATTATTATTGCTGAATTTACTACAAAATGAAATTAAGTTAATGAGAACCTTGTGCTTCCCACAGTCTGACAATATAAGCAATATTAAGCTTTAAATTAGCCAAAGCAAGGCGAAGGTCTCCTCCAGTGGTTACACCCAATCAACTTCTTTGTTTATTCATTAAGTTTGTTAATCACTAAATCTATTCTAACCATCTATATTGATGGAAAAGCTAAAAATAATTTCATTTTCGACCACAGTTTTAGAATTTTAATGAAACATTTAAGTGCAGCCATATCTCTGTTGTGCCTCGTATGTTGTTATTTGTTTTACTGAAGACATAATTTTGTAAATCTATTTTTTCCTGAAACTTAATTTGAACATCAGTAACAGATGTTTAATAATTGTCATTTATATTTAATATTTTTTATTTGCATCCTATAAGCGAATCGTTGAAGATCACGTATGTAAAGGATATTGTTTAATTATTCAGTTGATCTCAGTGTCGTAGCAAGGATGTGGGGATGGGGGAGAATTTGAAGATCCCCCCCGGTCCCCCACGTGTTTGTTTGGTTGACATCATCATGGTGCACTAGAAAGCATTTAACAAGAGAAATGTGCAACCGATCTTGGCTCCTCTTCTCTCCACACTTGAGATGTATGTTTTATTTGCATTTGTACTGTTTTCGAAGGCATCAGACATCTAGTGCATTGAGCAAACCTGGAGTTGCTTTCACTAGATGGAAGAAATCTAAGAGACAGAAAGAAATTGAAGAAGGCTCCACCACAGTCAGCGAATTTTGATTTCGATTTTATGTCTCAAATTAATTAGTTTCTTGAATAAGATCTATGACAACGGTTCTAAATTTGTACAGTGATACTACAGTGCACATGTATTTATTTATTAAACCAGACATTTTATCTCAATAGAAATATTAGTTTGAATACGTCTGTAGTTTCCATTACGCTTATCTATTTTGTTGATGCAAATATTTCATATGTTTGGAGGAAGGTATTTTTATATATATTATTTATATTTTAGAATTTAATTTACTTTAATAACTGCTTCACTTTGTTGAGGTCTCGTTTTTTGAATTATAAGAACCTTTCCAAATTCTAAGGGCATCTGTTTTTTTTAGCAATATGTAACAGAAATAAAAAGAGAAATCTAAATGGATTCAAGTTAGTGCTGTATGTGAAGACTTTTGAAATAAGTACTAAAACAATATAAGGAAACTATTATTCAATGTGGTCAAATCAACGATGGTATAGTCAATTAGCAGAGAAAGAGCTAGGGAAGAAGGAACACTCGTAATTATTTGTCCTAGTATATGGAATAAGAAATGTGCCTTTTCGTGTAATTTAAGAGTCTACACATCTAGAGATTTTAGTAAATGATGTTTCTCTATTTAATTTGAATACTTGTCTGTTATAAATGAACAGAATGAGACAACATATATTGTGCGAAGCCTCCACATAATGCTGACCATGTATTTCAAGTTGTATACTTAATAAAGAGGCATGATGCCCCCTAATCTCTGAACATCCAATTATTCGAACAAAAAAAATATATGAATAGCTGCCTAAAAACTACTGCGAAGTGAATCCCATACTGGTTACTTGAATGAAGTCCAGTAGGGAATCTGTGCTTCAATGAAGTCCAGTAGGGAATCTGTGCTTCAATGAAGTCCAGTAGGGAATCTGTGCTTCAATGAAGTCCAGTAGGGAATCTGTGCTTCAATGAAGTCCAGTAGGGAATCTGTGCTTCAATGAAGTCCAGTAGGGAATCTGTGCTTCAATGAAGTCCAGTAGGGAATCTGTGCTTCAATGAAGTCCAGTAGGGAATCTGTCGAGTCTTAGGCGCCATTGTCCCGTTGATCGTTAGAAAGTCTTTTATCTAATGATCTGGCCTCTACGTGTGGGCTCTTCACCCCTGTCCTGTCTGAGGGCCCCCAGCAGTGATGGCCATAAACCACTGGGCGACCTTACCACATACACGGCGCACCGCCCCGTTCATGGGTTTCACTCGCTATAAGTTGCCGGGAGCAGCGCTTAACATGGAGAGTATACCTCATATTCCTTATACTGTAACCGCCACTATTCCATGTAGGGGCCGCCACTCCAGCCTCGGGCTTCTGGTGTCGGCCCCTTGTGGGAACGGCGTGACGTACTATTTGATTGGGGTGCTGGCTATTTGTTCTATCCCCACCCTAAGTGAGATAAAGAAAAAAAGCTCACCCAAGGTATCCTGCAGGGTGCCTTGTTCGCGTCCTGTTTCTAGTCTATCTAGTTTCCACTACTAGACGTTTCCACGGAGGCGCCACACTGAGGCGACGGGGGCTGAGTCCTGGTAACAGATTTGTTCTCTAATTCCTACTAGTGAATAACAAGAAAGATGAAGAAGAAAGTTATAAACGTCCTTATAAAAAAACCTTCAGGTCTTCTGAAAAACTCGACCCAACCCATTCTCCGCCCTTAAATATTGGAAATGTTAATTACAGATCAAGAGTTAATTAGATCTTAAGTGTCTTGGTATAAGTTTGTAAAGTCGAACACATGGTCGATCTACATCAGGAGATCTGGTAAGTTTGTTTTGTCCTCACAAACTTTTTACAGGATAACAGGTTGTTAATAGAGAGACTAATATACCCATAGATAAAAGACGCAATAGCTAAGATTAGATTTTATTATTTAGAAAATATTATGCTTGATCATGTCTTTACGATTTGAAGTACAGTTAAGTTACAAATTAAAATCTTTAAGGGTTTGTTCTAACGCTATGACTATGTTACTAACATGAATAGTGACTAATAATGATGAAATTAGTATAAGGGGATATTGAACTAAAAGTTTTAGCATACAAAGATCAAAGATGAACAATGTATTGTCGAAAATGAGTAGATACCGAAAAAAAAACAACTAGCACGAAAATCGATTGACTAAAATGTCATAGATCTGTATTTGTTATAGTATCCCTCTGAGTGTGGGGGGGGCGGTCCTATTTTTATGGAGAATCATAGTTTGTGAACAAAATTAATTGAATTGATATATAATATAAACTACGTATTGATATGTTAACCCATTTGTATATTATGTCGTACCACACTTTAATGTCAAATTTTATCATTAGTACAATTAAATGAAAAAGGGTTGTATCAGGTGGGAAGGGCGACACATTCAATCGCATCTGTTTGTATTATAGTAAAGAAATTTAAAAAATCTGTCACTAATATAATTCCCTATTCTTTAATGCCTAATGCAATCTTTAGCAGAAATTTTTAAAGGAGCGAGGATTAATCGTTTTCACTCTACCGCCCTTTTCATTTCCAGACAGAGTTTATATAATTTCACATGAATTTATCAAAATTATTTTAAGAAAGACTTTCCATTGGAAAAGTTAGAATTCAAACGAAAATTTTCATTATAAGAGTAATGATTGAGATGAGTTCTAAACCCAAATAATCTTTTCATAGTCGCTTTTTCCCAACCTTTACTCAATCTGATATTTTTCTAGTTAAATAAATTTGGGACTATAACTCACAATTTATACGTACATTTTATTGAACATTATTTATTGAATATGTAGGACATTGTGGGGTATCTTATCTTTTTAAGGAACAAATTGGTTTTAGTTGCATTGTATTAAGGGCCTATAAATTCATATTAGAATATTTTTCAAGTACAACATTATTCAAAAGGTCTTTTTTTAATAGTATGAATAATGAGCTTAAGGTCAGGAGTATGCATTTCTTCTGTGAAGTATGCAAGAAAACTTTTTGGCGCCGGGGCTTAGCCCGGGACCCCACTGATGAATAATGAGTTGTAGTTGTCAGGAGAATGCGTTTCTTCTTTGAAGTATGCAAGAAAACGTTTTTGGCACTGGGGCGTCGCCCGGAACCCCACTGGTGAATACTGAGCTATAGTTGTCAAGAGAATGCGCTTCTGCAGTGAATAATACAGGAAAAAGCTATTGGCGTCAGGCCGAACTCCATTGGTGAATAATGAACTGTAATTTTCAGGAGAATGCGTTTCTGCAGTGCAGAATGCAAGAAAACGCTTTTGGCGTCGGAGCCTCGCCCCGAACCCCACTAGGGAACCGTATAGCGCTGCCCCAGTTGTTTTGTTTTTCGCAGAAGGTTGAGAAATGCTGCTTTTTTGTATTATCATATATATATCTCGTGTGGAGTTTTTGATCTCCCATCGAACGCCTCCCCAGGTGACGGATAGGGAATGCCCTCCAGATATGGTGGGTACCGGGGAAATAAAATACCCGGGGTGGACCAAAATCAAACCTGCTGCCTTGCAGGAAGTGGAGGGATCCACAAAGGCTAGGACACCTTACCTGAAAATAAAGGCAGCTATGCAGAGAGCTGAAAGGGGCAGCCCCCCCCCCCCCCAGATGGTTATGCACAGGGCTAACAACTCTGTCATAAAAAATACTGTTACGAAAGCTAATACACACAAGAAAACCCGGCCAGATCTCAACGGAAGACGACCTAGGCGTGGAAAAGGACATGATTTTTGTTTTGCGACATGGAACGTGCTAAGCCTTTATAGAGCAGGTGCGCTAGCCCAACTTACTGAAGTGTTAAAGAAATATAGGACATTATCAGAACCAAGGAGTGTACTATATTTTATAGTGGTGGAAGCACTAACAACTTAGGTACAGGTTTTGCTGTTAAAAAGGAAATGGTAGGTAATGTCATTGGATTTAAACCTGTAAGTGATAGACTCTGCTCACTACGTTTGAAAGGAAAATTCTTCAACATATCATTTATCAATGTTTATGCCCCTACTGAAGATGCAGATGATAACACAAAAGAAGACTTCTATGATGGACTGGAAAGAATTTATGATGAAGCACCAAAGCATGACATCAAAATAGTCCTAGGAGATTTCAATGCAAAAATTGGAAAGGAACCAGCATTCAGACCAACAATTGGCAAAGAAAGCTTACATGAAGAGACCAACAATAATGGCATAAGATTAGTGGATTTTGCATCAGGAAAAGGAATGTCTATCAGCAGCACAAAATTCCAACATAAGAATATTCACAAGGTTACCTGGATCTCACCTGATGGCAACACCCAGAATCAAATAGATCATATACTCATAGATAAGAGACATGGATCAGACATACTAGATGTAAGAAGTTTCAGAGGAGCTAATGCTGACTCAGACCACCTACTAGTAAAAGCTAAACTAAGACAAAGAATAAGTACCATACACAATTACCAAAGAAAGAGAGCACAGCAATATGATAGTCAAAAACTCACAAAGGATCCACTTGTTACAGAAACTTATAGAATGGCACTCCAAACGCAACTGACAACATTAGAAAAGGACAGGGAAAATAACATAAATGAGCATTGGGAAATAATAAAGCATGCTATCAAAAGAACAGCAGAAGAGGTAGTTGGATTGAAACAAAAGAACGAGACAATAGGGTGGTATGATGATGAATGCAGACAAACTATAGAAGAGAAAAACAATGCCCGAATGATAATGCTACAGAGAGAAACCAGGAACACTAGACAGCAATACAATGAAGCAAGAAGAAGAGCCACAAAAGTTGTAAGAAAGAAAAAACGGGAATGGGAAAAGTCCAAGATTACTCAAACAGAGGAACTAGCAAAGGAGGGAGACATGAGAGGAATGTATATAAAAATTAAAGATGAAAAGAACGGATTTCAAGCTAGATCACACATGTGTGAGAACAAAGATGGTCAGCTCATTACAGAAAACATCAGGGTCATTGAGAGATGGGCTGAATACTTTGAGGAGATCCTAAATACCACTGAAGATGGAGACAATGGAGAATATGAACTGCCACATGGGGGACCAGATCCCTTAGTGAACCCTCCAACACTCATTGAAACATCAGAAATAATTAGGACCATGAAGAATCACAAAGCACCAGGAGAGGAACAAATTACAGCAGAACTAATTAAATATGGAGGGAAAGACTTACATTCCCAAATACACAGACTAATATCAAGACTTTGGGAAGAAGAAGTAATACCAACAGAATGGGAAACAGCTCTTATAACCCCAATACACAAAAAAGGATCCAAGTTAAAGTGCTGTAATTACAGAGGAATCTCTCTACTAAATGTGACTTATAAGATACTGTCTAGGCTTATAACTAAGAGACTTGGAAAATATTCAGAAGAAATCTTAGGTGGCTACCAATGTGGTTTCAGACCCAACAAATCCACAACCGACCACATCTTCACACTAAGATGTATACTAGAAAAATGCCATGAATACAACATACCAATCCACCAACTCTTTATAGACTATAAAATGGCTTATGACAGTATCAGAAGGAAATACCTATACGACACTCTACAGGATTTTAGAATACCCAACAAACTGACAAGACTTATACATATGACATTAAACAATTCAAAAAGCAAAGTCATAATACAAGGAGAACACTCACGGGAATTTAGGATTAAACGAGGATTAAGACAAGGAGACGCACTTTCCTGCATGCTTTTCAATTTAACACTGGAGAGAGTTATAAGAAATATACACATAAACACAAGGGGAACTATTACTAACTACTTCAGGAGAGAAAACAAGGGTCCACAACCAACAGGGACGATATACAGCCAACCTCTACAATACCTTGCTTATGCTGATGACATTGCCTTATTGGGTAAAGAAACCTCTGACATCGCTAGAGCCTTCATACAACTAGAAGAAGCATCTCAACCAGCAGGACTTGAGGTCAATGGCAGTAAAACCAAGTACATCGCAATGACAAGAGACAATCAAACAGAGGGACAATATATCAAAGACCGCGAATTTGAAAACGTCCAAACTTTTAAATATCTAGGAAGTACTATTAATTTCAAAAATGACCTACTAACAGAAATAAAGAATAGCAGGAGGCAACAGGGCATTTTATAGCACCCACCATTTACTTCAGAGCAAAACGATTTCAAGGAAAACCAAGAAAATAACATACAAAACCATAATAAGACCAGCAGCAATGTAGGGAAGTGAGACCCAGACACTGACTAAGACATCTGAAAATTTACTTAACACTTGGGAAAGAAAAATTCTTAGGAAAATCTATGGTGCCATACAGGATAAAACAGGGTGGAGGACACGCACTAGCCATGAGTTATATCAATTGTATGAAGACCCACCAATAGTGAACGAAATAAAAAAGAACAGACTACGTTGGGCAGGTCACCTTGAAAGAATGTCAGACAACAGAGGGGCGAAAATCGTATACAGGCAAAAACCAAAAGGCAGGCGACCCAAAGGCAGACCCCGAATGCGATGGATAGATGATGTGGAAGCAGATCTGAAGCAGCTTGGGGTTAGGGCGTGGAGACGAAAGGCCAAGGAGAGATCTGAATGGAAGGATGTGTTAAAGCAGGCCAGAGCCCTCCATGGGCTGTAGCGCCACTGGGATGGATGGATATATATATATATATATATATATATATATATATATGTGTGTGTGTGTGTGTGTGTGTGTGTGTGTGTGTGTGTGTGCTGTACGCACGTTTATGCATAGGGTTAGTGTTTACTAGGCGTTAGGGTTAGGGTTTGGAAAAAAATCACACACACCCCTATCCAAAGTTCTGGGTTCGCTAGTGTGTAGCGTGATCGTAATATATTGGCGTAGTGTACATCAACCCAGGGCCTTACTCTCCACATACTTAAAAACATCATGTTAAGAGATGTTTTAGTTCAAAAGTTTTAATACTGATCACAAACTGACGTCGAACTTGATAATGTGAACCATAACCAAGAGGCTGAACTTGTAATACTTCTTTTACATTGCGCTTCCAAGACAAACACTTGCGATGTTAGTGTCTCATTGTGGTCTCAGCCACATTTATTATCATAATCTGTTGTTATGGGCTTGGAGAACTTGACATAGTCTTAACAAAATTTTTGAAAGTATTTAATGGTAAAATATTGAACCTGTATATTGGAAATATAAATATGTACTATTTGTTTAGATTTAAGCGTGTCAGTGATCAATCATGAAACTAGTCTACGGCTTCATTTTTTCTCTTTGTTTCGTCTATGCCAACAGCTTGATATGTGAGTATCATGTTTTGTTTTAATTTAATTCAATACATTTATTATTAAGTTAAATAAGGACAAGTCTTTACGTGAATTAGAGACACTAACAGCCAAATCTAAATTTACCTGCATAATGCTAAGATGTTGTTGGTACGTAAGGGGAAGCAATAGTTAGAAAGTTGAGTTTGACTTTAAGAAATGTATGATGTAAATGTAAAACATTTTGCTAGTCATGACACGTCATGACACTGATAGTGCCAGGGCATTAAATGCATGCACCCCTTTGCGCCGCAAGGTGCTACGCCACTGAATGCAGCTATACGCAAACATGGGAAAGGCTTCGGAAGTTAACTTTTAGGAAAAATCAGAAGACAGCAGTTTGAAGAATACAGTGTTACAGCTGGCCGAGCCTGAGATGCCGCTAATCCAAAACTGTATCGTCATTGCCGTGCCTTTGTATGGATCAACTGCATGGAAAGGGGGAACTGCTGGATGGGTGACATCGTCCCGACCACACCTTATATCCAGTTATCACATTTCCATGGCATGTCCTATAGTTGTTTCACAAATGAAGGAGGCTATATATCTATATTATATTATACTTGATTAAAGTTATTAATTAAAATGCTCGTGACTTATTAAAAGCCATGTTTATTTGTCAGGCATCAGAAACTCTTAGACCCTAAATTTCCTAATTGCCACGTATCAGTTTAAATAAGCCTAACACCTAGGGTAATAAACTTAGAATAATTTATTCCAGCTGAAGGAAAAACCCACGCGCGGGACTAAAGAAAAACCCACACGCTGGTGTATAGAAAAACCCATGACGTCATATACACGTGTTAGCTAGGCGGTCTCTGGGAATCATTGGATTGATTAGCGGAAGCGTTTGTGGGAGGAGTTAAAGAAATGGTTTGATAGAGCGGGATTCACCTCACTAGCACAAAGACTTAAACTAAGTAGACTAATTAAAAAAGCATCGCATATTACTCGAAAACAACTTAAGAGCTTTTTCATGAAAGATGTCTTTCCAAAACACTCTTGATTCTTAAAGGACAACCTGCAACCATTAAGTCACTGTTACATAAGATCTGAACGAAGTGGTCGTCTCCTTTCCATTAGGACTAAAACAGAAAGATTTAAAAACTCCTTTATCCTACTTTCGGTCAGCTGTCGTCATCGAGAAGTACATAGAAGTCAAATTCATAAAGCGCTGGTTGTGTATTTCGTGTGTGAATGTTGTTCGAATTTTTCATCTACACTATTATTGTACAGTATTTATGCTGGTGTTGTCAATTGTAGTCAAACTGAATTTCCATTTCATTGGATCAATAAAGTTATCTTATCTTATCTTATTTAAAGAATTTAGTTGTGGAGGAAATTTCAAAGAAATAGGTTGTGTATGAAGTGTGGAATTGAAACTTTTATAGTCTAGTCGTAAATATTTCTTCAGTCGTGAAATTAGTATTAATCTGAATATATTTGTTATCGAGCTATTGATACAGTTTTATTTTGTATATTTCTGTATACTAAAGTGATTCCTAGTTATCGAATTAAAGTTCTGTATTTGAATTGAAAGGACCTTCGTTAATTGAATCTCTTAAGATATTTAGATCCAGAGATAATATCTACATAATCCCCTGCATGTCAGAGAGAAGAACTAAATCTAC
The DNA here is from genome assembly GCA_036873155.1 of Biomphalaria sudanica. NCBI lineage: Eukaryota > Metazoa > Mollusca > Gastropoda > Planorbidae > Biomphalaria > Biomphalaria sudanica. The sequence continues at coordinate 4,477,504 of JAZGLO010002325.1, read as the reverse complement.
AGAAGCTGATATTTGCAATCTACGTTGATAATAGAGCGTCTTTCTCTTCAAACTGATCAGTGTAAACCTCGTCTATACTTGACTACTTTACTTTTTAAATCTTTATGAAAGAAAAAAATGATTATACGGCATTCATTTGTTTTTGACCAAAGCGTCATCTACTTATGACATTCAACTTTGTCAGCAATTTACCTTGACCTATCCTTGAGTCTGTTGGACCGTTGGGGCACCAGGCAAGACTTGTTGACCGTCTTTATCCATTCCTCTTTTTTTTTTTTGCCTTGTTTAGAACCTCTCTCAATGGCAGACCCGTCCATTCTTTAATGTTGTCCTCCCATCGCTTTTTCTGTCTGCCTCTTCTTCTTTCCTGGCACTGTTCCCTGAAGGAAGGTCTTTGCGAGCCCCGTAGATCTTGTAATGTGGCCATAGGTTTTAAGCAATTTACGCGCTCATAATGAATTATCCACTTCGTTTTCTTCGTTTTCTTTGTCATATTAATTTATTGTTCATACACCTCTTGATTATTACACTTGTTATCAATTATAAGACCTCCTTATTTGTATTATCTATATTTGTATTATGAGCATTAAAGTAATGGGCCTAATTATTTTTCCTTCTTACTTTTACCTTCGTCGTCATCATTATCATCATCAAGATCATTACAACCATAATTATCAGCACCGGATTATTAGTGGATCACCTTGCTTCAAAATGCTACGACATCACGACATTATTATTTTATTGCGCTTTTGAAGACAATTTAATTCAACATTTTAGGTTAACCGACTGATTGTATTCCGCACTCTCATCCACCTGGTACTGTACCCTGTAGAATTGATGATTTGTCTATTTTTTGTCTATGTTTCTACCACATTTCTAGTTCGCGTTGTTTGTTACATGTTCTACATATGCTTCTGTACTGGATATCGTTTCTAGCATTACTTCTTCCTGGGTAGATAAGCAGGTGGAGTCCTAACCCTAACTCTAACCCTAAGCCTCCTAAACTAAATGACTAATAATATCAAACGCTGAGTCTTAACTTCAGGTGTTTGCAGTAATAGACTTTTTTTGCTTCATTAAACTCACTCTGTCTGTCTGGTAAAAAGTTTGAACATGTTATTTCTCTCAAACCCATTCTCTGATGAAGTTGAAACTTAAAACAACTATTTAATGAGCTTAACGAAATATGAATCACTTAAATAAATAACCTATTCGTTAATGAACTATTATTAATTATTTTGCTTGATGTCGAAATAGAGAAATAACTTCAACATTATTGAGATATATAGTTTTAAGTGTGTAGTTATTCCCTTAAATACGTTTTTTAAAAATGTATTTTGTTATTTGGTTTGTTTTGTTTTCACTTTTCACAGGGCCAATATTTAGGCGCACAATAGCTCCCCTAGACATAGGCCCAGTTATAATCCAAAAGCCTACAACACCTAGTAATCTAAACGTTGATTCGTGGCTACCAACACCAATCGTACGTGTTTTCCAGAGAGCTGGAATTGTCCTCGATGACACACTGAAAGCTGCTGTAAGTGCAGGCGTGAACGTCTTGTGTGCTGTAGGACTGAGAATAGTACCTTGCAGAGACAGTAAGTAATGCGTTGTCATGGTTACATCTCATTGTCAGTTTGGTATTCGAGGATATTGATATTGTTGATGTTTGAAACTTGTAAATATACGTCACTGTAATCAGTGTAATAATTGTAAACTTGTACACATAGTATAGGACTCCAACAATTTGTTTTTTAATTTAAAAGTTAATTAAAATGTGTAACAATAAATCAAAATCTACTAGATGTTTAATTATCATGATTAAATATTTTTTTCTATCTAGAACTAATCTAAATTTGGTAAGACATTTCTGCTAGATTGATTTTACGCAGTCTGCTACAATGGTCGTGAAACATCTAAATAAGTTAATAAAAAATGACTCGCCAAATATTATCAAATGACTTTTATTATATACTATTTATTAATGTCGACGCAAATGTTTACACGATGAACTCATCTAAAGGAGAAAGATGTATTTATATAAAATGTTGAATATAATAGAGATTATTTTTTGTACTAATCTAAAACCAATATCTACCTGTTTTGTTTTTCATGTAGGAACTGATCAAAATGCTGGTTTATTAGGTAAGTGTTCAAACTTATTCAAAATGTTTTTAAAATTGAATAATTAAAAAAAACACACCCATTTTTAATGAGCAATAAGTAGATTAGCTATAATTATTTCTTGTTTTTTTTATATATACACACACACACTAGCATTACACACCTGCTCTGCCCGTTGATTTATTTCCAGGCTTTCTATTGTTAATATGGCCGGGTCATTCCACCCCCACATAGACACTTATGGCCCGCAAATTCTAGTAGCACTTTTACTTACCCGCTCCCCCCCCCCACATCCTTTCTACAACAAGATAGTTAGTCTTACGTACAATCTATAAACCAGGCATGTCAAACTTAATAAGGTGTATGAGACGCATAAAAACTTAGTATGACCTGAGGGGCCTCAGCCAAAAATCAGTTGAAAAACAGCCTACTAGTTTTATGTAAATTAGAAACAATACAATAGAATACAAGAATTAATGGAATACCTGTCCCTTAGTTAGCTAATTTTGTGGTACATTTCGGTAATAAAAACTTACTATGTTTACGCGTTATGCTCGACATCTTTTCTGGGATACAAGCAATTAATGTCGGGTTGAAGTTTGTTTGCCACTCACCCTTTCATCAATGATGACAAATTTTGATCAGATATTCTTGAACGGTGAGATGTTTTTGTATCTTTCATTATGGAAAAGAACTGCTCACAGAATTCAGTGCTGGCAATCATAGCTAGAATTCTGGCTGCAAATTTTCGCAAATCAACGTACCGTTCAGGTAAAAAACTGTAAAATTTTGGCATAGCCACTTCTATATACTTCGCTTTTAACAAAGAATCTGACTCAATTCTATCAGCTCTAGTTGCAAATTACCAGCAGCATTTTGAGAAGCAAATGAAAATGAAGATACAAAAAACGAAAATTCTGCTAGTATGAAACGAAGTCATGAAAACGGCCAGTGAAAGCATCTATTAACGTTTTCAGGTGTAGGACTTATTTACCACATGTTGCAGGCAGCAGTATTTCATCTGTTTAGTGCCTGACACGTTGAAAAGTGATGATTTTCTACTTATATTTGGTTTATCCACAGTCTTCATTCTGCTTGAAAGCACTTCACATGATCACACGCAGTTGTGACAATTTTGTCTTTACTTTGAAGTTTCAAAATCAAGTCTTGCAGGTGAGCAGTGAGACAACTGCAAATGCCAAATCGTCAGTTTGGAAATGTTAAACAGATTCACCTTTCATGTTGAAAAATAATACAATTTCTTCACGCAGTGCAACAAATCTCTTTAATACTTTATGAAAGGAGAGCCAGCGGAGTTCTGTGTAGTAGGGAACACAATCAAATTTTTGTCCAAAGTCATCCAGAAACATTGAAAGTTGTCGAGGATTTAAACCACGGGGACGAATACAATTGAGAACGACTGAAACCGGTCTTATGACATGTTGGAACTGTAATTGCTGTGCTCAGAATGTTCCTTGGTGAATGATGCACTGACAATGAGCAAATTTAAATTTAGCATCAGTCTCTCTTATTTTGCAAGTAGCTTTGCATCAAAACCATTTTATTTCATGGTTGGTGCACAATCCGTTGTTAGACTAGCTAGCTCTACCAAAGATAAATTGTACTACAATATCACCTGTTAATTCTCAAAACCATCCTTACTTGTGTTGTTATGCATAGAACAGAAGTCAAGTAGCTTCTCGTGTATCTCAAAATTCCTGTCCCATGCCCTTCTCAATTCGATGTGAACATATTCAATATACTCTATGTTGATTTTCGTTCTGAAACCACACATATAGCCATTCACTAGTGCAACATTTTCTGCTTCTTTTTAAAATAACAGAGACATCCCATAACTTTCTTTTTTAGCATCCACCACATAACAACCAAACACTTTCCAAAGTTTTGAAGTCTAGACATTGCAACGTCAGTTAGTTTAATTTTTTTTAGTAGTTTTATCTACACTTGCACACGCGCTTAATAATTACCATTCCTTGCTCTCTCTCTCTCTCTCTCTCTCTCTTTCTGTCTCGCAAAAAAAAAAATGACTAGATTTTTTTGTTTGATGCTGTTTAAGCTGCTTTTTTTTTTTTGGGGGGGGGGGGGGGGGGCAGTGATAATGAAACTACTCTATTACCCGAGGCAATCTAACAATACATTGAACTAGGTGAAATAAAGAAAATTAGTCGCCCCACGGCGTAGCATACGCCGCTATTTTGCAAGGCCGACCATTTTATAACATATAATAGATTTCCCGCGGCCTCCTGATTTACCTTGAGCTCCTGGAAATCTCCTGAAATTGCAAAATATACGAACAATATCTGGATTTTCTGAGAAATTATTAAAATCTTTAAAAAAAACTCATACAAATCTCCTGAAATATATAGATTAAAATTGTCAATTTGGGGTGTCATTCAATATGGAAAAAGCCAATCCTACGCGCGATAAATAAAAACAGCATTATGCAATACCCGTAATTGTGGAATATCTTGAAAGAAGCTGCTCGCGCCTTAAACTAATGAAGCTTTACTTGAGGTCAACATTTCTCGTAGATAAATTTAAACATTTGGTAATTCTTGCTATTGAGCGTGATCTATGTAGGAAATAAAATTCCTATGATATAATGTATGATATATTGTATGACTTCTTTACACGCAATGCTCGTAAAGTAATTCTGTACGTAGTAAAGAATGAATAAAATGCAAATACGAATTTATTTTCTAATACAAACTCTTAATTTTCACTTATTATCCGTATCCCTTCCCAAACTTGGCCCTGCGAAATGCGTTTCACATACTGCCCCACAATGGTTAAGTCCGGCCCTGCTATTTAGTGATGGATGAATACTGAGTAGATTACCTGATCTCCCGCCCCCCTTTTTTTTTCGCCACTTAAGTCCGACATAAAATAAAAGAGTTATCTTTTCTTTACTTCTTGGTATCCAAACTGTCGCGCCACCTGCTGACAATGGTTATGCTTGCCCTGACTGTGGCAAATTATGCAGGTCACAGCTGGGGCTGCGCATTAATCTTCGGCGTTTTCCATATTGAATGACATCCCCAAATAAGTTTTTAAAGATTTTGATAATTTCCAAGAAAATCCGGAACTTTTTTTGTATATTTCGAGGAGCTCCTGGTAAATCAGGAGGCCTCGAAAATCTATCTATCTATCTATCTATTTATCTATCTGTCTATCTATCTATCTATCTATCTATTTATCTATCTATCTATCTATCTATCTATTTTATCTATCTATCTATTTATCTGTCTATATATTTATCTATCTATCTATCTATCTATTTTATCTATCTATCTCTCTATCTATCTATATATCTATCTATTTTATCTATCTATCTATCTATCTATCTATCTGTCTATATATTTATCTATCTATCTATCTATCTACCTATTTTTCTATCTATTTATCTATCTATGTATCTATCTATCTATCTCTCTATCTATCTTTCTATCTATCAATCTATCTATCTATCTATCTATCTATTTTATCTATCTATCTATCTATCTATCTATCTACCTATTTTCCTATCTATCTATCTGTCTATCTATTTATCTACCTATTTATCTATCTATCTATCTATCTACCTATTTATCTATCTATTTATCTATCTATCTATCTCTCTATCTATCTATCTATCTACCTATTTAAGTATATATTTATCCATCTATTTATCTATCTATCTATCTATCTACCTATTTATGTATATATTTATCTATCTATCTATCTATCTATCTATCTATCGACCTATTTATGTATATATTTATCTATCTATCTATCTGTCTATCTATCTATCTACCTATTTATCTATCTATTTATCTATCTATCTATCCCTCTATCTATCTATCTATCTATCTATCTACCTATTTATCTATCTATTTATCTATCTATTTATCTATCTATCTATCTGTCTATATATTTATCTATCTATCTATCTATCTATCTCTCTGTCTATCTATCTATCTATCTACCTATTTATCTATCTACCTATTTATCTATCTATTTATCTATCTATCTATTTATCTATCTATCTATCTATCTATTTATCTATCTATCTATCTATCTATCTATTTATCTATCTATTAATCTATCTATTTATCTATCTATCTATCTATTAAGATACGTGTAGACAAGAATCTCACAATGAATTCTCCTCCTACTTTTCGTTTACCAGCGCCTGTCCCCTTCCAGTGTCTCGGAAAAGCTGACGTCATATTCGTCCTTGACTCTTCTGGCAGCATTGGCAGCCTCAACTACCAAGAGGCTCTCTCTTTCCTGGCCAACTTTGCAGGATCCTTTCAGATTGGAAATGATGATTTCAGATTCGGTTTGGTCATATTCAGTGACAATGCCAGGAAAATATTTGATCTTTCTTCCTACAATAACCACCCAGAACTTCTCGAGGTAGTGTATCGTTAGTCCTTTTCTTTTTTCTAGTAGGTTGATTAACAAATACATTAAGCTGACTAAAGTTTATGTTACTTGACCAAACGTTATGGTTAGTTTACCCTAACCATTTGTACAGTTAGTGGACTCGAAAAGTCAAGTTAGACTCCAAACTAAGCTATTTACAAACATATTCTAAGGTTTGTATGTTAAAATAACGCCTTTATTTAGCGATATATCTTTCCGTATCCTTTCTTAAAATAATTTTTCCAAAAACATCTTAGCTTCAAAAAGATATACAACAAGACTAATCTAACCTTTTTTATTCTTTGACAAATCTTTTATCATCTCTGTCTGTCTGCCTGGTAAAAAAGTTTGTAAGCTACATTTTATTTCACTGACACCCAATCTCGGATCTGAACTGAAATTTCAACAATTATTCAAAGACATAGACAAGACATAATTCGATAAATTAAAAAAAAAGTAACCAATTAATTAATTATTATTAACTCATTACTTTGTCAAATAGCAACAAAGGGAAACTAATAATTTAGTATTCAAAGATATAGCTAAATTTGGTGGGTTCAGTCCCATTAATCCCAAGAACCAGTCTACATAACACAGCTCTTGAAGAAAACTAAAAATAAACTTAATGCAACAGCTGCTTTATGCTAAGTGACACTAAAAAACATGAATCAATAAACAAAAATACTCAATTAGACATTTAATTATATGTAATTGTTTTCTTTGAGATTGAATAAATGAAATAACTTTTGCATTATTGGTATATGCAGTTTAAAAGATGAAGTTTTGACCTTTTTTTTAATTGAATTTTTTTATTTTTTGCTTGTGGTTTTCCTGTTTAGAATATGGAGTTATGGCTCTTTCCTATTCAAAACCAATTGAAGAACTGATCACATTCGACAGGTTTAACTGAACCACTTTTATATAAACAAAACACGTCTCATGCCTTTCTACATTTATTCCAGGCAATACTGAAGACACCATACCTTCTAGGTAATACTTTCACGGACAAAGCCTTGGTGATGGCCAATAGTCTACTGGCCACAACTGGCAGACCAGGTGTACCTAAAGTAGTCATTACACTGACCGATGGAAACTCTGCTAATGCTATGCTAAGTAAGAAGCTATTGATTTCAATTTTAGAAAAAAGCGCCAAGACTTGGGCAAGGCAAACGTGAGGTTTTCCTTGTATGACTGATTTGGACAAACTACTTAGGAGATGTGTGAGTGCCTTGTACGATTGTATTACTTGCAAGTATGATATATTAAGCAAACACTATTACAAGAACTAGCGAAGAACTAAGTCCAGAATGTTGAATAAATTGACCAATGTTTAACACGTAAAGGCCACAGTCGAGCCAATGATCCATGTAATCACATTAAAGTCCTAATACAAACTTACTAATATTAACATAAACAAGCCAAACCCCACTATTTGTGGCGTCACTAACTGTCACATTTAAAATCCTTCAACTTGGATGCGTCTCTATGCTAACTAGCTGCCCAGATTAGTATTATTTACCAGCATCACATGTAAACACATAATATGGTAGCAACATCATAAACTACTTAGACAAACATAATGTCCTCACCCCATACCAACATGGCTTTAGGAAATATAGATCATGTGAAACACAACTAATATGACTAATTGATGATTCTTCAAAAGGCTTAGATAATAGTGAACAAATAGATGCTATCTTACTAGATTTTTCCAAGGCTTTTGACAAAATTCACCACCATAGTTTGATTAAAAAATTAAAATATTTCGGCATTAATGGTCCATTGCATCAGTGGATTAAAGATTTTATGATAGGTAGAGAACAAACTGTAATAATAAATGGCTCTAAATCAACACCGATAACAGTAAACTCAGGTGTACCTCAAGGAACAGTCTTAGGTCCACTACTATTTTTAATTTACATAAATTTACCAAATTGCATTACTTCAGGAACAAAATTCATGGAATCCACATATTGATGAAACTATAAAAAAAATCCAACAAAGCATTAGGCTTTAGTAAAAGAAATTTCTATAAATCAAATAAGAACATAAAACTAAAATGTTATTTAACCTTGGTTAGGCCAATTATAGAATATGCATCCTCCGTTTGGGACCCCTCAATTTAAAAAAACATTAAGAAACTGGAACAGACACAAAATAGAGCAGTGAGATTCATAACAAACGAATATTCACATTTGACTAGAGTAACATCTTTAGTAAAATCATTAAATTTAGAAAGCCTTCAGGACAGAAGACTAAAAAGTAAGTAGCAATTATACATAAAACACTGAACCATAATCTTCAAATACACAAACAAAATTAATAAAATACTCTGAAAGACATAAAGATAAAGGCATATTCCTCACCCCATATGCTAGGACAAATTTGTACAAATACACCCTAGTGCTATTAGAGCATGGAATGGGTTGTCTGAGCTAGCCAGGAAAACCAGTGAGTTGGTTAATATGCATGACTAAATGCACGACGCGTAGTACGTAATCATCTTCTTTTTTGAAGTAACGTCTGTATTATATAAGATAAGATAACTCCACAGATCTAAATCTAGCTTTGATAGCCAAGTGTAGGACTGGCCGTCGGTTTTTACTTTGCACGGCTGATTTTAAACTTCTACTGATAGTGACTCTGACTCCGATGCTGATTTTAAACTTGTACTCATGGTGACTAAGATGCTGGAACCGTGTTTTAGAGGTTTTTTTTTTTACTAGTAATCTTATCAAATTCATTTCGATTGCTATGTGGGGAAACGAGCTCTTTCTTGAATTGTATGGGATAATGTGCTTCACCGAACACGGATTAACATAAATGCGAATTTTTCTCAGCTACTTGGCTTTTTAGACCCTCTAAAAAATGATAAGACTTCAAAGAACTTTAAAGACTCGAGTCTTCTATCTTAACCTTTCCTTATGTTACTAGCCTAGTCGTCTCTCTTCTATTGGTGTCGTTACTTCCTGTTAAATCCAAGGCTACTCTTTTGGTTTCGAGATCTCTACTCATAAATAAAACAAATTGACAGTTCTACTAAATATGCACACTAAAAGGAGACGAATGAACGTTAGGGATTATTCGGCGTATTAGGAAGAGAGGAATTGACCATCTTAAGGCTGCTTTGAAAAGGATTATTGATTTCTTACTTTTAGTATTATCATTTGTGGATTAATAAATTATAAAGAAACATAAATTACAAATTATGTACTGACAGAGATAACAGAGACTTATCATTTTAATGATAACAAGCATAAAGATATCTATTATATAGAAATATAGATCTAGAATATTTTAAGTTGTATATTAAATGGAGATGTAGATTTATGCAAAATCAAAAATTATTTTATTAAAACGCAACATTCATATTTAAAAAATCCAATAAAACTTTAGAATTAAATGCAAAATTTGACTATATTATGTCTATGATGATTACTATCAGAAGTCAGTACTTGAAAAAGGATCGAAAAGTTGGGAGTAATTCGGAAAAGCCAGGCTTATCTAAAGTAAGGCGAAAAGAGGTTTCTACAGGTTATAAAATTCGTTCATTACACACGAGAGTAAAGCTCTGTAACCTATTTTATAGGCTTAAAGTTGCCTTTAGATGGGTTTAGTATATAGGCTAGTTGTTGTATATAATTTATAAATATATACTTCTATATTCTTAATTATTTTAGCTTTCGGAGCAGCCACTGCATTGAAGAACAGTGGAGTGACCATGATGTCCATTGGTGTAGGAAATAACATCCTTGAAAATGAATTAGTTGTACTGGCCAAGAGTCCAGCCTACGTCTTCACGACTGACGAATACAAGAATCTGCAGACGTTGTTGTATGTGACAGCCCAGAAAACTTGCAAAGGTGAATGCTTAGTGAAATAGTATATGCAATTTTAGAAGTAATAACATTTTAATTTATGTTATCAACGGGAAAGACTAAATTTTAATGTCGCCTTTTGAAAATGTATTGATCTCAATGCACACGAAAAAAAAAACGGCGTATTTTTCTTCCGAAGGGATGTGTCACTACATCATGACAGATTCTGTTACAGCTACACACTACACATTGCCGTGTGCTCATGTAGTCGTTCTTAGAAATAAGAGACTTAAACTTTGCTAAGCCAGCATTGGCTTTTCTTGGCTGATTCATGCCCCTGTGACATTAGGGAAGATGAAGCACATGTACGACTTTGTCCTAGCGTACGGAATAAGGACTGTGCTTTTGTCGTTGTTTTTATAAAATGGAAAGTGGAAGAATGAACTGACACTGTGGACAAATCATTTTATTTAAAGACATTTTACTTTTGACTTTTCAAAACACAGACATTAGAAAAGAAACTTATCTCTACGCATTTGTCGTGAAGTATACTTGTAGATATAAAAAAAGCAATATTTCTCAATGCTTAAAGATCAGAACACTGAGATTACATGATATCTAACGACAAATAGTCAACTAATTTGTTTTACTAATATACAATAAAATACTTAGTCCTAAACGTCCTGAAAGTATTCCATTAGGAAATGTGTAAAAGCTACTAAACAAATGATAAAATTAATTGTCCACGGAGAATATATAGAATTAATATTACATTTTAAAATAATAAATTCATGTGTTATTTTTATTTAAAAAAAAAAAATTTTTAACTTTTTTTTTTACCCTTTTTTTCTTTCTTTTTTTTTAATCTGCTTACAGAATGTAATGGCGTTGTGGCACCAATTGAAGGTAAGTCTAGACATAGATATTCATGCATGTTTTAGAATAGTCATATTGTAATCTTTTGAATTTGTAAATTTAAAAATAAAAATATTAACCACAGAATAGAGAAGGAAAGATATATATATATCATGGGCGTAGCCAGGAAGGGTTTTGGGGTTCAACTTCCCCCCTCCCCCGAAACGAACTTGAAATGAAATGGCGCCGGATTTAGTGACTGATTTTTTGCTTTGATTTTGTTTATTTTAGGTGAGATTTTAATACTAAACCATTACTTGCCGCAGCACAGCCAAGGGTTTTGAGTTTAAAACCCCTTACCAGGTGGTTTTGAGTTTAAAACCCCTACCAGAGGGTTTTGAGTTTAAGAGCCCTACCAGGGGGTTTTGAGTTTAAAACCGCTACCATAGGTTTTAGCAGTTTAATTAGTATAGACGGCGCCGGAGGGTCTAAGTCAGTAAGCACATTAGGTTTTTGAATTAAAACTTTTTAATATCAGGAAAATGCACTGTAGAAACCTCAGAATATGCATTTTGTTGGCTTTCAACACCAGAAATAGTGCTTGGCGGTGGGGCTCCGCCCCACTCTGGGAGCTCCTAGCGCTCCCCCAGACCCCCTTGCTGGCAATGGCGGGAAGTCAATAATTTTTCCACTAACTCCGGAAAGAAATTCTTGGGCACAATAAACGTCTTCAGAAAGAATGAAGGGTCAGAATGTAATAAAGATTATATTCACACACACACACATACATACATATAAATATTTTTTTTTGCCTGGGGGGGGGAGGAGAAAAAAAAAACCCAAACCCCCCCCCCCTATAAAAATCCGGGCGTATATATATATATATATATATATATATATATATATAAAGCCCTAAAGGGGAGGAGGGTTCAGCAGGGGAAAGCGTTACTTGGCGTGGAGGAAGGGGTGGGGGGTGGGGGGGGGGACCTATCGTCCACGTTGAGAATGGGAGAAGGGGAAACAGTTGTTTCCAAATAGGTCAAGGGGGCTGCACTCTTGTCAAGAGTCTAGTGTGGCTGGTGTCAAAATAGGGAAAGTAAAATGTGACATCAGTGCCTAATGGGGGATCGCGCTATTGGATTGGAGGGGTAGTGGTAGTGGTATGACTACGCCTACGGTATAAGCAGAACAGTGAATGGTGTGAACTGTTTACGACTTGACGGCTTTTAAAAGTTTGTCTGCTGTTCTGTACGAGATGCCAAACAAAAAATGTAGATTCTAAAATTCTAGAACAATAGATATATTCTATATCTACTATTTTACCAACGCATTCATACAGATTTTTAATATATAGATTAAATTATACTAATAAAAATATGTAATTTAAATCTATACGGTGTTAGCGAATAGCGTTACACAAACAAAAAAACGAACCTTGGTTTTTCTAAAACCAGATACTTGGTGTGTAATATTAAAACAGCACCTACCTAAAAAATCGTAAAAAGAGAGAGAATACCTATATTTATTGTAGTATATATATAGGTCTGTGGTTTTATAATATAAAACTTTCAAAACTTCTTCTACAGAGTATTGACCTTCGTAATTTTTTTACTGAAAATTGGCGGCTATTCGCGTCTGACACATATATGATTTGTATGTGCTGCGACAAAGCCCATAGAGTGTGTGTGTGAGAGAGAGAGAGAGAAAGAGAAAAGAAAATGAAATATATAAAAAGAGAAAATGTTCAAAATAGACGAAGAGATAAATATAAAGAAACAAAATTAAATGTTCACATTTTTTATGTCTAGGACGCCAATTTACAAGATCCCAGTTGCCGATTAAGTAATATAATTAGTTTGTTGTCCAAGGAACTAATTTTAAGGAATTTTATTTTACCACTTTTTAAAAGTGCACCAAATGTATCGCATACAATATTAAGCTAATCAATACATTATATTTCCTGTACACTGGATACATCAAGTTATCCACCTCAAAGTAAAAACACTTGTGGAACTTCTATTTTGCGAGAAGGCACATAATTTACGAATGTGAGACTATGTTACCTTTTGCATGTTTTCGACTAAAAGACGGAGTTTTATTAATTATAAATAAGTTTTGATATTTAAAAAAACGTTAAGTTAATTAAAAGTAGTAATAGTGGTTGTCATTAATAACGAGCGTTTTTTTTTTTTTGTTTTTCATTTCAGATGACAAAGGTATTATTCAAAAAACTTTTTATTGTTTCAACTTTATTTTATTAAGACCAAAGAGGCAACTTTAAAAAAATATAAATTTCACAATTTACACTTGTCAATTACAATTCTCTACCTTTCTATCTATTTTTATATATCTTTATCCCCCTTCCTTTATTTGTATATAAATACACACACAAACATATAGATAGATAGATAGATAGATAGATAGATAGATAGATAGATAGATAATCTTTAGTATCTATGAGGAAATTCATTTTACAAGTGTGCATTAACAATGCATATTTAGAGCAAAACAATTTGTAGGAGACCAGACTTTTTTGTGTGTTTGCTATGGTAAATATGGATACATATAAATGATATACATAAAAGTAAATAAATTTTAAAAAATCAAGACACATATGCAGTGAAAGAGACGGCAGCGGGAAAAGGGCAAGTAACTTTCAGCTATTGCTTATGGTATAATCTCGATCCAATGTTATAGCATTAGAAAATATTTTATTATTATTTCCCTTTTTATTTATGTTATGTTTTTGTCAATATTAACCATACTAAGTATTTTAGATGTAAAAATGTTGTAGTTTATATTATATTTCAAACCTACTGCTGTGTTTTATGAGTAGATAATTAATATATCATGTTATGTGTATAAACTATGTTGTTCAATTATTCAATTGGCCTTTTAAAAGAATTAAATGTCTAGCTTACGTAATATTTATCATAGCCTAATGTTGCTATAATAAGATGTTCGACCATTTAGTTTTCATTTAAAGAGCTGTTAACATAATCTTTATTTTTATGTACTTCCAGGCATACCAAATAATGGTAAGTAATTTTTATATATTTTATCCAAATTTTAAACATACGTAATACTTCTGCATCATTCTGTAAGCCTTAGTTCGTTGGCCCGGGCCCCTGACATTCAGCATGCACCTTCGTGCATAACAAAAATAATCAATACATGAAAATATAATGTAATATAATATAATATTATATATTTAATGAGATGACATTTACAATGAATAGCAATGATATTATTGATTATGATATTATTGAATCTAACAAATATTATACTATACATATTATGTTATACAAATAAGCATTCTGCACCTTTGAGGTCCAATAATATCAACACAACTCATTAGTACCTAGTTGGCCTGTAGAAAACCAACGCACAACCATGGCCCACAGCAGGCGCCAGTGCAGATACAACCTACAAGCCCATCCCAAGCTCTCTGTAGAGAAGTAAGAAGGACCAATTGAAAGGACTAATCTAATACACTTTGGCAGCAAAACAACCGCAAGATACTACAATACCTTAGATACCCTAAAGAAGGGTGGTACACAGACAAACTTCATAGAAACGTTACATTAGCATAATAACAATAAAACTCCATAAGCTAAAAAGCAATGCAACAGTAGGTGCATTCAAACAATTGTGCACTTAACAAGAAGTGATGCAATAATAGTATAACCTACACACCGATATATATATATAGACTATGGGGTCTTTATATTAATACTTTGTTTTCTGATTTGATTTTTTCAGATGCACCTAAAGGTAATTTTTTTTACCTTAAAATTAAATTTAATTATTTAAAACGTTTAATTTGCGTAAGGGAACTTTATTCTGTAAGACGACAAAAGCCCTTACTAATTGCTGTGTTTTTGCAATGAAACAATTAAATTTAACTTTTATAATTACAAAATATTTTATTGTTTTGTTAATTGCTTATTGTATAGTATAAGAAAAGCTTGAATTGATAGCAAATAAAAATAACACTATGAATCTTTCGTAATACTTACCTGAAGCATGCAAGACCTTGGCAGACATCGTTTTTGTGCTGGATTCTTCTGGTAGCATCGGTGCTGACAACTACATCAAGATGTTGCAATTCACAGCCAACATCACTGATAGGTTTACTTTAGGCGTCAATGATGTTCTATTTGCTGAGATTATCTACGGCGCCGTCGTTCAAAAAATGTTTGATTTTAATGACAATATGGACGCCACAAGTTTAAAAATGGTAACTGAATGTTTTATATTTGGGGAAGTATAATTGCTTGAAGATGAACGAAATTTGACTTTTACTCAAGTACACTCAGCTTGACATTTGACTTTTACTCAAGTACACTCAGCTTGACATTTGACTTTTACTCAAGTACACTCAGCTTGACATTTGACTTTTACTCAAGTACACTCAGCTTTACATTTAATGAGTCTGAAAAACAAGTAAAATATATTTAAAAAAAAGACAATTCCTCATTTATACAGCTGATACATCAACAATCAATAACTAATGAATGATAGATTTAAATAAAAGTAGAAATTTTCCATAAAGAGCTGATTTATAGATGTTTCTTCAGAACAATCCATCATTAGCAAGGGATGGCGGTAGTAAGGGCTCAAACTCAGGACTGTTGTAATACCAGTGAAGGGTATCTTGATCAGCCATGCAGCCAGGTGTAAAAGCAAACTTTCATAAATAAATATAACTTTTTAGTGGAATCGACAGTTGAAACCCAATTTTTTTTTTAATTCTCTAATTAGCTTGCAAATTCCTGATCTCGAAAACGGCCCTAACAATTTTATCTGAACGATATGGGTCTTTGAGTATTTCCGCAGAGTTTGATAAAACTATTTGATGTTCAGGAACATTTTGCGCACCGTCTTCTAGGTCTGGATCTATAGACCTATCATTAGAATGTTATAAACTCTACTAGATTTACACGTCACTTAACTAGGAGTTTGTTCTCTGGAAAAAAGTGGGGGGGGGGGGGTGAAGCAGAGTAAAAAAACAAAATTCCTTTTTAAAAAATCTAGCATTGATAAATTATTAAGAGCAAATACTTGCTCTATAAGCTGTATAAAAGAGGAATAGTATTTTTATTAACTGTTTTCTTATTCAGTGTAAAAAAAATTCTGTTAACTATAGATTTGTTAGATATCCATATTAAGACATTTTCTATTTCAAAAACTTTGTATTTACATCCACTTACATCAATCAGTCTTCTGTTGAACACAGTTCCACTTAGATAATTATTCATATCATCAAGCAAACACAAGGTGTAGATTTAGTAGTCGATGTTTTTCCAAATCTTCTATCGAAACACGTTCTTTTCCCAACTTTACATTCTTGGATCAAGTTGAAACTTCGCACAATCCTTTTCCTTAAAAATCAATTTTAAAAAATTAATTAATTAAATTTGTTAAATATAGAACAAGGGAAATAAATATTACAATATTGAGAGATGTGTCTGTAAAAATGTGTAGTTTTTCTCCTTAGATTTGATTTTTTTTTTTAATTTATGGTTTTAAATATTTTGCTTGTCTCTCTGATTGCGAATATTGCGAAAGTTTTCCGGTTCATGTTTTGACTATATAGGCAATGAAAGATTTACCATTAAAATAACACAGAATGCGCTGTTGTACATGATACATTTGAATATTGGGTGAACACTTTTTTTTCTCGATTAAGGAAGACAAATGAACTGGTTCAATCTTTTAGAGTTGTTATTTTGCTAGTGTCTGATAGGAAGATCTACTTCGATTTCTTGTCGTCGTGAATACTCGTAAATTGAATCAATAAACTAATGCTGCTTTGAGCTGATGCTTAGTCTAAATTAATAACCAAGAAACATTTTTTTTAAATAATTAAATAAATTAATTTGAAGTAAGTACATAAAAAATATAGTATAAAATAATTATAATAAATGCTAATATTTAATTTTCAGTTGACGACTTTGGGCTCATGTTTTTTTTCCTTCTCTTAAGCTAACATATTAAGTATAGTTTCTTTTAAAAATGTGTAAGAACTTTTCGAATCCCACGTGTCTTGGAGTAAGTCTTCATGCTATCTATGTTGTTTGTACTTCAAGGCAATTTTACACACTCCATACTTGAAACAATCAACCAGGACAGACAGAGCCTTGAACTATGTCATCAACAGTACCATGCTAGATCCCAACTACTCTGGTGCCAGACTCAATGCCAAGAAAATTGTCATTTTGATGACTGACGGAGCCTCAGACTTCCCAACTCAAAGTACGTCATGAGATTTTACTTAATTACTATAAGTATATTTAATATTTATAACTATATAGTTATTGTGTGTAGATATCAATATTACCAGGCCCGCCGCTACCTATTGTGCAGGCTGCCGAGTTTTAAGGGGTGGTCAAATCATTATTCCAAGGTTACTTTAAAAAAAAATTAGTTAAATAAAAAATTACTTAAATATTTAGAAAAATATTTAGTGCTAAGTTGCTACATTTGTTGGATAAATTTGTAGGCAACTCTGAATCCGTGTATGTCAGATGATTGTTGATACAATGTACATCTCTCCAAAATACAATCATGATAATTATTATCAAAGTGTACAGAACGTTGAAAAAATGTTTCTCCGTCAATGGCTTTGGCATTTTTCAATCTTTTTGTTTTCGATGTATTCTTTAATTTACACTCAGAAACAAGTGCACCTATCTACGTTCAGACAATACAACACTGTTGAGCAGTCAGAGTTATAGAGAAATTGTTTATAGATCGTGATCGTTTACACTGTTCATTGTAATATACCTGCTCACCAACTATACATTTATCTTCGCTAATACAGGAGCATACGCGAGTAGCCAGAACGAGTTTTTAATGTTTATCACAAAGAACGAAACTGTCAGATTTCTGAATGCACGTCAGTCCTATATTGTTCATGTTGCATGATTTATTATTGTACTTGAGGGGTACAACGATTGTGCGAATATGAAAGGAAAAAATGGAATGGCCTACAAAAAAAATATTTAAATCAAAGGGTACTTTTGGAACAGTGTACAGCTCCGTCTTAGTGAAAATTTTCTGTTCTAGAAAAAAAAAAGGGGGGCGGGGGTCGGCATTTTTAAATTTCGCACTCAGGCGGCCACAACCCTCACGGCGGCCCTGAATATTACATATGTAGATATCACCATTGTGTCAGAAAATATCTATATTCTATATTATATCTCAACATATCTTAATTATGTATTTGGTTTCTATACCTTATCAGTGAACCATTTATATTGTATCCGCGTTAACATTATTAGTAGCACTATATTACTGATAGAAATATATCTTGAAGTATTTGATTTTCCATAAAATACTTTTAAGCTATCAATATTTTAAAAAAAAATCAAAATCGTATTGAAAATTTAGCGCTACTTTTAGTTCACTATCAAAACATTAAGTGGGCAAATAGGTTGCGATACTTTCTGGGTATATAGCACTTGCATGTAGACAGAATCCCACAGTAACGATGTCATGTACAAGTTATCTACCAACTGATGAAATCTATGTTATATTTTGAGTTTATCTTTAAACGTAAATGTTTGCGCACACTTTGAATCAATGCTAAAATGAATCTTAGCGAAATAAAAAGCATAGAGATCTAAGAATTATTTTTGAACTTCCTGCATTCTTTTAATTGTGTGCACTCCTTTCAATGTAGCTAAGGAAGCCGCTCAGAAAGTCAAAGAACGAGGTCTGTCTATCATTGCTGTCGGTATCGCCAATGCCAACATGGATGAGCTAAAAAATATGGCCAGCACGGTGGATGACGTGTTCAAGGCTGACACATTCGACGACCTGAAGAAGATTGCTGAGAAAGTTACACAACGTACTTGCGACAGTAAGTTAACACACACAAACACACTCTAACACAGACATGTATATATACGCACGCGTTCTCTTATTATTTAAGTTACGCGTATGTGTGTGTTGATCTGCAATGCGATTACATAGATTGTGGTTGAGTTTATTGTTATTATGGTGAATATCCTCTTTCATACGTTGTGTGATCAATCAAAGAATATCGTTAAGCCGAAGCTACTAATTTAATGTACACACTTAAACAGAAAAACTTTTTAAATAAATAGAAAATCTTTTAGAACTTGGAAGTACTATATTGATGAACACACTTCATACATATACAATACAATTCAGTTTCAATACATTTACACTGAGGCCCCGAAACAATTAAAGCATCTCTTTATTTAATCTCCACAATCGACTTCTTTCCCTTTCTAGAATTATCAAAGCTATTTTTAACGTATGGAAACGTAATAGTTTCATCTTTGTTTTGTACTAACTAGCAAACAATAGCAAGCCATGACCTTGCTACGCAATCACTCAGTTCTACAAAATACATGCAGTAAAAAGAATTTGGGGAGGAGAATGGGTTTATGTAATGTTTTTTTTCTATCTCAGTGTCTGCATTTATTTTTATGTCAATAGTTTTGCAAAGATAACAATTGTTTTAAATCTGGTATTTCTTTTCAAATTTCAGAGATCAGTTGTTGAGGAATTGACTCCAGTAAACAATCAACACTAAAGATCAATATATTGAGTGAATCGCTTTTATAAATAAAATACGAAACACATCTGCTGACAAAACTTGTTTCTTGTTTTTATTTTATTTGTTCATAAGTCTTAGAGTTACAAATGTTCACATTTTTTTATATCTTTGTGTGTGTGTATGTATGATAACATACGCAA
Source organism: Biomphalaria sudanica (assembly GCA_036873155.1). Taxonomy (NCBI): domain Eukaryota; kingdom Metazoa; phylum Mollusca; class Gastropoda; family Planorbidae; genus Biomphalaria; species Biomphalaria sudanica. Next base: position 4,457,546 of record JAZGLO010002325.1, on the reverse strand, counting down.
ACCGTCATAGCTTCCTTACGACAAAGTCAAAGGGAAAATGAGATAATGATAACATCTTGAAAAGCTATAACAATGGTTATGCTTGCCATTGATGTGGCAAAATATGTAGGTCACAGGTGGGGTTTCCAAGGGAAATATTGCATTCCTCATTAATCTTCGGACTTGATGACAAGCCTTATTTATTAGAAGTCCCCGAAAGGGAAAAAAGACGCTATTAGTTTTGTGTAGTCTGTCCGTCCGTCCTGTTTAAATCTCATGAACTGGAAAACATATTGAAAATCTGAAATCATGATATTTTAGACCAGTGATGCCCAAACTACTTCCCGCGGGCCAGATCCGGCCTGCGACGTGGTTCCGACCGGCCTGCCAAAACATAGGCACAAAATATAGAAAAAAAAAAATAAAAAAAATTAAAAGGTTGAATAATGTATTTTCTCTAAGTTATGACTCTCACTTTTTCTTTGATGGATTTCATTCTAATCTATTTTTTGTTCTTTGTAATATTCACTTTCTTTTCTCTAAGAATACAAGGTTATGTTTTGTTTTTTGTCGACAAGAGTTAACGGTTGTTTTAGAGTCTTGGACAATTCCGCGGCTGTCTTGAGCTAACCATGTCCTTGATATCTCATGAGCGCATCTTTCTTTTCTGCATCATTTTGATTCGTGTTCTTCTAACATCAACATGACATTGGTGACGTCCATGTACCATTTGTACGGTCATGAAATGGGAGAGTCGAAGAAACAAAAATTGGAAGTTGAAACTTCCAGGAAAAGTGGACAGGTATTTTAATATTTTTTTTGGAACATAATAAGCCAGCATGTTTGATCTGTACAGAAAATGTGCCTTTTAAGAAACATAACATAAAGGCATTCTAAAACAAACCATTACAAAAATATGATAGCATCATTGGTTTAGGCCGCCAAGAAAAGATCGATACGTTACGTCTAGAGTTGAGCGATTGACGATAACAATTACCAAGAAGTCAAAAAATGAGTCGGCTGTAATGTAGACTACAGAGTTGCTCACATTTTAAGAAGAGAATTGAAGCATAAAAAAATGCTTGCTAGCAGTGACGGAATCAAATCGTCAGGAAAGAAAAAAAAAAAAATAGTTGAAGCTGTTGCCGCCTTTTTGGCATGACAACTGCATAACGAGTCGAGTAGACGAAGTTGGTGAAAATCTCCCTCCAAAACTAAATTACAGAGCAGCAGATTCTGAAATAATTTGTATTGCCGCTGAGGGGTGACACCAACAAAAACTGATTGACTTACAAACCCAGACTTCCCTGCTTGAGAAATTTCGAGTAATGTGGACAATAGATTTCTACGCCGTGTTGACTACATAAACCTTGCACATTTCTGAAACAATTGCTTGGTATCATGATTACAAGCACTTAATTTAGTAGAAAAACCTGTTTATTTATAAGACACCTGAAACACTTGTTACATAATTGACTTATGGCTGTAAGTAGATCTACTGCATCCACGGGATTGTGATAAGACTATTCAAAATGTTTTTTTCAGTATCATTTCATTAATGTGGCCCGCGACACAAGTGTTGGAAATTAGAATAGCCCGCAGGCCGTAAAAGGTTTGGCATCACTGTTTTAGACTATTCAAAGTTCTGATGCAAAGTCTACTTTTTTTCTTTTCTGCAAACGGAAAATTTATGTTTTAAAATCAACTATGCCAGCAGTTTTTTTCCATAAAAATGCACACTTTTTATAACTATTCACTATTAATAGTAACGAACTCGGGAGGCTATTTAGTAAGAGGGATGACTATCTACTATATTTTCAACACATTTATGCTAACGTTTTTAGATTTTTGAAAGAATATATATATATATATATATATATATATATATATATATATATATATATATATATATATATATATATATATATATATATATATATATATATATATATATATATATATATATATATATATATATTTACAATTGTATTGCTAAGTTTAGTAATTTCTGTCATACTATTTATGCATTTACAAAAAATGTTTACGATTTTTTTAAGAGAAAAAAATCTATTTAGTATGCATATAAAAGGAGCATAATTTTAAAAAATAATTAATAAGTAGTTTTTTTTACATTCACTCTTGAACGGTCGTGGATCTGCGGTACCACAATTATTTCCTAATATAATGGAACATATTTTTTTATTTTTGTTTTCTTTTTGTAATGTTTTTTTTTTAAGGCTTTGAATAAGAAATTGACCTTTTACAAAACAAATAGATCAATTAGATATTCATTATATGACATCAGTTAGGCCAGGCTCACATCCAACTTCACATTCAATTTTACCTACCTCTTGATCTGCTGGACCGTTGGCGCACCACGTAAGATCTCTTAACCTTCTTTCTCCATTCGTCTCTGTCATTTGCCTTTGATAGAATTTTAATCTGATATTATTAAAAAAAAATAAAAAAAATTGAAACCTGCATTTTTACCTGCCTGGGTTGAACACTTCTGAAGCCGATTTCGAGTTTGAGTCCACACAAACTGTCCAGTTGTAACCTTGTTAATAATATTATTATTCTGGATCTATTCTACTATGCTTCTTCTTCCCTTGCCTGGTGTCATTCTATGCCTACCTCCCGCATTATGCGGAACCGTACTGGTAAATTAACAAAAAAGCTCACATATTCCGCCGTTCAGCATTCGCAATTTTTTTTGTTCCGCTTATACCGACTGAATACTGACAACGCCGTTCATTATTCATTAATAGTGCGAAATGAAAATACTGAATGCAAAATAAATTATAGATGTATAATATAAAGGTCTCTCTAAAACTAGATTTCTGCCATTTCTAGATCTAGACTCTAGATGTAGATCTGCTTATTGTCTACATTTCATCTCCTCCCAAAACCGTGTGTTCTAAACGACGAAGATATGGTCAATATGGACATTATTGTCATTATTACATTTAGATCTAGATCTAGCTAGATATTAAGATAGTAGATCTAGATCTAGTCTAGATCTATAAATTCTATACCATATGTGATATGAATCCTTATCATGATGGCATATCACCATATCATCATATGCCATATAAAAAAATACTCATAGACTCATACTGTGAGTAGTGTGAGTATAGTAGTTTACTTTGTAACCAAGAATGAAAGCGCAGGGTAAGACACATTTGGCCTGTGTAAGAGTAGATCTAGTTTTATCCTTGACTATCAGATGTGTTATTTGTTTACTAGACAACTCAAGCCCATTACACACAACGAAAAACACATTGCAGTCTTTTCATCATTTATAGCAACTAGTTGACGTATTGACTACTCACTAGACTAGGCCTAGAGCTATCTGACCAATTCAATACACACTGGTCTGCTGTCCATCTTTTAGGGTTCTACTCAAGTTCTAGCTTGTTTACTTTTGGGCAAGAGAGGGAAAGGGTGGATGAAAGTGTTACATTTTTATCTAGGATTAATTACCCAAATGCTATGAGCTTAACTGTAATGTGTAGTCAGTGTAGATCAAGATCAAAAGATCAAGAAATCATCTCAGTATGGCAGACTATAGGCCAACGCTTCGGTACCTTCTATCAAAGGTTTAACTATCTGTCTTAGTTGAAACTATTAAAAAAAACGGAATACCAAATTCTCCTGTTATTAAAAAATAATAGTTTGGCGCTAATGGATAAATTAAAACCACTAAATATTGACTTATAATGCTTCAGATTTCCACTGTAAACTGACTGAGACTAAGCACAGCACTCTATGTAAAGACAACCACCATGTGACTCTGAAGAAATTTGGAATAACCCCTTTGAAGTTTATCTATTGCCTGCAATATGGCTGCCAAATTTCCACATTTTCAACCTGAGTGTTCCACATTCTGGGTATTGGGGATAGGCATGTCTGCGGTGGGTGGCGGCACCAAGAAAACCAATGACTTGGCATAGTTTAAATCATTGACTAACGCGCATGCTAGATTGACCTATGAAATGCATGGGACGTCATAATTATCTACTTTAGTGAAGTAATGTCTGTAATTTTTAAGATAAGAAGATAAGATCTATTTATATTTATATTCAGGCTAAAAGCATCATACGTACTATACTAATGCAACAAAAATAATAAACACAAATTACTAACAAAAATAAACAGGCCTAATCAGTCATGTATTAATGTTATAAATGCCATTTTATAGGCCTACTTAGCTCACTTAATTAACAACTAAAATAAATATCAGTCTATCCCTGTTTCTTGTACATGATTCATTATGTATTATTTCTTTATGTTGCATATACCCAAAAGAAGCCAACATGGGAGTAAAATGGGTGAAAGCAATGAAAAGAGGGGAAGGATTGACCCCTAATGTGTATGAGTTGGTGGATATTTTAATGATGCAGATTTTGATGATACCAAGAAAAACTGTAATCCACAGCTATTCCTACAATATTTCAGGTGGTACTTAAAATAAAATGTTAAACTTCTATGTAATATTGCAATTTTGAACTGGTTTTACATTTAAGTATTTAATTTAAAAAAATAGATGGCTGCTCTGAGATTTATATATATCTCCCAGTATGGTATGTGAAACAGAGTAGAAAATAATTACAATATAGTCTAAATAAAATGTTAGACTAGTATAATGATATAAAAATATATTTATTTTAGCAGTGAATTTTGAACATTGACCCCTTTATGCTAGCTAAAAGGGTATTTTTATATATGGACTGATCAAAGTCCTTATCTGGTATGTCTCAAACCTTATTTGTAATATAATAAAGTCTATTATAGTTTATATATATATATATGGAAATAATGCCCATTAAAAGTGTCACTGACTACAACAATTCATTAACAGTGATCTACAGGAACTCAACATGGTTAAAAAAATGGCTTTTATATTTGACAAATTTTGTACTTAGGCCTGTGTATATTTTAACATATAAGTTCATTTGAGTTTGACAATATTATTTACAAATTACTAATGTATGGAAATGAGTAAAAATGTAAAAAAAAAATACTTTAGCAATATAATGATGGCTATCATTCTTTCTAGATGAAAGAAATGACTATTACAGTGTCACAGAGTACAACAATAACAGTGATCAAGAGGCACTCAACATGGTAACAAAAAATGTCATTTTAGATTTAACAACTTATTGTACTTATGTAAATTTTATAAAATTAGTGATATTATTAATTATTAATATCTTGGTTTAATTCTTATGAATAAAATGAACTATAATTACATCTTGTTTATAGATGGAAATTATGCCTAATACAGTGTCACAAACTTTTACAATTAATAACAGTAATCTACAGGAAATCAACATGGTAACAAAACAACTACTTTTATATTTGACAAATTATTGTACTTAGGTCTGTGTATATTTTAACTGTTACGAGCAGATGTGACTCTTAATCATACACTAAACAGAATCGTATATATAGTATATAATGAGGACTTTAATCTTGATACAACAAATAATAATCTGTCAATTAGATCTTCGTTTACATTACTCCATTTCTAAAAATCCCCCCTCCCTAAGACTTTCAACACGCATTCGCACTATTCCACATTCTCGCTATGCTGCGCACGTAACATCCCCCTTGTTCGACAAGTTCGATGTATATCAAACATATATCAGCCCATTTTCTAAACATAATAGTTAACAATTAAAAATTCTAACTATTCAATAACATGTACTAAGAAACACAAGAATCCTAACACAGTACCTTTTAATTATACCAACAACATCTACATTCCTCTATTATGCCTGTACAAAACAGCCTCATTCCAGTCGCAATCAAATTGATAACCAACCAAGTCTATCTTGCTCTATATATATCCTTTTTCTACACACCTTAGTCTCAATCTCATTTTTTCTTATATCAACAATATGACCCTGCAAATGACTACTCACCACACTCCTAATACTCTCTAGAGATTTAAACACCATGTCTATTTACTTCTAAGTATCATCAGACCTATAAACTGATTCTGACATTTTGTTAGATACCGGTATTTCTACTACACCATTTTTTTTAATTTTTTTTTTCAAAAATAATTTTTTAAAGGATTATTAATTATTATAATCAACAAAATCAAAACAAAATACATAGTACACAATCTATGTATATCTACTTTCTACTACATGTCCTATCTAGCCTTTACAAAACTTCTTTAATGTAGTAGCCTTAACATGTATATAAAACAATCCAATCCAGTACAAATATATATTGATTCAGTGTATTAGCGCAATACTTAGTATCCATCATTACCACTTTTCCTAATCATATCTATATAATTCTAACATTATTTACATGCCATCCTTTCCGTTTCCCTCCCTTGCAATGATCTCCCATTGGTTGGTATGCATGACTAAATGCATGACGCGTAGGACGTAATCATCTTCTTTTTTGAAGTATCCATAGGTTTTACCTTTTCATTGGACGCCACTTGTTACAAGCAGATGTGACTCTTAATCATACACCAAACAGATTTGTATATATAGTATATAACAAGGACTTTAATCTTGATACAACAAATAATAAACTTTCAATTAGATCTTGGTTTACATTACTCCATTTCTAAAATTCCCTCCTCCCTAAGTCTTTCAACATGCATCTGCACCATTTCACATTCAGGCTATGCTGGGCACGTAACATTATCATATAAATTCATTTGAGTTTGACAAAATTATTTACAAATTATTAATGTATAGAGGAGTAAAAATGACTATTCTTGTTTCTGGATGTAAGAAATGCCTACTGCAGATGACAACAATGAATAACAGTTGACTGAGGGGCACTCAACATGTTAAAACAAAATGTACTTTTAGATTTAATAACGTATTGTAATGATATTTATATCATGGCCTGCAACTAAAGAACAAAATGAATTATAATTATTTATGTTATATTTTTTTTAGTCACATTCTCATTATCAAATAAATATCTATATTTTTAAAATGTTAATGCAATAGAATTAGAGATATGCTTATTGTGTCAGAGTGAAAGCTTATGTAATTTTAATATATGCTCCAGAATTTAATGTTATGCCTTAAATGATATTGTATTGCTCAAAATTATTATTTTTCAGTGTCATAACTATGCAGTTTCCTGCCTTTAAAAAGAAGGAAAATCTGAAAGTTTTAAGGTTAAAGAAGAAATTGTACAATGCAAAGATACTTGAGATATATAAAAGAAAAGAAAGTTCAATGTTTTTAAGAGGAGCTAAAGAAAAGACAACTTTTAAATGAGAAATTACAAGCTCACCTAAACAAATATGATGGTAAATATATTTACTCTGTAGTTTAGTGACAAGAATATATTATAATTTGCAAAACAATCATTGCTAAATAAAATTGAAGTAATATATTATTCTTTGGTGCACTACCCACATGACACTCTTCTTATTTGTTTGGCAATAGTAATAGATAATATTTCTATCAACGGGAAACAAATTTTATGTTTAATACATGATTGTAAAAAGTATATTTATATTATTCAGATTTACCTTTACATCTGTTCTGTTCCAAAATATCCTAAATGTATATGATTTTGATAGATAGAAAACTGCCAAATATGTCCAAATTATCTTATTTCAAATACATAAAATGGGTATGAGTTTGTGTGGTGCATCTGCATTAAAAGTGAAAACAATCAGAAACAAAAGGATGGAAACCCAGTGATTGGAATATATCATTAGACCTACTTCTAGGATTAGATAAATATTAAAGTATGGAAGTATGATTTTACATATATATATGGGTTCCCAGTAATTTTATCCCCAGCCACTTCATCTCCGGTCATTTCATCCTCGGTCACTTCATCCCTGTCATTTAATCCCCCCGCCATTTCATCCCCTGGTCATTTCATCCCCTGTTATTTTCATTATCTGATCATTTTATCTAACGAATAGTAGTTGTAAAAATCATGAAATGAGCAATACTTAATATATTCATTTTTATTTAAATGACAAAAGTGTAACACATTAGATAAGAATAAAATTAAAATGCCACTAAAAGCTATCAATTTTAACCTGTATAAATATAGAGGTAATGTAGAAAAGTGTTATCCTAATATGGGTCAAGTCAGCCTTTATTAGAAAAAAAAAAAAAATAAAACCTTATTTCAAGTCTAAAAATGACGCACCCTATTTCAAGAAAGAGTGATTCAAAAATTAAATAAAATGAAACATGGCCGTACTTCCACCACACCTTGGTCTTTGATGATAAGTTATCAGCGTCACGGTCATAATTATTCTAATCGCACTTCTATCTCTCAAATGATTTTCACTACTTCCATCAAACCTTGGCCTTTGATCATTACGCCATGAGCAGAATAATATAATATTACATCCCCTACATCCAATAGAAGCTCTATAGCTAATTACTTACCCAGATTTACAATGTATTATAAGATTTCTCATCAAGATTGCAAAGTGGAAGGGGAAACCACTATAAACGCATTAGTAACATGTCAAAATATATCAAAAAGCATTCTACATAATCATATTTATATAGTAGATGAAATGTGGGCTTAAAGCCAAAGCCTTAACAGCACAATTAATTAATGAAAAAAAAAAATATTTAAATGGAGATGAAATGACCGGTCACCATATATATATTTATATTTATTTATTTATATTTATTTTATAAAATTGTTAATAGTTACTTGAATTACCCTAGAATCTAAATCTAGATCTATATTATCATATAAATTATTGACCTATAATATATGTAGTCTAGATCAGTGGTTCCCTAATGTGACTCATGAACCCAATTTATAGTATAAACTTGCCCTAGGACCCACCAAGGGAAAAGTTGCATAAATTCATAATTTTAAAAGAAATTAAATAAAAAAATTACTTGAGGGAATGGGTTGAGATTATTATGTGGCTTAATGTTTGTGAGTCTCAACTGCAAATCCTTTACCAGCACTAATTTCTAGTTCTTTTTTCTTGATGACTAGGCTCATAATGGTACTATACTAGATAATATTTATTTGTGTTTGGTATGTAAGTTTGTCCACTTGCTAATTGGTTCAACACCTAGGCAGGAATGTCATTTGGGGTTAACAAGCAAGACAATTTGTGTCACTATTTTACATTTTTGAAACTATTTTGGAAATTACAAACATTAACCTCTTCCCACATTTGAATTGTACATAAAAAGTTTTGAAAAAAACAACAACAGATATTATGCTTTCAGTTTTTATTAAATTAATTGGTAACTTTGTAGTTTTAAATGAGTTTTATTTAATTTGGCAAATAAATCTGTCATATAGTTCTGTCATTTTTTTTAGTTCATCAAATTTTGATGCAAATCAGTGTCTTTGCTTTCCAGGAATTCTAACACTGAATCTAAGAGAGCATAAAATCACATAAAAACATGCACTTTTTGATAAGCAATGTACTACTGCCAGAAGTAAATAATTCTAGTCTTCATTATTTTCCAAACAAAGTTGAGCAAATAATCTCTCATTGTAAATGAAAATACATTTGGTACAGCTTGCTTTCAGTTCTTTCATCCCCGGTCATTTCATCCTTGGTCACGTCATCCCCGGTCATTTCATCCCTGGTCATTTCATCGCAAATTAAATATTTTTTTCTTATTTATTATTTAATTGTGCTGTTAAGGCTTTGAATTTAAGCCCTCATTTCATCTCATATATAGCTATGATTATTTTGAATGCTTTTGATATATTGTGACATGTTATTTAATGTGTTTATAGTGGTTCCCCTTCCATTTTATATGATTGAGAAATCTTATTATAGGGTGTGTATGGCACTTCTATTGGATGTGGGGGATGTAATATTATAATACTACCCTTCACATGACATAATGATCAAAGGTCAAACTTTGGTGAAAGTAGTGGATATCTCTTGGAAGATGAGAACTAAATAAGGTTGTTTTTTTTTTCTAATAAAGTCTGACTTCACCAATCCTTAGGATATCAGGTCGGCTATATAAGTTTTGTTTTGACTCCTTTTAAATATTAAAGTTGTAAATTGTGTTATAGAACTTAATTTGTATACATTTCATATTTCTATCGATATTTCATTTCTACATGTATATGTAAATTTGTTTATTGATATTCACTTTAGATATCAACACTGGTATATTTATGTGGACATAAATACCTGTTTATACTATAATTTTGTCATGATAAGGTTTCTATAGCCTTTAAAATTGATTGAGAGCTTATTGGGTAGATCTGATCTAAATTTTCCCACCCCACTCTGTCTTATTGATGTAGATAAAAACAAAACCCCATTTTTATATGACCTCTATATTTATACATGTTGTTTTTTGTATTGTTTTTAATGGTTTTTAATTGTATTCGTATCTAATGCATTACACTTTTTTGTCATGTAAAAAAAAATATATATTAATAATTGCTTATTTCACAATTTTTACAATTACTATTTTTTAGATAAAATGATCAGATGATGAAGTGACTAGTGGATGAAGTGACCGGGGAGGAAATGACCGGGATTTGCTTTCAGTATGTGAGATAGTCTTATTATCTTCATTTTATTGCTGGTTTGACAGTAGGAACAGAAATAAGTCAAGGGTCTTTTACATGGTGTGTGGTGGCTGAATGGTAAAGCACTTGGCTTCCTAACTGATGGTCCTCGGGTTCAAATCTCAGTGAAGTCAGAATTTTTAGGACACTCCTTAGTCCAATAACTCAGATGGGTACCTGACATTAGTGTTGGGAAAGTAAAGACAGTTGGTCATTGTGCTGGCCACATGCCACCCTCATTAACCATTGCCTTAGAAACAGGTGATCTTTACATCATCTGCTCGATAGATTGCAAGGTCTGAAAGGGGTACTTTACTTACTTGCTTACTCTACTAAAGCTTTGACATTGAAAAATCTTTTTTATTAATTCTGTAAATAATATTTCACCTCTCCTGTTGGTTTCCTAACATTGAGCAAATAAAATTTATTGAAAAAAACATTCTCTTATTGAACAAATCTAACATAGACTAAAAGTAAAGCTTTGTTTCCTGGCGACCCTTTAAACTGTAGAAAACATTCAGTTGATTTTGATTTAAATACAAAACAAATTGTCTACATACTGAGCCATGTATTCAATCCTTTTTGTACATCCATCGGTATGTTGAAGGCTGGCTTGTGCAATACAGTAGTTATTACCTCACTGGTACAATAAATTCTTCCCAATGGTGTACAGCTTTCTGGACTTAGCAACGTAAAAAGAAATGTTATAAGAAACATGCAGTCCATCAAGATCTTGCTTAAACACTAAATCTAGTTTTTTAGAAATAAACAGAATGTGTATTAACCAGCACCTCAGATCACAACATAATAATTTTAAATTGAACCTTGCAAGGACCTCCTGATGTTACTCAGGAACCCACAAATTTTCCACGGACCCCCTAAATGATGTTGAAGACTCATGGGAGTACGTTCTGACCACTTTAAGAACCACTGGTTTAGATTCTCTAGATAGTCAAGACCTAGATGCATATCTCTAGATAGTCAAGATTCTAGACCTAGATGATCATCTAGACTATACTATAATTTATAATTATTGGACTTAATAATCACTATAATAATGATTTTAATCTAAGGTCTAAAATATAGACATCCTAAATAGAACTTTTGACTTTGTCAGAACCATTGACTAAGATGTGAATGTAGAACATGAAGTAGAGCTGCTTGTAGAAGAAATAAAGTGCCTTGGAAAAGAAGCTAATCATTTTAGTTTCATCATTTATATCTCGACTTATAATGTTTAGTAGATGGAGTAGCCTTTAGGATTTATTTATTGGAAATGCCATTACTTTGAAGAGTTGAAACCTCTATTTGAATGACTAGAATAACACATTAATTGATGTAGGACTTTTAAAAAAAAATTGCTTTTATGTAATCCATCCTTTCACGATTATAGCTTGCTCAGTGCACTATGATTCAATCTCTTTTGTGTTTTTTTCACATGCTGGGGGGCAGGGAGGGGGGGGGGGGGTTATGGAAGAACATTTTTGTTCTGTTTTCTGGGGCTTAGCAAACAAAACTCAGCTTGAGTTGGGATTCAAATTTTAGCCCATTGATAAGGAGCCAATTGGTTTATGCCACACATCCAACAAAGGAATATCTGTTTGGGAAGGAAATTTGTATGTGTGAAAAAGGTCACACATTTATTAACTTTTTATCTCCATAATTATTTTCCACGTTCTGATGGAATTCTCCATTTTGCTCAGAAGAATTTCAGTACCCATTTTTTGATTAAGCTTTAATGATGTTTTTGTTTGTTATCAGAAAAGTTTTATTTCGTATAGATTTAAAGGGTAATGCATGCTCTATTAAAATAAGACAAAGTAAAGTTTCTAAAAGCAAACACTAATTTAATTAAATTACTTCAAATCAACGATGGTATCGTCACTTAGGAGAGAAAAAGTTAAAATTTCATCAGCTATTTTTTTGTTTGTTTGTTTACAAAATATTTGTAGAAAAGTACATTTCTAAAGGCTAAAAATCATTATTTCCATTTGCCATTAATGGCTACAAGTAGGTGATAGGAAGAAGAAATCTACAAGGCTTGGTCGTTTTACATTAATTATTTACTAATGAAATTTAAAGAAAAACCTTATACACTTACAAAAAAAAATATTGAGTTACTGGCTAAACTGTGTTGTTAATTTTTCAGGAGCTGGTGGTAAATATGAGGTGATATTTGGAACTTTGTTTAATGATGACAAATGTGCAACTATATTTGAGGCTCTGGTTGGCACACTCCGAGCTGCTTAAAAGAAGAAAATCATAAAGTATGATGGAGAACTTTCTTTGCAAGGTGTTCACGACAAAGTTATTTCATTGTGCTGACAGCATTTAGCACATAATGTTAAGTTTCTTCTTGTAAGTGCTAGTAATTGACAACCATTAACTAAAACATGCCTTCAAATGCATTTGTATTTAGCTATTTAGCAATTTTTCTTTTTGTTATATGTTTATATAAAATTGTTAAAATCTTTGATTTAATTTATGGGAACAAGCACTTTGACCTAAAAAAAACATTGTAAAATCAGCCTATTTTATATAGCTTTTCTTCTCTGCTGTATTGGCAATTCAACGACTTAGCTGAGTTTAAGTCATTGCTTAACATGACTGACTAGATTGACTCATGAAATGCATAAGAGGTAATTATCTTCTTTTTTTGAAGTGACATCTGTAATATATAAGATAACATAAAATTCTGCTTAGAGTAATGTAGAAGTCTGTGATGCTGATTTCAAGCTAAACAAAAAAAAATATGATAAAAAGGTGTATGTTTGTTCAGCTTTTGATAGAACTTTGACTGTGTTAAAACAATTAAATTATTATTTTAAAAAAGTTGTAATTTTAACAACTTTTTTCAGTTTATAGGTAGTTACAATTGTTATAACAAAAAAAACATGTATAAATATTACTATCTTTTTTTCATCACCACTTATGCCTTTATGAATTTTTTTTAATATTCATGCTATTATTAATTTGTGAATATGATTTAACTTTTCAAGACCGTAATGATGCTGACAGCAACCAGTCTCCCGGCCGTGCTAATGTAATGACGCTTCCAGCGTCCGATCACTATTTCCCTGTTTACTTCTTTTTCTTTTCTAATCCACGTTTTTAATCCCTTAAATGGTTTAAGGAAACGCTAGAGCGGCCATTTTGAAAGTTTTTTCCTTCTGATAGTTTGTTGATCTAAGCTGTTTTTATTGTTCTAAATATTTTTTTTTGTAAGTGACTAGTGAATTTTTCGTTTTTTTGCAACAGACATCATGGCTGACAGGCCTTCTTGCCGTTTTACTGCTGATCAGGCTCTAAATATCTTTTTAGATACGAATGATAATTACATGAGTGACTTAGACTTAGAGTTAGATAGAGATTCTAGAACTAGAAAGTTATAATGAAAGCGATTTTCAGACTCAAGCGAGTCTGATAGTGAATTATTCATCCCTTGATCTAGTAAAAGTAGTAAACGAAAGGGGGTGTCACCCCAGCCATGCCCTAGTAGATCTAGAAAGAAACCTCACTAAAAGTGTAAATATTGATCAAGTTTAACAAAGTTATGTTTTTTAAATAGATAATTGGATAGAGTTTAATATTTCATACAAAACTAATGATTGAGGACTGTTGGAATATTCTTTTTTTACTGGGAAAGTCAGTTTTTAAAGATCAAATTTAAAAAAAATAAATTTTTCATCTCTAAAATTACCTAATTTTTTTTTTCCAGCGACTATATATAACATTGAAAGATAAATTATCTTGTAGTACATTCAATTTCCAACAAAATTTTATATAACATGTCTATGTTTTAACAAACAGAAAAAACAGTAGGACGTTTATAAAAAGGCTTATGTGATAAAAATTGTGGGGAAAAAAAATAATTTTGGTAGAATGAGAAAAAAATTACGGTTTTTAAGAGTTTAAGTATAAGATTTCTCTATTACTTAAGAAGATTATATTTACAAGCTATTAATGGACTTTGTTAGCTTTAGTTTTAAATACATCAAATTATATGAAATGTTGACAATTTGTTTATATTTGTAAAAATGCTGTAATTTATATTAAACTGCTTGATATACTGGGTGATCAATTTACATCTCAGTAATGAAGAAGATATGACTTATAGATATTTATTTTATTTGCACAACTATTATTGTGAAAATGGGTTACAATAAACAGAACTATTAGCTTCTAGCAGGTTGGTATGTATTAGTATTCAATTACACACTGCCATAACTATTTTTCTAAATAAAAAAATATTGAATATGTGATTGTTCAACGGTTTGGAACTCTTTGTATTAAATAACCTTTGTGTCAGTCATGCCCTACTTTTGACTCCTGTGTGTCTTGCTCGTTGATGCAATCATTTATACATTTTGCTTATTTCATTTCCTTTATTTTAAAAGTCAGTAAAAAAATAAAATAATTTTTATTGTTAATATTTGAATTGATGTATTGTTGTTCTTTTGTTCTTAATATTACATTGAGTGCGTCAGTTATCTCTCTTTTGTTATTTCATGTTAGTTAATGAAAGTTAAATTGTGTTAATTTTAATGATTGCTATTCATGTAGAATTGTAGATCCATGCAATGTAGCACTATGCCCCCTTTTTCAGACAACACTTAACACTATAATAAAATCATGCTTTAAAAAAATGTTTCAGTTATTTACATACAAAATGCATTTCTCTCATTAAAACAAAATGAAACATATAGGTAAAGTGTTAATAGAATTTTTATCCTTATAACAAAATTTTTGGGGAAAATAACAACACCACTTAGAAAGTGTTCTAAAAGCATACAACATATCACATCCTTTATTAAAACAAGATCTGAAGATGCCACGATTTGAACCTGGGACCCAGGTTCAGAAGTCAAGCGCTTTACCATTCAGCCACTAATGGGTACCTGACATTAGTTAGGAAAAGTAAAGGCAGTAGTTGTGCAGGCCACATGACATCCTCATTGATCTTGAGAAACAGATGAACTTTACATCATCTGCCCTATAGATCAAAAGTAACTTTTTAAAAATAGCCTACCCTGTTGTTTTTTTTTAATTTTTATTTATTTTTACTACTAATAAATAGTTTTTAAAAATGTATTTAAAATTTCCTTTTTTTTATATATTGTTGGAAAATTGTGTTATAAGTATCCATTCATCCCAATGGCACTACAGTTCATGGAGGGCCCTGGTCTGCTCTAGCACATCTTTCCAGTATGATCTACTATGCCAAGACTTTTAGCTGTTGTAGAAGCCAGCGTACTCGTGGTCTGTGGTGGTTTATACAGATGAACAATGTTTGTTCCTCTGTTCTCTAACATTCTATCGAGTTGACCTCCCAAACATTATCTGTTCCTTTTTATCTCCGTTTCTATGGAGGGGTCTTCGTATGGCTGGTATATTTATTAGTTTGTGCAAGTCCTCCATTCGGTTTTCTAATGTATAGCACCATAAGTTTTCTGAGGATTTTACTTTCTGATGTATTGAGCAGATTGTCTATTGTCAGCGTCCAGGTGTCACTTGCAATAGAAAGACACCATCAAAGAATGGCATAAAGCATTGAAAAGGATTTTAGTCAAGCAGAAAGATAGAGAGAAATGGAGAAAGATGTTCTGCAAATCATGTGTGGTGCCCCAATGGTTCAACAAAGGGGAAGGTGGTGTTGAAGGTGTAAAACCAAACATTTCATAATTCTGAAAAAAAAAATTAACATTTGCACACCCCTCTTTGTATACTAGTCTGACTATGTCGATAATAAAGGTTATACTGATATGTATGGAGGTCTATTTGGGTTAAAAATATTTAAGATCTACTTAGGCTCTACTGATATAAAGATTTACTTAGGTTAAAATGATTTAAGATCTACTTAGGCTCTACTGATATAAAGATTTACTTAGGTTAAAATGATTTAAGATCTACTTAGGCTCTACTGATATAAAGATTTACTTAGGTTAAAATGATTTAAGATCTACTTAGGCTCTACTGATATAAAGATTTACTTAGGTTAAAATGATTTAAGATCTACTTAGGCTCTACTGATATAAAGATTTACTTAGGTAATAATGATTTAAGATCTACTTAGGTCTTAGGCTCTACTGATATAAAGATTCAAATGCGGTACTATCATAACCATACATGTGTGCCTATACCTGTTGATCTATCTTATTTAAAATATAAAAAATATTATTTCCCTTTTTCCATTGAAATCCTCGTTACTAAGTTAGACTACTGAGAATACGTTTGTTGATATCTGTATTACAAGAGTTATGGTCCGTTGTCTAAGTATGCTACTTTTATGTTATTTACCGGTGTGTCACTAAACTTTATGTGAGTCATTCTAGTGGTATATCACTGCACTGGTGTGTCATTATACCGGTGTGTCACTCAACTTTATGTGAGTCATTCTAGTGGTATATCACTGCACTGGTGTGTCATTATACTGGTTTGTCACTCAACTTTATGTGAGTCATTCTAGTGGTATATCACTGCACTGGTGTGTCATTATACCGGAGTGTCCCTCTACCGATGTGTCACTCAACTTTATGTGAGTCATTCTAGTGGTATATCACTGCACTGGTGTGTTATTATACCGGAGTGTCCCTCTACCGATGTGTCGCTCAACTTTATGTGAGTCATTCTAGTGGTATATCACTGCACTGGTGTGTCATTATACCGGTGTGCCAATCTATTTTACTTGTATAGATTCGTAAAATGTTTGACATGTCTCTGACGTTCATTTAAATCTAAAGAGAGTCAACACTCTAATCAAAACCTCCCGAATGACGACGGGACCGGGTAGGGTAGGAGCCCGAGACCAGAGAGACGATCCAATGACCAAGCAGCCATCGGTTAATGCGAGAATGACCAAGCAGCCATCGGTTAATGCGAGAATGACCGAAAGTTGAAAGTTATGTGTGACGACTGTTGACATTTAAGTTATGTACATGAATCTTGATACGACCTAATTTTTTTTTTGTTTCGTCTGAAAGTTCTCCTTTCAGAACATACGGTCAATAGGGCAGATGATATAAGGTCATCTTTAGTTTCTTTGGCCAGAGGTTAACGGGGAGGGTGTCATGTTGCCAGCACAACGACTCACCGCCACTCAGCCACCGCGTTTTTTTTCTAAGGTTTTAGCAGAACTCAGTGACGCGTAGATACATAGAAAAAAACTAGTTAAGTCTCCATAGAAATTAATTCAATAAAGTGTAACAAAGCAAAGTCTTATATCCTTAGCTCACAAAGAAATACTATTCTCTGCTTTTAACATTTGAAAGAGATGAAGAAAACAACAAGATTGGCTGAGAAATTGGACGAGCTTTGCATCCTGTGGGAATGTTTTACTCAATAGCTTCAAACAACGAACTTTTCTTTTTGGTGGCGCTTTTTTCTTTGTCAGAATAATAACAGCTGCATGATCTTTTGGTATGGGTTTCAGATTGATCTAGTCGTTTGGATGGTCCAGAGTTGGACTCTTTATTGGCGCTTCCATCTTTGGTCATAATCTTTATTTTTAAAGCTACGTCCAAATTAATTAATTTTTTTTAGTTTTGGACAAAGTCAGAGAAATTACCTGACAGAAAAAAACGGTATATACGAAGTAAGGAAGTTCAGTTAATTAATTTCATATAACATTACATCTGAGAAACTTGTTGAAAATTTGTTGAAATCTTCCCCAAAGTAGAATTAATAAACTGTTTAATTGGCTGGGTAGATTTTTCAGGATGTAAAGACGATCTATCTACAAGACTTTTAACTGCCTTTCGTTAAGCCATAAAGACTGACCCACTTTACCTGGATATTAAGCAATAGCAAGCCCAATTATATCTTCTTTTTTAAAATACATCAGTTGATTGCAAAAAGAAAGGGGGGGGGGGTGCGTCAAAATCATCCGGTCCAAAAACTAGTTGTGTGCCATATTATGGGTCTTCATTTCTACGTATCTTAAAGTGTACATTTTGATAAGGCATCGAATCGATTTAATATCGTATTCAACAGATAGTTACATAATAACAAACTCTCTTCAGTTGGTCTTTAATTGGTTTAAATCAAATCGTTTTTATTCAGATCCGAGTATGATAACACTAAACGAATTCTGTGTGAGTTAACGGAATAGAAGTCCGCATTTGGGTTTGAAGTTCACCAGAAGCACTGTGTAGGGATCTAGCCTATTACAATTTTACAGAAAATCTGCTAGACTTACACTGTAAATTTAGTCCGTAAAAGATGCTTTTATAAACGTTGAGGATTAAATCGCGACGCTCCATGGACAATTTTGTATAAAAGACTATTTTGAAAATCCTTACGTTTTATACTAATTCTACTCGCAATTTGAAGCGGTCCGTTGGACGTCAAGCGATATGGCCAATGAAGGTCCCTGCCCACTGAGCATTCAGAAAAGGTCATATATATATATATATCAGTGTTATAGTTTGAATGATCTTTGGTTATTGTTGAGACTAAAGCTGTAGGATATTTCGTTTGTGTACCTATGTACCTTGGTCACATAACAAGGGGGAGGTGAGGAGCTCGAGTTCAAATCCCGACTCAAGCAGGGTTGTGTTGCACGGAAACCTCCCAGATATCCCCCCCCCCCCGCTCCAACTGGTCCACAAAAGAAACTGGACCGGTCTGCTATAAGCATGAAAGATGCGCTTTATAAATGTATATAACACCTATTGTACTTGATCTTGTAAATGTTCCAAAACAAAACTTTTTTTCCCCCACCAGCAGACAACGGAACCATTACAGAAACAAAGTCAGATTGCCTACACTCATTGAACCGCATTTTATCTGGTGATTTGTGTGTGTGTGTGACGTTTTACACCATGTTATGTAACATGTCAAAACCTCTACCCAACCATTTTTTTTGTTGTATAACTTAAAAAAATAACAAATTTCCCTTTTTATAACTATTGTTCGAATGTATGTTTTGCAGTGTGGAAATGCTGGTGAGATTCTATACATTCTTAATGAGTGCAGGCCATCAAAAAACACAAAGCCCCACCTTCCCTAACATGTAATAATAAACTAGAAGTCTAAATGCTTGTTGGCGTTAAACTAATAGAAGTCAAAATGCTTGCTGTTATTCTCTGACACTGCTATGGTTGAGCTTCGTTAAAGGGAAAAAAATGTATTGTAGTCATCTTATCAGTGTCAACTGAGAAATTTTCTGATGATGTGTTAGGTCTTCGACAGCACTACCCTTTGATAGATATCGGCAATCTTATTATTGATGTTTAAGATCTCGAATGTGTATGGTTGACATAGCAAAAGGGTGTATTGTTATTTAAGGTAACTTCAATAGTCGCTTAGACTCTAAGCTTAGGTTGTCATATTTTGTTCTTTTTCACTTTCACTTTATAGTATTATTAATATTATCTAGTATGTATGTGCACAACGACTTCTGATTTTTAGTGGCCCCCGAAAGGGGAAAAGACGCTATTAGTTTTGTGTGAAATGTCTGTCCGTCTGTCCGTCCGTCCCGTTTAGATCTCGTAAACTAGAAAAGATATTGAAAATCCGACATCACAGTACTTTAGACCATTCAAAGTTCGGATGCAACGGCTACTTTTTTTTTCTGAAAGTGAAAAATCTAATTTTTAAAATCACTTATGCAAGCAGTTTTTTAAATAGAAAAGGCTAATTAGTATGCATTAAAAGTTAGACCTAATTTAAAACGAATAGTAATCTCATAAATATAATTTTCCTGACCATATATAAGTATGGCATACATATAAACTTTTTTTATTTTTTTTTATTTTTTTAAAAGGATTTGAATAAGAGATTGAGCCTTTTCAAAACAATTAGATTATAGGACTTGGGCCAGGGGAGGCGCGGTGGCTGAGCAGTAAAGTGATTGGCTTCGAACAGGGGGTCCCGGGTTCGAATCCTGGTGAAGATTGGGAATTTTAAACTTTGGAATCTTTGGGCGCCTCTGAAACCACTCAGCTGTAATGCGTACCTGACATTAGTTGGGGAAAAGTAAAGGCGGTTGGTCGTTGTGCTGGCTACATGACACCGTAGGCCACAAAAACAGATGAACTTCTGCCCTATAGACCACAAGGTCTGAAAGGGGAACTAGTTAGGCCAGGTTCAAATCTAACTTTCACTTTCTGCCCATTGGGGCACTAAGCTTCATTCTCCATCCTTATCTCTCATTTGTCTTTGATATAATTTCATTCGGACGTTCTATCTGAAAACTTTAAAGCCTGCCTGGGTGGACCACTTCGGGGGCCGATTTTGAGTTTGTGTTTCCACACAAACTGTCTTTTGTAACTTTGTTTTTTTTTAAATTTAACTTGTACCTTTTTACTTAATACACAAATATAGATAAATATATTATTCAAATCTGAACAATACAATGATCTTATGCTGTACTGCGGGATGGTCAGGTTCACATATTAGTAAAGGTAGGCGGTGGTCCAAGAATATAGACAATTAGACAAGAAGCATTAACCCATTTACGTACAAAAGCAGGTAAAGCAGATCGTGGCTAGTGTTAAGAAAGCCATAAACACTATCACAATTGGTGAAGTTGGGTACACTTCTGCCAACACGTCTGAATTGCCATTTTAGCACTGGTCAGTGTCACCTCGACCTTATCCTTAAACCTGATAACATTTCTTTTTTGCTTTTATTTCAAAAAATAGTACTGTCAATGTCTTAATGAATGAACATATTGCTTTGTTCCTACTGGATAGATTTCTTTTTCCATAAGGTTACCAGGTGTCCTCCTTTTCGGGGTTCTGTCCTTCGGCATTGTCCTATTGTCCTTAATTACGAAAATGTCCGTTTTTTTCCACTCCGCTGTTTACAACAATTGGCAATTATCTATCGATCGAGTGCCTTCCATCATATCTTCTGGTTTCAATGCATAAACTCACCCCCAAAGCAGCAGATAGATGACAGCACATCAGTTTGACAAACTCCTACTTGAACAGGTGATCTAGTTTTAAGGCTATTTAAAAGAGACCTATTACTATGTGCTTTTTGTTTCTTACAAAGCTTTACTTTCTCTGTCTATCTGTCTGTCTGTCTGGTCAAATGTTTGTACTCTTTATTTTTCCCACACCGCATCTGGGATCAATGTGAAACTTTACACAATTGTTTCCCGTAACCGTCGAAACAAGCAACAATTTTTAAAATACTCAATTAGTTTATTACCTATTTGTAATTATTTGTTTTTGTATCGAACAAGGGCAAGAAATTCTATTTGACAGTTGTGGTTTAAGCTGAATTAGTCCCCCTGAGGAAGCAGGGGCCCTGTGTGCAAAGTAACAAAAAATATCCCTTGCTTACCCCGCTCCGAACTGGTCTAGACAAGGGATGGGTTCATAGAGGATTTTAAAAGCTAAAAGCATGAAACTGCATTAAATAAAAACAATTGGTAAAAATATTTTTAATCGCACAGATACATTATTGTTAATGAATATCTAATGCAAATTTAATCACATGACTGATCCAAACTATTTGATACAATTACGCTTAATATAAGCTTTTTTAAAAACAAATATCATGTTTTGCATATATATTTTGTATTTCGAGCATAATTCTAAGTGTTTGGAAAAGCGCCTAAACTGATGAACGCGCAGTGGACAAAGAGAGAAAGATACTCTTTAAAGAGAGACAACTCTTTTCACAAAGGCGCCCACTGTCTCCAAAAGATGTGCCAAGAGTTTAATAAGTATGCTTGCTATTATAATGATGTACTACTGGGAATAGTCGCTGTCTCTGAGAAATACAGCCTTTGATTTTAATGTCAAATATAGTTAATATTTAGAGGCACGGTGGCTGATCGGTAAAGCGCATGGGTTCGAATCCTGGGATTTTTTAATTTCGAGATCTTTGGGCGCCTTTGAGCCAAACAGTTCTATAGGGTACCTGACTTTAAATGACGTTGGTCATTGTGCTGTTCACATGACACCCTCGTTAACCATAGGCAACAAAACATATGGATCACAAGGTCAGAAAGAGTAATTATAGTGTGAGATTAGTTTTCAAAGTTTTTTCTGTCTTGTTTTTGGTTCTTGTGTCCTCCTTTGTATACAAATATAAATACGAATTTCTACTTCGAAATTGTAATCTACATTGATAATGTGTTGCAGCAAAGATAGTCAGCCTTTTTTTTTATTGCCAAAAGGATTAACGAAGCTTCCAATTATTTTATCGGATCATAAATATGTCAAGGTTTTCATAAGTCTGTGCTTTCTTCCTTACTAGATATACATACAAATCTTTTGTGTGTTCGGTTATTTCACCCCCGGTCACTTCAGCCTTTGGTAATATTATCCCAAAGTAAATATTTTTAAAGACATTATATAATAGTGTTGTGAAGGCTAGTACTAGTATTAATAGTTATTATCCATAGGGAATCTTGTCTTAAAAGTTGTGCATCCCACGAACTAAAACACTATACTTTCATGCTCGTTCTTTTTTTTCACTGATGGCTAGTATCTTCTTTGCGATGGTCAAATCTTAAATCCTCACCCAGACTGTGTTTTTTTTTTTTTTAACATTTTTTTTCTTAAGAAAGTTTTAATTGAACAGGTGTCTACAAGTGGGGTTTGTTTTTTACCAATAAGCTTACAAGCAGCAGTTTATCTAAACCAGCGGCTCTCAACCTTTATAGTGCTAAGACCTCCTAATTGTATTCTTCAACCTACAACCGTAATTTTTTGTTACATTGATAGGCCAAGGTAAATGGAATATTACTAATTTTATTAAATCGTTATCGTAACTTCCTTATCTAATTTATGATGTAAATATTTTAATTGGTAGAATTAGAGCGCAGCTAAAGCTTTATGTAATTGTAATTAGTGTAAAATAAATATTTTATAATTAAATTGCTAACAAAAGTTTTATCTTTATGATTTGCATTTAATAACTTTTCTATTGCGTATTTATCATATTCATGTGCATAGTTGTGTGACAACTTGAGAAGTATGGCGAAGCATGGAGGATGATATTGAATAAGGTACAAATTAATACAAATTTGTAAATACGCCAACTTTAGAGGAAAAGTTGTTGTTTTTTTTGTGTGTGTGGAAATCTTTGGCATCATCCTTCTACATCAAATGCACTTCATTATTTAGACTTGATAAACACGCTGGAAAACCTTCGCCAAGATATAAGAGAAATACTGTTAGAACTGGACGAAGAAGGCGCACCACAATCTCAAAATGGGATATGGCTGCAAACACGACATCAAAAAGCCATCATTTTTAGCTGCATCGCTTTTGATGAGCCCAATAACCTCTAGAAAGTTTAAACAGGATGTCATGTAGATTTCCAAGTTGGGTGAAATTTCACTCGCACGCTTGTACACATTTTTTTTATTAACAGAAATTACCCTTGTAGTCGGTCTGTCAGATTCAATGCTCTTTTTCTTATAGAAAGCAGGTAAGGTATATGTTTTATTTTCATCCAGATTTGTTTGCCAAAGTTGAAGCTTCATTTGGAGGAGTGGATCTTTTCACACAAATCGAGGCATAATGTATTTGATCCGCGTATTGAAAAAAATATTCAAGGTGACAAAGATAAGCTATTTTCTGTATTTTTGCTTTCTGATAAAAAAACAACAACAAACAAACTTCTTCACAAAGATTTTTTAAAAAACGCTTTTTAGAAGTTTGCCTCTCGATAACCAGGTCACATAAGTGAGAAATAGTACAACATATTGAACGCATCAAACTCAGTACAAGGTTGTTTGTAACTATCAATGGAAAAAAAGGAACCTGTCTAACTTCAAACAATGATGTGACACGAACTCAAAGGACTATCTGTATCCTCTAGCCAAGTATCTGTCTTCCTTCACTTTTTATTGTATTCAATTTAATTTTATCGAATACAAATCAATCTGAGTAGGTGATGTCCCTTTGTTTTGTTCTAATAAATACAAATGGATGGTACAAATACGCTTGTTAGAAACGACACAATCAACAAACAAACAAACAAACAAACACAAATCCCCGATGATAAATAGACTAAAAACCCATATTTTCGATGGTCGGGCAGCCGGTATATTTTTTTCTTACGAATTGTTATAAGGGGGGGGAGGAGGTCTGAAGATTTGTGTTGTAACAAAACAAAACAAAACAAAAATCCAATGCAGTAACAGGTACAGGGCTCTACACTTTCGCACATCTGTTGTATTTGCAATGTACTTAGGGCCTAGAAAACATTATTTAAAGGGTTCTCCAAATTAGACATTTTGCGCGCCTCATAGTAGTCGAATATTAATGAGTATATAACCATCGTTCTGTTGGCGTCTAATTCTGACCAAAAAAAAAAAGCCTACTACAAGAGGTCTCGCTTGCAATGAAGATAATATTACGATAACTATGCGTAATAAAGATATTCTTACACTACTTGTATGTCGATTGTCACTCACACACTTTTAGTATCGGCCATACCCCCCCCCCCCCGCCTTACGTTCTTTATTTTACTACATTTGACCTGCCTTTTTAAATAGGATGTGGATGTTAGGAGAATGGTTTCTGGCAGTGAAGTACACCAGAAGACGCTGTGGGAGCTTACAACACTTCCCCATACCCCCCCCCCCCCCTAGCTGACAAGGGAAGGGCCACCAACGTTCCTTTTTCTTTTGCCGAAGTTTGAGAAACTGAGAACTATTGCTCTAGTTGTAATATGACCGCTTATACCGCGTTTATACATAGGATTTAGGGGTTTACTGGGCGTTAGGGTACACGTTAGTGTTTGGAAAGAAATCCCGCCCCCTCCAGTTCTGGATCCACTACTGATCTCACTGTATATTTCATAACTGTCAATAAATGCATCGTCTAGTTTTACCTCCTTTTGTTGAGTGCTTACCTTAGATTTACTACAATCTCTCTCTCTCTCTCTCTCTTTTAAATTCCCATTCAAGCACCCTCTTCTTGTTGTCATGTTACTATGATAGTTTTGTTAGACCCTAACTTCCCCCCTCCTCTTAGCGCTTACAATTCTTTACACGACTCTCTTCTTCTGCTCACTGCCTGTTTGAGAGGTTGTCACTACATCCGCTTAGTGTATACCTCGCTCTCCGCGCCGCCATTCTCACCTGGCGTGATCACATGCAGTGGGCATGGTTTCTGGCTTCAAATCTGCAGCCCGCACTTTTTTCTTTCATTCATAAATTCTGCATTCTAGATATCTCGATCTATGCCATGTTTACTCATCAAACAATTAAACAAATAATTCCAATCAAACAAATAATTCCAATAACATTTCCTATTACGATATTGCCCTGTCGTTGACTTGTAGCACCAAACTGCTGGTAGACAACTAAACCGGCTGTGGGCTTATTATATTTTAACTTATAAAACTTGAAATAACTTGAATCACTTCTTTGTGAACAAGACGTAATATAACTTTGCTTACAATATAGAAAAGATCAAGTTGATATGAGATAAAATCAATGTACTAGACTCAAGTAATAATATTTTTCAACAAAATCTAACGCACTACAATAGCACAACCTTTCAGTCTCACGTTCTGGAGTCGTCTGTCCTCACAAAGACCAAGTGACGAAAATGCCACCAATCTTGCAATCGCTAGCATCTTCCCACCGACACCAAAGAACATCACATTCACACACAGTGGCGTACAGTGGCGAAGCTAGGGTATATGATGCCCAGTGCGGCAGCTCCTCATGATGCCCCCCCCCTTCCTTTTCTAAAAAAATCGAAATAAAACAGCGACATGACTTTTTTTCAACCTAATGTGTATTTATTGTTAAAGTATTGCTAATTTGCAAAAATAAATCAATTTAACAATAAGATACTACATAAATCTGAGCTGCTTTCATGAGGGCAAAATTGAAATCTATTTCTTCCCAACAATTGCCAAATTAGAGAATGGCAAATGTTTTCAGTGTTGATTGTCATTAAGTAATGCTCCGCTTAGTCTGAAAAAAACTTTGCTCGCATAGAAGCTCACTAACCACAATGGTAAGAAATAAAAAAAAGACAATACTTAGAACTGAAGCATCTAGACATTTTTAAAAATTAAAACTCGATATCTCAAGCAGGTCCTTGTTTCAGAAGTTCAAATGCTTCTGAAGAAACTGTAACAAACAGTTGAAGTCTCTGTCTCTCCAGATGAAATTCGTTTTCCTCAATGTCGCTATGTGCACTATCGAGATTGATTTCGATCTGATGATTCAATAGTTGGGATCGCGACACAAAAACATATTGACTTACCACATCATGATATTGATCATATGTCATAGGTTATTCTTTCTGGAACTATCTCGTCCAAACCTACCACATCATGATAGTGATCATATGTCATAGGTTATTCTTTCTGGAACTATCTCGTCCAAATCTACCACATCATGATAGTGATCATATGTCATAGGTTCTTTCTGGAACTATCTCGTCCAAACCTACCACATCATGATATTGATCATATGTCATAGGTTATTCTTTCTGGAACTATCTCGTCCAAACCTACCACATCATGATATTGATCATATGTCATAGGTTATTCTTTCTGGAACTATCTCGTCCAAATCTACCACATCATGATATTGATCATATGTCATAGGTTATTCTTTCTGGAACTATCTCGTCCAAACCTACCACATCATGATATTGATCATATGTCATAGGTTATTCTTTCTGGAACTATCTCGTCCAAATCTACCACATCATGATATTGATCATATGTCATAGGTTATTCTTTCTGGAACTATCTCGTCCAAACCTACCACATCATGATATTGATCATATGTCATAGGTTATTCTTTCTGGAACTATCTCGTCCAAATCTACCACATCATGATATTGATCATATGTCATAGGTTATTCTTTCTGGAACTATCTCGTCCAAATCTACCACATCATGATATTGATCATATGTCATAGGTTATTCTTTCTGGAACTATCTCGTCCAAATCTACCACA
The DNA here is from genome assembly GCA_036873155.1 of Biomphalaria sudanica. Lineage (NCBI taxonomy): Eukaryota > Metazoa > Mollusca > Gastropoda > Planorbidae > Biomphalaria > Biomphalaria sudanica. The sequence continues at coordinate 4,430,133 of JAZGLO010002325.1, read as the reverse complement.
TCATGATATTGATCATATGTCATAGGTTATTCTTTCTGGAACTATCTCGTCCAAATCTACCACATCATGATATTGATCATATGTCATAGGTTATTCTTTCTGGAACTATCTCGTCCAAATCTACCACATCATGATATTGATCATATGTCATAGGTTATTCTTTCTGGAACTATCTCGTCCAAATCTACCACATCATGATATTGATCATATGTCATAGGTTATTCTTTCTGGAACTATCTCGTCCAAATCTACCACATCATGATATTGATCATATGTCATAGGTTATTCTTTCTGGAACTATCTCGTCCAAATCTACCACATCATGATATTGATCATATGTCATAGGTTATTCTTTCTGGAACTATCTCGTCCAAATCTACCACATCATGATATTGATCATATGTCATAGGTTATTCTTTCTGGAACTATCTCGTCCAAATCTACCACATCATGATATTGATCATATGTCATAGGTTATTCTTTCTGGAACTATCTCGTCCAAATCTACCACATCATGATATTGATCATATGTCATAGGTTATTCTTTCTGGAACTATCTCGTCCAAATCTACCACATCATGATATTGATCATATGTCATAGGTTATTCTTTCTGGAACTATCTCGTCCAAATCTACCACATCATGATATTGATCATATGTCATAGGTTATTCTTTCTGGAACTATCTCGTCCAAATCTACCACATCATGATATTGATCATATGTCATAGGTTATTCTTTCTGGAACTATCTCGTCCAAATCTACCACATCATGATATTGATCATATGTCATAGGTTATTCTTTCTGGAACTATCTCGTCCAAATCTACCACATCATGATATTGATCATATGTCATAGGTTATTCTTTCTGGAACTATCTCGTCCAAATCTACCACATCATGATATTGATCATATGTCATAGGTTATTCTTTCTGGAACTATCTCGTCCAAATCTACCACATCATGATATTGATCATATGTCATAGGTTATTCTTTCTGGAACTATCTCGTCCAAATCTACCACATCATGATATTGATCATATGTCATAGGTTATTCTTTCTGGAACTATCTCGTCCAAATCTACCACATCATGATATTGATCATATGTCATAGGTTATTCTTTCTGGAACTATCTCGTCCAACAAAAAATACATTTCCATCCTCAGCTCTTTCTTGTGTGTGTGTGTTAATACAGAATCTTCACCTTTTTCGTCTGGCACCTTGTGGCTAACACTTCTTTGAGGTTCTGCGCTAATCACCTAACCTGAGCACTTGCATTCTGTAAAGGTAACACTGGCTTCAGCGATGTTCTCCCGACTAAAAAGGTCACACTGGCTTCAACGATGTTCTCCCGACTAGTAGTTAAGAATATTATAAATCTTTTACGTTTGAGTGCGCAGTCTCGAATTGACAATCTCTTGGTTTTGAAGGTAGACTTACGTGTCTTTAGTTCAGTTAATACAGGGGCCAAAACCCAAGGTCGGTAAAAAAAATAGACTGCAGAGCAACTAACAATCTGCCTGCTTCAGACCTAGTTCTAGTTTCTAAAGTTTCTATTTTTTTAAAATGAATCCATAACTATCCTAACAACTTTTCCTCTGGCGTTACAGCGCGTTTTAACCAAGCGATTAAGGCTAGTTTCAGTTATTTTGGTGAGGACGCCCTAGCGGTGTGCTGAAGTCGATAAAAAGGTTTTAAACGGTTCAGTGTACCGAAAATGTTACTGAATAATTTCAACTTCAACCCGAACTCCAACCAAACTCAGAGAATGGTTCGAGTAGATAATGAATAGAGATGATGTCAATGAAAGACTACAGACTATGTACCCCGTCAGTATCCATGACAACGTAACCTTAACGTTTGAAAACAGTGATTTAGTTTTGTGATGTAGGTAAACTGTTTAAAAAATCGAAAAATATTTGGCTCATTATCACCTAACATTACAATAGGCTCGTTTTAAATTTGTGGAGACATGTAGCCTACGTGTTTGGTCTGAAAGTAAACTTAGTTCGAAGCAAATGTTCTCTTAGGTATGGATCGTACTTGAATAGTAATTTCAAACCCATAGAAATGACCTAGATTTTGTCTTTGTTATTCTTCTTTAACTTTTTAGCTATGATCATTAAATGCCAAATTCTGCTCTTTTAGAGTCTAAGGCATTTATTTATAAGCTCCAGATCTTAATCAAACTAGCGTACTGAGCAATGGAGTAAAATATGCGTTGATTTTATAGAAAAAAATGTATCCTTAGTTTGATGCCCCTCACCACTTGATGCACAGTGCGGTCCGCACCACTCACACATGGCTAGCTAGCCTCATAATCTAAATTTGCTCAAGATAGTAAGTGCGCAAATTCTTAAAGGTGTAACTAAGAAAGGACGTGACAGTCCGTTATTAAAGTTTCTTGAACTAGAGCATGTCACAGAATTGTCTGTGAGTGAGGCTAATATTCACGGCTCACCGACAGACTTGACAGAGTACAGATAAAGAGTAGGAATAGTGTGACACTGAGATTTATACCTTGTAGGGCGACTTGATACCCATAGGTAGGGGCAGACATAGAAGATTTAGTAGCGTTAGTTTAGTCGTTGGTTTAGGGACTCGGCCTCTATAGAGAGAATGTTTGGGGCAGTCGAGAAAAAGCGCCATGTTTCTGGTGAATGACACATACAGGCATTGGGAGCAAGTCGCCGAGGCTGGCTCGTGGTCTTGGCACCAAGAGATGTGTTGTTGTTTGCCAGAGACAACATGTAGGAAGTATTTCTAAGGGACCAGGGTAAAAGAAAATGTTTTTTTTTTAGTTAAAGCATCAGATATTAGTGGATTATGAAGAAATAGAATTGCGCTTTATCTAATTGTTAGCAACATTTTGGTTATTTTTTATTTGGAGTGACAGTTCTATTCAGCGTCAGTTGGAGCTGGCGACAACCAGAGTCCGACAGACACAGTCTTGAGTCTGGGACAGTCGGCAGAGTGACAATCAGAATAGAGACAGTGACGAAGACCAGTCAGCTAGACAATGAGCGACATAAAGTGATTGACATTAGATGCCATGGACACCGGTACTGAACTCTAGCGCAGTCTGCCCCGTTGGGCCCAGCGCATGGAGGAGTGAGTAGCCGTGGTGGTCAAATTGGCATGGATGACCAGTGGCTGATTTTTTCATTAGGTCTTTATTGCTTATATCTATTATCTTAACAGATAGTTTTACTAGTATATTGTATTGAATATTGATTATCCACTTGTCTTATCTTCTGGATTCATCACGTTTGCTGTTTTCAATTCATTCATCAATCAATTATTACGTTTATCTATATAGTTTTTTAAATAACATATAAGCACTATATAGATTATTAAATATTAGTTTTAATTAGAGCTTACGAGTATTCTCTGTGGTCATTGATGTTGTGACATTGTTGTCATTAGTTTATTTTAAACACACATTCACAGTACTGTAATAATTATGCAAAGTTATTACACGCATAAAAGGTGAAAATTATCACTAGACAAAAAGTGTCAAGATTGTAATACTGGTACATTTATTGATATATGTTCAAGTGAAGTGAAAAGAGGTACGTGACGCTTATGGTCTAAAAAGAGGGTTTGAACAGAGCACAACATTTACCATTCATTCTAGTCAAGTAAAAAGTGGCCGATCAGATGAAGTCTAATAAAGAAGAAAGGAAACAACTGGCTTTGCCCATGTGACAACTACAATGAGTATATTTTGTTCTTGTCTTTTGAAAAATAAATTGACAGGCTCCTCACACACCCATTTTGTAAGGAGGTCACTATTACCTTTAGAAGACCTCGCGCCTCCTAGTGAAGCGTCCCACAGTTTAAGAAACACTGGTTAAGTTCATGGACGCCCCCTTTCCCTCCCAAGCTGACGTATGTGAAGCAGCACAGGTTGCTCTGCCTTAAATCCGGCACTACATCGACCTGCAAAAAATGTGAATGTTTTTTTTTGTTTATCTTTATTTCTTGAAACATTTTGTTTTCGTCTGTATCCCCCCATACCTTCGTAGTGTTCGGTGTGAATCTAAGCAAATAAAATATAGGCTTAAACGTTATTGACATTTTTCTTGGTTAAAAGTTCCCCTTTCGGAACTTGCGATCTATAGGGCAGATGATGTAAAGGTTTCTGTAGCCCACGGCTAACGAGGGTGTCATGTGGCAAGCACAACGACAAACCGCCTTTACTTTCCCCAACTAATGGCCAAGTACACCTTATAGCTGGGTGGACTCCCGAAATAAAAATTCACCAGGATTCGAACCCGGGATATCGGTTAGAAAGCCAAGAGCTTTACCGCTCAATCATCGAGCCTCCTTTGTTGGCTATGTTTTATTAAACTGAATTGCTCTTGTCAGATTAAATACAGATTGTTCAGGTTCTACAAATTACACGAGATATTTGCGAGAAAATACGGTATGTTCATCTAAATGAAGCAGTGTTTCTATTCTAATGACCGAGTGCAACAATGTCACAACTTAGACCTTGAACAGAAATGGAAGCTCAGGACTGATTTTTCGCTTTGATTGTGTTTATTTCAGTTGAGATTTGAACCAGTCACTTGCATGAGCGCAGCCAAGGGGGTTTTGAGTTGAGATTTGAACCAGTCACTTGCATGAGCGCAGCCAAGGGGGTTTTGAGTTGAGATTTGAACCAGTCACTTGCCCCAGCACAGCCAAGGGGGTTTTGAGTTGAGATTTGACTCAGTCACTTGCCCCAACACAGCCAAGGGGGTTTTGAGTTGAGATTTGAACCAGTCACTTGCATAAGCACAGCCAAGGGGGTTTTGAGTTGAGATTTGAACCAGTCACTTGCCCCAGCACAGCCAAGGGGGTTTTGAGTTGAGATTTGACTCAGTCACTTGCCCCAACACAGCCAAGGGGGTTTTGAGTTTAAAATCTCTTTCCATTGGGTTTTGCGATTAAACCTCCTCTCTTATTAAAAACAAAAAATAATGCAAAATCCCCAAATTCCAAGAGCATAACTACGGGGATTTTAATTGTAAGTTTAAGACTATGACTGCTTTATTGATCCTTATTGAAATTTGTTGTGATTACAAGGACTCTTAAAACACCCTCTTCAATATAAGACTAAAGCATGCATCAGTCACCTGAGATGAACTCCTATTGAAATATCAGACCAGGAAGGACTCAATCCTCCCATAGTGCTCTGACCGTTCGATGTAATGCCTTGTAGCTACCATACATGTCGATTGACTTCTCAGACACGTCCCACCTTAGCTCTCGGAGCTGGGGACACTTGTACAAGACATGCGACACTACTTCGACGCTCTCTCCACAGTGACGGCATCGGGAGTCGTAGTTCGGGCAGAACCGGGCAAAGTATGCCCCTGCAGGACAATGTTCCGTCCTACACTGTGCAATGATTGCTTGTTCTGACCTCCTTAACCGCCACCACGGATCGTCGCGATCTGGGTGACGCATATGCTGCCAGACACTATGTGCTCTGTCGAATTCCTCCCAGGACTTAAACCACTTCTCATGAATGAGTGCTCGGATTTCTGCCGTTGCCTGTAAAAACGTGCTTGGCGCTTCGAGGTGTGTGACTGCCAAAGCTCCCTCTATTGCAAGGGTTTCTGCCTTTTCATTACCCTCTGCCTCCTTAATTTAAATTGGGCCACATTACATAGAATTTCAGTAGTGTCTGTTTGGCCTGTCCGACAGTCACCTGAGATGAACTCCAATTGGTGACAAGGCAGGGAGACTTAGGTCTCTCGTAGTGCCCTGGTAAGGAACTCTGCTGTTTGGAGTAGTGCCTCATAGCTTCCATACAAACATAGTGAACCACTGGATACGTCTTCCCGCAGCTCGCTGAGCTGCGGACACTCTTACAAGACGTGCGCCACCGTCTCTTCTGATTTCCCGCAGTGTCGGCAACGGGCACCAAAATTTGGCCGGAACTGAGCGAAGTACGCCACTGCGCTATTGTTGTTTCCTCCGACCTTTTTAGCCTCCACCACGGGTCCTCTCGATTTAGGCGACGCATGTGCTGCCAGACTCCCCTGGCAGTGTTGGAGTCATACCAGGATTTTAACCATTTTTCATGTACTCACTCTCGTATAACTGTGGTAGCCTGTTGAAACGTACTTGGTGAATAGAAAGTGGGCACAGCCAGCGCTCCTTCTCGTGCTAGAGCATCAGCCACGGCATTGTCCCTCACGCCGCAGTGCGAGTGCTACCACTGCATAAAGATGACAGCTCCAATAAATAGGCGGATGTTATTTGCGGCGCCTCTAATGCCTCTTCCACCAATTTGGACTTTCCCCCTAAGCCAGCCATGGCTTGGAGGCAGGACTGGTAATCGGTAACCATTACAACGGTTGTCGCAACGGTTATCTTTTCACGCAATTGAGTGTGTTGGTTATCGTTGTTAATTCTGCATCAAAGCTACATGCGGCGAGGCCGCATGTGCCTGACAGCTTGTCTGGTTCGTGGTCTGGGTAACAGATATAGGCCCCATACCCAGCTCTTACGGGGTCCTTCATGACCGACCCGTCTGTGTAACCTGAGATGAACTCCTATTGAAAAATCAGAGCAGGAAGGACTAATCCTCCCGTAGTGCTCTGGCAAGAAACTTAGCCGTCCGGCGTAGTGCCTCATAGCTACCATACAGTTCGAGTGACTGCAAAGACAGGTCCCCCCTAAGCTCGCGGAGCTGGGGACACTCGTACAGGACATGCGCCACTGTTTCAGCGCTCTCTCCACGGTGGCGTCATCGGAAGTCAAAGTTCGTGCGGAACCGGGCAAAGTATGCCCCTATAGGACAGTGTTCCGTTCTGCATTGTGCAATGATCGATTGCTCTGACCTCTTCAGTCGCCACCATGGATCGTCGCGATCTGGGTGACGCATGTGCTGCCAAACACCACGTGCTCTGTCGGATTCCTCCCAGGACTTTAACCACTTCTCATGAATGAGTGCTCGGATTTGTGCCGTTGCTTGTAAGTACGTGCTTGGTGCTTCGAGGTGTGTGGCTGCCATTGCACCCTCCCTTGCGAGGGCGTCTGCAGTTTCATTGCCCTTCACGCCGCAATGTGAAGGCGCCCACTGCATAAAAACGACAGCTCCAATAGCCCGGCGGATGTTATCTGCGGCGCCGACTGCCTCTTCTATTACGGGTGACCCTCCCCCGCCGCCACCCATAACTAGGAGACTGGAGCGAGAGTCGGTGACCAGCACCACTGTAGTGGCGCTAGTCTCTTTTTGGAGCATTCGGGCCCTAATGGCCTCGAACGCTCTAGTTATCCCTGTGAGTTCGGCATCCATGGAGCATGCAGCGAAGCTGCATGGACCAGAGAGCCTGTCTTGTTCGGTCCGGTCAGGGTATACTATAAAGGCCAAATACCCCGATCTATCGGGGTCCCTCATTACCGACCCATCAGTGTAGCAGAAAATGGCATCCGATGGGTAGGACTTAATTGTTAAAGATGCCAAATTTTTTAGTATGGCTGGTGTTAATCGCCTCTTGGTGGCTCCCTCTTGCCCTAAAAGGGACAGATTTATTTGTGGGGTCGGCTATCTCCTCCACGGGAACACGTACTTATTCTCCTAATAGGTATTCTGTCAGTGGAGAGTCCAGCTGTTTTAAACAAATTGGCCGCTATGTGGAGGAACGATCGCATTTAAATGCGGTTCCTCTCTCTCCACTGTCGCACTAATATAGAGGTGGGTAGCCTAGAGTCGCCCCTTTTATAGCGCTCGTAGGTCATGAGTACTGCCCTCTCCCTCCTAAGATATAGGAGCGCCACGTTTGTAAATATTTCAGCAGCGTTTGTTGGGCTTGTCCGAAAGGTGCCACTAATGAACCTTAGAGCCTGTGCTTGTACACGGTCGAGTGATTCGAGGGCAGTCTTACTAGCGTATACTTGAACTGTATAGCTGTATTCAATTTGTGATCTGACTGCCCCGAGGTACAATGTGCGTAGCATGTCAGCTTTGGCACCCCACTTTGTGCTGGCCAGCTTTCTTAGTAACGCTAACTTCTCCGAGGCTTTTCTTTCAACGTCCTGGACGTGCTAGAGCATTGACAGTTTTCTATCTAAGGTGACCCCTAGATATTTTGGCGTATTTTCACGCTGGAGTCGCAGCCCACCGAGTTGAAGCTCGAATGGAGCCTTAAGAATGTCGATCCCTAAGCTGAATAGGGACCAGGTCGTTTTGGCAACGTTTATCTGAATCTGCCATTTGTCGCAATACGAGGATATGGTTTGGAGGTCTGCTTGAAGTGCCGCCTGAATTTGGTCGGCTTTCTTCCCGGTTGACCAGAGGACAATATCATCAGCATATAGCAGCTTTTTTGACCTTAGTGAGCTGGGCAAATCGTTCAGCAAGGCCATGAAAAGTGTACAGGACAGGGCGGAGCCCTGAGGCAGGCCATTAAGTTGTTGTTTTGGCTTGCTAAGGGAGTGCTGGTATTTTGTACGTGTGCTCCTCCCTGACAGAAAGGATTGTATCCAATTGTATATCTTGCCCCGCACACCCATGGCTCTTAACTTTAGATAGAGGCCTTGCTTCCACACACGGTCGTAAGCCTGTTTTAGGTCTATGAATACTGCGTATGTGCTCTCGGACCTCTGGAACCCATCGGCCACTTCCTGTGCGAATGTTGTGACCTGGTCGATCGGGCTCAAGCCTGCCCTAAAGCCGGCCTGCTCTGGCGCCAGGATACCGGCACTCTCAAAGGACCAAACTAGCCGCTCGTTAACCATTCGCTCAGCAACTTTGCCAAGCGTTGAGGTTAGTGAAATGGGTCTGTAGGACTCCACGTTAGTCGCGTCTTTTCCTTTCTTAAGGACTGGTACAATGATAGCACTCTTCCAGGCCCCGGGCAGTCTGGACTCTGCCCAGGTTCGATTCATAAACTCCAGGAGTTTACCTCTTGCAATGCCCCCAAGGTGTTTTACCATCTCGGGGGTAACCTTGTCCGGCCCCGGAGCTTTTCAGTTTTTACACTTTGCAATCGCTCTATCCAGCTCAGCACGACAGAAGGGCGCATTGCACGTTGCTTGGCTTTCAGGCTCATCTGGCTCCCTCTCGAGCCTTTTACGTTCTTTGTTGAGGGCTTTGGACATGGCTGACTTCTTTTCGGGCTTGCTGATTTTAGCAAAATGTCGATTCAACAAGCCGGCCATTTTGGTTACCGTGAGACGGGCCCTCTGGGTGACAATAGAGGGGCAGCCGTCCGCGCTGTGTCTTTGGCCTCTAGGTTTCGCAGAAGACGCCAGGCTTTCGAGGAGTCCCGAAGATCCATCCCGGCGCAGGCAGTGTTCCAATGGTCCGACCGGACGCGTCGGGCCAATTCACTCGTGGCTCTACAGAGCCGATTGTACTCCCGCCGGATTTCAGGGGTACCCTTCCGTTCAGCAAGTCTCCGGGCTCGCTTACGTCTCAGGACCAGCTTATTCAATTCCTGAGACCACACACGTTTCTGCCTTACGCCGGGGTAAGTCCGCGGGACAAACCTCTTGGCCGCACCCAACATAGCTGCTGTTAATTCGCCGTATATGGTATCGACGTCACTATCCTCCACTGCTATATTCATAAGGGCAGTGTCGACTGCTGCCTCGTACGCTGGCCAGTTCGCCTTGGTGTAACTCCACTTCCGCGGAATTTTTGGGGTTACACCACTGGCCTCTGAGAGGGCTATTGTGACTAATATGGGTCTATGGTCGCTCCCAATGTCGTCCAGGACTTGGAAGTGTGTGTGAGATTCTAAATTAGCTGTGATTAAGGTAAGGTCAGGTCTAGATTGGCTGCCATTTCCAGTGTTATATAAGGTTGGAGGAGTATGTTTATTTTGCAGACAGAACAAATTAGAATTATTGAGGAGTTCATGGACTTTATGTCCCGACGAGTCGGTTGAATCATAGCCCCACTGTTGAGACTTTGCGTTAAAGTCTCCTGCGATGACGTTGTGAGAGGTGATATTGGTACAGTCATATTCGAGACTTATTTCGTGCTTGGGAGGGTTGTACAGATTAGTTACCGTGAATTTACGCCCGAGTTTGTGTACTTCGAGGGTGATGGCGTCGGTACGCCCATGCACTCGTGGACCGGTGACTTGTGTAGCAATCAGGTTGTTGCATACATAAGTTATGATCCCCCGGCAGTCTGTGCATTTGCACTTAAATGCTGTATAACCGGTGATACTGGCATTGCGTTTGCCCGTTAGAGTCTCTTGTAATAAAGCCACATCTATAGCCCTCTCGTGGAGGAGTTTTGAGAGCTCTAACACCTTGGGTATTACCCCACAGATGTTAATTTGTAAGATCAGGAGGGATCTAGTGTTTATGGGCCTAGTCCCTGGGGTGGGTTGGATCCCACTAATGTCAGTTTGGGTTGTTTGGGGGCCGGAGGCTCCCGTCACTATTTCGCTTCCAGTCATATTTGCCTGCCGTGTATCTAAGTCGGCAGGAGGTTGTGGCAGACTTCCATCAACCTTGTTCGGATCGGACCTCCGAAGGAGGTACGAATGCAGTGTTCGTTGAGAAGAGGACTTTGGTGGAGGAATTTTAGCCAATTTTTCACGACCTGACAAATTCCCCTTCATCGAGGCCGCGGGGCGACTAGTAGTGGACTTTTCGTGGCCGGGCCTGACGCCCACTACCCAGCGCACGGAGCCTGTTCGGGTCTGCTCGTGCCCTTTTTTTCTCGTGTCTGTGCCTATCATGTTTGTATGGTTAAGGCCGTTGGCGGCCTTAGTTACTGCTCTAATGCAGCAGCGTGCATGGCCTGTACTTGTGTCGCCACTAAGGACAAGGTAGGAACCTGTCCAAGCAATCACCACCACAGTTTGGCATATAAGTTTCCTGCAAGGCAGGAGTGGGGTGGCACGCGTTTCTCGATATTCCCAGTGTCAGAATTACCATTGGCTGCGGCGGTTTCCTCCACTAGCGTGCCGGGGAACGGGCTAGATAGAGCCTAGCTCGTGGACGCCAACCAGTCCGCCCGACGCAGCCCGCTAAGGCCGCGCCAGTCAGTCCAGTTTTTGCCCAAAGAGAGACCCGCGAATCAGCCGAGTCCCAGGAGAACCCGACCAACCCTCGAGTTGGTGTCCAGCGCTATCCGCTTTTCGGAGAACCCGTTAGGTCTCTTACTCACCGTAGCCCCGGGGCCCCACAGGGGGGGGGGGCTGGACATAACCCCTTTGTGTCCTTTTACACTTGCCGGCTGCTCATACATCAGCGGCAAGCAACCAATACTCTTAGCCACTCCTTATAACGGAATGTTCACCCGACAACCACGATGAGGTGGTACTGGAATTGTCGAGCGTCTGTGTAACAGTAAATGGCGTCGGCCGGGTAGGTCTTTAGTGTGTCCATTGCCATTTTTCTTAGTAAATCCGTGTGTGTGTGTCGTTTTGTGGCCCCCTACAACCCGTGTATAGTGAAATTTATTGGGAGGGATGGGCTGTCTTCTCCAGGGCGGGCACGTGCTTATCCGTCGAATTGGGACCCGGTCAGTGGAAAGGCCAGCTTGAGCACTCAAATTTGACGCGCAGTGCATGAATGATGTCCGTTTTATCCTGTTTTTTACTCTCCACTGAGTGACTAATGTATGGGTCAAGAGCCCTGGTTCGCCCCTCCGACAGTCACCAGATTCTTTGAGCGTAGCCAAGAGGGTTTTTTGTGTTTTAAACTTCCGACCAGAGACTTTTCATTAAAACCCCATTCTGAGGGTTTTGAGTTTAAAACCCTGCAGCCAAGTTCGAAGCTAAAAACCTACGCTTCAAAAAAAACAAAAACAAATTACTCACACAAAATTCTATGAGCGTAGCTAAGGGGACTGAGTTTAAACCTCTATCCTACAGAGTTGAAAACCCATCCTGATGGTTTTGAATTTAACATCTCCTTGCAGATAATTTTGAGGTTTAAGCCCCCCCCCCCTCTTCAATATTATTCAAAAGAAAACAACAGTCACCAAATTCTATGAGCGTAGCTAGGGAGTTTTGAGTTTAAAAAAAAAAAAAAAACTCTTGAGATTTTTTAGTTTAAAACCTCCCAACAGATAGTTTTGACGATAAAACTTCCCTTTCGATATAAAATCTAAAGAAAACTACTGTCATCAAATTCCAAGAGCGTAGCCAAGAGAGGTTACACATTTCTACCAATTGCTGGGTTCTTAATAAAGTGAAACGAATAGCAAGTCATATGCTGAAACGAGAAAAGACTAAATGTTGCTCAACAAAGATGGCTAAGACGGATTTCAGCAGTCCGTTATAGAGATCGGGTCTCAATCAAGGAAATCCTTGGCCGAACTGCGAATCGACCACTTAGTGAGGTTGTGACAGAGTGTCGCATGAGGTTTGCTGGACATGTTCTCTGAAAAAATGAATTATGCAAACGAAGAGTTGCGATGACATGCAGGCCATTACGATGTATGCGGAAACGTATAATTCACTTGGCGCCACACTTTCATGGAGGACCTCAGAGCAGTGGACACGAGGTGGCAAGAGGCTTCAGACATTGTCAGTAACATTTTTTGTGGAGAAAGCTACATAAGTAAGAATAGCAGAGTGGAGTTTTGAAAAAAAATAGAAGGATAATGCACTGCAGATACCTCAGAATATGCATTTTTTTTTCTTTCAAATACTGAAAATATTTCCTGGCGGCGGGCTTGGCCCCGAACCCCGCTTGTAATGCTCACGGACCCCTTTGCTTTCAAGGATGTAGAGTTTACAGTTTCTCCACTAACTCCATGAAGAACCTATTCTAGGTTACAATGAACGTCTTCCACAAGAATGAGAAGGGTTAGAATAGACACACACACACATGTACAATACACTAAGCCTACATGTGTATCTCTAGCTAACCAGGTTGTTGAAATCAGTTGGACACGGTCTATTTACTTAATGGTCAGAGAGGGTGTGGATTAAGATTTTTTTTCTAGAGTTGGTTATCCTAATGCTTTTAGATGTATATAGGCCTCGCTGTCGATTTAGACTTAGATCTCAATAACAAGTTTTAAGACTCTAAAAAGGGTGTACTTGATGTTCCTGCAGTTCAAAATATATTGTTGCCGCCAATGAATTGATTAAACCCACTAACTATTGACCTAACTCACTCATCAGAGTCCCACTAGAAACACCACCATGTGGCTCACACAACAAAAAACCAGAACAACTCCATTGATAATATTGCATAGAAGCTTTTGGCAAAAACATGTTTAACATTTTATAATAATGCACTAGCGGATACAGTAATTTGGAGTGGGGGGAGCGATTTTTTTTCAAACCCTAACCCTAGCGCAGTATATATATATATATATATAAAGATATATATATATATATATATATATATATATATATAAGAATTAAAAAAGCAGTGTTTCTCAACCTTCGGCGAAAAAAAAACACAGTCATGTTGAGGCCTTTCTCTTGCAAGCTTGGAGGTCTGGGGGAACGCTGTATGCTTCTCCAGTGAGGTTCGGGGCGAAGCCCAGACAACAAAAGTGTTTTCTTCCAATCTTCACTGCAAAAACACATTCTCCTGACATCTACAGCTCATTATTCATCAATGGAGTTCGGGGCGAAGCCCCGATGACATAAATGTTTTCTTGCATTCTTCACTGAAGAAACGCATTCTCTTGACCTAAAGCTCCCTATTAAAAAAGGACCTTTTGAATAGTGTTGTAAACTATTCTAATATGAATTTATAGTCCCTTAATACATTACAAATAAAACTGATTTGTTTCTTGAAAAGATAAGATACCCCACATGTTTAGATTAAAGCTTTGAGGATCGCCGCCGAAGAAAAAATTATTCGATTAATAATATTCAATATAATTCAAGCGTAAATTGAGTTATAGTCCCAAATTTATGTAACTAGAACATATCAGATTGAGTAAAGGTTGGAAAAGGCGACTGGCAAATTATTATTTAGAACTCATCTCAATCGTGACTCTTGTACTGAAAAATTTCGTTTGAATTTTAACTTTTCCAAAGCAAAGTCTTTCTTAAAATAATTATGATAAATTCATGTGAAATTACATAAACTCTGTCTGGAAAGGGGAGGGGCGATAGAGTGAGAACGATTAATCCTCGCTCGTTTTTATAATTTCTGCTAATGATTGCATTTGGCATTAAAGAGAAGGGGTGGGGCGACGCGATATAATAATTTAATTTGTAGTATATATAAATTATATCAGTGACAGATTTTTTTATTTTGTAATTTCTTAACTATAATACAAAAAGAAAAAGTATTGGTTTGTCGATGGGGGGGGGGGGGGGGAAGGCGATTGCATGTATCGCCCCTCCCACCTGGTACAACTCTTTTTTCATTTTATATTTAATAATCATAAAATTTGAGATTAGAGTGTGGATTCACATATCAATACGTAGCTAATATTATATAGATATTCTACTAATTGTGTTCCCAAACTATGACTTCTCCATAAAAATAGGACCGCCCCCCTCCACTAAGAGGGCTAGAGTGGGGAGGGCAGTACAAGCAATCGCATACCCCCTACCCCATCGGATCGGCCAAAATATCAGAAAGGGAGCGACATAATATAAAATGTATATATTAATTCAACTAATTTTGTTCACAAACTATGATTTGTCCATTAAAGTAGGACCGTCCCCGCCCACTCAAAGGGTTTAGGTGGGAAGGGCAGTAGAGGAATTCGCCCCCCCCCCCCCAATCGGTCAACAGGGGAACGACATAATATAAAGATCGGTTAAAATATCAATAACAAGTTTTAATCATATAGATATTTAATGGATTCTGTTATGCTGAGATTTCTACAAATAAATTGAACCGCCCCCCCTTTTCGAAAGTGTATGGGAGGGGCGGGATTGATACCATCGCCCCCTTCCGACCCCACCAAATCGGCCAACATACTAGAGGGGGGGTCAAAATAATCTAAAAATATGTTAAAAATATAAATAATTAGTATATATTTTTAACATAAGTAATACATTCGTATACAAACTGTGTGAAATCTATAATAAAATTCGCCAGCCCCCCCCCCCCTGGATCCGCCAGTGATATATATATATATATATATATATATATATATATATAGATATATATATACACACACACGTATACATACATATCTAAATAATAAAGTTTGTGTTCGAGTCCAAAGAATAGTGAGGAATGCTTCTTTTTTTTATAATTTCTGCTGATTGCATAAAAATAGGGGAGTGTGTAGAAATATTCTTGAATGAACCCTAACCCTAACCCTAACCCTAACCCTAACCCTAACCCTAACCTTAACCCTAACCTTAATTCTTTGTTTCATTTTTTTAAATACCGGTAGTTTCATCAATATATGGATTCCATGATATTTTTTAAAAATATTTTTTATAACACCCAGGTAAATATCGTTTAAAGTCTCTCTATCTCTCCACCCCTCTCTCTCTCTCTCTCTCTCTACCTCTCTCTCTCTCTCTCTCTCTACCTCTCTCTCTCTCTCTCTACCTCTCTCTCTCTCTCTACCTCTCTCTCTCTCTCTCTACCTCTCTCTCTCTCTACCTCTCTCTCTCTCTACCTCTCTCTCTCTCTACCTCTCTCTCTCTCTCTACCTCTCTCTCTCTCTCTACCTCTCTCTCTCTCTCTCTACCTCTCTCTCTCTCTACCTCTCTCTCTCTCTCTACCTCTCTCTCTCTCTACCTCTCTCTCTCTCTCTCTACCTCTCTCTCTCTCTCTCTACCTCTCTCTCTCTCTCTACCTCTCTCTCTCTCTCTACCTCTCTCTCTCTCTACCTCTCTCTCTACCTCTCTCTACCTCTCTCTACCTCTCTCTCTCTCTCTACCTCTCTCTCTCTCTACCTCTCTCTCTCTCTCTCTCTCTACCTCTCTCTCTCTCTACCTCTCTCTCTCTCTACCTCTCTCTCTCTCTCTCTCTACCTCTCTCTCTCTCTCTACCGCTCTCTCTCTCTACCTCTCTCTCTCTCTCTCTACCTCTCTCTCTCTACCTCTCTCTCTCTACCTCTCTCTCTCTCTCTCCCTCTCTCTCTCTCTACCCCTCTCTCTCTCTCTCTCTCTACCTCTCTCTCTCTCTCTCTCTACCTCTCTCTCTCTCTCTCTCTACCTCTCTCTCTCTCTACCTCTCTCTCTCTCTCTACCTCTCTCTCTCTCTCTACCTCTCTCTCTCTCTCCCTTTTTCTCGCTCTTTATCTTATATATATATATATTGTTACGAATCTCACTTTCCGGCTCTCTGCAAAGTACACCTTACACCACCAACTGAAAGAACTTGACAACTTAGGGCTCCATATAACGTAATAGTTTAATGTCAATAAATCACAGCCAATACTGTACAATTGGCAGCACGTAACACAAGACTGTACAAATATCTCTCAAGGTAATAGCCGCATGGGCGTAGCCAGGATTTTTTTCCGGGGGGGGGGGTTGGGGGGCAATTCCCCCTCCCCCCGCGAAATAAAATTATATTATATTACATTCTGACCCTTTGGGAAGACGTTTATTGTGCCCTAGAATAGGTTCTTCTTGGAATTAGTGGAAAACAAGCCCCGCCGCCAAGCACTATTTCTGGTATTGAAAGCCAACAGAATGCATATTCTGAGGTATCTACAGTGCAAGATCTTGGTATTAAAAAGTTTTATTTCAAAAACATAATGTTCTATTCTTACTGACTTAGACCCTCTCGCGCCATTCGGCGCATTTTCCAGCAAGCTGTTTCCGCAACTCTTATTATGCGTAATTCATTTTGTCGGAGAACATGTCCCGCAAAACCTTATGCGACGCTCTGTCACAACCTTACTAAGGGTTTGACTCCCAGTTCGGCATATGATTTCTTTGATTTAGATCTCTATAACTGACTCCTAAAATCTGTCTTAGCCATCGTTGTTGAGCCACATTTAGTGTTTTTCTATTTCGGCAGATGACTATTCACACGTTATTAATGGAGCCCAGCCACTGGTAGAAATTTGTAACCTTTCTTGACTACGATATTGGAATTACATGACTGTATTTTGCTTTAGATTTTATATCGAAAAGGAAAGTTTTATCGTCAAAATCATCTGTTGAGGGGTTTTAAACTAAAAAATCTCTGGAGTTTTTTTTTTTTTCAAAACCCCATTTAGCTACGGTCATAGAATTTGGTGACTGTAGTTTGCTGTAAAATAATATTGAAGAGATATGTTTTTAACTCAAAACGTTCTGTAGGGGAATTTTAAACTCAAAACCATCTGGAGGGGTTTTCAATTTTAAAAAAAGCCATCTGGGGGAGAGGGATTTAAACTCAAAACCCCTCATTAGCTTAGCGACGCTCAAAGAAATTTAGTGTGTAATTTGCTTTTTTTATATTGAAGAAGTATTTTTTAGCATCAAAACCCTCTGAAGGGGGATTTCAACTCAAACCCCCCTTTTGGCTACGCTCATAGCATTTTAGTACGTAATTGGCTTTTTTTTTAATATTGAAGAGGTATTTTTCAGCTTCAAACCCCCGCTGGCAGGGGGTTTTAAACTCAAAGCCCCTTTGGCTACGCTCATAGATTTTATAGTGTGTAATTTGTCTTTTTTTATATTGATGAGGTACTTTTTAGCTTCAAACCCCAACTAGAGGGGGTGGGGGGTTAAACTCAAAACCCCTTTGAGAATTTTGAGTGTGTAATTTGCTTTTTTTATATTGAGAGCGGGTTTATCGTAATTTTTGGAGGTGGTTTTAAAGTCTAAAGCTATTTTCTTGGAATTTCGGGATTGTCGTTTGCATTTTTTTTAGTTTTGTTAACAGAAGAGGGGGATTTAACTAAAAAAAACTAAAACCCCTTTAGGAGGTTTTAAACTCAAAACCCTGTAGGGGGTTTTAAACTCAAAACCCCTGGTAGGGGGGTTTAAACTCAAAACCCCATCGGCTGTGCTGTGGTAAGTAATGATTTAGTATTAAAATCTCACCTAAAATAAACAGAATTATTGCAAAAAATCAGTCACTGAATGAATAGCCGTGCCGCCGTATCAACTCTTGCACTGGTCTCTCTGTCTCGTCTCTGACTTGAACTGAGCCGTAGTAACGAACTGTAGATTGGGAAGTTGTGACTGACTGGTCTCTGATACCTTCGCTCTTTATATAGGGTCCCTGCTGGCCTTCTAGGACCGGGCAGAACGTCGCTCGACCATTCTGGGTGATCATATGACTACATCCCTCGTGACGCTCCTGAGCTCTGTTCACGACGCCAATCCTACTCGAGCCTTCATGTTGACACTCGTCTCGGTTGACCGTCGTATCTCGTCACGGTTGACCGCTCGCCAACCGTTGGCCTGGGGCGATTTGCGTCGGGTGACTACACACACACCACTACCCCCATCTGTGCCACCACCAGGTTTATAACAATATATATATATAAAGTTTCATTTCTCAGCAAGTATGAAGAGAGAAGGAGGAACACAAATACTACTGTATTCAGAAACATTCTAAAAAACATACTTGTATATTAGATAAAATTTGCCTTAACAGCACGATGACAGAATGAGTAAGAACAAATATTCAAGTGGGGATGAAATCACTGGGAATGAAGTCATCAAGGATGAAATGACCGGGATGAAGTGATTAGGGATGAAATGACCGGTTGTTGCTAATTGGAAAGAGGGTTGTGGTTGTTGATAGTTTGCGCTTCTAATATTGTCGCAATCACCTATGTAGTTCTATTGTAAAAATGTAAACCATCTAATAGCACCGCTTTCATCAACAGGCGATGACGTAATTTGCGATATTTTGTTCTTGTGTATTAATTGCTCTCCCCTTATCGCTTCGTCTTAATTTTTCATATGACGTCAAATTTTTTCTTCATGGTCGTTTGATACATTCACTCCATCGTACGCTGTAGAGCTAAGCGGTATCTATTGAGTTCTTGAATTCTACTTGTGTCTTCGGTACTGGATAGCCTTAGCGATGGCCTTGGTATATATTCTTTAAGGATTATTTGACCCCTGTTTAGGATGAGTTTTATTTCACATTGTAAAGTTATTCTTAATATGGATTAATCGCATTCGTATGTTGTAATTAGATTAGAAGATTATAGGATTAGAAGAATCTGTTATTTGTTTTTTTATAGGGTCTCAGGCTTTTCGTCTGGGATTTCAAGTTTTAGGTTACGAGTCTGAGATACCAGATTCCTGATTTCTACATTCATTCTTGGTGTTATATTGTGACCTGTGGCGTAGCATCCATGACGCAAAGAAGTTCAATGAGCCCGGGCCCACGACCAATAGGGGACCATGGCTTTTGAGCCCACATCTCTTGACTAGTTGAATAATTGTGGATGACACCAAAGTGAAAAAATAAATGCAATTTTGTAAAAACCGATACAAAAATAGAATGTAATAAGCTCCCTAAAAAATTTGTCCTAGAATTTATATTTAGAAAAAAATCAGTGTTTTAGGTTTTTATGTAAGGATTTGCTTTCCATCAGGTTTTGCAAATTGTAATGGTGGCTAGACAAAATCGTGCGTTCGAGGTGACAATCGTTTCCATATCGTCCCATTCTTTTTTTTCCTTGTCTGTTCATAAACTTATTGCTAGTAGTACAGGAATGGAGGGGGGAATGGGGTGAGTAGGGATAGTCCTGATTGTCACAAATTATAATTTCGATACATCTACAAATTAATTTTTTCAAAGCTTAATATAATATGTAAAGTCAATGCTTTATTTCATTCAAAAATAGAAGTTTCTTCACCAAACGAAGGCTGACATCGTTTCAGTCGGTGAGATTCTAACAAAATTCCAGGACCTTTCGGTGTCATCTGGTGAAGATAGTTGGGGTTTCATTGTGGGGGGGGGGGGAATTATCACCAGACATACTTGTAATCATTATCTACTTTTAATTAGACCACCAAATTCATCATGAGTTCACTGCAATGCTTTTTGGCTTCCATTCTGGTTTGATGAAATGTTTGTTTTGACAATGTAAAACCTTTTCAACTACTAAATTTAAAAAAAGAGGACAGGTTAACACCTGGAAGCTGATGCAGTTCTGCCGACTTGTGGAGGCTTCTCCGATGATGATGTTTAAAAAAGATCAGAATAATTAAGTTCCTTTGGATCTGTATACAATGGCGGCGAATTGACGTCAACGTGATGACTGAGTGATGTCCAGGTACGTTGTTTGCGTTGATTTGCCCAGTTTTAAATATATAAAAACATTAGAGCAATAGGAATTCACGCTGCTCTGTCAGCTGGTAAACACAATAGGAATTCACGCTGCTCTGTCAGCTGGTAAACACAATAGGAATTCACGCTGCTCTGTCAGCTGGTAAACACAATAGGAATTCACGCTGCTCTGTCAGCTGGTAAACACAATAGGAATTCACGCTGCTCTGTCAGCTGGTAAACACAATAGGAATTCACGCTGCTCTGTCAGCTGGTAAACACAATAGGAATTCACTCTGCTCTGTCAGCTGGTAAACACAATAGGAATTCACGCTGCTCTGTCAGCTGGTAAACACAATAGGAATTCACGCTGCTCTGTCAGCTGGTAAACACAATAGGAATTCACGCTGCTCTGTCAGCTGTTAAACACAATAGGAATTCACTCTGCTCTGTCAACTGGTAAACACAATAGGAATTCACTCTGCTCTGTCAGCTGGTAAACACAATAGGAATTCACGCTGCTCTGTCAGCTGGTAAACACACCAAAAAACATTTAGGATTGTGTTTCCCGGAATTTTCTTTATTGGCTTCCAGGCTTTCATAGAAACTGGAGACGGCTGCCTTCAGAAAAATCCATGTTTCATCGTTTGGCATGTTAGTACATGCGTAATACACGTGTTTGTACATGTGTCTACATCAGAGAGCAATAGCCATGATGTGTACAGCCGAAAATAGGACAACCAAATGAACTATGAACAATTTCTGTGGAAGCATGACATTACTTGTGAAAAACCATGAAATTCGTTTGCTTTGTTTTTGACAATGTAAAACCTTTACTACTGAAAAAAAGTCTGACATCCAAGATGGCCTAGAAGGGAGGCAAATGTCTGTCACTCATGAACCTGACTGCTCTGCTGGTTGCTATGAGCTAGTGTGACCCAATATATTCGCTGCGGGATTCAGGCTGGGGTTTCGTGACAGATGGGAGCCAGACCTTATTTCCCTGCGCAGCTCTGGTCACTTTTCTGATGCAGATTTTGATTCTAGTTAATATTCCATGAGACCAGTGAACTTAACCATGAGAGTTTCAGAAATCTTGAGAACATAGACTTTAAAAAAATGCTCCTAAAGCTATTTAGATTTATTTCAATATATTAAATGTTAAAAAAGTAAAATACATTCATGATGGTCAAATTCGTATTATTATTTTTTTATACTGCTTGTGATCTCCAATGATGGAATATCCAAAGCAATAGAAATTAGATAATCATTTCTAGGTTTTTATATTTGTTAGAAAAACCTTCAGCAGAATTTGCTCAACAAATGCTCCAAGTAATAAAAAAAAATTAACCTTAACTAAACTACTAGTCTAATGCTATGAAAGTGCTTCCAATGGCTTTTGGGCATTGCTGCATCAGAAGAAACTGCTCGCGCATTTAGAAATAGATGCACTGGTTTCTTACTTTGCTACTTAAAAGGCCAGAAATATGTTCAGTAAATAAATATTCGATCTATTCACTGTTAAATAATGGCCGTAGGACTAGATACTAGTTTGTATAAATGTTTCAAAATGTGACACCTAGAAGTGTTTTAGGAATGTCAATGTGTAGAATGGGAACTTGGACTCATAAAACATTTCTTGATAGATTTGAAAGTCCGTTACCTCGTTTCATTCTTTTCAACAATTTTACAAATATTCGTTTTGGAGTTCTAACAGAGTCAAACGTAATAAGATTATTAAAAAGCTACTCTTCTTGCATTGAAATGTCTTTTGGTAATTGTACCGATACATACAGATTATTCAATTGTTTTTTTCATACATTGTATTTGTCTTATTGGGGGAGGAAGCCCAACAATATATTCTTTAACCCTGGCCCACGGGTATCTTGCTACGCCACTGATTGTGACGCTCTGAGTTTTAGTGCTACCCTGAACTATGGTTATATTCATTGTTGGTGAACATTTGTCCTGGCTACCATAAACATTTGTATGTGAAATACACGGAACCTTTGTCTTGAAATATTGTTATGGACAATAGTAACGACATCATAATTTAAGGGGATTATTCTTGTTTCAAATAATAATTAAAGTATTTATTTGAGTTGTACTATAAGCATTGATTTTTCACATCATACTATATGTACTTGAATTCTTTTTTTATTACCATTAGTCATATGCCCTTTCATTGTTTAAATCTCCTGTATTCAATTTATAGTTTAATTTAAATCATCATACACATCGTTTATTAGTTTATGTACAACTGGGTGTGTCTGGTGTGTCTGGTGTGTCTGTTGGGCTGAGCTTTGTGACTAAAAGTAATAATAAATTATACATTAATTGTAACACACAAAAACATTGCAATTAATATTACTTTTAATACCTACACAATTTAATATTTATTAATTAAATCCTAAGACCTGACAGATTTTAATGCTAAAAATGTTGAAACCTGCCTTTTTGATATTAGACATTGTAAAAGTTATCATTACATTAGTTTTCATTTTAGTTTTTCTTTCTTTCTTTATGACTGAGCTCTTTAAGAGTACAGCCGTTTTATACATGAACTTTGTTAAGGATAAAAAATAACTCATATTTAAAATCATTATTGTATTAAGTGTACCGGCCCCTTGTTGCATTACTTTGTTTATTATACGCGAGTTAGATGTTAGATAGTTTTACGTAACTCACTGAGGTCTCTGTGTCGAGAACTCACAAGCCTATTGTGGTATATTAGGACTAATTCTCAATATTTTCATTTTTTGGAAATAAGAATATAAATTGATATTGTATAGTATAAAAAGCTGATGAGAAATCAATAACTAACAATCTTGCTTTAGTGTCGAGAACTCACAAACCCATAATGACTAATAATCAAAACTTTCTTTTTTAGGGGAAAGGGGAATAGAATCTATTAGTTTTGTGTGGTCTGTCTGTCCGTCCGTCCATCCATCCCTTTCAGATCTCGTAAACTAGAAAAGATATTGAAATCCGACATCATCATATTTTTGAAGTTTCAAAGTTTTGATGCAACGGCTACTTTTTTGTTTTTCTGAACGCAAAAATTTTACTTTTTAAAATCAACTATGCAAGCAGTTTTTCCATAAAAATACACCATTTTTACAACTATATACAAACGGATTTAGATTTTTTCTGAAAATAAAATTTTCAAACGTACCATTTAGTCTAGTAAGCTCTGTCATACTAACTACTATATTTAAAAAAACAACAACACTTTTTTTAAAGAGAAAAAATCTATGGTATATAAATAAAAGGAAAAAAAATTGAGAACAACTATTGATAAGTAGTTTTTCATATTATCGCGTGAAGTGCAGAGTTGCACGGAAGCCATAGGACACTTCACTAAAGTATTTCTTTTTAAAGGAAATGTTGTTTTTTCTTGCGGCACTAAATAAAAAATTGACCCTTTACAAAACAATTAGATTAATTAGATAATCATTATAAGACATCAGTTCGGCCAGGTTCACATCTAACTTCACCTTCACTTTCACTTATCTCTTGTCTGCTGGACCGTTGTGGCACCACATAAGATCAGTAAACCTTCTTTCACTATTCTTCTCTGTTTTTTTGCGTTTGATAGAATTTCATTCTGATATTCTTTCTGAAAATATTGAGACCTGTCTTTTTACCTGCCTGAGTGGACCACTTTGGGGGCCGATTTTGAGTTTGTGTTTGCACAATAACTGTCTTTGTAACCTTGCCTTCGATAAGAATATTAATTCGAATTCGTATGGCATAAAAAGGTAATAAAAAATTTATAAAGAATAATCTTGCTTTAAGGTTAGATAAGTCTTTGTGATTTAGATGCAATTTAAAATATATAGATTGGCATCGTATACACTTTTGTCTCAATGGTAAGTTATGTATAATGAATCTAAATTAGTACAGAGACAATGTAAAATTTTGTTTTAGATTCTGTATGTTTTCATGAGTTAAGGGGTCCCAAACAGACATTGGTCTAACCAATTTCGAAAAGCATTTTAATTATGTTTTGTTTTTGTGTATCCCTGTCAGAAAGACGTGTAATGCTACTACAAAGATGAAGTTACTAAATTGAATATTAAGAGAGAGCGAGAGAGAGAGAGAGCGAGAGAGACTCACACATAAACAAACATGCATACACATAATGAATTAAATAAAAAAAAATTTTTAAATAAAAAATTTGTGAATTTATTAAATATATAAATATATATATATATATATATCGTTATAGCTTACAAGTTCTATGTGGAATGTAAATAAACAGATGGAGTGACATCAAATGACCATATTTTACAATTGATTACAAAAACGAAAACAACTGAAAAAATCGCTTTCACTACCTAAACATCACTAATAGATCTGTATGTATCCCTTGTCCGTTTCACTCATCTCTGACAAGCTTTATACAAGTTACATCAGAAATGTATATTTTTATATATATATCGTTATAGCTTACAAGTTTACTATGGAATGAAAATGAATAGATGAAATGAGATACTGAAGATTGAATATAGTAGTTCATTAGTATAAAAACACAGCAACGGTGACATTCATCTAACTTTACAGACTTGCACACAGAATAATTTAGGTCAGTGTGTGAGGGATTCATTCTGAATTCACATAAATGCAAGAGAAAAAGAAATTTATTTGTTATATTAAATTTTAAAAAATTTGTTTCCTTCTTATTTCACATATGTCTTAATTCTAATTCTATAATTTGATTCAGTAATCGACGTTTAACATTGTAATATCTTTCTTTTATGTTTTTTCTAAAATCTGGACTTTTCATTGTATAAATTAAAAAATTTGAAAAATGAACTATTGCATTACTAAATTGTGCTGTACAATAGATAGCCGCAAATATTATTTCATTGTTAACAACATACAAAAATGAGAACACTTTTGATACACAAAATGGGGTAAGGAACATAATATAAATAAAACACACTAAGAAAATAAATGTAAATGACTTCGATTTCACTTTATGTAACATCCTGGCTGATAAATGGGTGCTGCGCTTATTAAGTGTGAGACAAATGTGAACGTATACGAATATTAAAACGATGAAACAGAAGACATGCAGTGATGGAAACAGATATACGTGACAGAACTTTACTGCAAAATAATTGTAATAACACGGACAGCTAGCCAACAAAGATGATATGTAACTAAAAAATAATAAACAAGCAACGTATTTTTTTTTATGAAGACGTGTGTATATATGTGGATTAGTAATATGAAGCCAAAGTTTAAGATTAAACAATACTATATTAGTATAATGAATATAAGTTAATGTTAATTTGATAACGTCTAGTATATAATAATGTTTCCTAGAAAAAAGAATAGAGATATTCAAAAGAGAGTACACTAAATCATTGATTGCAATTGAAATTAGAAACGTATTTGAGAAGTGTTTAAGTTCTTTTGTAGCTATGAATATATATAAAAAAATTAAGTTAAATATTGCAGTACATACATAAAAAATAATAACAATTATATCACATATCGACATTGCATAGGCACAAGAGTTACAACTCAATACACTTGATCCGTTTAGTGACTCATTCATAGTTGTATCAAAGTAATAACAAGTATTTGTCAATTTTACCAAAAATATTATTCACAAGTTTCCAAGTAAAAGACTAGCTAATAGAAATGTAGCACTACAAATGATTTCCTTGCTATGATAGTAAAAGGCAGCTTTTTTTTTCTTAGTTTTTTTTTTTTTTAGGATGTTATTATGTCAGATGTTTCTGGCCTGGATAACACCGATCTGGAAAAAAAAAAAAATGAACAAATAATATAATTCAGAAGAAATTACGCTTTCCATCAGAACTAAAATTATACAATATATATCTACAGCTTTATTACAAAAGTACAATGGATTAAAATAGACTTACGTATAACTTTTTAAAGTGTATCTATCAATTTTCACATTGTACAATATTATTCAACAATTCTTTGGTGAGTAATTTGTCATTGTAGATATATTAATACGATTTGATGCATTTAAGGTGCGACTCTGGATAAACGTCTAGATCTATAAACAGGGCCGCCGCGAGGGTTGTGGCTGCCTGCGTGCGAAATTAAAAATGCCGCCCAATCACCCATTTTTTTCCAGAAAAAAATTTCATTAAGACAGAGCTAAACACTGTTTCAATAGTGCCCTATGTTTTAAAGCCATTTTTTTGTAGAACACTCAATTTTTAGAAGCCCCCGTAAGGGGAAAAAGCCGCTATTAGGTTTGTGCTAAATGTCCGTCTGTCGGTCGGTCTGTCTGTCCGTCTGTCACACTCAGATCTCGAAAACTAGAAGAGATATGAAAAATATTATTTCATCATTAAATGCGGCTTTAAAAGTTTAGGTGCAACGGCTACTTTTGGTTTTCTAAAAGCAAACCGTTTAATTTATAAAATTAATTATGCAAGCGATTTTTTCATAAAAATACACCAATTCTAAAACAATTAGGAAAGTGTAAGGGAGGCAATGTTACAATAAGCTAACAAAGATTGATATTTTTAGTATCACTAAGTCAAATATATTTATAAAATGTATAGGAAATGTTTACAACAAATATAAATAATACTTAAAGATGTTTTTTCTGGTCAACTAGCTGCTAAAATTAAAAGAAAACATTTCTGTTTGCTTATAAAGGCTAATGATGCACTTTGTATGTAAGTATCATGCACATTTTTAAAAATAGACTTTTTAAGCAGCGACTTTCGTGCAGTAGCGTAACGTCGCAACATGAACAGGTGCTAAACCAATTCCTTAAACTTTTAAAAAAAAATCAGATTTCATTTATTTTTTTTTGTTTAGTGCCCCCATCCGAATAAAAGAAGCTTCTTTTTGTACGTTTTGTCTGTTGGTCGGTCTGTCCGTCACAATTAGATTAACAAATAACACTAGAGGTGATTGTAAATCTGATTTAACCTTTAATTTTTCATTCAGAAATATTGCAATAGTTTAAAGTATCTATAATAGATTGTTCCGGATGTTTTGTGAAAAAAAATCAATGCCAATGAATATTTGTTTGCTCTTCTAAGGTATCGTAGATTTTATTTCCATGCTTAAACGTTGCAAGAAACACACGATCTTTAATATATCGTTCCGGTTTTTTAATGTAAATAGCATATAAATGCTAAATAAAAATATCTATACTGATTTATATTTCATTAACTATAAAGTTGTTCCGGATATTGTTTTATAGAAAAAATTATGTCAAATGATTGTTTGAAATCGCATAATTGACTAATATTACACATATTCTTTGACACTTCGTAACTATAGTTTATTTATCACTATCAATTGTTCCGAATTTTAAATTTAAAACAACTTTATGTCAAACAATTATATTTTTTTCAAAAATATCGACAATAGGTTATTCAAGATTTTAAAATAAGAAAGTAATTTTTTACTAGAAAATCAATTTTTAGACTTATTTTACACTTTAATTTTCTTGCCGAAACATAATAAAAATTGTTGAATCGGTAAATAATGTTCCGGATTTTGTTTCGAAAAAGAAATCGACCTACATTACCTTAATTTTCTTACAAATCTTCGCCAAAAATGATCCGAATTTTATATAAAAAATTTAATAACGCTAATAAATGTTTGAAATCCCTCTTCTAATAAATAAAACAAATAATTTTCTCATTTACGAAAATTGGTTGTTCCGGATTTATTATCAAAAATAGTTTAACTCTTTTTATGTAAAATCGCAAAGTATGGTTTGAAAAAAATCTCCATAAGGCTATGGTACATCTAATTTTCATAACAGACCATCCCACAAATTTAATTAACGGCATTTGATTAATCTAGAATACTTATTTTCTCTCACTATAAATATATAAACATCCGGAAAATCTATTATAGAAACTTAAAACTTATGCGATGGGAAATTAAATTTTAATCAGATTTTCAATAGCTTTTAGTGTTGTTTTTTTCTCGCTATTAACATAACAAACAGACAGACTGACAGATAAAACAAAGAAAGCGTCTTTAATCCTTATATATATATATATATATATATATATATATATATATATATATAAACTCGGTGCACCAATGTCTATGATCCCTCGAGATAGATGACATTTTTTAGTCTAACTAGGACGTGTGACGTAATAGAATTTTTTTCCTTTGACGTAACATGGAGTTAATTCTTTAAATGAAATGCTAAAAGAAATCACTCGGTGCACCAATGTCTATGAACCCTCAACAAGCTGCTCGTATAGATCATATTTTTTAGTCTAACTAGGCCGTGTGACGTAGTCGATTTTTTTTCCTTTGACGTCATATGGAATAAATTCTTTAAATGCTAAAACAACTCGGTATAGTAATGTTTATTAAACCTCGTAATGTGACTCGCATTTTAAAAAGACATAATAGCTAGATTTAGATCTAATCTAGATTTTTTTGCGCCAGATCTAGATTTTTTACACTAGATTTAGATTTTTTTTCTTACACTACAGCTAGATTTTTAAAACTAGATTTAGATTTAAGTTCTAATTAAAATCATTATAGAATCTACATTTAGAATTTTTTGGTCTAGTTTAGAATGTTTTACATGTTTCGGATGTTCCTTCAGAGTTGTAGTCCAAACCTCCCTTAGGACGACGGGGGATGGGAGCGGGCAGGGTTTGAACCTGGGACCATCGATGAATCCAAACGACAGTAAATGATGTTGCTACATATTATGTGTTCTAGGATTTTACATGTGATGCTGATAAGTGATATAGTTTCCTGGGTCAGATTTTTCTCCTTTTTTAAATAGGGGGGTGACATTAGCTTCTTTCCAGTCCTTTGGTACTCTGCCCTGGTTAAGCGATGCTTGAAAGAGTATTTTGAACACTGGGGCTAGCTCATTGCTTAGTTCTTTGAGTAATCTAGCTGGAATACCATCAGGTCCAGACGTTTTTTTTGGTTTGGTGTTGGCTAATAGTTTTTGGATTCCATTTTCTTCTACTACTATATCTTCTATGTTGTCTACTTGGTTCAAATTAAGTAATATGTCTTTGTCTCCTGGGGCTGAGAATGCTGATGCAAAGTATTTGTTTAGGATGTTTGCTTTAGTTTCATTATCATTATGTATTATGTTATGTTCATCTTTTAATGGCGCCTGTTGTTTCCATTTTCTTAGACTTAATGTATGACCATAGGTTTTTGTTGTTATCTTTAGATATTACATTGTTTATGTATTCACTCTGCAGCTGTCTGATTACTTTTTGGGTTAAGTGTTTAATTTTTATATACTTTTTTGTAAACTTTTTCTGGCTTAGTTTCTTTAAATTTTCTATATTGGTTTTCCTTCTGTTTACAAAGCTTCTTTAGTCAATTATTAAACCAGCATTTATTTATTTTGTTTGATGTGTATTTAGTTGGTATATGATTTTCTATAATGCTTTTAAGATGGTTTTTAATGAAATTCCAGAGGTCATCGACTGGTCTTTTTCTAATAAGAATGTTTGTTGAAAGTTTAATGCAGCTTGGTGTAGTTGTGTTAGGTTACATTTATTCCAGATTAAGATTTTTCTTTTGGGTTTTGCTTATTGGCTACTGCTTTTATCTGACTGTGTATTTTTATGATCTCATGGTCTGATAGACCAGGGATAATATCATAATCAACTACTAATCTAGGTCTGTTGGTTAAGAGGTGATCTAATGTGTTGTTTAATCTAGTTGGCTTTTTAATGATTTGATCTAAACTTAGGTTGTGTAAAGTTTCTATGAAAAGCTGATTTATGTCCTTAAGATTTTAGTGTTTTCCAATTTATATCAGGTAGGTTGAAATCACCCATAATCCAAAAAACTGCAATATCTAAATACAATTTCTCCATATCTTTGACTGCTCAACAGTGATACATGGTCTGGACGTAGATATAAAGCTCTAAATACAAAAGTCATTGACAGTAGAACATTTTCAACGTTCTGTACACTTTCATAATAATCATCACGATTGTATTTTGGAGAGATGTGCATTGTATCCACAATCATCTGACATACACTGATTCAGAGTTGCCCACAAAAATAAATTGAACGAATGAAGCAACTTAGCGTTAAATTTTTTTTTAGTTTAATACGAAAATAATTGAAAGTACAAGTCACTTATACAATGACCTGAAATATAAAAGGCAGGTTTCTCACATTGTTTGTGGCGACTCCCTATAGGCTATAACAACATTTTTGTTTGAGACCCATTTAGAAGCTCTAGCCCAGAGGAGCGATGTAGGCTTCCATAGTGAGGTCCGCGATTTTGTTTTTAAGATCTTACTAAAAAAGAAAAAAAAACTTAGTCAAATTTTTTAGTTTTTTTTTTTGTTTTTGTTTCATTTTAGACTAATTCAATACTCTTTCATTTTAACATTTTTTCATTTTAGCTTATATGAATTTGACATTGTGTTTAGAATCCAAAGTTTCGTCTTGAAATTTGATTTAAAAAGTTTTTTTTTTTTTTTTTTTGGGAGGGGGGAAGAAATTGTGTTCCCTGGAAGTAGAATTGAAGATACGGTAGGTTGCTCTCAAGCCGGCAAGGGGTCTGAAGTTTTGTTCGTCACCTAGGTAACACACACAATCCATTCCAGCCTTTTTGTCAATTCGTGGCGCCCCCCCCCCCTCCACATGAGAGGAACTAGCGCCTTCCCGTCTCATTGAAAATGTTTTTAAAATTTACTTTTTAATTATGGAAATAGATCTACTTACAGTGCTGGCTATTCGACTAAAACAAATATTACAAACAATCTGCAAAAATTCAAGGTCAGAAATGAGTAGGTACCAGTGGAAAAACTCGTGGGATTTCCTCGTACACAGCTCTTTTTTTTATTCTAGTTTCGTAAAGAGTTTCATATGTACGAATAAAGTTTATATTTTTAAAGGATATGGGATAATTATAATTTATATAAAATATTAAAGTAATCTTTTTTTTATTTAACTTTTTTTAAAAAATTAACCATAGAATGATGGACAATAGGTAGCGGCGGCCCTATCTATAAAAATGAGATAAAATAAAAACAATTATCAGAGATTTCCACGAAACTTAAGAAAAATGTAGAGAAAGCTAAATTAAACTAAAATATTTTCTACAAAGTAAAAAAAAGAATATGTAACCTTCTTCCTAGAAAATCGTTTTAATTAATGCTAGTCTTATAAACTTTTGTCAAATAACACCGATCTTTAGAACAAAAATTGTTATAGTGAAATTAAGGGTCTAATAAAAGTGCATGTCCGTTTGGGAGGATAATTAGTTTTACAAAATTTATGGTAATGAGGCTATGTTATCTTTATGATAAAGATAAAAGTGATGTATATATATGTGAGGTGCCCCAGCGGTCCAACAGACCAAAGGATAGGTGAACGTGAATGTAAAGTTAGATGTTAACGTGGCCTAACTGATGTCTTATAATGAATATCTAACTAATCTAATTGTTTTGTAAAGGGTTAATCTCTAATTCAAATCCTCAAGAAAAAAAAAATCCGTAAAAAAAAAGTTTCCACCTCTACAGCCCATCGCTGAAGTTCATGCGATAATATGAAAAACTACTTATTAATTGTTGTTTTAAATAATGTCCAACTTTTATGCTTACTAAATAGATTTTTTATTAAAATTAAAAACATTTTTTTTTTGTGTAAATTTATTAGTCTATTTGACAGTACATACATAATTTAGCATTACATAAATATTTTTTTGACAAAAAAAAGAAACAAAAATCCATTTGAAAAAATGTGTTGGATATATGGAGGTCTTTACAGAATCCTACCGAGGTGCCTTCAATGTTTCTTACTATTAATAGTGAATAGTTGTAAAAGTGCTGTGTATTTTTATGAAAACAAACTGCTTGCATAACTGATTTAAAAAATTAGATTTTTTGCTTTCTGAAAAGAAAAAAATAGCCGTTGCATCAGATCTTTGAATTTGTTTAAAATATTATGATGTCAGTTTTTAACTATCTTTTCTAGTTTACGAGATCTACACAGGACGGACGGACGGAAACTCCACAAAAAAATAATAGCGTTTGTTCCCCTTTCGGGGTTCGCTAAAAAAGGCTTGATTATTTACTAAACTAAATTGCTAATGACAGTGTTATTTTTAAATTGTTCCTAGAGCAGAAAAAAAACTTTTTACAATTTCGGGGGTCATAAAACAAATTTGGAGATAGCTACGATGTACTTTTGCCAAACACAAAAAAATATAATTGTTCTTTATTCTATTTTAGAGTGATAAATAAATGAATTGTTAGAAGAACTAGTCTAAAGACATAACCAATCATCAACAATACTTACGCACATGCATCCAATAACACCAGGTCTGTGCCTCTTCACAGTTTGGATTGATACGAAAAGCACTCGTAAATAGCACGTTAATTTTCTGCTGGAGTGGATAGGAATAAAAGTAAAACTTTATTAAAAACAACATAGGTCAAATTAATCGTTTAAATTTAAATAAAATAGTGTTGGTGATAATAGGAAATGAAAACCATACAGTCTTTACCTTTTTTATTTTTGTTGAGATTTCCAAGAAATACTGAAAAATGTCAATGGCGCTGAAATAAACGTCATTATTGTCTACTAATTACAAAAATCACTGTAATAGTTACAATATCTCAATGTGTAGCAATCTTCATATCGAATTGTATTTATTTCTGCTATTCCTATAAATTTAGATATATACCACTGATCTTGGGAACAAAACGTCTCAATAATTGTCGTAGTTAATGTAAGGACATACACAAAATGTGTGTGAGTTTCGTGGCATTGAGACTACTTTAAAATTTAAATAATGTAAGACCTTCTCTTGGGCTCTTTATGGTTAGAACTGACACCAAGAGCACTCACTATGAAGACATTAAATTGTTTTTCTGAAGTGGCTAGAAACAAAAGTAACACAGTATTAAAAACAACCAAGGTAGAATTAATCGTTTAAATTTATATAAGATATTGTTGGTGTTGTTTGGAAATAAATATCGTACGGTCTATCATTTTTTTAATTTTTTTTTTCAGATTTCCACGAAAATATAACACATGTTAAGGTCGCTAAGTTGAACGTTATTATTACCTAATTAATAAAAAAAAAAATTAACTTTTATATTTCCAGTATCTCAATGTGCAGCGTTTTTTGTATCACATCTATTTTGTTATCGTAAATCTTCTAAACTTTCGCAAAATACCACTTATCTTTGAAACAAAAAGGCTTAATTATAGTTATAGTGAAAGTAACGCCATTGACTTTCGCTGGAATTTGGATTAAAGTGAGGAGGATTCGCGCAACCTGTCGACCTCACTCTTTTGCCCTAAAGCCCATCCTTTTCCGGAAGCAAGATTTTGTTAAGACGTCCGGGGACAAGTCTGGGTGCAGTGGATGACCAGAGACTTTCTGTGTGTCTTGTCCTGCTCTTGATTGCTCCACAGCACTGTGCTGGTATTTGCCTTTCTGTCCGATAAGTCTATTTTTGTGACGTTACGCACAGGCCGCAAGGTCCAGACTTCACGTGCTAAGTTTGACAGAACCTTAGTGTACTGAGTGCCATGGACACGTCAGATACTCTCTACCTGGTTTAGCCAGCCAGTCCAAGCCTTTGTGTGGCCGCTGCGCATGCTACAGCTTCTGGGAGCCACATGTAAGAGTTGGGTACCAAGTGGGGACCAAGAGTGAGCCAAGCTACCACTAAAAAGAGGGTATGTCTGTCCACTAGAGGTGCTACCCCTCCTAGATACCCGATAAACCTAAATTATTTATTAGATCTCCGTTGTATACAGACTATTGTGAAGGGGTAGCCATTAATAGTGTCAATAGGGTCGGTGTAACCCGCTGAGATTACCTCAAGGTGTCATCCCTTCTCGGTATCAACTTTAGGCACTTTTTCCAATAGAAATTCTCTTTGTTGAACCAATACAGTAAACTTATGACTTATTTTCATTGATTTTTGCAAAAATCTAAAATTACTGATTTCTTTTTGAAAATGTCATTGTTAATGATATTTTTTAATAGTTTTGTGTATTTTACTGTGCATATTATTGAAAATCAACTTTTCCTTTGTTACACTTTTAAACGGAAAAGGTATAACATTTTGCTGTGTTATTCTACTTTTAATACCATCTAAAGATTGATCTCGGGGAGAGCTTAAAGATCATCTATCGAGCTCCAAGGCAAAGCATCAGTCTGCATTTCTGAGCTTCAGAAACTCATTTTCATTATGTCTTTCATGTACAATTTCTATTAGTAAGAAAATTGCAGGTGAAATAAATTTTATCGAAAAGTGTGAGAGACATTCTAGGCTAATCTGCAGTGTTTCTCTAACTTTTACTATTGGCGCCCGCTCGCTAAATATTTTTTTTAGAAATAGTGTTATGTACATATTTTAAACTGTTTTGTATAACCCAAAAAGTTATTTCTGGAGATAGTATTAAAGAGCATCAGGTTCCCTCTCAATCCAGCAAGGTGGTCTATTGAAGCGCCTTTAGCTCCTCCAAGCGTTTTCCTTAGTTCTCAGTTTGTCTCGTCTTTAACGCATTTTGTAATAACGGAGAGGGACGTTTCGATGAAGAAATATTTTCTTGGGATCTGAAAGCACTTTTTATACCAGTTAGAAACAAGCTGCTTCATCTAAGTCTATAAAAGAAGGAGGCAGCATTTGCTAATACTATTATACGAAGGATGTTCGAGGTACAAATAGCAAACGTATGTCTTGATGATGATCATTAGTAAGAAGCGTTGCCCTGAACTTTTGAGTTTTTCTCATACAAAGGTAGTCAACTTAACGATGTTTAACACTTGATAGAGTTTTAGAGAATTTTGATAATTCTGACCATACAAAAAGGATCAAATCAGTAGAAACGTTTTGAAATGTCTTCTTCAAAAGTTTTAAATCGATATTTTTGCAGACGCCTCACACAAAAAAAAACGGTATACATTTGATACGAAGTCTTTATCCTACACTACTTTAACTTTTTAAACATTGATAATGTCATTTGACTGCTTCCAAATTAGCTTGATAACTATAATGAGCTTGTTAATTTAACCCGTGTAAAATAATTTGAATTGCTTCACCATCTCCCCATTGCTAAGAAAGATATTATTTGTATTGCGTGTCTGCTTGTCAACTATTTGTGTCCAAACTGGCTTAAAGCCCTCATGACAGAACGTCGCCCTCCCCCCCTATCCCAAGGGGAAGCCCTCCACGCCACAGCTTGAGGAAAGCTACAAGAGTTCATGCGAGTTGGAAAGGACGGTTGTCCTAAGATTATACTTAATGCCGTAAAAAAGGGTAGACTCTATAATCAAGAAGAACCTTTTGAATCAATCTTGCTGCTAACGTAGAAAAGTTTTATTTGGACGATAAAACGACGTTACATATTTAATAATTTAATTTTTCATTAAATTTAGTAATAAAGTCTATTTCGCCTAATTAATACTAAAATATAAAGTAACTACAATGCAAATACATACAATTTTTGTTCTTAAAAAAAAAACATGCAGTGGCGTAGCTAGCAATGTGTGTTTGCTGCGGGCCACATGGGGAATCAAATAGTGGGGGGCATCAAACTGAGAACAAACTTTCTCAGAAAACTACACATTGTAATCACATAAATAAAAACAAATACATTTATTTGTTTTGGTCATTTGTTATGTCCTATATTTTTTCTTAAATTTTATTAAATGTAAGCTGTAGACCAGTTTGAATTAAATTGTACCTGATTTATTTAAATTTATGCAGACAACAAACTTTCACACTTTTTTTGGAAACCTTATATGATGCTACTTCATTGTTCAGTGCACTGATTATGGACACGTTTATAATGGTGTTTTTCTTTAATTACTAATTAGCAATGGTCCAATCTCTTTTGTGGACCAGTAGGGAAAGGAAGTATCTAGGAGAAGGTTTTGCAACCGCTGAGCAAACATAATCCTACTAGATTCGAGATTCCTACTCAAGCTCCCTTGTAAGGTAGCCAAGCTGTAGCCAAGCGGTTTTAGCCTCTCAGCGACAGATAACTTGCTTGGAGGGAACTTGAAGTTTGTCTTTTACTATGTAACAACAATGACAGAACTGCTCAAGATTTTAATAAGCAAGAGGAAAAAATGTGGAGAGATTATCTGTAGAGAATCTTGGACATCATGCGTTTTCACTTAAAGCAGAACCTGGCACTCTGTGGGCATCATGAACAAGTTGAAGAATTGGTAGTACAAAATTAAAGAAATATCCTGGAGTGAAATTACTATCCAAGTACCATCCATTCCTGAGAGACCGAATACGTACATGTACCAACAAAATAAAAACGGAATTATTGTAATATAAGTGCTCATGAAAAAAAAATCTTACAAAATGTTTAAAAAGCCAGTATTTCTCGATTATTATACAGTACACTTAACATATAAAATCTTGATTTTATGGTACATTGTCATGCTAAACATAACCAAAAAAAAGTATTGCCAACAAGAAAATTGCCAGGCAAAAAAGATGAAGATAGATTTTTTATCAAAGCACACTGACGGAAATAACTTACTTGGAACGTACTGTATACGAAATAATAACCTCATAAGAACAACTTTCATGCTAAATATGAATTTTAATGGCCTTTATTGAATCTTCAGATGGATATCAATCTCGATGGTTCTTCCAGCGACATAGGCAAAAATAAAACTTATTTTTTCTAGGGGGTTAAAGGTAGTTGTCGCAGTTTCTCCAGAAATTTTTGAACTTCCATAACAAGGATCTATTGAGCTTTAGAGTTTCAAAAATATATGTCAGTGCCCTGATAACGCTATTATGATTCAAATATTGTTTTTCTACTTTTGTGGTAAGTAAGGCTACATGCAAGCAAAAGTATTGTAATGAAGAAATACTAACTATCAACGATGACAAATTTAAGACTCACTAATTTGGCAATCTCGTCTATCGAACAAGACCTATTGGAAAAAAATGATTTCGATAAAATTATCGATAGTTTGCCGGCGAGAAAGCACGTGAGATTTACTTCTATTATCTTTTTGTAAAACTGATTCTTTGCGAAAAAGCTTAAATAATGAATACACTTTATTTCGAAATTAGAAACTTTTCGCTGTTTTAAATGTTGTTTTTTTTTGTGGGGGGTGCGGGGGGCATCATTGGGGAACTTCCGCACAAGGCATTAAATACCTTAGCTTCGCCACTGCAAACATTTCTTTGTGACCCCTTGTTATCACCTTTTTGGAAAATTGTATCAAATTAAATAAAATACATACAATAAGCCTAAAGTAAATTTTATAGATTTAGAATAGTACAGTAGATATGCCTAGACATATTTGGGTATATATATCTTTAGATGTTTTTATTTTGAATCTGCTAGTTTTTGCCGGTATTTTTTTTTTATTCATGCTTTTATTTTTTTAGTTTTCGACAATAATCATTTATTTCCATTCGGCTGTCACCCCCCTGATAGGTGTCACCCGGTCCGGACCTCTCCAACTGCAGCCCCCAACTTACGCCACTGGTAGCCATGCCGACGTTATCTACAGATGTTCTACTAGGAAATGTAGAAGATGTCAGAATCGCTACTGATAAGTACGTTAGAAGTTGGAAAAGCAGGTATAGCTGGAATAGGCCAAACAAACTGTTTTAACTGCCATAAACATGTGCACGTTGTTGGAGTAAAGCAGAATGGTCTGAACAGAAGATGGCGAGTTCGGATAGGAACTACACCGGTAGAAAGTCATATATATGAGTTAAATAGTGGTGCAAGAAGAAATTTAGAGTCTAGGTGAAGTAAATAGAATCTAGAGCGGTTATAATCAGGATTAGTTGGCCTACTAGTGCATAATAGTGTATTAGGCCTATATTGTACGTTATAGTGTAAAACCTAGTAACAAAGTAAAATCGCGCATTTTTTCCTAAGAGTTAAAAACATCGCGTTAGTATTCTAAAGAAGCGTTATTGTGAGGCATCTCTGTTACTCCGACAACCTTTCAGCTTACTAAAAATAAAACATTGGCAAAATTATGTTCGTCCCCCATACGGAATAAGTGCCCTGCAATGCGTGACTGTCGGATTATAAGTTCATACCATTTTGCAAGAATATCGCTGTTTGTATTGCGGTCTTTGGTGAAGTCGTTCAAGAAGTCTTAGCTACTTTCTATAAAGCTCTCATATCTCAGATCAACATAGAGGGGTTGAGAGAATCACTGGTTGACACTGATTTTTGTAGACAGGCGGAGCGATTTATTTCGCCACACTCTCGCTTGGAGTCGTCGAAAAGCACGACTAAACCTGATCACATATCAACCTCCCTTTAAAGTAGTTTAAAGCAATACGTCATTTGATACTATGGTTCCCAGATATGTGAAGTTGTCTACCACGTTAAAGGATGCCTATTCGCGCTGATCTTTGGGCTAAGTAGGTTTCATTGGGTAACTTCTAGAACATGACTTCTATTTTACCGAGGTTTATAGGTTAACAAAAAAAAGGCAGCAGCGTGATGAAAATTCGTTGACCGCGAGCTGGATATCATCAGGGCCAGCCTTACGCCTATGCTGCCGCAGTGGACCCCGAAGGTTCAAAAGCCCCGCGCTAATTCTAGGTGTAAATTATTAAATTAAACCATTATAATTTATTATAGGGTTCCCGTGGTCACCTTGTTTTCAAGGAGCTCCTGGAAATCTCCTGAAACTCATAAAAATGTCCTTAAAAAGACAAAATTGTCACTTTGGGGTGTCAATCAATATGGTAAACGCCAGTCCTACGCGTGATATAAAAAAACGGCATCGTCAGCTTTCATTTAATAAAAATGTAATGCAAGTACGAATTTATTTTCTAATACAAAATCTTTATTTTCACTTATTATCCTTATCCCTACCCTTACTGCTCCGCGCGCAATTCTCATTTTTTTCACATAGGGCCCCGCAAATGTTAGGGCCGGCCCTGGTTGTGCAAGTAAGGCATAGATAAACTGTGTAATGACCATTTCCTATGTTTTGGTATGGGACAGTAGACTTCGAAGCTTAAACACATTGCAATAATTCACCAGCAAAATAATAACAAAGTAAAAGCTACCTACGGGTGTACGCAATTAAAGTGTCAACAATTTATAAAGCCTTTAAAACACAATAACTAATCATACATAAAGATATTTGATTTCATTATTTTCACAATGGATCAATGTACAATAAGATGGTGCGCAAATGTTTAATTACGCCAAATGAATCATTAAAACTTTTTCTTGTTTGCGAAGAAATGTTTTAGTGTACTGCTGTGAGCCTAGTGACGTAAGCGGTGTCAAGTTTTTTTCCCTTTGACGTCATATAGAAAATTTCATTAATAAAACATTCTAGCCAAAATTAATTTTTCGATAATGAGCCATTTTGAAACCAATATAACGGTCGACTTCGAGTTTTCCCGATGTGGCCAATGAGTTGAGAATTTTTTTCTCACTATTATGCACATACCTTGAAATTATAAAGAAAATCGTTAGAGCCGTTTTCGAAATAAAATTTATATATATACAAGAATTGCAAGCTTAAGAGTATAGGATTTACAATTCATGCGCCATTACATAGACTCAGTGGCCATAATTGACTTCTGTTTTAAAAAGTGTCAAGTTTTCGTTATGTAATAGTTATGTCTCCTTTTTATAATTATTTCTAATGATTGCATTTGGCATCAGAATAGATGGTGGGGCGACTCGGTATAAGAAATTAATTTATAACATATATAACTTATATTAAAGATTTTTAATTAAAAATAGTTTTTTTTTTAATTAAACAAAAAAAAAAGTATTGGCCCACTCGGTGTGTGTTGGGGGGGGGGGCGATTGCATCCATCGCTCCTACCACCTGGCACAACTCTCTTTTACATTATATTTACTAATGATTTGAGTTTATAGCCTGGTGTGACATAATAGACAAATGGGTTCAAAGATTAAGAAGTAGCTTATAATATAAAGATTCTTAACTAATTATGTTCACACACTATGGTTTATGCATAAAAATTTGACCACCTCCCAACTCTCAAAATTATTGAGTTCGAAGTGTGTAGGAGGGGATTTGGGCTCAATACCCCCTTCCTACCCCACGAAATGAAACTTTGTGACAGATTTTTTATGTGATTTTTTTTTAGGTGAGATTTTAATATTAAACCATCACTTGCCCCAGCGCAGCCAAAGGGAATTTGAGTTTAAAATTCTCTTCCAGGGGGGTTCGCGGTTAACCATCATCTTCTATAAAAAAATGCAATGAGAATCCCCAATTTAAACATCTAAGCCAAAGGGATTTTTGTGTTTCAAACCCCCTCCGAGTTTTTTTTTAAAGATAACCCCCCCCCCCTCTTAAATATAAGACTAAACCATACATCAGTCACCGTTCTGTGAGCGTAGCCAAGAGAAGTTTTGTGTTTAAAACCCACCTCAGGAGGGCTTTATTTTAAGACCCCAATCAGATGGTTTTGTGTATATACCCACCTCCAGCAAGGTTTGAAGCTGCAAACCACCTCTTCAATACTAAAAAAGCAAACTACACACTTAAAATTCTACGAGCCCAGCAAAGAGGGGTTATGAGTTTAATCCCTCCATCCAACAAAAGGCTTTAAGTTTCAAACAACTCCAGATGGTTTTGAAGTTAAAAATCCCCTCTTCAATATTATTCTAAGCAAAATACATTCACCAATTTCTATGAAGATAGCTAAAGGGGGTATTGAGTTTGTTAAAAAAAAACTTCAGATGGTTTTGAGTTTTTGACGATAAAATTTCTCTTTTTGATTTAAATATATATAATATGTAATTTGTCCACTAAAATACGCCCGTCCCCCTAGTAAAGTATCTTTCTCGGGGGAAGATGTGCTAATACATCTACTGCCCCTCACTGGTAACGAAAACCGATAATAAATACAAATAGGTTAATGTATTAGTAAGTAGCATGCATAGATAATATATTACTTTTGTTCACAAAGCGTGATTTCTGTAGTAAAATCCGTCCCAATCAATCTGAATTGAAGTGTTAAGGTCGGCTGCTGGGTGGCGATAGATGCACCCCCCCCCCCACTCCACTGACTCATTGAGATGGGAGAGACATAATGTTCAAATATCAACACGTAGCAGATGTTCTTTAGATATTCGACTAATTTGTTCACAATCTATGATTTCTGCACATAAATAAGCACAACCACCCAAAAAGTTGTTGCTGGGTGGCCGGTAGAAGCAATCGCCCCCCACTCCCACATCACCATGGGGGTGGGGCCACATTAAGAGATAAATAACTAGTATGTTTTCTTAACTAAATTTTTTTTTTACACAAATTGACTGTTTGTGTTTAAAATTTCACCCTCTTTTTGCGCGAGGGAAGGGGTCAATTGAGTGGGAGGGGGCAATCGCCCCCATCAAACCCCCTTGAATTCGCCAGTGTGTCTAATATGTAATAAAGGCAAACACGACTACTACGAAGAAACTAGTTG
Source organism: Biomphalaria sudanica (assembly GCA_036873155.1). Lineage (NCBI taxonomy): Eukaryota > Metazoa > Mollusca > Gastropoda > Planorbidae > Biomphalaria > Biomphalaria sudanica. Next base: position 4,388,635 of record JAZGLO010002325.1, on the reverse strand, counting down.
ACTATAATAAAATGATTTGATGTGATTATCGTGAAAAACAAGTTAATTATCAGATTTATCAAGAAGGCTTCAGTGCAATTTAGTCTTTGTCATAAATTTTGATAGAGTGATTATAACCGTTTTTTTTAGCTTGTCTTCAAATTAGGAATAATAGTCAACTCAGAGACCTATTCAAAATGCTGTTAAAAATAATTATGCTAAGGTATATTGTCATTGAAATGTTTGATATTAGGCTGATCTAATTGACTAAAGAACAGTTTTTAAAAAGTAGCGATAAATAGAAACATGACTATTACAGCCTATGATTTGTCTTTTTATGGGTTTGAACAGGACCAGCGTATGGCAAAGTCAAACTAGGCAGCTGCCTAGGGTCTCCGATTGGTGGGGGCCTTGCGCAGGACTTATAACAATTTTGAGAGACGAAATAAGAAATGTGTGCCAGTGTTACTGTAGGAGTCACTGACTAGGTTGGAAACAGCGTCATTTTATTTCTTCGCTGTATATTTTTTTTATTTTTTTAAATTTTATTTAGGACCTCCAAATTTACAATTTTCCAATTGTCTAAGGCCGGCCTTGGTTTCAAGCCTCATTTTTAATAAGATACTTTAAAAGTAGAAAAGACAATACAAAATTTAGGCAACGCAATAAAAACGAGTACAAACAGAATTTGTAGTATACGAGACTTTTTTTTGCTTCAGCAGCAGATTTATTGGTCAACCTTTCATTATATTTGAGGTCGCGGTGGCTGAGCGGTTCAGCGTCTGGCTTCCGAACCTGGGGTTCTGGGTTTGAATCTCAGTGAAGACTGGCATTTTGAATTTGGGGATTTTCAGGCGCCCCTGAGCCCACCCAACACTAAAAGGTACTTGACTTAAGTGGGGTAAAGTAAAGGCGGTTAGTCGTTTTGCTGGCCACTTGAAACCCTGCTCGTTAACCTTTAACCAATGAAAAATATCACCTTAATATTTGCCCTCTAGATCTTAAGGTGTAAAAGGGGAACTTCATTTCATTATATAAGTTAAGACAACTATTTGAACTATTATTATATTGATTTTTTATTTGTACTTAAGAAGAAACTAGCACAAGTGTTTCTTTCACGGTCATTTCATCCTTTGTCACTTCATCCCCGGCCACTTTATCCCCTGGTCATTTCATCTCCTGGTCATTTTATCCCCCGGTCATTTCATCCCCCGGTTATTTCATCCCCCGGTCACTTCATCCCCCTGGTCATTTCATTCCCTATTATTGACATCATCTGATCATTTTATCTAACAAATAGTTATTGTTAAAATCATGAAATGAGCACTATTTAATAGATTCATTTTTGCCTAAATGACAAAACGTGTAGCAGATAAGAATTAAAATTAAAAATAAATACCATTGAAAACTATAAAAATTTAACATTTATAAATATAGAGGTAATGTAAAAAGTGTTATCATGATATTGGTAAAGTCAGCCTTTATTAGAAAAAAAAAAAAAAAAAACTTATTTCAAGGCTAAAGATGACGCACCCAATTTCACTACTTGCACCACACCTTGACCTTTGATGATAAGTTATCAGCCGTTAACAGCGGCGTGGTCAATATTATTCTAATCGTACTTATATCTCTCAAATAATGTTCACTTTTTCCACCAAACCATGGCATTTGGTCATTACGTCATGCGCAGGATAAAATTATATTACATCCCCTATATCCAATAGAGGTGCTAAGTAGACACCCAGATTTGCAATCTATTATAAGATTTCTCATCAAGAATACAAAGTGGAAGAGGAGACGCATTAGTAATATGTCAAAAAATATCAAAAGGAATTCTACATAATCATTATCCTATTTATATATTAGATGAAATGAGGGACTTAAGTCAAAGCCTTAACATTATAATTAAACAATAAAAAAAAAGAAAATATTTAATTGGGGATGAAATGACAGGGGGATGAAATGACCAGATGATGACCGGTGATAAAACGACCAGGGATGAAGTGACCGGTCACCAAATATGTGTATCTTCAATGTAGAAAATGTAGATAGTTTTAACTCTCAATTTTTCGGCGTCTTTTAATTAGACGTTTTAATGTAGTTAGCATAAAAGAAACATTCTATATTGAATAAGGTTACATAGAAAGTTTGTGTGGAAACAAGCTTTCAATGGGTCCGCTCAGGCAGGTTTCAACATTTTCCGAAAAATACCAGAAACTATGAACTACAAACTACCAACAACTACAAGTCTATTTCCGTCGGCACAAAGAGAAGAGACTTTTGTTAGCTCATGTAACAACTTGATACCACAGGATTTATTCATGTTTTTATTATTACATTGTTAATATTCATATGTATTTGATGAGCTGATAGTTATGAAGATATAATTAAATCCTCGGTGTCACTTACAAAGGCCGCATCACGAATGAAGAGATTAGAAACAGGATTAATACAACTATTGGACCCCATGATGACCTACTAACCACTGTCAAAAACGTAAAATCAAACTGTATGGTCAAATCACAGAGTCCTCAGAGCTTGCATAGACCTTTCATTCAGTAACTAATATATATGTATATATATATATATATATATTGTAATAACTGAAGGGAGGCAAACTGAACACGAGACATAGATGTTTATTTACGTGACATCACAAATACATGTAGAACAACATGTCTTGAGCACAGCATCTTTACATCAGCTCTCACTTGGGCGGAAATCGTTCTCTCACATCCGACTTAGTCTTGTCACTAATAGTGCGAACCTTCTGCACTATCTTATATGGCTGTGCGCATGGCAGAGTTATAAGAGTATAAATATATATATATATATACATAGAGTTATAACTCTGCCATGCGCACCGCAATCTCAGCTAAAAGGTACGCACTGTGATAAACTAGACTGAGAAGGATGTCAACATTAGGAAGAGAGGAGAACGATTTCCGCCCAAGTTGAAAGCCGAAGTGAAAAGACTGTGCCTAAGATAGATGTTGTTTTTGTGTACCTGTGATGTCGTGTAAATAAACATACATGTGCCTCGTTGGGTTGCCTCACTTAAGTAATTACAATTGGTGTAGAAGTGGGTTTATAGGCAACTCAACAAGAGGAGGTAGGCTTTGATTACCATGACATATTTGAAGCTATTACATCAGCTCTCAATTAAAGAGCTAAGAAAAGAGCTTCGGGACCGAGGTTTAAAATCTGTCGGAAGCAGGGAAACGTTAACAGTTCGTCTGCGGCAAGCTCTGATCAATGAAGAAGAAGATCCGGAGACCTACAAATTTGAAATTGAACTTGAGATTGTTGAGTTCATTGGCAAGATACAGGACTGTGGGGATGCATTTAATGAACAAATGAACATGTTTGGGAACATGATGGGGAACATGAGCAGGAACATAATGTTGAACAAAGTAGATGAAAGTGTATTGCAAGTAGAAGGCCAAATAGACCAACGTGATAAAATTGTGTCGAAAGCAAAAGTAGGAATAAACTCGTTAGGCAAGGAGCAGTTACCTGGTCAGGACTGTGGCTACACAAACAGTGGTGATGGAGGCGCTGGGGATTGGAGCGCTGTCTGTGACTGCGTTGTGGGCAAGTCTGGCGGGGATGACTTTCAGGGCGAGAAACGTGACAACGATTGCTGCGACGATCTCAATGGGATATAAATAATTGAAAGAAAAGAAACAAATGAAGAAACTAGAGAAGTCTGTTATGTACCTGAAACTTTTGTTCCTGGTATACCTGCAACGAGCCGGACAGATCAAGACAACGTTGGGTCTGCGTCCAAGTTTTCTGCTGTGGACCTTAAAGACATCAGTTTATCTGTCAGTACCTTTGATGAGAACTCAAAACATCAAAGCCTCAAGACCGTTTATGATTCATTGCTTTGAATGTCGTCGAGTGAATTTGTGAATACGAGCCCCAACAATGGCCGAGACAGAGACAACGAATTTGACTTTGGCAGCGGCATAAGAGAGAACTCGATGCTTGGCATTTGCATCCAGGCGATTGACATGAACTGTATATGCTGTTTCCTGTGGGACAGTGCCCGTGCCAAGAAACCCAGCTACAAGATCTGAACTTGACAGAAATGTGTACTTCTGCCCACTTCAGTGAGAGTGACTTGAACGATGGTGAATTAATTCCAGCGAAACCTGATGTAGTGGTGGATGAACATTACAAGGATGCTTCATGGGCATACCTTACAGATGAGGCTGAGAATGACTATGTGCTTGAAACCATGGCTACCAGTGGGCCTACAACTGTGTCAGGCGACGTCCATGGAAAAGGTCCGCTGACTCAGCGTCTTAGAACAACAACCCTAGAATCTACAGTGATCGACACAACCTCTATTTGTTTTAGGTGGCTGTCAACCCTGACCTCCACTTACTCTCCGTGTCAGCTGGCTGGCATCAACGACTATCGTCATGAGGTCGAAGCAGAGACCACAATATCGCCCCAAGAGTAGACTGGCCAACTGGAAGAAGAGGAAGCGACGACCGCGAAAAACTGTGCAGATGGCTTTGTGGGTGTCACGGATGAATGTGTGTATGTATGTATAATCTATTTTTACACTCTGCGCGAATGACCGGAAGTGTGTTTGTTGTCAGAGAGTGGGCAGACAGAAGCCAGATTGTGTGTGTGATATGCAGTAAAAGATGATTAAAGGTTCTGTGTTTGATCTAGTGGTTGAATTGTGTTATTTCGTTAACTACAGCTGAACCAGGGACACCTAGAGACGTAGCGAGACCTAAGGGAGTTTCTACCCAATTATAAGTAGATAGAGTTAGATAATAGGAAAGCTGTGACAGTGAGCAACAGGCACCCTACCGTCTGTGTTTCCCACCGATCGACCTCCACCTGAACTGTCAAACCTCCACAGCACTGTTTCTTTTCGGGACGAAAAGCTCTAAGAAGGGGGCAATGTTATAATTCTGCCATACTCACTGCCATCTAAGCTAGAAGGTGCGCACTGTGATAAACTAGACTGGAAAGGATGTCAACATTAGGAAGAGAGGAGAACGATTTCCACCCAAGTTGAGAGCCGAAGTGAAAAGACTGTGCCTAAGATAGATGTTGTTTTTGTGTAGCTGTGATGTCGTGTAAATAAACACATGTATGTGCCTCGTTGAGTTGCCTCATTTAAGTTATTACAATACATATTAGTCTATAATATAAATCTAGATTTAGTAGGCACTATCAATCATATAGATTAACTAGATCTATCATAAGTTAATACCTTTTAATGAGCTGGACCTAGAAATATCAATATCTAGATCACACCAAGAGCACGTGCTAGATAGGCCTATGTTAGTTTGGAGAGTGAAAATTTGTGTCTTTTTTTTTTCTTTGGAAATCAATAAAATAATTAATTAATTAATAAAACATAAAAAAATGAAATAAATCGGGCAGGTTCTAGCGGAACAAAAAAGACAAAACAATGTATAGCTTGGGAACAGGGGCGGCCTTAGCAGTGCGCGGGCCCTGGGCGAGCGTCATGTGCGGGCCGTTAGCCGTAAGGGTAGACCAGGTATATAGCGTAAAGTCATCAAGCTAACTGGGTTATCCGTCTCTAACGCTGACACAATAACAATACAGTATGTCCGCCTCTGTAACAATAACAATACAGTATGTCCGCCTCTGTAACAATAACAATACAGTATGTCCGCCTCTGAAACAATAACAATACAGTATGTCCGCCTCTGTAACAATAACAATACAGTATGTCCACCTCTAAGCTGTAGGCCTTATTTTTGCTACAAAACATAGAACATTGCGTAGCCTTAGTACGTAAGTACATTCTAGACTGTAGTGTAATTGTTCTGCATTGACAGAAGCAAATGAAAAGGAAAACACTCGCGCACTACTAATATTATGTCTCCTCGCTCACTCTGAAAATTGAAGGCAAGTGGACGTTCTGTAAGAACAAAGTTTGCTATAAGAGCTACAGTGATCCATACACTTTCGCAGACCCGACGGGCTATACCACTGGTTAAAAAAAAAATAAAAATAAAAAAATACCCCAGCGTTTTATTAACAAAGTGACACCTGGTGGTTTTCCTACAGCCACACGATATCTATGTACAGTAGTAGCTTATTGGGGAAAAACAACTTAATACGTCATCGACAAACTTTTCTGGAAGCTGATTGTTC